>CM054062.1:72368402-72970622 GCA_028641055.1 Alopecurus myosuroides
GGTATGAAAGGAGAGCTTTCCAGGACAATAAAGAACAAGAAAATAAATATTAGTTGCTACAACAATAAAAAACACTAAAGTAACGGAAGTATGAGTGTGGAAAAGTGGTGGAACCTATGGTGGAATTATCCATAATCAAATAGTTAAATACAAGGTTGGTGTTCCTCTTTTATGTGGGAGAGGTGAAGCTAACAAGATCTCACTATCCAATGATTATCTCGCTATCCAATGATTGCAAGTACTTATGATTGGAACTCTAGAAAACATCCATAACTACTATAAGATACATTAAGGTAAAAATACCCAACCATAGCCTTAAAATAAAATGGTCCTCTTTATCCCATATGCTTCGATCACTAGAATGGGGATCATGTTTCTGTCACTCAACCATCCCTACCCCCCAGCTTTCTTCGCGTACTACAAACCCTAGGATATGATCCATGCGCTCATAAACACATGATGGGCACCATAGGATTGTAACAAATTCAATATGTAGCTCAAACCAACCATAGGGATTCAACAATCAATCATATGACAAAAGAAAACTACACAAACATGACATAGATGCAATAGATCACTTGCAAAAAATTTATAAATCAAACATCATATATACATAGGGGATTACAAAGGTTTGTGGGAGAGTGGACCGCTGTAGCGATAGAGGAGATGATGGTGGAGGTGGTGAAGGCGACATGATGGCGGAGAGGACAGAGAAGGGGCAACACGTGACGTGCATGGCGCTGGCGGCTGCCGGTGACGGCGTAGGGCTCCTCCTGGGCCAGCCGGTTATCAAGGGGGGGGGGGCGCCGCCCCTTAGCCCCCATGAGACACCAAGTCGTGGCTTGGACTAATCCATCAAGCATGGTGAGAGCTGGACTCAATCACGTCACTGATTCTGATTCCCGTAATCATATATTTTTCCTCTAGTAAAACGAGTCCACAGGTCGCATCCGAACTCCATTTTGGACGATTTTTTAGTCTAGAATTATCGAACTCCGTTTTGGATGAATTTTTAGTGTAGAATTATCAGGAGAAAATTACCCGCATTTTTTACGTGTTAGATTTTTTCATTTGACGTTATCTTCGCGGGTAAAACGGACGATCTCTAAAAACTGTTGATAGACATATTTCAGGAAAGTCAGAGTTCTCCTCCAACAAGAGTCCTTTTAGGTTTTCCTGACAATATTCAATTAATTCGTACACATCAAAGTATAAAACAAGAACTTGTTCACTTTACAACCATCAATAGGTTAGTCCAAATAAATAAATAAAACATAGCAAAAACATAGGGCAATTGGTAGAAAACAAGCATAGAGCAACAAAAATTATAGATACGTTTGGAACATATCAATAAGCTGCGTTTTTTTCGACTGTATGGTGTGGTTTTCTACAAATTTCGGGCAATCCTAGGATATTCGAGTTGCCCTTGGCATATCTTGTCTGACCGAAGAAGTGCTTTAGTATATTTGAGTTGCACCATAGTTAGTCATAGTGAACGACATGGTGGAAAGGGCATGTGAGTTGGATCCACATGGGGGTCATGTGCAATTACGATCGCTCAAATTGGACTACGAGATGTTTTCGTAATATATGAAGATCAATGTCCCTGGCCTTGAAGTAACAGCAAGCATCAGGATGGCTTGTCTTAGAACTCTTAATGTCCCTGGCCTTGAAGTAGTTTGAACTTGACGCACAACTCCACAACTGCTTCTTCTTCTTCTTCTTAGTTTTCTAGCGTCGTAAAAGAATAAAAGACACACACTCAGAACTAAATACCAAACAACTAAACTAAACAACACATACAGCAAGCAAACTTATACTAGCGCAAACGCTCAAACGATATCGAGAAAACTATCTCACAAGCTATCAGGGTGCAGAACTATCGTCAGACAAACATATGGTTGAGAAAACCATATCCCACATATTAAATATCTTCTATGGAGTGGGCGTACCACTCTCATAATAAGATACTCAAGAAGCTAAAAATATAGCTTGTGGACACAAAAGGTGAGGCTACTAAAATAATATCAATCAATCAAAGTAATACCCAAGGTAGTGGGTATTAACAACACACAAGCAATTATCACCAAACAAGTTCATGACTAAACTAATGATAGGTGCCAAGATACCACTAAGCACAACAATAACATGAGTACAATACTAATGCTAAGGCACTTACTCAAACAAATTCCAAACAACAAGCAACCACACCACAGATGAATAGGCTAGTTGTAGACTATGCTTATGTCTACTCAAAGTTATGGAATCCATCAATCATGAAAATAAAAAAAACCAGTAGCCCTATCAATGGTAACAAGTCATAAATCCTAATCTAAATAGCATAAAACAGGAGTGCACTAATAGTATACTAGTGTGGAAAATTCTACACAAGCATGCTATAAGAAATAATTGTATTCTACAACTATAGAAACAAGAAACACAAGATGTCATGGCATAATAACAGAAGTAATAACCTCCTAAACATGCTAGAATAAATCATACACTCATAAAATAAAAGATATCAACAATAGAGCAACTCATAATCTCTAGTGGTGACACTAGTTTAACACTAGAGAAGCAAACATCACTATAAGGATGCTTAACTCTAAACAAGCAAGTCATGAATATAAATACCTACTAACAATACACAAACCTTACACATTCTAGTAAGCAATACAATAAAATAATTCTATGAAAACATCTACTAAGCAAGCATAAATTCATTCTAGTAATACATGCCTTTCTAATGGATTTAATAGCAAGCAATCAAAGTGTAAACTACACAACCAGTAGCTATGCAATAAACAAAAGATCTACTAAACACTTTCAAAAATCCAAACACTCAATAAAAATCATTCACAACTAACCTATCAATCACTAGGAAACATTCTAGTTGCAAACAATATTCTATTTAAACAAAACAATAGTGAGACACCTCTTAACATGATATTCCTAAGGAATATTATGCTAAGAAATGAATCACACCCAACATAATAGTATTTACAAAGAAGAACTAAACTTTTCACTTACATAAGTGAAACAAACAATGTATTTCCCTTGGTGGAAAATAACAATCAATCCTATAATAATACATGCTATTTTTAGCCTAGTGCAATGGTAGGGGATTTTCATCCTTACCCAAGATGCAATGGGACCAGTGGGTTATGGGCCCACTAATACCAAGGCAAAAGAGGTAACAAGGCCTCTGGTCACACATGAACAAATTAGTATAACAAAGCAATCAATACTAGACTATTTATACTAGTGAAAACAATTCTAGTGAAAACAAATACAAAACTTACACATGCCTTGCTATAAAATAAGTTGCAAGATAAAAGAGATGAAAAAATCAAGATAACAGTACCAAAATGGTACTGGACTCCACCCAAACACATAAAAAAACCTAGGCAAAATAAATCTACCAGGATTTGGTTCACACATTAATCAAGTAATAAAACTAGAAAATGACAAATGCTATTTCTATTGCTATTAGACTTTCCAAACATGCACACACTTTCTAAGGTAGACATAATGCAAGAAAACAACCTAATAACAAGTGGTAACACTTCTATACATTCTAGGAAACAAGATTCAAACAATCATACATTTTATTTCAAACAAATACACACATACAAACAAATACACACATACAAACAAATACACACATACAAACAAAAACATGAAAGCTGATGTTTCTAGTTTTGCTCACCAAAATTAATCTACGGCACCAAAAATTAATCCAAGATAGTATTAGGTAGATCTAGTCATAAGAAAACTCATCCATTTGGATTCACCTTAGAAATCATTTTTAAACTCACTCTAAAAATCCTAGAAAAGCCTACTGGCCTTTTACCAAAATGGATGGCATTTCTATTTGGTAACTCAACTTGATGTGAGGCAAACTCATAGTGATATATCTATTAACTAGCTATCCAAAACATTTTAGTTTGACCCATTTGGATAAAGATCCAAAAAGTTATGCCAAAAACATGCTTTCATACACTCTGTGGCAAAACAGGTCTTGAGACAAACATATAGGTCAAAACTTAGATCTACAAATTTTAGATGGTTAAGAAAACATAATACTAGTGGCTTGATTTTTGGTGTATTTTATTTTGTACTTTACGCATTTTTCCCAAACCAAAAGCAAACAGCACAAAACTGCACAGTTTTAAAAAGGAAAAGGAAATCACAGGATGGGCTGGGGTTTCTGCGGGTACGGCCCAGCTAGCCTGCAGTGCAGCCCAAACGCGCAGCGCGCGTGCGGTCAGCGCGGGAACGGCCGGGTTTAAGCGTGGCTGTAGATCTCTAGATCTACGGTCCTCTCTCTCTCTCTTCCTCCTCTCTGCTCACCTCTCTCTCTCTCTCCTGACGGGGCCGGCGGCGGATCCGCACGGTGGCTCACCTAGGTGGCTCGCGGAGGGTCGGAGCGTGCTCGGGGAAGATGCAGGGAGGCAGGGACGTCAAGGGGAATCGATGGCGGCGACTGGCGTGGCCCCAGGCGGCGGCGCACAGTCGGTGCCCGTGGCGGCGTCCACGGAGGCGGCGGCGTTCAAGCGGGGTAGAGGCCAAGGGGAGGTGTCAGGGAGGTGGGTGAGGGTACGGGGAATCCATCCAGGGCGGTGGAGGGGGAGGGGAAGGCACGGGAGAGGGGAGGACTACCTCGAGCTCCCGGCGGTGATCGTCGGGTTCACGGGCACGGAAAAGTTCCAAGGGGCCAGGGCAGGGCTAGATCTCGCTTGGGGGAGGTGTGTGAGTGTGAGTGAGTGTAGTGGCGCAAGTAGTAGGGCTCTGGAGGCTTGTACCCATGGGAAAAAAGGAAAGTGCAAGGAGGTGGCTCGGGTTCATGTCAAGCCATGGTATAGGTGTGCCCTAGGGGCTTGTTCGGTCATTCCACCACAAGGCAGGGCTGGCCAAGGGGAAAGGCCACCAAGGGGCAGTCAATGCCTGGACTTTGGAAGCAAAATGAGCCAAGGACAAGTCAAAATGGGTCGAAGAATGGAGTCCCATACTTGCCACATCACCATTGTCTCCCCCTCTCTTCTCTCACTTATTTACTTCACCCACAAGGCTTCTAGATGGTCAGCCAGGCATCCAAAGTGGAGTACATACAGCAAGGTTTCGAAAAGACCAAGTGGTGTTTCCAAAATTGCACAAAAACTCAAGGAAAAAATCTGTCCAAAAGTGTATCTAACACTGTTCAAAATTTTTTTCAGAAAATTCAGTTAAGGACTTAGTGAAAATTCTAAGTGTTGGAAACAGATGAAATGAGCAAAATGTTGGGATTGTTTTCAAGGGTCAAATGGTTTGCAAAATTGGTTTTCCAAGTTGGAGTTTGTTAAACAAGTTATAAACTTTCAGAAACATATTTTTAAAACAAATTTTAAATAGTTTAAGGCCATGAAAACAATGTGGGAAAAAGTGTACTTTCTGTTTTTTCTCTGTTTTCCAAAAATGCCTTTTTCTGCCTTATTTTTATACCACAAAGACAACAAGCAAAATATCATTTTTAATTATCCAAAAATAAAACCAAGCTTATGGATTTGTAGTACCTACATCAAGGAACAAATAAAAGTCAAGAAAACATAAAATAACATTTTATAGCCTAGTCAAAACAAAGGTGGAAAATAGGTACTTGGCTATATTTTTAGGAAATAGTTTCTATAGAAAACTTAAAAGAAAACTTCCATAAATCATTTTGAAAACTTGTTTTCTTGGACCCAACAAAGTGAAAAGTTTGTTTTAATATGCAAACAAGAATGATCCAAGTCTTGGAATAAGAACCACTCACACAACATCAAGGAAAATATCATGAAAAATAATAGAATTGTTTTCAGGAAAAAATTGATATTGGTTTTATCAAGAAACAAAACTTGTGTTGCAAATATGATTAAGATCATAAACACATGTTGGTTCAAACAATCATGTTGTTATAAAAAAAATTGTTGGCCCTAATTTTTGTCTTCTTGAACACAATACAAGATTCCAAAAACTGGGGTCTGACAGACCTTCCCCCCTTAAAAGAATATTGTCCCGAGATTCGCAGGAAAGAGAAAAGAGGGTATGGAAAAAACAACAATGTGGGTCATTTGTTAACAAACACATGTCCTGGTGGTTGGTAACATTAAGCACAGGTGCTTCTCCCCTTTGATTAATCTTACCAAAATACACGGGCAGGTTAGTTTTCTTTTCAAAGGTCTGGGTGCCATGTTCTAAACCTCAAACTTATTGTTCCTCAAAACCATGATATCAAACGAGAGGTTGTCCTTTAGACAAAAATCTGCTTGCTTCCAATCTCACAAGATTATCATACCACTATTTCTCTTTTGGGGCTTAAACTCTCTCATCCTAGTATAGATCAATCAATCGGATATCCACCAATATTTATTAAGCATGAGCTTTCCATTGCTCATCTCCTAAAATCCAGGAAAATCCACTATCTTCCTCTTAATCTGATATACTCCTAGAAATCAAGTCTCAAATCATTTGTCTCCCTCAAAAGTATTTTCTCAACGATCATATAGCTAAAACTAAACCATCAAATTCAACAAGCACAGACCAACTATATACTACTTATATAAATCCTTTCAAATTATCCAAACTCCTATCTCATAATCAAAGCCAAATCATTTTCCTCAAACATTCTCAATAGAGCGTGACAAGCTCCGAGAATATAACACCAAGAATAATCATCTACTAAATCCACGTCATACTGATTTTTCCTAAAATCCAAAATCATTTTTTTATATCCACCAACTTCTTCCTATATCAAATCCAATATTTATCCAATCCTTCTTATATCGAAATCAAATATCTGTCACAATCCAACATGATATTTTTACTACAATCAGCCTTTCCACTAAAATCCAGTATAAGAAATCACCTATGTAAACCATTATCATCATCATTCCCATATCACAAATTATTATCAACATACTACTTCTTCTCAATCCACTATTCTTATTTATCAAGTGCTTCCTAAAATCCATTAGTTTCCACCAATCTTCCTAAACCTCAAATCATTTCTTCAAGGCTACAAATTTTAGTTACAGATAATCTTCCAAGTTGTTGGGGTCCACAACTGGTTAGCCCCAGATATTATATCATAATTCATCTCAACTAAAATCATGTGATCCTCAATCATTCACTCCTAAGCTACACCTCAAATGCATCTCCACCATCTCATATTCTAAAATCTATTTCCTCCAAAAGATACATGAGAGATCTTATTGTCTTGCAATAGTCATAGCTCATCAATCCAATATTTTTTCCAACCTTTCACCTTTCTTCCAAACAACTATAGAACATCCTAAGGCACCTTTACCTTTGGTTTTGGAAAAGTTGGTTAGAAATATTAAAACTAGTGTCAGGTATTAAGCTACCAACTCTGTAAGGTATTAAACTAAAATTAGTTGAAGTTACGTTAGTATTGTTAAATTTAAAGATACTTTTTCTAGTCTGACGTGACACTACTAGTGTTCCATTTACGTCGGATTTCTCAGGGTACGGAGTCAAACACAACTATGGGTTTCACAGGTTTGGTTCGAAAACGTACCATTAGCTATGGCATGAGTTGCAGGTGCTTCTGCAACATCATCTTGGTCTCGAGGTCCACTCATCAGATTCTTGCGTTTCTTCTGGGATGGACCCTGGGTTTCTTGGTTTTCTTCAGGAAGACCTAGATCACGATTCTTCTTGGAACAATCACGAGCGAAATGTCCTACCTTTCCACAGGTAAAACAACCCGTGGTTCTAGGCTTGACATTCACACGCTTCCTTGAAGATTGTGGCATCGCACGTAAGGTGCTGCGAGTCACAAAAGAACTAGTTTCTCCTGGCGTCACCATCTTCCTTTTGCGGCTCTCTCCAGCAAGCAGGCGCTGGTACTCTCTCATAAGGATAGAAGTATTCTCAGCGTTGGTGGTGACAAGCTGAGTCAACTGTTCCAGGGCAGCCTGGGTGGCTATGCATTCAGCACGCGCGGCTTCACGTTGTTCCTTCAACAGAGCAAACAGTTGGGCAACTGTCGGCTCCGGTGGTGGAGGTAGGTTGCTGGCCATGCTGAAGACAAAGAACGGTATAAGACGCGAGTAAACAAAAAGGGGTCTTGGTTTGAAAACTCGTGACACATACCGGCTCACAACGGATATGAGAACGGTAGGTATCACCACAACAAACAAGCATCTAAGAATCAATCACAAACACAACCAAAGACTAACATACACATGAAACAGAGACTCAACAAGCATCACACAGCTTAAGGTTCACACGGCAAAGCATAAGGCTTACAACACATCTAGCACACACAAAGCTCTTTAGCAGAGTTCACACAACACAAACAAACAAGCGTCTTGCGTAGCTGTTCCTCCAACTCTTCAACTCTGGTCTTGCTGGCTGCAAGCTGGAGCTGAAGGGCTCTCACTCGTGCGCGGTGCTGGGAGTCAGTGTACTTCATGGTTTTCTTCAGTACCTTGAGACGACACTCGGTAGCAGAAGAAACATTCAGGCCTTTCTCCAGCTGGTCTATCTCTCTGCCTCCGAGGTCGTAATCTCCTCTGCCTTTCTCCAGCTGGAGAGTTGGGTGTTGTACAACTGTCCCTCCATGTGCTGGAAGTGACGAGCAAACACAAAATCTCCAGTGACTTCTAACGTCTTGTCATCCTCGTCGCGTCTTCCAAAGTATCTATAGGGGGTGCCTTCAAACTTGCGGCGAAAGAAGTTCGCGAGCTTGGCAATGGTCAGCTGCATCACTCTAAGGATACCATCTTCCCAACTGTTCTACACCACTTTCCAAGTGATCTCTGGGGGTTTACGGTGCTAGCAAGGGTGCACGGATGGTGCAGACCACCAACCAGGACAATTCTCGTCCGTCATGGTGAATCTGGGCTCCCTTCAACTCAGGTAGGGGATGAACGATAAGACGATTCATCTTGATCAAATCCTCCTCAAAGCGGCGGTAGCAAGGTGCATGCGATCCCAGCCGGAAAGACTTGGTGAAGACAACTACCATCTACACAAAATTTTAAGGTAGATTAAGTTAGGTAACAGTGTGCAAAATTTTAAGATGCTCCCTTATAACTTAGTGTAAGTCGAGTTTTCAAAACACAGAGGGGATGGAGTATGTAGAATATTTTGGTAAATCGTCATCATAGTGACCTGGTTTTATTGACTTTTATTATAAGGGTACTAGCTAACGTCCATGCTAACTAAGGTCTCCTAAGGTCAAGATAGCTCTGATACCAACTCTGTAAGGTCCCCCAGAACCACTGTTCAAGGACACCTCCGATATGCATACATTCACGATCCCAGATCACACCAGTCGTGAACAACATATCAAGTTGGTACACAGATACAATATCCATTACACGATTGCATAAAGCACTTACAAAAGGAACATGGTCACATGACCAAGTCCACACAACTGCCACGCAGGGCAAACACACAACACACACATCGGAAGACTAACACACACACAACATAGTAGAGCCCAAGTCACGCCTTAACCTACAGGCTGCTGACCGGGAGACGAGCTAGTTCTCAAGGCCATTAGCTTCGTACTCCTCTTCGTAGATCTCCTCCTGAGGCTCCTTCTCGATGTCTGGCAAGTAAATACCAGGGACGAAACCAATATGAGTACATTTGAATGTACTCAGCAAGACACCCATCATGTAGCTTACCAAAATTCAAGTATGCTTATATAGTGGAATAGGTAGGCTATACGTAGGGTTCACTATCAATGATATATGTAAGACATATCAAGTTGATTTTGAAAAACTCTGTATCTTTGTTGAAGAAGATACTTCAAAATAAAATAATCTCTTGTAGATATCACATGTACAAGAGGTTTTGTAAAAACTTTGTTAAAAGAAAGTCTTCTCTTTGCAAAACTTCTTGGAATCAACTTCCAATTTTTGGTTTAGAAAAGAAAGATTTTCTTTGCAAAACTCCTTTTAAAACAACTTCTAGCTTTTCATCAATGGTACCTCCACGGTACAAGATTTCCCCATTTCAATACTTCATGAGTCCAACACCTTTTTTAAAAACTCCTTTTTGAAAACATTGACACAATGCTAGCTACATGGCCATTCAACTGTCCATATCCGAGGACGCGGCTATTCAGAATAGTTTGACTCTGCAGAGGTGTACACAATCCACCAGATCTAGTACATCCGCCGTGAACAACCACAAACTGTAACAACAGTATGTAAACATCAAATAACTGATCCTAACCATCCACTATGTTCAAGCTAGAATATGTCTATCTCTTCAGTTGAGTGTAATCTCCACGGCACCAGGTCCCACCTTGCCTAGACAGGAGACTCAACTGCTGCGACCGGGGGGTAAGTTAATCCCTCACTTTGTATGCCCCATATCTTCCACCTAGCAACAATCGGTTCGAGGGCTCGACGACCCTTATAGCAAATTGAGATAGAACACACACTAACAAGAACAAACTTCAAGTCAAGCCCCGTGCCCATGTTGGGGTAGGGTGGCAGTACGGTAAAGGTTGTCCGGCGAAGACTAGGTTATGTGTCATTTTTGAAAACATGTTTTTCCCAAAAATGACCACTTCAACAATCCTCCGGTGGATAAGGCTCGGCCTTTCCATCGGGTTTTCCATAAAACCTTGTTTAAAAAAAAATTAAGGTGTCCACTTAGGGAATAATACTTGTGATGGTAGTAGATACCATATGGTGGCTATGGGCTTGGTAACACCAAGTATCAACTACTGGCGTAGTAATATATAATAGTAGTAGTAGTCACTCAAAAATAGTTTTTGGTAATCAAAGTCTTTGTAAAATTTCAGAAGTAAAACATGCATGATAGATAATGATAAGGGTAGTAACAGCAAGCATCAGGATGGCTTGCCTTGAAACTCTTAATGTCCCTGGCCTTGAAGTAGTTTGAACTTGACGCACATCTCCACGACTGCTTCTTCTTCTTCTTCGTTTTCTAGCGTCGTAAAAGAATAAAAGACACACACTCAGTGTTGGGAATATGCCCTAGAGGCAATCATGTATGATGTAATTCCCAATGTATTCATAAAGTTATTAAGTCGTCCTTGTTTTGAACATCTGATATATGTCATTGAATATGTGATTCGATTGTGGAACTATGTATTCATGTTGTTCATGCTAAATTGTCCTTGGTCATTAAGGTTGTACTGGACACACACCCTAGACTAATGTGAGTGTTGGCTGATGACTCGGTTCCACTTGTCATGGGCATGGTGATGCCATTCCAACGTTCACAGACGTGGCTAAAGAGTTTAGCAAGTCGGACTGACCCATATTGAGATGCAACGAGTAAGTCGTCATTTGCATGTCTCAATCAATGTAATCCTTAGACCCGAGGTTGTCGCACAATCCGAGTTGTGGATCACCGACTTAGGTTCTGTCAAACGTTGTTCAGTGACAAGGCAGTTATAAAGGCAGAGTTCGGGTCGAATGAGAAGCAAGCAGCATGATGTGGATAATCAAGATGTGAGTTTGCCCCTCCGAATGGAGAGATATTCTTTGGGCCCTCTCTAGTGATATGATTCCAGAAGCATGGCCATGCGTGACTCAGTTAAGTGTTAACTGGGTCTATTGACTAAGAGTTAGTCAGATGAATCATATGTCACGGACCGAGAAGAGAGTTGAGCTATTAAGGGATGACGATAATTCACCTATAGTTCGACAAGGTATATCGTGAGGCAAAAGGGACTAAGATGAAAGTCACATTGGAAGGTATGTCGTCATGACTCTATGGCACTTGGGAGTCGGCACGTTCTGCTAGGAGCCGCTACCGATTGATTGATTGAGAGTTGGACTCTGATCGTGTCCAAATCGCCATGAGCCTGCACGATCGCACACTTAAGAGCGGGAGCAAGTGTATTGGTCGGGTTGGACCCGAACCGGAAATGGACTGAGTTTTTGAGTTGGACTCATAGAGGGAATGGGCCACAAGCATTGTGAAGCCCACTACCACTCGCTATATAAAGAGGGGCGCAGGTTGCCCAGCGGGCACGTTACTCCACTCCCATGCGTTGAGAACCCTAGAACCACTCAGTCCAGCCGTCGCAACGGACCTAGCAGTCCGCCGTCGGAGCTCCTCCTCGCACGTGTGGATACCGACAGAGGTGATGTACGTTCAGCACTTCGACGTTCGTGGGATTGGATCGGCTCGATCAGATCGTGGGACTACACGGCATCGACGCGCTGCATCGATAATCCGCACATGCGCGTCTGGTGGTAATCCTCTTGGCCTTCTACCTCGGCTAGATCTTGGAAGTACCGCGTAGAAAAGTTTTCGTTTATCTATACGCGTTCCAACAGTGGTATCAGAGCGGTGGCTTCTGGGTTTAGGCCCGACATCCGCACATATGTGATATGTAGTTAGCGTTAGATGTCATCTAATTGCTGTTTTGGTGGTTGTTCTATGAGATAGATCGGTTTTTTACAAGGTTGATTGGATCAATCGTACTCTGGGTTAATGGATGATCTGGTTTCCATGATCATACTGCTAAGGTCGTGGAACAACTTACCCCTATCGGTCGGTTTCCGCCATCGGGGTATACCATGACACATAAATCCAGTTGCGGTGATCGAAGATCAAAGAGTTTGATCGAATCGGAATACGGATCAGATTTGGGTAAAACTGTTTTATCCGATGAAGAAATCCATGTTCAGAATGCAGATGAGATCTGCGTTTTTCAAAATCGTCGGACCGCCGGCTTTGCCCTGTCGTAGCGCCTTAGATGTCGTTACGAGTTTCACAATGGCGATAGATATCGTGTCTATGCATAACTTGTTTTTGCAGGAAGTTGTGAATGGTATGGCTTATGTGCATGTGATGTGTGTAATCCATACATGATCTGCGTATCATATTTTTGTCAGTCGGCTGGAGCCTAGGTGCTGTCATTTTATTGTATAACGGCCTGCGTGTCGAATTCTCTATGTAATTTTTCATTTACTAGCTAGTGTAGCTTGTTGGAGAACCCGGGTGACATGCAAGTCGATGTACAAGTCGGCTACATGGAGTAAGATGGCACGTGAAAAGAGTTGGCACGAGTCGACTTACAAGCTTCGTGGAGATGGAGATCACCATGAAGAGAGCCATACCATTTCACATTATAATTGCTTTATTTGTGTTATTGTTATGTCTCTTTTTACCTCTATTTAGGTAGTTGGTAGATTTTAATCCCTCAAAGAAGGTCTAGTCGGTCGCCCCGCCAGTGCTGCACCATCACAAGTCGGACATTCTTGGTAGTGGGCTCATAAAATTGTGGTGCTACCAATTCTTTCCGATTAGGAGGGTTTGAGTCGGACTCTTACAGCGGAAGCACTTGGTAATCTAGACGAGTCCATCACAACGGTTGTGGGGCTCGGGGCGAGGTAGGTTGGGAGCCGGGGCATGTGATGCCACCGAACTAACAGGAGTCGTATTGGATACGATTGGCAAAGTGTTGCCTACCTAGATCACTTGACGACTAGCGGTGATGCTAAAACTCACTAGTCGGCTTGCTTATTTAGGATCTTGAATCACTTAGCAACCATCGGAGGGGTGTTGGTTCTAGTGGGAGCATAAGTATTAAAGCATTTAATATGCCTGCTCTTTTATGAATACATGTCTTAAGTGTTTTGCATATTTTCTGTTGTAGATCAATGGCACCTAGCAACCTTCCTCAGTTCTCCACTTTTGCGTTGAGGTCAATCCTAGAGAAATATAAGCTTAATAGAACTAATTTCACCAACTGGTACCGTAATCTGAGGATAGTCCTCAAGCATGAAAAGAAAGAACATGTTCTAGAAACTCCACTTCCAGATGAGCCTGATGATGATGCGACTGTCACTGTCATGAATGCCTACCGTAAGACTAGAGATGAGTCTACGGAAATTAACTGTCTTATGCTTGCACACATGGAACCGGACTTGCAGCAACAGTTCGAGAATGTTGAGGCCTACGATATGATCGAAAGCCTCAAAAGTATGTTCTAGGCTTAGGCAAAGACCGAGAGGTATCAAGTCTCTCAAGCTTTGCTGGGCTGTAAGCTCAAAGACAGCGATCCACTGAGTCCGCATGTAATCAAGATGATTGGTTACGTGCAGTCTCTGGATAGGCTGGGCTTCCCCATTAACGAAGAGTTCG
This sequence comes from Alopecurus myosuroides, assembly GCA_028641055.1. Taxonomy (NCBI): domain Eukaryota; kingdom Viridiplantae; phylum Streptophyta; class Magnoliopsida; order Poales; family Poaceae; genus Alopecurus; species Alopecurus myosuroides. The sequence continues at coordinate 72,382,533 of CM054062.1, forward strand.
ATACTAATATAATTCTGAACTCTCTTCCTAGTGCGTATGGTCCGTTCATTTCGAACTACCGCATGCATGGTATGGATAAGAAGATCACTGAATTACATGGGATGCTCAAAACGGCATAGGCTGATCTCAAGAAAGGCGCCAGTCAAGTGTTGATGGTGCAGAATAAGGCTAATTTCAAGAAGAGTTCTTGGACTAAGAAGAAGAAGGATAAGTCAGGAGGCAACGCCCATGGCCCTGTCCAGAGCGCTTCCTCAAAGACTAAGCCATCTGCTACAGCCGGAGCCAATTGCTTCTATTGCAAGCAGGATGGCCACTGAAAGAGGAAATGTGTCGAAGTTCTGACTCCACAAATCCCTCAGGTGACCCTATCGGGTTTCGACTAGGAGAAGTCATGAGCGCTGGTGAAATCGTCAGCTTGACAGGGGGTGAGATTTACCTAGGTTCGGGGCCCTCGAAGAGGTAAAACCCTTACTCCTGCCTTCTGCTGATCTGTATTGGATGATTAGATCGGTTACAGGTTGCTCGAATCGAGAGTAGATCTCAAGTTCTGAGGCTTTTTGGTCGTGCGGTATTACTTGGTCCTCTCCTTGGGGGCTCTCCTGGCCTTATATAGATGGCCAGGTCTCGAGTTCTACCCGGAGAGGACTCAAACCCTAGCTGGGTCGGTTACAAATTTCCTAACTTAACTCGCAAGTTGATGCGGGTGGGCTTCACATGGGCCTTCTAGAGTATTCCAAGGGCGCTTCCTTTTGGGCCTTGACCAGAAGGCCTGAGAGGGGGTGTCCTGTCGCACCCGGACTTCTAGAGGATACTCACCGTACGAACTGAACAGTATTTTGATTGGATTACGGGGCTTACCGGCACCCGCGTCCTCTTACGAGTAGGCCAACACTTATGTGTGACAACCAATCGTTACTGTTCACCGTCGATGTAAACTATCCCATAGAAATCAGGACACTTCCATTGACGTACTTCAAACCATACACACATGGTACGTCAACGGCGTTGAACAACTGATATCACAACAGATCTCTACGACACAAAAGATTGAAATAAGTTGCAAATAGCTCTCATTAGAGCAGAGATAGCAAATACAATCATTCAGAGGACACATGTCCCAACAATTCATCATTACATCACAGCGGAAGCATTCAACATGTCTGAGTACAGACAAGAACCAAATAGGCCTAAGAGGCCGGAAACGAACAGACGGAGCCCATCCACGAAGTCTCGGATCCTGCCCGGGTCCGCTATCTACTCGTCAGCAGTCTCGTCATACTCCACGCAGTAGCCACCATGTAGATCCTCGGAAACGTCGTCTGCGGAAACCACAGCCCCAAAGGGGTCAGTACATAAACGTACTGGCAAGCAAGACTCACAGTTCACCAAAGTGTAACCCGTCAACACCAAGCACAGATGCTTTGGGTTCAACGGAAGGTAGGGGATATAAAAGAGGCTGCAACTGGCTGCTATAACCAACTACAGAACATACTACAACTTCCGGCTATCAGAAAGGAGATAAGATCGTGTATCGTAACCAACTGTAAGGTAACTTCAAGCAAACCCATCCTGGATCTCGCCCCTTATCCAAAGAAGCAATCCGAGGATAACTCACACAGTTGAAATTATGATGGTTCAGATTATTGTGTCAATAAGCCTATTACTAGTCAAGTTGTTAATCATTGGGTGTAAGGTTGTTAATCATTAGGTTTAAGTTGTCCTGAGTACTTGTTAGCCAGTACTTTCACCAAGTAATCCATAACCGCGGAAAACACGGCTTCTCGAGAAGATTATCCCTGCAGGGTTGCACCAATTTGGCCGTACACGCATGAATAACCCGCCAGATGGAAAGGCCCTTCCACCAAGCGGGGCACTCAACACAACTCAACTCTTCTTCGCATCAAGCCCAAAGAACCTTGGGCGCACGGCTAATCGAGCCCCGAAGAAAAGGGACCCTCATAGCACTCTAAGACCGTGTCCCCCTATATGCCGACTACGAAAGTTCCACCCGGGATCCAAGGGCTCGCAAGATCATGCATGCAGCAAATGGAAAGCCCGAACTAAATGAGGCGATTTGGACGAGATGCGAATCGAGTCAAGTTGAGGGGGGCGCCCATACTCGCTTCCCACATGCGGTTAGTGCGCTCATCATGGATCAGTAGACAAGACCCTTTTCCTATTAGGGTCGACACTAGCAGGCCTCAAAACCACAAAGGGCCTCCTGCCGGTGCCTTATCATCAAATTTATATTAATAAATAACATTAGCATGATTGATTGATTAAACATCGAGCCCCCGGAACATAATGAAATGGTAACAGAAAGTAACGGGTAACAGACTCGAGCAAAACAACCCTAAGCATGCTAGTAAGACACGGGCTCAACAAAAGGGTATAGGTATGGAGGTGAGGCAATATCAGGGTTAAAGGATTCATGTGATAGGTTCGTAACAGAAACAACTACTACTAGGGCTAGCAGAAAAGAACAACGGAAAGTATCGGTAACCAAGGTTGAAAAGGAACACAGTGGTTCATGTGAGTGCTAACTTGCCTGCAAACCCAGTAGCCTGGTACTGAGCTAACTCCTTAGAAGGGGTGTCGTAAGTATCGTCGGTCTCAACGTCGTCGTGTACCCGGGAAGAAGCAAACAAACAATGCAGAAATATAAACAATCATTATCATGGCATTGTGCACAATCAAAGATGATGCATTTCAGTTAATGGTTGCATCAAAATAAACTAGTTGATGAAGTGACACAATTTAAATGGATCCCTATGCAATTGGATTGCATATGGAAAAGGTCCATGCATTAAGTGGAAGCAAATGATCTATAATTGATTAACATGTGAAAGTTTGCTTATCATGATGCATGCATGATGACAACAACAAAATAACAATGAATAACAATAATAGATGCAAGTGAAAAGGAATTTAACAAGTGTGGAAGTTATTTGTTAAGTTTGGAAAGTTTGGTTACTTAAACATGTCACACAAGTATTTGTTGTTTTCATCAAGTTAAAGTGTGCAAAACAATTAGCAAAATTTATATTTGAAAAGAACATCAAACTTTAGTTGGATTACATGTTTCACTTGTTGAAAAAGGATTTCAAATAAATTATTTATGAATTAAACAAGTTTAAGCAAGAATTAAATGAATTTAATTCAAACATGAACTTATTTGAATTCTTATTTGTTCAAATCATTAAACCAAATTCATATTTCAAAAGTTTATACTTTTAGGGCTTGAAAACATATTTTATATGTCCCAAAAGAATTTGTTTTGATCAAGTTATGAATTTAACAATATTAAATGAATTAAATAAGGTTTAAATTATTTAACCACTTTTAATTATTCAAAACATGAAACAAATTTTATATTTGAAAAGGTGGTTTAATTTTGCATGGAAAACATATTTCATTTGTGGAAATTGGATTTAAAATGAGCAAGTTATTATTTTGGCAATTTTAAATGCAATAATTAAGAAACAATTGTTTTCAGCAATTTAAATTATTCAAAACAGCAAACAAAATTTATATTTGGAAAGTACATGAAAAGTTGATTGGAAAACATATTTAGTTTGTGGAATTTGGAATTTTTATGAACAAGTTATGAATTTTGCAAGTTTAAGTGAATTTGACAAGTTTTCAAATATTGCACCAATTTAAAATATTCAAAACAGTAAACAAATTTTATATTTGGGTAGAACATTTAATTTGGTATTGAAAACATATTTAAAAGTTAAAATTGGAGTTGGTATGAATTTTTTATGCCTTTTACAAATTTGGGGTGCAATCTGCCATTTTTTAGGGAACCAGGGACTTGAAAAGTATTTTTACAGGGGCTATAATTGAACAACAGGGATCTATTGGTGATTTCTGACAAGTGTTGTGACCAAACAAATAGCAGAAAAAAAGTTTGGGTTTTTTGGTGGGCAGGGGGTTCGAACCCCTGACCTGCTGCTGGCGCTGGGCTTCTGCTAACCAGTGCGGCTGGTGCGGATGTTTGTTGCTAGAAGGGGCAGTGGGGGATAAGTGCTGCTGTTGCGCGATGGTTTTATGAAACTAACTGAACCGAACAGATACTGCATCTCGACAGAAACTCGGCCAGCGACAGAGAGAAAAGCAGCGATGGGCAGGGGCGATCGCCGGAGATGCTAGGGCATGGGGCGGGTGGTGCTGGCGGGTTGGAGGGCGGAGAGGCGAGGGGAAAAGGAATCGGGGGCCTCACCTTGGGGACAGCAGGGGGGCGGTCGGTGCAGACTGCTCGTGGCCGGACAGCAGCAGGAGGAGGGCCGCGGCTAGAGGAGCACGGCGGCGGCGTCCTGGGCGGTAACAGCCGATGACGACTACACCGAACTTGGAGCGGGTGCGTAGCCGGTTCCATTCCAAGGAACAGCAACCCCTCGAGGTGCCCGTGGGGATGGGGAGGTGGCGGTGAACAGAGGTGGAGCTCACGGTGGTGTTCTGTTCTATGATCAGAAACAGAAAGACTTGGGGGGAGAGAGGAGAGACGGCGCTAGGAGGGGGAAGAAGCTAGCTAGGGTTTTCAGCAGAGAGGGAAGGGAGGTGGGTACTTAAGGAGGGGGAAGGCCTGTACGGCAAGCATCTGGAGGGGGGAAGGATGATCGGATGGCTTGTTAGCTGTTCGTACAGATGACGATAGCCACGAGGAAGAAGACAACAGAGCGAAAGGGTATTGGGCTAGGTTTGGTGGGCTGGGGGAGAAAAGAAAAGGATGGGCCATGCCCCTCTCCCTTGTGGTTTTAATTATTTGTTCTTATTTATTTTTTTGCATAGAATCAAATGGAAGAAAAGGATGGGGTTATGAGTTGCTAAAATTTTTGGGAAAATTCAGGTGCATTTGTTAGTCCAATATCTACCCTTGACAACTTAAGTTCTTTGAAAAATTCAAACTATTTGCTGTTTTGTCAATTGGTTGGAATTTAAATAATTTGCAACTTAATTGATTAATAAAGAAGCAACAAAACTAATAGGGTGAACCCTATTAATTAAATTAGGACAATGAGTTGATTTGTTTTGGTGATTTTTATAATTTGAAATTGGGTGCTGTTTAAATGTTTCTGATTTGAATTTGAGTTTGGATTGTAATTTAGAATTGTTTGATTGAACTAAAACCACCATTTTATTAGTTGATCAAACATGGAATATATGGAAACAATAGATTAGATTGTTTTGGTAGTTTTCATAACTTTCCAATTGGGTGTTGTTTATACAATGTATTGAATTTTTGAATGTGATTTTGGAACAATTGATTGATTAAAACCATTAACTTAACAAGTGAGCATTATGGAATAAAATGAAAGCAATTTGGTTGTTTTTTATTTGAACTCTCACTTTGGAAATTGTAACATCACAAGGATGAAACAAAGGGTTTGAAATTTGAGTTGAAATTCAAATAGAAAACAAAGGAAAACAGTTGGAAAACAAATGAAAACAGAGGAAAACAAATGGAAAACAAACAAAACAATTGCAATCAACATGATGCCATGATGCAAAACATAAAATAACAGGGTGCAAACATTCTAATGGCTATTTTTCAGACTTGGGATGTTACAAAACGCCCCCCCTTGAAGGAATCGCGCCCCGAGATTCCTACTGAGAAAAGAAAAGGTCCGGAAACTTCTTGGGAAGATCCTCTTGAGTTGTGTCACGTGAAACACATCGTGCACCTTGGATAGACGTCAGGGAATTTGCAAACCACCGGAACATTTTCAAGTAAACGGAGAGGTTTTGTATTGAGGGTGTATAGCTGGATAGAATTTGACTCATTTGGAGAATAGACTATCTGGAATGTGGTGCTTCAGGAATTCTTCCTCGAAACAACCCTAGGTGATAGGAATGCCAGCTCTCATAGCCTGGAATCAACAACAACAACAACAACAACCTTTCTGGCCAGATAGACTTGATATTTGGGAAGTTTTGATTAGACGCCGGTAGAAGAATTGAAGTGGAAAACAACAACAAGATTTGAACGGACGAAAAGGATGTTGAGAAGAACAGGATAACGAAGCAACACCGGGAAAACGAGAACAAAACTCCTGAGGTACTACGGAAAACCCATCCGGGCTTCTAAAGGATCAATATCTACTGCTTAAGGAATAGAGGATCTGCTTCCGGGGCTTACGCGCCTCCGTTCTCAATCGTGAGTAGGCAACATGATAAATCATGTCACAACCACCTCCATTCCTATAGTCTAGTAGATATAACCATCCTAGAGAAACCAGAATACGTGAAATCCTAACTTGAAAGTTTAGATGAGAATAGAAAAACAACGTTGCACTTCCTTACCAGAAAAGGGAGGGAGGGTGGGGAAAGGAGAAAAAGAACAGAATTCCTACTCTCACGTTTCATTTTTCCTATATAGCTACAAAAATAGTTTCTAAACTCAACTGCGACCAGTAAAAAGGGATCCTACAGGCAGACAGGCTCTGATACCATTTGTCGCACCCGGACTTCTAGAGGATACTCACCGTACGAACTGAACAGTATTTTGATTGGATTACGGGGCTTACCGGCACCCGCGTCCTCTTACGAGTAGGCCAACACTTATGTGTGACAACCAATCGTTACTGTTCACCGTCGATGTAAACTATCCCATAGAAATCAGGACACTTCCATTGACGTACTTCAAACCATACACACATGGTACGTCAACGGCGTTGAACAACTGATATCACAACAGATCTCTACGACACAAAAGATTGAAATAAGTTGCAAATAGCTCTCATTAGAGCAGAGATAGCAAATACAATCATTCAGAGGACACATGTCCCAACAATTCATCATTACATCACAGCGGAAGCATTCAACATGTCTGAGTACAGACAAGAACCAAATAGGCCTAAGAGGCCGGAAACGAACAGACGGAGCCCATCCACGAAGTCTCGGATCCTGCCCGGGTCCGCTATCTACTCGTCAGCAGTCTCGTCATACTCCACGCAGTAGCCACCATGTAGATCCTCGGAAACGTCGTCTGCGGAAACCACAGCCCCAAAGGGGTCAGTACATAAACGTACTGGCAAGCAAGACTCACAGTTCACCAAAGTGTAACCCGTCAACACCAAGCACAGATGCTTTGGGTTCAACGGAAGGTAGGGGATATAAAAGAGGCTGCAACTGGCTGCTATAACCAACTACAGAACATACTACAACTTCCGGCTATCAGAAAGGAGATAAGATCGTGTATCGTAACCAACTGTAAGGTAACTTCAAGCAAACCCATCCTGGATCTCGCCCCTTATCCAAAGAAGCAATCCGAGGATAACTCACACAGTTGAAATTATGATGGTTCAGATTATTGTGTCAATAAGCCTATTACTAGTCAAGTTGTTAATCATTGGGTGTAAGGTTGTTAATCATTAGGTTTAAGTTGTCCTGAGTACTTGTTAGCCAGTACTTTCACCAAGTAATCCATAACCGCGGAAAACACGGCTTCTCTAGAAGATTATCCCTGCACGGTTGCACCAATTTGGCCGTACACGCATGAATAACCCGCCAGATGGAAAGGCCCTTCCACCAAGCGGGGCACTCAACACAACTCAACTCTTCTTCGCATCAAGCCCAAAGAACCTTGGGCGCACGGCTAATCGAGCCCCGAAGAAAAGGGACCCTCATAGCACTCTAAGACCGTGTCCCCCTATATGCCGACTACGAAAGTTCCACCCGGGATCCAAGGGCTCGCAAGATCATGCATGCAGCAAATGGAAAGCCCGAACTAAATGAGGCGATTTGGACGAGATGCGAATCGAGTCAAGTTGAGGGGGGCGCCCATACTCGCTTCCCACATGCGGTTAGTGCGCTCATCATGGATCAGTAGACAAGACCCTTTTCCTATTAGGGTCGACACTAGCAGGCCTCAAAACCACAAAGGGCCTCCTGCCGGTGCCTTATCATCAAATTTATATTAATAAATAACATTAGCATGATTGATTGATTAAACATCGAGCCCCCAGAACATAATGAAATGGTAACAGAAAGTAACGGGTAACAGACTCGAGCAAAACAACCCTAAGCATGCTAGTAAGACACGGGCTCAACAAAAGGGTATAGGTATGGAGGTGAGGCAATATCAGGGTTAAAGGATTCATGTGATAGGTTCGTAACAGAAACAACTACTACTAGGGCTAGCAGAAAAGAACAACGGAAAGTATCGGTAACCAAGGTTGAAAAGGAACACAGTGGTTCATGTGAGTGATAACTTGCCTGCAAACCCAGTAGCCTGGTACTGAGCTAACTCCTTAGAAGGGGTGTCGTAAGTATCGTCGGTCTCAACGTCGTCGTGTACCCGGGAAGAAGCAAACAAACAATGCAGAAATATAAACAATCATTATCATGGCATTGTGCACAATCAAAGATGATGCATGTCAGTTAATGGTTGCATCAAAATAAACTAGTTGATGAAGTGACACAATTTAAATGGATCCCTATGCAATTGGATTGCATATGGAAAAGGTCCATGCATTAAGTGGAAGCAAATGATCTATAATTGATTAACATGTGAAAGTTTGCTTATCATGATGCATGCATGATGACAACAACAAAATAACAATGAATAACAATAATAGATGCAAGTGAAAAGGAATTTAACAAGTGTGGAAGTTATTTGTTAAGTTTGGAAAGTTTGGTTACTTAAACATGTCACACAAGTATTTGTTGTTTTCATCAAGTTAAAGTGTGCAAAACAATTAGCAAAATTTATATTTGAAAAGAACATCAAACTTTAGTTGGATTACATGTTTCACTTGTTGAAAAAGGATTTCAAATAAATTATTTATGAATTAAACAAATTTAAGCAAGAATTAAATGAATTTAATTCAAACATGAACTTATTTGAATTCTTATTTGTTCAAAGCATTAAACCAAATTCATATTTCAAAAGTTTATACTTTTAGGGCTTGAAAACATATTTTATATGTCCCAAAAGAATTTGTTTTGATCAAGTTATGAATTTAACAATATTAAATGAATTAAATAAGGTTTAAATTATTTAACCACTTTTAATTATTCAAAACATGAAACAAATTTTATATTTGAAAAGGTGGTTTAATTTTGCATGGAAAACATATTTCATTTGTGGAAATTGGATTTAAAATGAGCAAGTTATTATTTTGGCAATTTTAAATGCAATAATTAAGAAACAATTGTTTTCAGCAATTTAAATTATTCAAAACAGCAAACAAAATTTATATTTGGAAAGTACATGAAAAGTTGATTGGAAAACATATTTAGTTTGTGGAATTTGGAATTTTTATGAACAAGTTATGAATTTTGCAAGTTTAAGTGAATTTGACAAGTTTTCAAATATTGCACCAATTTAAAATATTCAAAACAGTAAACAAATTTTATATTTGGGTAGAACATTTAATTTGGTATTGAAAACATATTTAAAAAGTTAAAATTGGAGTTGGGATGAATTTTTTATGCCTTTTACAAATTTGGGGTGCAATCTGCCATTTTTTAGTGAACCAGGGACTTGAAAAGTATTTTTACAGGGGCTAGAATTGAACAACAGGGATCTATTGGTGATTTCTGACAAGTGTTGTGACCAAACAAATAGCAGAAAAAAAGTTTGGGTTTTTTGGTGGGCAGGGGGTTCGAACCCCTGACCTGCTGCTGGCGCTGGGCTTCTGCTAACCAGTGCGGCTGGTGCGGATGTTTGTTGCTAGAAGGGGCAGTGGGGGATAAGTGCTGCTGTTGCGCGATGGTTTTCTGAAACTAACTGAACCGAACAGATACTACATCTCGACAGAAACTCGGCCAGCGACAGAGAGAAAAGCAGCAATGGGCAGGGGCGATCGCCGGAGATGCTAGGGCATGGGGCGGGTGGTGCTGGCGGGTTGGAGGGCGGAGAGGCGAGGGGAAAAGGAATCGGGGGCTTCACCTTGGGGACAGCAGGGGGGCGGTCGGTGCAGACTGCTCGTGGCCGGACAGCAGCAGGAGGAGGGCCGCGGCTAGAGGAGCACGGCGGCGGCGTCCTGGGCGGTAACAGCCGATGACGACTACACCGAACTTGGAGCGGGTGCGTAGCCGGTTCCATTCCAAGGAAAAGCAACCCCTCGAGGTGCCCGTGGGGATGGGGAGGTGGCGGTGAACAGAGGTGGAGCTCACGGTGGTGTTCTGTTCTATGATCAGAAACAGAAAGACTTGGGGGGAGAGAGGAGAGACGGCGCTAGGAGGGGGAAGAAGCTAGCTAGGGTTTTCAGCAGAGAGGGAAGGGAGGTGGGTACTTAAGGAGGGGGAAGGCCTGTACGGCAAGCATCTGGAGGGGGGAAGGATGATCGGATGGCTTGTTAGCTGTTCGTACAGATGACGATAGCCACGAGGAAGAAGACAACAGAGCGAAAGGGTATTGGGCTAGGTTTGGTGGGCTGGGGGAGAAAAGAAAAGGATGGGCCATGCCCCTCTCCCTTGTGGTTTTAATTATTTGTTCTTATTTATTTTTTTTGCATAGAATCAAATGGAAGAAAAGGATGGGGTTATGAGTTGCTAAAATTTTTGGGAAAATTCAGGTGCATTTGTTAGTCCAATATCTACCCTTGACAACTTAAGTTCTTTGAAAAATTCAAACTATTTGCTGTTTTGTCAATTGGTTGGAATTTAAATAATTTGCAACTTAATTGATTAATAAAGAAGCAACAAAACTAATAGGGTGAACCCTATTAATTAAATTAGGACAATGAGTTGATTTGTTTTGGTGATTTTTATAATTTGAAATTGGGTGCTGTTTAAATGTTTCTGATTTGAATTTGAGTTTGGATTGTAATTTAGAATTGTTTGATTGAACTAAAACCACCATTTTATTAGTTGATCAAACATGGAATATATGGAAACAATAGATTAGATTGTTTTGGTAGTTTTCATAACTTTCCAATTGGGTGTTGTTTATACAATGTATTGAATTTTTGAATGTGATTTTGGAACAATTGATTGATTAAAACCATTAACTTAACAAGTGAGCATTATGGAATAAAATGAAAGCAATTTGGTTGTTTTTTATTTGAACTCTCACTTTGGAAATTGTAACATCACAAGGATGAAACAAAGGGTTTGAAATTTGAGTTGAAATTCAAATAGAAAACAAAGGAAAACAAAGGAAAACAGTTGGAAAACAAATGAAAACAGAGGAAAACAAATGGAAAACAAACAAAACAATTGCAATCAACATGATGCCATGATGCAAAACATAAAATAACAGGGAGCAAACATTCTAATGGCTATTTTTCAGACTTGGGATGTTACATGTCCTTACCCGCAGGGTCCAGGATCCATATCTTCGTCAGTAGCCCCCGAGCGTGTGCTTGACTGGGGCTTTTCCAGTCGAGTAGACGGTCAAACTCTCCTTATTTTTATGGAAAATTGCTCTGACAGTCATTGTTTTTCCAAAGGGTGTGTTCCCTGTATCATGAGTCATCACGCTCGAGTATCGAGCAATATAAGTGCCTGTTTTTACGGCTTTTTTCGCAGAAGGATGTGGCACAGTAGCTTGGCTCTCCCGAGAGATCAGGGCCAATTAATTGCGACTAGGGCAAAAACATTCCTGGCCTACTCAGATTCGAGACCTCCGACTCGAACCCGATAAGGTGATTGTTGCGACTGGGCCGTTGTGGACTTATCGAATCGAACTTAACCTATGGGGGTACCCGGCGCGTCCGCTAGGATTTTTCTTCGTGTTGTTGACACGGAATTATACCGGAGGACGCAGCTTTTGAGTGCGATTCCAGGCCCAAAAGAGAGATCTTTTCGGGTCTTACCTTCATATTCGAAGAATACGGCATCCGGATGTGCCTAGTCGGCTGAACAATCCAGGTTCTTATGATGTAAGATTATCATGTGTAGGAGAGGTAGGTTTTTCCTACCCGATTGATTTGTTTGAGCTCCATACGAAAGAAATTTCGTGCTGGAAGAAAAACTAAGCCCGTATGAAAGAGTTTTCATGTTCGGGATGCTGTGCCCATACGAAAGAGTTTTCGTGCATAGGGTATTTTTCTCTTTGTTCGAAGAGGTCTTGCTTTATGAACTGTTCATAGAAAAGTTGCTTTGATCCGAAGGAATTGATATTCATACGAAGATAATTTCGCGTTTGAACTTCCAATCGAAAAGATTTTGGTTTTGAATGACGAATGCCATGACGTCATGGCGCACTCCTCTTCTCCCGATGGGACGTGACGGAGTGGCAGCAGATGGTGGCCCACCTTGTCAGCTTTTTGACCGGGAAACGAGACGTCGTTCCCGGTTTTTACGCGAGACGCGCAGTAAATGCGCACGATCTTCTGTTAAGATCGTGGCACGAAACAGCGCTGGCCGCCGCTTCGTTTCATCCTCACGCGTGGCGGCCGTGATAGGCGCCACGTAGCGCATCGTACGGCTGAGATCGCCTCACCCCGTGTATAAATACGGGTGTTAGCGCTGCGGTAAAACTTTCCCAGCTCTCTGTCTTCATCTTCTTCCTCGCGCCCATCTTCGTCTTCCTCGCGCTCGAGCTCGTGCTGCAAGCAATGGCTGGCGGAAAAAGACGCGGCGCTACCGGCTCTGCATCCGGTGAACCTTCCGCGCAACCTGCGCCCCGCGCCGGCGACTCACGCTCCCCCAACACCACCGCGAAAAGCATCAAGGAGATGCAGCGGGAGGGGTTGCTTCCGGCGGAGACGGAGAAGCGAGTCCGTCTCGGGAAAAAGGAAGAGGTACCCAATCCTCAATCGAATGAGCGCGTGGTCTTTGTGGACCACGTGTCTCGAGGCCTTTCTTAACCCCTTCATCCCTTCTTCCTCGGGTTGCTGTGTGTCTATGGCATACAGCTTCACGATCTCCCCCCGAACGCGGTGCAGCACATTTCGTGCTTCATCGTGTTCTGCGAATGCTATCTCGGCATTCGCCCGCACTGGGCGCTTTGGAAGGCGCTCTTCAAGGTCCGGATCTTCCGCGAGAGATCGCGGGTGGAGTCCGAGCTTGGCGAACCGCTTCGCACGGGCGGCTTCGGGATCCAAGCTCGACAAGAAGGCAGCTACTTCAACATGCATTTCGTCGACTCCGCTCAAAGCTGGCGGAAAAGGTGGTTCTACGTCATCGACAACAGCTCGGGTGGGATTGTAGAGTTCCACCCGTTCGCTGTTCTGACAAGGCGAAAGTCTTGGGGGCACAAGATGTCAGCCGAAGAGACTCAGACCGTTGCGCCTTTACTCGCAAGAGTAGCTGCTCTCCGGGACCAGACCGCGGGAGTTGTGCTCAACGAGATGCATCTGGCGAGCATCTTTGTGAAGCGCAGTATCCAGCCACTTCAACAAAGGCCCTCCGCTATGTGGGAGTATCAAGGCTCAGAGGACCCCAGTCGAGTAAGTCGCGAGGAACTTTCGAATGTAGAATTCGAAAATAAAATCGCGGGTATCACCCGACTGAAGGTGGGGGAGAAATTCCCCGATTTCTCTGTTGAAGCCTTCGCCGCTTCAAACCCTCCCCCATCCGAGGTTAGTTTCTTCTTTCTCGTCTTTGAGTTGTTTCCTTTTTTTACTCTGAGTCCTAGTCGATAAGGTTTTTCTTGTCTTCTTCTTGCCTTTGCAGAGCCTAGCTATGGCGGACTGCTACCCGCCAACTACGGGGGAAACCACCTCAGAGCAAGTGTCGAGTCATCAAGACGGCGCGATTGACACCAGCGTCGCCAACGCCTCTTCGAGTTCAGAACACGATTCTTCGGATGACGTTGAGGACTCGAATGGCGCTCCGACGAAACGTCGTCGGGTAGATGAGGACGATGCTACTTCGAAGGATAAATCCTTGGAAGCATCGCCCAATCAAGCCCCTGTCCATGCGACTCCACTTCGCTCCCTTGCTCCTTCGCCTTCGTTCCCAGTGATGACGCCCGCTTGGAACGCGGACTTGCTAGATGACGACGAGGATGACGAGTAAGTGCTTTTTCCTTAATCTTGGTCGAACATTTTCCGTGCTTCAATATCGATTGTTTCTATCTTTTGGTGCAGTCTGCAGACGATCAGTCCTCGCAGGTACGCCGCTGCCGTTCCTCCCGAAAAGAGGAATAAGGCCAAGGATGTGGGTGAAACTCCCACCGCAGGCACCGTCCAAAATTCCCCCAGAGCAGCCCCCGAAGCCGCGACGGTGGTACGTGAAGCTCACAGCTTTGCCGCCAGGACTTCTGCTTCTAAGGAGGTGACGGATAGCTCCGCGGACCCGCTCTCTCGTGCCTCCGGCCAGGTAACTTCATCTTCCGTCTTCAGAAAATATTTTATCGGGTGCACGACAGTGCTCCCGATGGGAGTAGCCCCCGAGGCTGTAGTCGATCGCATGTGATCGGCCACAGGCTCAAAGTCTAGCTTAATTTTTCTTCATGATTTCATTTTTATCGGGTGCACGGCAGTGCTCCCGATGGGAGTAGCACCCGAGGCTGTAGTCGATTGTAAATAATCGGGTACAGACTCTAATTTAATCCTTCTAACTCTTTTATCTTCGTACTTTTGCAGTCGCTTATTGATTCTCTTGTGGCGATTGGTCGCCGCGTCGTTCTCGCCGAGTCGGATTGCGAGTCGCTTCGAGCGGACCGTAGTCGACTTCAGACTGAAAACGTTCTTCTCAAGGGTAAGCTTTATCATCTCCCTGCCTTCCGCACTCTGTTCATTCTTTAGTTTTAACAAGCATCTCTTTGCAGCTCGACTTGAATTTGCAGAATCTGAAAAGGTCAAACTCTCTGAGCAGGTAACTGCTCGGGAGGCTGACCTGACGGCCATTCGACAAGAGCTAGAGGCTTCCCGCATGCAATCAGAAGATTTTGGTCGACAGCTTGCAGATGCGCGGAAGTCCTTGAAGGAGTTAGAGAAAGCTGGCAGTAAGGCCGACAACGACATTGTCGGGTTCCTCCGTCCCCTTGCTGAGCGCTTCGCGGGTAAGTGTGTTGGGCTTTTCAACTTTGATTCCTCATTTTGCTGTACTTTGCTAAGTATTTTTTCCTTCCTTTGCAGGTCTTCTGGATGTTCCTCTAGAGATCCCTGGACTCCAGCGGGTGGATGTGGTAACCGACACACTCGCCCAGCTTAAGAGGCACGCTGATGGAGTTCTCTCCATGATCAATGATGCTACTCAAGTGCTGGGGCAATTGCACGGTCGCCTCCTCGCCAATGCCACTCCTGCACCCGCGCTAGATGATCTGTTGAAGGTCTTCTCGGAAGGCAAGCTTCTGGATGCCTTCGCTGTCGCACAGGCGGAGTTTGGTGCGAAGACCGCGATACAATTTGCTTTGGCGCATGGAGTCGAAGGTTTGGAGGAGGCGTATACATCTCTTCCAGTCGACCCCTCCACGGGCAAAAAGGTACGACTCTCTCGTTTTGGCGAGCAAGCCGCTATTCTTGCTCGGAAGCTGTCTGAGATTTTTGCTCGGCTGCGGGGAGGGGCGACTGCTGCCAGCGGGAGCACCAATGTAGCTTCATAGTTTTTCTTTTTTCTCCTTGAATGTAATGAACCTTGGGATGTATTCCCGTACCTTTGTTGTCTTTAATCGAAGAATTTATCTTGCAATTCATTCCCTTTGTTTGTGCATTGCCTCCCGATGGGAGTAGCCCCCGAGCGTTTGTCAGATATGCGACTGGAATTGACTCGAGTAGGGCGTCTTACTTCTTTCGTTTTATGCTTCCAGGCTACTGGGTTTGCCGCGGAAACGTCGGGTGGATGTGGTACTCCAGTAAATCCACTTGTTGCCGCTGTTGGCACTTTTGCGGGCCTTCGTGATAAGGTCCAGGATGGTGAGCGCAAGCTAAAAACTATGCGCGGGATAGCCGATGTGGCGAAGTCCAAGCAGAAATTGGCAGCTGAACGCGAACAATTTCTGATGGATGAGTTGGCTGTAGTCGCAAGGGACTTGCTTTGTAAGTAGTGCAGTCTCCGTGTCTTTTTCTTCCTTGTTTCCTTATCTGACTGAATGTGTTTTTGTTCTTCAGTCGTTAATCCGGATGACAGGGAAGAAAAGCAGTGGGTAGAGAATCACATCCTTCAAGGGGCTAATAGCTCCAAACCTCATGCAAACAATTTTTGGTCTGATCGCAGTCGGGGTTTTGTGATGGCCACCTTGAAATTTCGAGTCCGCCAGGCGATAATTCTCGTGAGTTCTTTTCACGAGGTCTTGGTTGCGATGAACGCTGCATTTTACCCACTTGAAAAAGGTCCCGAAGACTGGGGATATCTTCTCAGTTTGTTTGGACGTGAAGGAGAAGTTCGCGCGTGTGTGCGTAATCAGATGACGTGCGGCGCGGTTGTAGCTCTCTCTTTTGTCCGCATATGGCATCCTGAGATAGATGTTAACTCCATTGCTCGGCGCCCAGATTATGCAATCGAGGATATCTCGCCGTACTATGATGCTGTTCGTCCTGCTGCGGAGAAGATTATCCGAATGACCTCTGAAGAGGTAGATAGAGTTTTGGCGACTGAGAATGCCCAGCGCTTTGACTGATTTTCGGATGTAAATATCCTGTAATATGTTTATAGTTTGTAAAAACTGCTGTAAGGTGTATAACCTTGTATTTGATGTTGTTTCTTTGTGATGCTTAGTTGTAGGGTAGCCCCCGTGTGTTTTAAGGGGTGTGTACCTGTAACTTGTTGCATGTAAAGAATGAGAAGCTTCGAGTGAATATGATGAAGGAATCACGTCTTTATTGCAATGACTGAGAAGCCATCTATTCGAACTACAGGACTGGCTAGTATAGCCTTATTTTTGTTGTGATAACAAGTAAACCTAAGGATAAAATTTGCGGAGGTGTGCAATGTTCCATGGATTGGAGTAAACCCCTCCGGTCGCCGGATTCTTTAGCCTGTAGGCTCCGCCTGGGATGACTTTGTGTATGATGAAGGGTCCTTCCCAAGGTGGCTCGAGCTTGTGTCCTTCCTTCTGTTTGAGCCGCAGCACCAGTTCCCCAACCGCGAATGCTCTGTGGCGTATGCGGCGACTGTGATAGTTGCGCAAGGATTGCTGATATACTGCGGATCTTGCAAGTGCGATGTCCCGCATTTCGTCGAGTGCATCCATATCTTCTGCGAGCGCCTTGTTGGAAGTTTCTTCGCCGTAGGCTACAACTCGTGGGGCGCTGAATCGAACGTCCTCGGGAAGGACTGCTTCTGCCCCGTATACCATGAAGAATGGTGTGTACTTTGTCGACCGATTAGGAGTTGTGCGGAGGCTCCAGAGGACGGAGGGTAGCACTTCTGCCCAATGTCCTGCCGCGGGGTGTAGGCGATCGAGTAGTCGCTTCTTGATGCCAGCCGAAACTAAGCCGTTGGATCTTTCGACTTGTCCGTTCGTTTGCGGGTGAGCGACGGAAGCAAACTTGAAATTGATGCCTTTTTCCTCGCAGAACTGTTGTGTTTCCTTTGCTGTGAAGTTTGTACCATTGTCTGTAATGATGTCATGTGGCACACCAAATCTGCATACAATGGAGTCGAGAAACTTGACGGCGCATTGGGCGCTAGCCGAAGTTACTGGCATAGCCTCGATCCATTTGGTAAACTTGTCGACTGCGACCAGCAAGTGTGTGTATCCACCTGGTGTGGACTTGCGTAGTGGTCCAACCATGTCGAGCCCCCATTGTGCAAAAGGCCAGGCTATTGGTATCATGTGCAATTCCGTAGCAGGTGCATGTGGCCTTGGTGCGAATCGCTGGCAGGCGTCGCATCGTTCGAACAGACTTTTTGCATCGTTGGCTGCTGTTAGCCAGTAAAATCCTGCTCGGAAAGCTTTTCCCATTATTGTTTTCCAGCTAGCATGATGTCCGCAATCACCTTGGTGTATGTCCTGGAGCAATTCCTTGCCATCTTCGGGTGCGATGCATCGCTGAAGTATTCCCGAGATGCTTTGCTTGTATAATTCTCCATTGACTACTCGAAAGGACTTGCTACGCCTGATTATCTGTCGGGCCTCTCGTGGGTCGGCCGGGAGCTGTCTATTGAGCAGGTAGTCGAGATATTTCTGCGTCCAGACTGGCTCGACCAGGAAGACCTGTCATGATATATTATGAATAAGCTCGATAAGCGCGACCTGCGGGCTGACCTCTGTTTCTGGCGCTGCTGCAGCTTTCTTCACTTTGACCGATCGCTTGATCATCCGTTCGTAGTATATTCCCGGCGGTATGGGTGTATTCGTGGAACCCATGTTTGCCAGTCTATCTGCTTCTTCGTTGCTGGATCTTGCGATGTGCTTCAGCTCGCAACCTTTAAAGCTTCCTTCGAGTAGATTGTACATGTCACGATATGCGACCATGTTTCCAGCAATGGCGTCGCATTCTTTCATCGTCTGCTGCACTATGAGATTGGAATCACCGTAGATCATTAATCGGGTAGCTCCACAGGCGATTGCCATCTTCATCCCGTGCAACAGGGCTTCATATTCTGCGTCGTTGTTCGAGGCTGGATCGTCTGGTGGAAAGTCCAGTCGCAGGACGTATTGCAGCTTGTCTCCCCGAGGTGAAATAAGAACGATTCCAGCTCCTGCTCCTTCGTTTCTCTTGGATCCATCGAAGTACATTATCCAATTGCTCGTGTACTCGGGTGGTCCAGGCGTTTGTAGCTCTGTCCATTCGCTGAGGAATTCCACGAGTACTTGAGATTTGACTGCCTTTCGTTCTGTATAGGTGATGTCCCAGGCGCCCAACTCGATGCTCCATTTTGCTATTCTTCCGGATGCCATAGGGTTGTTCATGATTGTCCCGAGTGACGCATCATTAACCACTGTAATGGTATGTTCCTGGAAATAATGTTTGAGCTTTCGGGCTGTGAGAACAACTCCATACGCCAGCTTCTGATAATGAGGGTATCGTTGCTTGCATGGCGAGAGCACTTCGCTGATGTAATATATTGGTCGTTGGACTCCGTACGCTTTGCCGTCTTCAGGTCGTTCGACCACGATTGCTGTGCTGATGACCTGGTTTGTAGCGGCTAGGTATAGTAGAAGCGGCTCCCTTTCTTGCGGTGTTGCAAGGACGCGCCTGCTTTGCAACGATCGCTTTAGGTCTGCGAACGCTTGTTTAGCTTCGGGTGTCCACTCGAATTTATCCGTCTTCTTTAGTAATTTGTAGAAGGGTAACGCTTGCTCTCCCAATCGTGCGATGAACCTGCTTAGGGCGGCTAGTCGTCCTGCGAGCTGCTGGACTCCGCGTAGATTGGTTGGCTCCTTCATAGTCAGGATGGCTTGTATTTTTTCTGGGTTGGCCTCAATGCCTCTGGCGGATACCAGGTACCCGAGGAGTTTTCCTGCAGGGACGCCGAAAACGCATTTGGTCGGATTGAGCTTGATCCAATATGCATTAAGGGCGTCGAACGTTTCTCTGATGTCCTCGAGGAGTGTGTCCTCTACTCGAGTTTTGATGACGATGTCGTCGACGTACACTTGTACGTTCTTGCCAATGAGATTGGCGAGGCATCTTTGCATGCAGCGCTGATATATTGCGCCTGCGTTCTTCAGCCCGAAGGGCATTGTCGTGTAGCAGTAGACACCGTGGGGTGTGATGAATGCCGTCTTCTCTTCGTCTTCCTTTTTCATTCGGATCTGATTGTATCCCGAATAGGCGTCCAGGAAGGAGAGGCGTTGGCAGCCTGCCGTAGAGTCCACGATCTGGTCGATTCGTGGTAGAGGAAAGTTGTCCTTGGGGCAGTGCTTATTCAGCGATGTGTAGTCGATGCACACCCGAAGGATGTCTGTGTTCTTTTTGGGGACCAGCACCGGGTTTGCCAACCAGGTGGATATCTTGATCTCCCTAATAAAGTTAGCGGCTAGCAGTCTGTTTATTTCTTCTCCAAGCGCCTTCTGCTTGGGTTCTGAGAATCGTCGAGTCGTCTGTTTGATGGATTTGGCATTAGGAAAGACTTCGAGTGAGTGCTCGGCAAACTCCCTGGGTATTCCTGGCATATCTGAGGGCTGCCAGGCAAAAATTTCCCAGTACTCACGGAGGAGTTTGACGAGCGTGCCTTCCTATGCTGGCGAGAGGGTTGTGGAAACCATCGCGGTCTTGGCAGAATCCGTTGGGTGCACTTGGTGCTTGCGGGTGTCGCTGTTGGCGCTGAATTCCAGTTCAGGCGCGTTTTTCTTCGTGAGGGGCATGACGGAGTGGTCCGTGGTTTTTGCCAGCTCTTGAAGTTCTTCTTGCATCCCGAAAGATTTCGCGATCTCATTGAATTCTATGTCACACTTGTCTGACTTCTGGAAGTCTCCGTCGATGGTGATCACACCGTATTCGCCGGGTAGCTTGAGTTTCAGGTACGCGTAATGTGGTACTGCCATGAATCTGGCGAACGCTGTTCGGCCAAGGATGGCGTGGTACTGTGAGGGCCAGTCGACGACTTCGAAGTCCAGGAATTCCCTTCTGTAATTGCTTGGAGAGCCCAGTACAACTTCTAAGTTGATTGTACCGAGTGGGCGGATTGCCTTGCCCGGAACTATCCCGTGGAAGGATGTTTCTGATTCCGTTAGGCCGTCCAGGTTCTTGTTCATTCGACGGAGTGTATCCGCGTAGATGATGTTGATTCCACTGCCGCCATCCATGAACACGCGGGCCAGGTCGTAATTTCCGATTTGAGCCTGGATGACGAGGGCGGCGTGTCCTGGTCGATAGACTTGTGGTGGATGGTCTTTTTTCGAAAACGTGATGGGCTGATCTGCCATCTTCAGGTACTCGGTCTTTGTTGGCGGTGTCTGCACGGCCATGCATAGCTTCCTCGTGTTAGTCTTTTGAGCTCTGCGAGAGGGGCATACCTTCTGTATCATCGCGAGTTGTCCTGCCGGGTTCGGGTATGCATTGGCTCCATTGTTTTGTGGTGGCGGCGCAGGTAGTGCGGCTAGCGCCATGTTTGGGTTTGCTGGTGGAGGTGGTGGTGGAGGCGGCTGGAATTGTTGTCCTCCTCCTGGCAGCGGTGGATAGTTTTGAGTGGATGCGAATCTTTTCCTCGCGAGAGCATCCGAGATGTCAAGAAACTTTCGGCAATCCTTGAGAAGGTGTGTTGCCTTAGTTTTGCCCGTGCTCTTATCTGTGAACAGGTGTAGCGAGCAGTATGCGTCGAGATCTTCCTCAGGGGACTTTTCTTCTGCCTTTGGCTTCCACTCGCGACTTCCACGGCGACCAGAGTCGCGGTTTCGCGTGAATTCTGCCGCCACTAATTCCTCCCGGTCCTCGTGGTCATAGTATTTCCTTCTCTTTCTTCGTCCATGGCGGTCCTCCTCGTGTGCGGGCGATGATGCTCTTTCATTGCGCACCGCGTCTTCTCCGTTAGCCCATTTTTCGGCTATGATCATTAGCTCCCCAATGGTTTTGGGCGCAGCTCTGCCTAGCTCTTCTCGAAACGCGATTCTTCTCGCTCCTTTGGCGAAGGCCTCAATCGCCACCTCTTCCGAGATGGTTCTTGCGGTGTTCCTGAGTGTGGTCCACCGCTGGATATATTCTCGTGTGGATTCGCCACTCTTCTGTTTGCATGCTCGTAATTCTTCGATTGTGGCTGGCCTCTTGTACGTCGACTAGAAATTTTTGCAGAAATCGCGGTGTAGGTCGTCCCATGACGCGTAGCAAGATTTAGGTCTTCTTTCCAGCCAACTACGGGCCGCGCCTGTAAGATGCAAATTGAGGTATTGCATGGCTGTGTTCTTGTTCCCACGTTGGCATTTTACTGCCGTGAGGTAGTCGCTTAACCACTGGGAGGGCTCGAGTGAGCCGTCGTATTTTGTCACCTCCGTACTGAGCTTGAACCTCTTGGGTAGGGGTGCTTCTCGGATGCTGCGAGCGAAACAGAGCGCTCCACAGGTTTCGTCGTCTGAGGACCTGGATGAGGAGCGTTCGCGATACCGTGAAGCTCTCGCCCTATCCACCTTCTTTTGGGTGAGATCTGATCGCGCGTCGTATTCGGACCGGTCGCGGTCGTTGTCTTTCCTTGGTTCTTTGCTTCGCTTTCTCGAGCGGCTGCTGTGGCGCCGCGAGCTTTTGTCTCTCGGGCTGTCGTCGCTGCTGCTTCGACTGTCGCCGCGACGGCGGGCTTCTTTTCCTCGACCACGTCGTGGCGATTTGTCTTTTCTCGGGGATGAAGTTCTATGCCTGCGGGGCGTTTCTTTATCCTTGTTTTTCTCCTGTCGCTCCTTCTCCAATTCTTCTTCGGTCTTCTTGCGATCGTGGGAAGCGAGCCTTGCGGCCGCCAATCCTAGTCCTTTGCGAATTTGTTTGTACTGTTCCACCCGAGGGTCACTTTCCGTCGGTTGGTTCATCTGCATGTAGGTTGCTGCGGCTAGGATCGCGGCAGCTGGGGTTTGCGGATAGACGTTGCCGTCATCGTCGACCCTCATGAAGGAAGACGTGGTCGACCTGTCGGTCGCAGTCACGGATTCGTGGCCCCTTGACGATGTTGCGTGTCCCTTCCTCGCGGGTCGGGTACCGACTGAGGGTGCAAGGGACTGTTCGACTCGCCGCAGGCTTGATTCATCCGCCGCTCTTCTGCGACGGGCTAGATCCGCCCGGGCTTCTTTGATGTTTGAGGCCGCTCTTACTAGGTGGTAGTGGTAGGCGGTTAGGTCTTCTTGTGAGGCTCCTGCCGCGGGTGGCTGACTCCGCCGCATGGCCTCCTTGGCCCTCTTCCAGGCCTCCCGCGAAACGCCGATTATATCACGCTCGGTTGCGCTGAATTCGGTTTCCGAGGGTTGTTCCGATCCTGCCATGCAGACTTGGGCCAGTCGTGGCTCGTGCGTCCTAGGCGCAGATCGGAAAACTTCCCGTACCCGAGATGGTTCCTCTGTCGAGAGGGCGTGGTAGTCGACTGTGTTGAAGCGGATGGACTCGCCACTTTTCTCCATAGGGAAGCGCGAGTTGACGGCTCCAGATTCAGGTTCAGATTCATCCGAGAAGTGGAGGATTCCGTCTCTGTTCGCCATGAAGTTGAAGCTCCCGAACGTCAGGGTGACGCTCTTCTCCAGATCCTCGAACACCGGGCGTGATTCCGGCGAGTGAGGCGTGACTATGACGGATCCGATCCGTACAGGATTGTTCGGAGCCGTAGTCGATGGTTTCCAACGGGAGTTGGATGTCGATGAAGCCGAAGATGCCGGTGATCCAGCGCCCGCTATCCCCACGGTCGGCGCCAATTGTCGAAGTTCTGACTCCACAAATCCCTCAGGTGACCCTATCGGGTTTCGACTAGGAGAAGTCATGAGCGCTGGTGAAATCGTCGGCTTGACAGGGGGCGAGATTTACCCAGGTTCGGGGCCCTCGAAGAGGTAAAACCCTTACTCCTGCCTTCTGCTGATCTGTATTGGATGATTAGATCGGTTACAGGTTGCTCGAATCGAGAGTAGATCTCAAGTTCTGAGGCTTTTTGGTCGTGCGGTATTACTTGGTCCTCTCCTTGGGGGCTCTCCTGGCCTTATATAGATGGCCAGGTCTCGAGTTCTACCCGGAGAGGACTCAAACCCTAGCTGGGTCGGTTACAAATTTCCTAACTTAACCCGCAAGTTGATGCGGGTGGGCTTCACATGGGCCTTCTAGAGTATTCCAAGGGCGCTTCCTTTTGGGCCTTGACCAGAAGGCCTGAGAGGGGGTGTCCTTACCCGCAGGGTCCAGGATCCATATCTTCGTCAAAATGCACCAAGTATTTGGCTGACAGAGCCAAGAGTGGAAGTGTGACTTCCAACTCAGGTATGCTTGTGTGCAATGTTATAGAAATTTATCTTGCTGATGCACCTAACAGTTATTGGGTATACGATACCGGATCAGTTATTCACATATGCAACTAGTTGCAGGGACTGGTAAGAACTAGGAGCGTGGCAAAAGGAGAGGTTGATATTCGGGTCGGCAACAAGGCGAGAGTCGCTGCGTTGGAAGTCGGCACGATGCAACTTCATTTACCTTCAGGATTTTTAATGGAGCTGAATAATTGTTATTATGTTCCAGTGCTTAGTCAAAACATTATTTCCGCCTCATGTTTGATGAGACAAGGTTATGATTCGAATATTAAGAATAATGGTTGTTCTTTATATTTGAAAGATATGTTTCATGGCTTTGCACCCGTCCAGGACGGGTTATTTATTTTGAATCTTGATAGTGAATCGGTCTATAACATAAATGTTAAAAGGTTGAAACCAAATGATCTGAATATGACTTACTTTTGGCATTGCAGCTTGGTCACATAAGTTGGAAGCGCATGAAGAAGCTCCATGATGATGGACTTCTAACTTCGTTCGACTTAGAGTCATTCGAGACATGCGAATCATGCCTACTCGGCAAAATGACCAAGACACCTTTTGCAAGAAGTTGTGAAAGGGCGTCCGACTTGTTGGAACTAATACATAGTGATGTATGTGGTCCAATGAGCACGACAGCCAGAGGTGGTTATGAGTACTTCATTACCTTCACTGATGATTAGAGTGGGTATGGATATATCTATTTAATGAAACACAAGTCGGAAGCCTTTGAGAAATTCAAGGAATTCCAGAGTGAGGTACAAAATCAACTCGGCAAGAAAATAAAGTTTCTACGGTCGGACCGTGGAGGCGAGTACATGAGCCATGAGTTTGATGACCATCTAAAGATTTGTGGAATAGTTCCTCAACTCACTCCGCCGGGTACACCGCAGAGAAATGGTGTATCGGAACGGAGAAATCGCACCCTGTTGGACATGGTATGATCTATGATGAGTCGGACAGATCTACCTTTATCATTTTGGGGTTATTGTCTAGAAACTGCAGCGTTCATACTAAACAGAGTACCATCAAAGTCAGTAGAGAAGACACCGCATGAGATGTGGACTGGCAAAAGGCCAAGTTTGCCTTTTCTTAAGATTTGGGGTTGTGAAGCATTTGTCAAGCGACTACAGTCGGACAAGCTCACGCCCAAGTCAGATAAGTGTATTTTCGTGGGGTATCTGAGGGAAACCTTTGGGTACTACTTATACAACCGAGATGAGGGCAAAGTGTTTGTTGCTCGGAACGGTGTCTTCCTTGAGAAAGAGTTTCTCAGTCGGGGAGTCAGTGGGAGCACAGTGCAAATCGAAGAAATTCGAGAGGAACCAGCTAGGGGCGAGTTGGCAAGGGCCTTGGAGGCTGAGCCAGTCGTGGTACCTACGCCGGTAACAGCACCTGAACCACGGAGATCTGCCAGATTACAAAATGCTCGTGATGTTTTACTGTTCGACAGTAACGAGACGGCAACTTATTCGGAAGCGATGGTGGGATCTGATTCCGAGTCATGGCTTGGAGCCATGAGATCCGAGTTAAAGTCCATGGATGAAAACCAAGTTTGGAATTTGGTTGATCTGCCTGACGGTGCAAGACCCGTCTAGTGCAAATGGGTCTTTAAGAAGAAAACTGATATGGATGGAAATATTTCCATCTATAAAGCACGACTTGTCGTGAAGGGGTTCCGACAGGTTCAAGGAGTTGACTACGACGAGACCTTCTCGCCCGTAGCGATGCTTAAGTCAGTTCAGATCATGCTAGCCATAGCAGCCTATTTCGACTATGAGATATGGCAGATGGATGTCAAGACGGCTTTCCTTAATGGAAATTTAACTGAGGACGTGTATATGATACAGCCCGAAGGTTTTGTCGATCCAGCTAACGCTGATAAGGTATGCAAACTTCAGAAATCCATTTATGGGTTGAAGCAAGCATCTCGGAGTTGGAACATTCGCTTTGATGAGGTAGTCAAATCGTTTGGCTTCATCAAGAGCGATCATGATTCTTGTTTATACAAGAAGTTTAGTGGGAGCAAAGTAAATTTTCTAATCTTATATGTGGATGACATATTACTGATGGGAAATGATGTCATGATGTTGCAAGAAACCAATGAATCATTGGAAAGGAGTTTCTCAATGAAGGATTTGGGTGAGGCGACTTACATATTAGGAATCAGGATCTATAGAGATAGATCAAGGCGGCTCATTGGATTGAGTCAGAGTACATATCTGGACAAAGTTTTGAAGAAATTCAAGATAGAAGAGTCTAAGAAGGGGTTCTTACCGATGTCCCATGGTATAAAACTTAGCAAGACTCGGTGTACTTTGACGACTGATGAGCGAAGCCAAATGAGTGTGATCCCGTATCCTTCGACAATCGGATCCATCATGTATGCCATGATTTGTACTAGGCGAGATGTTTCCTATGCTCTAAGTGTAACGAGCATATACCAGGCTGACCCTGGTGAAGCCCACTGGGCAGCGGTTAAAAACATCCTTAAGTACTTGAGAAGGACTAAGGAAATGTTCCTAGTTTATGGAGGTGATGAGGAATTCAGTGTAAAGGGTTACACGGATGCGAGTTATCTCACCGACTCAGATGATTCTCGTTCGCAATCTGGATACATGTTCGTAATGAACGGAGGAGCTGTGAGGTGGAAGAGTTCCAAGCAAGATACTGTGTCTGCATCTACAACAGAGGCTAAGTATATTGCTGCCTCGGAGGCTGCAAAGGAAGCTGTTTGGATCAGGAACCTCCTAATAGATCTTGGTGTGGTTCAGGGTGCGTCCAATCCTTTGGACGTATATTGTGACAACAATGGTGCTATCGCACAAGCCAAGGAACCTAGACAACACCAGAAGAACAAACATATACTCATGTGTTACCACCTCATTCGCCAGTTTGTCGAACAAGGTGATATCAAGTTATGCAAAGTACACACGGATTCAAACATTGCAGATCCGTTGACAAAGGCGCTACCACAGCCAAAGCATGAGGCGCACATGAGAGGTATGGGCATTCGATGCCTGGGCATATGATGTCTAGATGATTGACTCTAGTGCAAGTGGGAGACTGTTGGGAATATGCCCTAGAGGCAATCATGTATGATGTAATTCCCAATGTATTCATAAAGTTATTAAGTCGTCCTTGTTTTGAGCATCTGATATATGTCATTGAATATGTGATTCGATTGTGGAACTATGTATTCATGTTGTATGCTAAATTGTCCTTGGTCATTAAGGTTGTACTGGACACACACCCTAGACTAATGTGAGTGTTGGCTGATGACTCGGTTCCACTTGTCATGGGCATGGCGATACCATTCCAACGTTCACAGACTTGGCTAAAGAGTTTAGAAAGTCGGACTGACCCATATTGAGATGCAACGAGTAAGTCGTCATTTGCATGTCTCAATCAATGTAATCCTTAGACCTGAGGTTGTCGCACAATCCGAGTTGTGGATCACTGACTTAGGTTCTGTCAAACGTTGTTCTGTGACAAGGCAGTTATAAAGGCAGAGTTCGGGTCGAATGAGAAGCAAGCTGCATGATGTGGATAATCAAGATGGGATTTTGCCCCTCCAAATGGAGAGATATTCTCTGGGCCCTCTCTAGTGATATGATTCCAGAAGCATGGCCATGTGTGACTCAGTTAAGTGTTAACTGGGTCGATTGACTAAGAGTTAGTCAGATGAATCATATATCACGGAATGAGAAGAGAGTTGAGCTATTAAGGGATGACGATAATTCGCCTATAGTTCGACAAGGTATATCGTGAGGCAAAAGGGACTAAGATGAAAGTCACATTGGAAGGTATGTCGTCATGACTCTATGGCACTTGGGAGTCGGCACGTTCTGCTAGGAGCCTCTACCGATTGATCGATTGAGAGTTGGACTCTGATCGTGTCCAAGTCGCCATGAGCCTGCAGGGTCGGACACTTAAGAGCGGGATTAAGTGTATTGGTCGGGTTGGACCCGAACCGGAAATGAACTGAGTTTGTGAGTCGGACTCATAGAGGGAATGGGCCACAAGCATTGTGAAGCCCACTACCACTCGCTATATAAAGAGGGGCGCAGGTTGCCTAGAGGGCACGTTACTCCACTCCCATGCGTTGGGAACCCTAGCCCCACTCAGTCCAGCCGTCGCACCGGACCTAGCAGTCCGCCGTCGGAGCTCCTCCTCGCACGTGTGGATACCGGCAGAGGTGATGTACGTTCAACACTTCGACGTTCGTGGGACTGGATCGGCTGGATCGGATCGAGGGACTACACTGCATCGATAATCTGCACCTGCGCGTCTAGTGGTAATCCTCGTGGCCTTCTACCTCGGCTAGATCTTGGAAGTACCGTGTAGAAAAGTTTTCGTTTATCTCTATGCGTTCCAACACTCAGAACTAAAGACCAAACAACTAAACTAAAGAACACATACAGAAAGCAAACTTATACTAACGCAAACGCTCAAACGATATCAAGAAAACTATCTCACAAGCTCGCAGGGCGCAGAACTGTCGTCAGACAAACATATGGTTGAGAAAACCATATCCCACATTTTAAATATCTTCTATGGAGTGGGTGTACCACTCTCATAATAAGATACTCAAGAAGCTAAAAATATAGCTTGTGGGCACAAAAGGTGAGGCTACTAAAATAATATCAATCAATCAAAGTAATACCCAAGGTAGTGGGTATTAACAACACACAAGCAATTATCACCACAGATGAATAGGCTAGTTGTAGACTATGCTTATGTCTACTCAAAGTTATGGAATCCATCAATCATGAAAATAAACAAACAAACCAGTAGCCCTATCAATGGTAACATGTCATAAATCCTAACCTAAAACACAATCATCATAAAAGACAAAACTCCTAACAAAATAGCATAAAACAGGAGTGCACTAATAGTATACTAGTGTGGAAAATTCTACACAAGCATGCTATAAGAAATAATTGTATTCTAAAACTATAGCAACAAGCAACTCAAGATGTCATGGCATAATAACAGAAGTAATAACCTCCTAAACATGCTAGAATAAATCATAAACTCATAAAATAAAAGATAGCAACACTAGAGAAACTCATAATCTCTAGTGGTGACACTAGTTCAACACTAGAGAAGCAAACATCACTATAAGGATGCTTAACTATAAACAAGCAAGTCATGAATATAAATACCTACTAACAGCACACAAACCTTACACATGCTAGTAAGAAATACAATAAAATAATTCTATGAAAACATCTACTAAGCAAGCATAAATTCATTCTAGTAATACATGCCTTTCTAATGGATTTAATAGCAAGCAATCAAAGTGTAAACTACACAACCAGTAGCTATGCACTCAACAAAATATCTACTAAACACTTTCAAAAATCCAAACACTCAATAAAAATCATTCACAACTAACCTATCAATCACTAGGAAACATTCTAGTTGCAAACAATATTCTATTTAAACAAAACAATAGTGAGACACCTCTTAACATGATATTCCTAAGGAATATTATGCTAACAAATGAATCACACCCAAAATAATAGTATTTACAAAGAAGAACTAAACTTTTCACTTACATAAGTGAAACAAACAATCTATTTCCCTTGGTGGAAAATAACAATCAATCCCATAATAATACATGCTATTTTTACACTATTGCAATGGGACCAGTGGGTTATGGGCCCACTAATACCAAGGCAAAAGAGGTAACAAGGCCTCTGGTCACACATGACCAAATTAATATAACAAAGCAATCAATACTAGACTATTTATACTAGTGAAAACAATTCTAGTGAAAACAAATACAAAACTTACACATGCCTTGCTATAAAATAAGTTGCAAGCTAACAGAGATGAAAACATCAAGATAACAGTACCAAAATGGTACTGGACTCCACCCAAACACATCACAAGCCTAGGGAAAACAAATCTACCAGGATTTGGTTCACACATTAATCAAGTAATAAAACTTGAAAATGACAAATGCTATTTCTATTGCTATTAGACTTTCCAAACATTCACACACTTTCTAAGGTAGACATAATGCAATAAAACAACCTAATAACAAGTGGTAACACTTCTATACATGCTAGGAAACAAGATTCAAACAATCACACATTTTATTTCAAACAAATACACACATACAAACAAAAACAGGAAAGCTCTTGTTTCTAGTTTTGCTCACCAAAATTAATCTACGGATCCATAAATTAATCCAAGATAGTATTAGGTAGATCTAGTCATAATAAAACTCATCCAATTGGATTCACTACAAAAATCATTTTTAAACTCACTCTAAAAATCCTAGAAAAGCCTACTGGACTTTTACCAAAATGGATGGGATTTCCATTTGGTAACTCACCTTGATGTGAGGCAAAGTCCTTGTGATAGATCTATTCACTAGATATCCAAAAAATTTTAGTTTGACCAATTTGGATATAGATCCAAAAAGTTATGCCAAAAACATGCTTTCAGACACTCTGTGGCAAAACAGGTCTTGAGACAAACATATAGGTCAAAACTTAGATCTACAAATTATAGATGGTTAAGAAAACATAATGCTAATGGCTTGATTTTTGGTGTATTTTATTTTGTACTTTAGGTATTTTTCCCAAACCAAAAGCAAACAACAGAAAACTGCACAGTTTTAAAAAGGAAAAGGAAATCACATGATGGGCTGGGGTTTCTGCGGGCGCGACCCAAATGCGCAGCGCACGCGGGGCCGGCGCGGGAACGGCCAGGTTCAAGCGCGGCCGTAGGTCTCTAGATCTACGGTCCTTTCTCTCTCTCTCTTCCTCTTCGCTCTCCTCTCTCTCTCTCGACGGGGCCGGCGACGGATCCACACGGTGGCGCACCTAGGGGGCTCGGGGAGGGGCGGCGCGTGCTCGGATGATATGCAGGGAGGCAGGGGCGTCGAGGGGTGTCGATGGTGGCGACTTGCATGGCCCCAGGAGGCGGCGCGCGGCCGGTGCCCGTGATGGCGTCCACGGATGGCGACGGCGTTCCAGCGGGGAAGAGGCCAAGGGGAGGTGTCAGGGAGGTGGGTGAGGGTACGGGGAATCCATCCAGGGCGGTGGAGGGGGTAGGGAAGGCACGAGAGAGGGGAGGACTAACTCGAGCTCCCGGCGGTGATAGTCGGGTTCACGGGCACGGACAAGCTCCAAGGGGCCAGGGCAGGGCTAGATCTCGCTTGGGGGAGGTGTGTGAGTGTGAGTGAATGTAGTGGCGTAAGGAGTAGGGATCTGGAGGCTTGTACCCGTGGGAAAAAGGCAAGGGCAAGGAGGTGGCTCGGGTTCATGTCAACCCATGGCATAGGTGTGCCCTAGGGGCTTGTTTGGTCATTCCACCACAAGGCAAGGCTGGCCAAGGGGCAAGACCACCAAGGGGCAGTCAATGCCTGGCCTTTGGAAGAAAAATGAGCCAAGGCCAAGTCAAAATGGGTCAAAGCATGGAGTCCCATACTATCCACATCACCATTGTCTCCCCCTCTCTTCTCTCACTTATTTACTTCACCCACAAGGCTTCTAGATGGTCAGCCAGGCATCCAAAGTGGAGTACATACAACAAGGTTTCGAAAAGACCAAGTGGTGTTTCCAAAATTGCACAAAAACTCAAGGAAAACATCTGTACAAAAGTGTATCTAACACTGTTCAAAAAAAATTCAGAAAATTCAGTTAAGGACTTAGTGAAAATTCTAAGTGTTGGAAACAGATGAAATGAGCAAAATGTTGGGATTGTTTTCAAGGGTCAAATGGTTTCCAAAATTGGTTTTCCAAGTTGGAGTTTGTTAAACAAGTTATAAACTTTCAGAAACATCTTTTGAAAAAAATTTGAAATAGCTTAAGGCCATGAAAACAATGTGGGAAATGGTGTACTTTCTGTTTTTTCTCTGTTTTCCAAAAATGCCTTTTTCTGCCTTATTTTTACACCACAAAGACAACAAGCAAAAGATCATTTTTAATTATGGATTTGTAGTACCTACATCAAGGAACAAATAAAAGTCAAGAAAACATAAAATAACATTTTATAGCCTAGTGAAAACAAAGGTGGAAAACATGTAGTTGGCTATATTTTCAGGAAATAGTTTCTATAGAAAACTTAAAAGAAAACTTCCATAAATCATTTTGAAAACTTGTTTTCTTGGACCCAAAAAACTTAAAAGTTTTTTTTAAGATGCAAACAAGAATAATCCAAGTCTTGGAATAAAAACCACTCACACAACATCAGGGAAAATATCAGGAAAAATAATAGAATTGTTTTCAGGAAATATTTGATATTGGTTATATCAAGAAACAAAACTTGTGTTGCAAATATGATTAAGACCATAAACAAATGTTGGTTCAAACAATCATGTTGTTAGAAAAAAAATTGTTGGCCCTAATTTTTGTCTTCTTGAACACAGTACAAGATTCCAAAAACTGGGATGTGACAGCCCTTCCCCCCTTAAAAGAATCTCGTCCCGAGATTCGCAGGAAAGCGAAAAGAGTGTATGGACAAAAAAACAATGTTAGGTCATTTGTTTACAAACACATGTGCTTGTGGTTGGTAACATTAAGCATAGGTGCTTCCCCCCTTTGATTAATCTTACCAAAACCCACTAGCAGGTTAGTTTTCTTTTCAAAGGTCTGGGTGCCATGTTCTAAACCTCGAACTTAATGTTCCTCAAAACCATGATATCAAACCAGAGGTTGTACTTTAGAAAAAAATCTACTTGCTTCCAATCTCACAAGATTATCATACCACTATTTCTCCTTTGGGGCTTAAAGTCTCTCATCCTAGTATAGATCAATCAATCGGATATCCACCAATATTTATTAAGCATGAGCTTTCCATTGCTCATCTCCTAAAATCCAGGAAAATCCACTATCTTCCTCTTAATCTAATATACTCCTAGAAATCAAGTCTCAAATCATTTGTCTCCCTCAAAAGTATTTTTTCAACGATCATATAGCTAAAACTAAACCATCAAATTCAACAAGCACATACCAACTCTGTACTACTTATATAAATCCTTTCAAATTATCCAAACTCCTATCTCATAATCAAAGCCAAATCATTTTCCTCAAACATTCTCAATAGAGCGTGACAAGCTCCGAGAATATAACACCAAGAATAATCATCTACTAAATCCAAGTCATATTGATTTTTCCTAAAATCCAAAATCAACTTTTTATAACCACCAACTTCTTCCTATATCAAATCCAATATTTATCCAATCCATCTTTTATCAAAAATAAAATATTTGTCACAATCCAACATGATATTTTTACTACAGTAAAACCTTTCCACTAAAATCCAGTATAAGAAATCACCTATGTAAACCATTATCATCATCATTCCCATATCACAAATTATTCTCAACATACTACTTCTTCTCAATCCACTCTTCTTATTTATCAAGTGCTTCCTAAAATCCATTAGTTTCCCCCAATCTTCCTAAACCTCAAATCATTTCTTCAAGGCTACAAATTTTAGTTACAGACAATCTTCCAAGTTGTTGGGGTCCACAACTGGTTAGTCCCGGATATTATATCATAATTCATCTCAACTAAAATCATGTGATCCTCAATCATTCACTCCTAAGCTAAACCTCAAATGCGTCTCCACCATCTCATATTCTAAAATATATTTCCTCCAAAAGATACATGAGAGATCTTATTGTCTTGCAACAGTCATAGCTCATCAATCCAATATTTTTTTCCAACCTTTCACCTTTCTTCCAAACAACTATAGAACATCCTAAGGCACCTTTCCCTTTGGTTTTGGAAAAGTTGGTTAAAAATTTTCAAACTGGTGTTAGGTATTAAGCTACCAACTCTGTAAGGTATTAAACTAAAATTAGTTGAAGTTACGTTAGTATTGTTAAATTTAAAGATGCTTTTTCTAGTCCAACGTGACACTACTAGTGTTCCATTTACGTCGGATTTCTCAGGGTACAGAGTCTACACAACTATGGGTTTCATAGGTTTGGTTCAAAAACGTACCATTAGCTATGGCATTAGTTGCAGGTGCTTCTGCAACATCATCTTGGTCTCGAGGTCCACTCATCAGATTCTTGTGTTTCTTCTGGAATGGACCCTGGGTTTCTTGGTTTTCTTCAGGATGAGCTAGATCACGATTCTTCTTGGAACAATCACGAGCGAAATGTCCTTCCTTTCCACAGGTAAAGCAACCCGTGGTTCTAGGCTTGACATTCACACGCTTGCTTGAAGATTGTGGCATCACAGGTAAGGTGTTGTGAGTCGCAAAAGAACTAGTTTCTCCTGGCGTCACTATCTTCCTTTTGCGCCTCTCTCCAGCAAGCAGGTGCTGGTACTCTCTCATAAGGATAGAAGTATTCTCAGCGTTGGTGGTGACAAGCCGAGTCAACTGTTCCAGGGCAGCATGGGTGGCTATGCATTCAACACGAGCGGCTTCACGTTCTTCCTTCAACAGAGCAAACAGTTGGGCAACTATCGGCTCCTATGGTGGAGGTAGGTCGCTGGCCATGCTGAAGACAAAGAACGGTAAAGACGTGAGTAAACAAAAAGGGGTTTTGGTTTGAAAACTCGTGACACATACCGGCTCACAACAGAGATGAGAACGGTAGGTATCACCACAACAAACAAGCATCTAAGAATCAATCACAAACACAACCAAAGACTAACATACACATGAAACAGAGTCTCAACAAGCATCACACAGCTTAAGGTTTACACGGCAAAGCATAAGGCTTACAACACATCTAGCACACACAAAGCTCTTTAGCAGAGTTCACACAACACAAACAAACAAGCGTCTTGGGTGGGAGCAACACAACTCCTAACATCCGGCGGCAATCCTAAGTGCTCGAGGAAGCGCGTAGCTGTTCCTCCAACTATTCAACTCTGGTCTTGCTGGCTGCAAGCTGGAGCTGAAGGGCTCTCACTCGTGCGCGGTGCTGGGAGCTAGTGTACTTCATGGTTTTCTTCAGTACCTTGAGACGACGCTCGGTAGCAGAAGAAACATTCAGCCCTTTCTCTAGCTGGTTTATCTCTCTGCCTCGGAGGTCATAATCTCCTCTAAGTTTATCAAGGGAGAGTTGGGTGTTGTACAACTGTCCCTCCATGTGCTGGAAGTGACGAGCAAACACAAAATCTCCAATGACTTCTAACGGCTTGTCATCCTTGTCCCGTCTTCCAAAGTATCTATAGGGGGTGACTTCAAACTTGCGGCAAAAGAAGTTCGCGAGCTTGGCAATGGTCAGCTGCATCACTCTAAGGATACCATCTTCCCAACTGTTCTCCACCACTTCCCAAGTGATCTCTGGGGTTGACGGTTCTAGCAAGGGTGCACGGATGGTGTAGACCACCAACCAGGACAATTCTCGTCCGTCATGGTGAATCTGGGCTCCCTTCAACTCAGGCAGGGGACGACCGATAAGATGAGTCATCTTGATCAAATCCTCCTCAAAGCGGCGGTAGCAAGGTGCATGCGATCCCAGCCGGAAAGACTTGGTGAAGACAACTGCCATCTACACAAAATTTAAGGGTAGATTAAGTTAGGTAACAGTGTGCAAAATTTTAAGATGCTCCCTTATAACTTAGTGTAAGTCGAGTTTTCAAAACACAGAGGGGATGGAGTATGTAGAATATTTTGGTAAATAGTCATCATAGTGACCTGGTTTTATTGACTTTCATTATAAGGGTACTAGCTAACGTCCATGCTAACTAAGGTCTCCTAAGGTCAAGATAGCTCTGATACCAACTCTGTAAGGTCCCCCAGAACCACTGTTCAAGGACACCTCCGATATGCATACATTCACGATCCGGGATCACACCAGTCGTGAACAACATATCAAGTTGGTACACAGATACAATATCCATTACACGATTGCATAAAGCACTTACAAAAGGAACATGGTCACATGACCAAGTCCACACAACTGCCACGCAGGGAAAACACACAACACACACAGCGGAAGACTAACACAGACACAACGTAGTAGAGCCCAAGTCACGCCTTAACCTATAGGCTGCTGACCGGGAGACGATCCTAGTTTGCAAGTCCATCAGCTCCGTACTCCTCTTCGTAGATCTCCTCCTGAGGCTCCTTCTCGATGGCTGGCAAGTAAATACCAGAGACGAAACCAATATGAGTACATTTGAATGTACTCAGCAAGACACCCATCATATAGCTTACCAAAATGCAAGCATGCTTATATAGTGGAATAGGTAGGACTAGCGAACATGCCCGTGCGTTGCAACGGAAGATAAAAATTTGTGTCACACCCCCAACGCCTGTTGTGCCCGTCATTTTAGCTTGACCACCCGGTGCACATGCGCCAACGCGAGCAGAGCCATTCGCCGTCATCACCACCTCACCCCCTATTCTAAGTCCTTTGGCCTCCCTTGAGCCGGGAGTAGAGGAAACATACGAAGACATAAATAGCTCGGTGAGGATCACAATATCAGTTTGCTTCAATCCGCTAAAAAAAGAATTGTTGATGACCCGTCCGAGCCGAGGATCACCACGAAGTAGTCCAGAGAAGGTGTGGCCGGGGGCTGCGGCGCCATGGTAGTCCCGCCGTCAGAGAGATAGCCTGTCCGACCTCGCACGGGGCTGCTACGGGTAAAATAGATCACACACGCAAAATCAGTACCTATATCAGCTCACATTAATTAAGTCCTCCTGAAACTTCGATACACATTAAATTTTTCAAATAGTACACCGATTCATACAACTGAACTCTGTAGTTTACATCACCGGCAGGAGCAGTTCGTTTGAGCGTCATCAACCATATAAATTTAGGCGGCCCTCCCTCGCTGGTGCGGTTGTGGTTAGCAGTTTAGCACGTAATTTTGAAACATTTGGTTGCAGTGCGAACAAAGGACAACAAAAACTCAAGTTACGATCATTAACTTAACTTTCATGAACATTATGTAATGTGAACTGCCTTTTCATATACAGTATTTTAGTATTCAGTCGCTTTTTTGGTGTCCGCTTTTAACTAAAACCTTGGTGTAAACTCCTCAATAATTAAAACTCAACTTTTAGCTAGAACCTATCTGCTTAAACCAAAAAAAATTGCTCTGCATTTTTTCAGACCACGCCACAGAATCATATTTCAGAAGAGAGCACTGAAAACCAAATTTCGGATCACCACCTGATGCTATGGATTCCGTTCAACAGTGATTGTGAACTCCGGCCACAGTGCTGGGTGGACTCTCAATGATGCAAAACTGAGTCCCGTGAGTAGAGCAATGTACGGCACATGAACTTGAACAATAACCAGACTGCTTGGGACAAGAGGGGCATCAGACCTTAAACATGGGCGCTCAATTGGAAGCATCAGACACGATGGAACTTGGCGGGGGCTTGGAGGTATAGCATGTGGCAGCTGCGCGTCAGCATTTAGAAAGGCTGAGTCCCACCGTTGATGCGCCACAAGGAGGGAGATCGAGCAGGGGGAGCAGGTGGCATACTTGTAACACGAGGCAGGAGGTCTGCCGGCTATGAGGGACATGAGGTCGGGGGCTGGCCCGGCAGGAGGCGCGGTCAACTATGCAGCTCGAATCGGAAGGGTAGCTCTCGTTGGTAGACATCCTCGCTGCGCTAAGGAAAAACAGAGTTGTCCTACTTCCCGTTGTTGTACGTCTTGCCTGTATCGTCGGCGGCGCCACAAGAAACTGGGCGGCGCGCCGGCCTTCCCAAAGACGACGACGCAATTGCACGGGGAGGCCGAGCGGTGGCCCTCGCGAAGAAGTCACCGGCGCAGAGTTGAGGGCCGAGCAGCGCACCGGTGTTGTAGGGATTCCGCCAATGCCGGCAGGTGGTGCAGGGTCTTGCCGCCAGGGCGCGCGTTGCCGGCATCAAATACACAGGGCCTATTTTAGGACCATCTGGAGCAGCTCGCGAAGGGCTCGCGCCGGAAGGTTCAGTGCTAGATTTGCCGTAGGAAGGGGAAGGTAGGCCAGCGTCAGCGACGTTTTCTTCGACATGTTTTATTTTCATTGGTTCGTGGGGATGTGAACCGGCTGCGGCCGGGATTCTTTTCGAAGAGTTTTTTTCTACTTATCGATGGCAGTGTGGGTAATTTATGTCAACTTTTAGGGCAGTTTCGATGACCTACCAAGCCAAATCAAGGAAGCCTTAACGCCTTTATTATTAGGTAAAGATATACGTAGGGTTCACTATCAATGATATATGTAAGACATATCAAGTTGACTTTGAAAAACTATGTATCTTTGTTGAAGAAGATACTTCAAAAGAAAATAATATAGTTTTCTTTCTCTTGTAGATATCAGATGTACAAGAGGTTTTGTAAAAACTTTGTTAAAAGAAAGTTTTATCTTTGCAAAACTTCTTGGAATCAACTTCCAGTTTTTGGTTTAGAAAAGAAAGATTTTCTTTGCAAAACTCCTTTTAGAACAACTTCTGGCTTTTCATCAACGGTACCTCCACGGTACAAGATTTCCTCATTTCAATACTTCATGAGTCCAACACCTTTTTGAAGAACTCCTTTTTGAAAACATTGACACAATGCTAGCTACATGGCCATTCAACTGACCATATCCGAGGACGTGGCTATTCAGAATAGTTTGACTCTACAGAGGTGTACACAATCCACCAGATCCAGTACATCCGCCGCGATTAACCACGAACTGTAACAACAGTATGTAAACATCATATAACTGATCCTAACCATCCACTATGTTCAAGCTAGAATGTGTCTATCTCTTCAGTTGAGTGTAATCTCCCTGGCACCAGGTCCCACCTTGCCTAGACAGGAGACTCAACTGCTGCGACCGGGGGGTAACTTAATCCCTCACTTTGTATGCCCCGTATGTTCCACCTAGCGACAATCGGTTCGAGGGCTCGACGACCCTTATAGCAAATTGAGATAGAACACACACTAACAAGAACAAACTTCAAGTTAAGCCCCGTGCCCATGTTGGGGTAGGGTGGCAGTACGGTAAAGGTTGTCCGGCGAAGACTAGGTTATGTGTCATTTTTTAAAAACACGTTTTCCCCAAAAATGACCACTTCAACAATCCTCCGGTAGATAAGGATCATTCTTTCCATCGGGTTATCCATAAAGCCTTGTTTTACAAAAACAAATTTTTAAGGTGTCCACTTAGGGACAAATACTTGTGATGGTAATAGATACCATATGGTGGCTATGGGCTTGGTAACACCAAGTATCAACTACTGGCGTAGTAATATATAATAGTAGTAGTATTCACTCAAATATAGTTTTTGGTAATCAAAGTTTTTGTAAAACTTTCAGAAGTAAAACATGCATGATAGATAATGATAAGGGTAGTAACAGCAAGCATCAGCATGGCTTGCCTTAAAATTCTTAATGTCCCTGGCCTTGAAGTAGTTTGAACTTGACGCACAGCTCCACAACTACTTCTTCTTCTTCTTCGTTTTCTAGCGTCGTAAAAGAATAAAAGACACAAACTCAGAACTAAAGACCAAACAACTAAACTAAACAACACATACAACAAGCAAACTTATACTAGCACAAACGCTCAAACGTTATCGAGAAAACTATCTCACAAGCTCTCAGGGTGCAGAACTGTCGTCAGACAAACATATGGTTGAGAAAACCATATCCCACATATTAAATATCTTCTATGGAGTGGGTGTAACACTCTCATAATAAGATACTCAAGAAGCTAAAAATATAGCTTGTGGGCAGAAAAGGTGAGGCTACTAAAATAATATCAATCAATCAAAGTAATACCCAAGGTAGTGGGTATTAACAACACACAAGCAATTATCACCAAACAAGTTCATGACTAAACTAATGCATAGGTGACAAGATACCACTAAACACAACAACAACACTAGCACAACAATAACATTAGTACAATACTCATGCTAAGGAAATTACTCAGACAAGTTCCAAACAACAAGCAACCACACCACGGATGAATAGGCTAGTTGTAGACTATGCTTATGTCTACTCAAAGTTATGGAATCCATCAATCATGAAAATAAACAAACAAACCAGTAGCCCTATAAATTATAACAAGTCATAAATCCTAACCTAAAACACAATCATCATAAAATACAAAACTCCTAACGAAATAGCATAAAACAGGAGTGCCCTAATGAAGGGGAACGTAGCATAGAAAACAAAAATTTTCCTACACGCGATAAACCCAAATGGCCAAGATCTAATCTATGAGATGAAAGGCAACGGGGAGAAAGAGAGTCTTGAGATAACATACCCTCGAAGACTCAAAGTGGTACGAGAAAAGATCTCGTGGTTGGCGTAGTCGTTCTCACGCCGATCCCGAGCGAGAAGAAGAGCACCGCAATCCGGCGGTGCCTCCGTAATCGGTCACACGTTCAGCTCGATGAAGACTTCCGTTCCCTCGTTCCAGCGGGTTGCGGAAGTAGAAGATCCCTCCGGAATTCCAGCAGCACGACGGCGTGGTGGTGGTGAAGAATCCCACGGTCAGGGCTTCGCCAAGCCGGAGACCATGGAATGGAGCAGCGGATGGAAGGGAAAATGTGTGAGCAAGTGTGTGTGGAAGAGAGAGCCCTCACCCTCCTTTTATAGGGGAGGGGGAGGCAGCCCAAGGGGGGGGTGCGGCCAGCCATGGGTGCCCCCACCCCTTCCTCTCTTCATGTGAGTGGAAGCTCCACTCAAACCCACTCAAAATTCCCTTAATTTCCCACTTGGAAAATCCAAAGGTTTTTCTTTAATAAATAAATAAAACATTTTTATTTCTTTATTTATATTTGTTAATTCCATTAACAAACATTTGCATGCAGCACCTCGAACCATTTGTTAATTCTATTAACAACCGTTCGACGAAAAACCCCTTGAACTATTTCAATTTTCCCCGAAACAATTCCGGAGCTGCCCAAAATATTCTTCGGTATTCCGTATCCTCTCTAAACGCTTCATCGAACCTTAAGTGTGTCTCCCTACGGTTCGTGAATATTATAGACATGATCGAGACTCCTCTCCGATCAATAATCAACAGCGGGGTCTGGAAAACCGTGATGACTCCTATATATTCAACGATGACTCTCGTGATCGTGTGAACCTTTCAACGTCGTAACGATTTCCCTTTGTCTCGCGATATATTACTTGTCCGAGATCCGATCATCGGTATCCACTATACTTTGTTCGATCTCGTTATCCGACAAGTACTCTTTTCTCGTTCCCGTGATATAACATCCTAGTGATCAAATCACTTGCTTGCAAGCGGTGTTGATGTGATATCACCGAGAGGGCCCTGAGTATATCTATCCGTCATATTGGATGGACAAATCCCATTCTCGATCCATGAGCTTCAACCAATACTTTCCGAATATCCAATGCCACCTTTATAGTCACCCTTTTACGGTGTGACGTTTGATGTCATCAAAGTATTCTTTCGGTATTAGTGATTAACATGATCTCATGGTCTAAGGAATAATGTTACTCCGAATGTAAGACATAACAACAAAACTAAATGACTTGATCGTATTGTTATACTTAGTTTAGGGTTTAAGTTCATCATGTCATTCTCCTAATGACATGACCCCGTTATCAACAACATCCAATGTTCATGATCAGGAAACCTTGATCATCTGTTTAATCAACGGGCTAGTTAAAAGAGAGGCTTCACTAGGAACGTTGGTTTGTTTATTAATCACACATGTATCAACGTTTCCGGTTAATACAATTCTAGCATGAGAAA
This sequence comes from Alopecurus myosuroides, assembly GCA_028641055.1. Lineage (NCBI taxonomy): Eukaryota > Viridiplantae > Streptophyta > Magnoliopsida > Poales > Poaceae > Alopecurus > Alopecurus myosuroides. Next base: position 72,423,894 of record CM054062.1, read on the forward strand.
TAAACATCTATCATAAACAAGGAATAACATAACAAACACTTTATTATTGCCTCTCGGGCATATTCCCTTCAGTCTCCCACTTGCACTAGGGGCAATAATCTATATTACATAGTGATGAATCTAACACCCATGGAGTTCTGGTGTTGATCATGTTTTGTCCTTGAGAGAGTTTTAGTCAATGGATCTGCCACATTCAGATCCGTATGTACTTTGCAAATCTTCACATCCCCATCTGCGACATGCTCACGGATGGAGTGAAAACGACGCTTGATATGCTTGGAATTCTTGTGAGACCTTGGTTCCTTAGCATTGGCTATGGCACCATTGTTGTCACAATAGACAACCATTGGATCCAACGCACTTGGAACCACGCCTAGTTCGGATATGAACTCCTTCATCCAAACTGCTTCCTGTGTTGCCTCCGAGGCAGCAACATATTCCGCTTCTGTTGATGATCCCGCCACCACGGATTGCTTGGAACTCCTCCAGCTTACAGCTCCTCCATTCATAATAAATACGTACCCGGACTGAGACTTAGAGTCATCCGGATCAGCGTCGAAGCTAGCATCGACATAACATCTTGCGACGAGCTCTTCTTCACCGCCATATACGAGAAACATGTCCTTAGTTCTTCTTAAGTACTTTAGGATATTCTTGACCGCAGTCCAGTGTTCCAAACCTGGATTGGATTGGTACCTACTAGTCAAACTAATAGCATGTGCCACATCCGGTCTTGTACATAGCATAGCATACATGATAGAACCTATGGCTGAAGCATAGGGAGTCTTATCCATCTTTTCTCTATCTTCTGCTGTAGCTGGACATTGAGTCTTACTCAACGTCTTGCCTTGCAACATAGGTAGGAACCCTTTCCTACTATCTTCCATTTTGAACTTCTTCAAAATCTTGTCAAGGTATGTACTTTGCGAAAGTCCAATTAAGCGTCTTGATCTATCCCTGTAGATTTTGATGCCCAATATATAAGCTGCTTCACCGAGGTCTTTGATCGAAAAACTATTGTTCAAATAACCTTTTACGCTTTCTAAAAGTTCTATATCATTTCCAATCAACAATATGTCATCCACATATAGTACCAGAAATGCTACAGAGCTCCCACTCACTTTCTTGTAAATACAAGCTTCTCCGTATGTTTGGACAAATCCAAAACCTTTGATCACCTTATCAAAACGGAGGTTCCAACTTCGGGATGCTTGCTTCAGTCCATAAATGGAACGTTGAAGCTTACACACCTTGTCAGCATCCTTAGGATCAACAAAACCTTTGGGTTGCATCATATACAACTCTTCCTCAATGTCACCATTAAGGAACGCCGTTTTGACATCCATCTGCCATATTTCATAATCGAAAAATGCAGCAACTGCTAACATAATCCTAACTGACTTACGCATCGCTACTGGTGAGAAAGTCTCATCATAGTCAACTCCTTGAATTTGTCGGAAACCTTTTGCGACAAGTCGAGCTTTATAGACGGTCACATTACCATCAGCATCAGTTTTCTTTTTAAAGATCCATTTGTTCTCAACGGCCTTGCGGTCATTGGGTAAATCCACCAAAGTCCAAACTTGGTTTTCGTACATGGATCCTATTTCGGATTTCATGGCTTCAAGCCATTTGTTGGAATCTGGGCTCATCATCGCTTCCTCATATGTCGCAGGGTCATCACCTCCATCTACCATGAAGTTTAATACGGGATCTCCGTATAGTTCAGGAGCTGCACGCTCCCTAGTTGACCTGCGAGGTGCGGTAGTTTCCTCTATTGGAGTTTCATGATCTTGATCATTAACTCTCTCTTCATCTGACGGGGTCGGCTCCGGAACAACTTCCGGCGCTGCGCTACTCGCCATTCCAAGAAGAGAAGGTTCAACAACCTCGTCGAGTTCTACCTTCCTACTATTCACACCTTTCGAGAGAAACTCCTTCTCCAAAAAGGATCCATTCTTGGCAACAAAAATCTTGCCTTCGGATCTGTGATAGAAGGTGTACCCTATTGTTTCTTTAGGGTATCCTATGAAGACGCATTTTTCCGCTTTGGGTTCGAGTTTATCAGGTTGAAGCTTCTTCACATAAACATCGCATCCCCAAACTTTTAGAAATGACAGCTTAGGTTTGTTTCCAAACCATAATCCATACGGTGTCGTTTCAACGGATTTAGATGGTGCCCTATTTAAAGTGAATGCAGCGGTCTCTAGTGCATAACCCCAAAACGACAGTGGCAAATCTGTAAGAGACATCATAGACCGAACCATATCTAATAAAGTACGATTACGACGTTCGGAAACACCATTTCGCTGTGGTGTTCCGGCAGGTGTGAGTTGTGAAACTATTCCACATTGTTTCATATGCATGCCAAACTCGTAACTTAGATATTCACCTCCACGATCAGATCGTAGAAATTTAATCTTTCTGTTACGATGATTTTCAACTTCACACTGAAATTCTTTGAACTTTTCAAACGTTTCAGATTTGTGTTTCATTAAGTAAATATACCCATATCTACTCAAATCATCTGTGAAAGTGACAAAATAACGATATCCACCGCGCGTCGATACACTCATTGGTCCACATACATCAGTATGTATGATTTCCAGTAAGTCTGTCGCCCGTTCCATAGATCCAAAAAACGGGGTTCTAGTCATCTTGCCCATAAGGCATGGTTCACATGTTTCAAATGATTCATAATCAAGTGATTCTAAGAGTCCATCAGAATGGAGCTTCTTCATGCGTTTAACACCAATATGACCTAAGCGGCAATGCCACAAATAAGTAGCAATATCATCATTTAACTTAATTCTTTTGGCATTCACATTATGAATATGTGTATCAACATTATCAAGATTCAAAAGAAATAAACCATTCTTCTCAGGTGCATGACCATAAAAGATATTATTCATATAAATCGAACAACCATTGTTCTCGGACTTAAAGGAATAACCGTCCCGCATTAAGCAAGATCCAGAAACGAAATTCATGCTTAATGCGGGCACCAAATAACATTTATTGAGGTTTATAACTAATCCCGATGGTAGACGTAGAGGTAGCGTCCCGACGGCGATCACATCAACTCTTGATCCATTGCCGACGCGCATCGTCACCTCATCCTTTGCTAGCGGTCGCTTGTTCTGCAGCTCCTGTTTCGAGTTACATATGTGAGCAACCGAACCAGTATCAAATACCCAGGTGCTACTGCGAGTACTAGTAAGGTACACATCAATAACAAGTATATCATATATACCTTTGTTCACTTTGCCGGCCTTCTTATCTGCCAGATACTTGGGGCAATTGCGCTCCCAGTGGCCAGTACCCTTGCAATAGAAACACTCAGTCTCAGACTTAGGGCCATGCCTGGTTCTCTTCTCAGCAGTAGCAACAGATTTGCCACCCTTCTTGAAGTTTACCCTTGGCTTGCCTTTCTTGCCTTTCTTGAAACTAGTGGTCTTATTGATCATCAACACTTGATGTTCTTTCTTGATCTCCACTTCAGCAGTTTTAAGCATCGAGAGAAGCTCAGGAAGAGACTTCTTCATGCTCTGCATATTATAGTTCATCACGAAGTTCTTGTAACTAGGTGGCAGAGATTGGAGAACACGATGTATCCCTAGCTCAATGGGAATCGATATTCCCAAGGCTATGAGCTTATCAGCGTACGCAGACATTTTGAGTACGTGCTCACTAACGGAGCTGTTCTCTTCCATCATGCAGCTAAAGAACTTTTCTGAAGCGTCATAACTCTCAACTGCCGCATGGGTATCGAAAATCATTTTCAATTCTCCCATTGTGGCATAAGCAGTGCTGTTCTCGAAACGTTTTCGCAGCTCTGGCTCTAATCCATAGAGGATGCCGCAGTGAACTATACTGTGGTCTTCTTGTTGAGTCAGATAAACATTTTTATCCTCATCAGAAGCATCATCAGCGGGTTGGTCACCTAGAGGTGCATCAAGCACATAGAGCTTCTTGCAAGCGGTGAGGAGAATCCTCAGGTTAAGTGCCCAGTTGGTAAAGTTGCTTCCATTGTTCGCTAATTTCTCTTTCTCCATGAACATATTGAAATTGAAGGTAGGTGGTGCCATGATCTACAACATATTTGCAAAGACTATTTAGACTATGTTTATGATAAATTAAGTTCAAGTTAATTCTAAAATTATCCCATGAACTCCCACTCAAAAACAACATCCCTCTTAGTTGTCTTTAGTGATTACACGAACCAAATTCACTACACCGAAACCGATCATCACGTGAGATGGTGTAGTTGCAAAGGCGAACATCAACATGTTCATCATATCATTCATATGACTCATGCTTTACCTTTCGGTTACGTGTACCGAGGCCATGTCTGTACATGCTAGGCTCGCCAAGTAGAACCATTGTATTGCATGTGTTTCAAGGCCATGTCTGTACATGCTAGGCTTGAAAACACCCGTTGTATGCGAACGTTGAGTCTATCACACCCGATCATCACGTGGTGTCTCGAAACGACGAACTTTCTTAACGGTGCATACTTAAGGAAGAACACATTATTATCTTGATATTAAGTGAGAGGGATCATCTTATAATGCTACCGTCGCGATCTAAGCAAAATAAGATGCATAAAAGGATAAACATCACATGCATGGATAATGTGATATGATATGGTCCTTCTTGCACTTGATCTCCATCTTGTGCATCATGGTATGATCTCCATCATTCTACTGGCGTGGCACCAAGGTCCGTGGCACCTCCATCTTGATTGTCCATTACAACATATCACATGGATATGACATACATCACGCAGGCCAATAAGACAACCATATGGCTCCAGCCGGTATGTCAATAATTTACAAAAGATATCATCTCATACATAACGTTTGTAACATTGACCATATCACATCACATGCCCTGCAAAAACAAGTTAGACGCCTCTAATTTATTTTTGCATATTTTACGTGGCTTTGGGATTACGAGGATAGAACCGTTCATATCTACGTACAAAAACCACAACGTTGATAAAACATATTTTTGAACAACCCTTTGTAGATTAGATCTTAACTATAGTAGGAGAAACCGACACCCGCAAGCCACTTATGCAATTCAAGTTGCATGTCAGTTGTGGAACAAGTCTCATGTACGTGGACATGTAAAGTTAGTCCGGGCTGCTTCATCCTACTATGCCACTAAGATCATAAAATACTCAAAGAGACAAAAACATGATCATCAACGCCCACATACTCCTATGTGTTCTACCCGTACAATTCATCTACGCATAAACCTGGCTCTGATACCACTGAAGGGGAACGTAGCATAGAAAACAAAAATTTTCCTACACGCGATAAACCCAAATGGCCAAGATCTAATCTATGAGATGAAAGGAAACGGGGAGAAAGAGAGTCTTGAGATAACATACCCTCGAAGACTCAAAGTGGTACGAGAAAAGATCTCGTGGTTGGCGTAGTCGTTCTCACGCCGATCCCGAGCGAGAAGAAGAGCACCGCAATCCGGCGGTGCCTCCGTAATCGGTCACACGTTCAGCTCGATGAAGACTTCCGTTCCCTCGTTCCAGCGGGTTGCGGAAGTAGAAGATCCCTCCGGAATTCCAGCAGCACGACGGCGTGGTGGTGGTGAAGAATCCCACGGTCAGGGCTTCGCCAAGCCGGAGACCATGGAATGGAGCAGCGGATGGAAGGGAAAATGTGTGAGCAAGTGTGTGTGGAAGAGAGAGCCCTCACCCTCCTTTTATAGGGGAGGGGGAGGCAGCCCAAGGGGGGGGTGCGGCCAGCCATGGGTGCCCCCACCCCTTCCTCTCTTCATGTGAGTGGAAGCTCCACTCAAACCCACTCAAAATTCCCTTAATTTCCCACTTGGAAAATCCAAAGGTTTTTCTTTAATAAATAAATAAAACATTTTTATTTCTTTATTTATATTTGTTAATTCCATTAACAAACATTTGCATGCAGCACCTCGAACCATTTGTTAATTCTATTAACAACCGTTCGACGAAAAACCCCTTGAACTATTTCAATTTTCCCCGAAACAATTCCGGAGCTGCCCAAAATATTCTTCGGTATTCCGTATCCTCTCTAAACGCTTCATCGAACCTTAAGTGTGTCTCCCTACGGTTCGTGAATATTATAGACATGATCGAGACTCCTCTCCGATCAATAATCAACAGCGGGGTCTGGAAAACCGTGATGACTCCTATATATTCAACGATGACTCTCGTGATCGTGTGAACCTTTCAACGTCGTAACGATTTCCCTTTGTCTCGCGATATATTACTTGTCCGAGATCCGATCATCGGTATCCACTATACTTTGTTCGATCTCGTTATCCGACAAGTACTCTTTTCTCGTTCCCGTGATATAACATCCTAGTGATCAAATCACTTGCTTGCAAGCGGTGTTGATGTGATATCACCGAGAGGGCCCTGAGTATATCTATCCGTCATATTGGATGGACAAATCCCATTCTCGATCCATGAGCTTCAACCAATACTTTCCGAATATCCAATGCCACCTTTATAGTCACCCTTTTACGGTGTGACGTTTGATGTCATCAAAGTATTCTTTCGGTATTAGTGATTAACATGATCTCATGGTCTAAGGAATAATGTTACTCCGAATGTAAGACATAACAACAAAACTAAATGACTTGATCGTATTGTTATACTTAGTTTAGGGTTTAAGTTCATCATGTCATTCTCCTAATGACATGACCCCGTTATCAACAACATCCAATGTTCATGATCAGGAAACCTTGATCATCTGTTTAATCAACGGGCTAGTTAAAAGAGAGGCTTCACTAGGAACGTTGGTTTGTTTATTAATCACACATGTATCAACGTTTCCGGTTAATACAATTCTAGCATGAGAAATAAACATCTATCATAAACAAGGAATAACATAACAAACACTTTATTATTGCCTCTCGGGCATATTCCCTTCACCTAATACTATACTAGTGTGGAAAATTCTACACAAGCATGCTATAAGAAATAATTGTATTCTACAAATATAGCAACAAGAAACTCAAGATGTCATGGCATAATAACAGAAGTAATAACCTCCTAAACATTCTATAATAAATCATACACTCATAAAATAAAAGATAGCAACACTAGAGCAACTCATAATCTCTAGTGGTGACACTAGTTCAACACTAGAGAAGCAAACATCACTATAAGGATGCTTAAATCTAAACAAGAAAGTCATGAATATAAATACCTACTAACAACACACAAACCTTACACATTCTAGTAAGCAATACAATAAAATAATTCTATGAAAACATCTACTAAGCAAGCATAAATTCATTCTAGTAATACATGCCTTTCTAATGGATTTAATAGAAAGCAATCAAAGTGTAAACTACACAACCAGTAGATATGAAATAAATAAAAGATCTACTAAACAATTTCAAAAATCCAAACACTCAATAAAAATCATTCACAACTAACCTATCAATCACTAGGAAACATTCTAGTTGCAAACAATATTCTATTTAAACAAAACAATAGTGAGACACCTCTTAACATGATATTCCTAAGGAATATTATGCTAAGAAATGAATCACACCAAACTTACTAGTATTTACAAAGAAGAACTAAACTTTTCACTTACATAAGTGAAACAAACAATCTATTTCCCTTGGTGGAAAATAACAATCAATCCTATAATAATACATGCTATTTTTACACTAGTGAAATGGTAGGGGATTTTCATCCTTAACCAAGATGCAATGGACCAGTGGGTTATGGGCCCACTAATACCAAGGAAAAAGAGTTAACAAGGCCTCTGGTCACACATGACCAAATTAATATAACAAAGCAATCAATACTAGACTATTTATACTAGTGAAAACAATTCTAGTGAAAACAAATACAAAACTTACACATGCCTTGCTATAAAATAAGTTGCAATCTAACAGAGATGAAAAAATCAAGATAACAGTACCAAAATGGTACTGGAATCCACTCAAACACATCACAAACCTAGGAAAAACAAATCTACCAGGATTTGGTTCACACATTAATCAGGCAATAAAACTGGAAAATGACAAATGCTATTTCTATTGCTATTAGACTTTCCAAACATGCACACACTTTCTAAGGTAGACATAATGCAAGCAAACAACCTAATAACAAGTGGTAACACTTCTATACTGTCGCACCCTGATTTCTAGGGGATACTCACCGTACGAACTGGATAGCAGATGCTTGGATTATGGGGCATAACTGCTCCCACGTCCCAGCTTCCTGGTAGGCCTGCGCTTATGCGCGACAACACAAGCCCTGCTATTCCATCGTCGATGTAAACTATCCACTAGAGATCAAAGGCACTTCCGTCGACGTACTTCAAACCATACACACATGGTACGTCAACGGCGTTGAACAACTGATATCACAACAGATCTCTACGACACAAAAGATTGAAATAAGTTGCAAATAGCTCTCATTAGAGCAGAGATAGCAAATACAATCATTCAGAGGGCACCTGCCCCAACAATACAGCATTACAATACAGCGGAAGCATTCAACATGTCTGAGTACAGACAAGAACCAAATAGGCCTAAGAGGCCGGAAACAAACAGACGGAGCCCATCCACGAAGTCTCGGATCCTGCCCGGGTCCGCTATCTACTCGTCAGCAGTCTCGTCATACTCCACGTAGTAGCCACCATGTAGATCTTCGGGAACGTAGGTCTGCGGAAACCACAGCCCCAAAGGGTTCAGTACATAAACGTACTGGCAAGCAAGACTCACAGTTCACCAAAGTGTAACCCGTCAACACCAAGCACAGATGCCTTGGGTTCAACGGAGGAAAGGGGATATAAAAGATGCTGCAACTGGCTGCGCTAACCAACTACAGAGATTCTACCACTTCCGGCTAACAGAAAGGAGATAAGATCGAGGAATGTAACCAACTGAAAGATAACTTCAAACAAACCCATCCTGGATTTCGCCCCTTATCCAAAGAAGCAATCCGAGGATAACTCACACAGTTGTAATAAAGGTGAATCAAGTTATTGTGTCATCAACCTATTACTAGTCAAGTTATTAATCATTGGGCGTAACAAGTTTGATCATTATGTTTAAGTTGTCCTGAGTACTTGTTAGCCAGTACTTTCACCAAGTAATCCATAACCGCGGAAAACACGGCTTCTCGAGAAGATTATCCCTGCAGGGTTGCACCAATTTGGCCGTACACTCATGAATATCCCGCCAGATGGGATGCCTCCCACCAAGCGGGGCACTCAACACAACCAACCATTCTTCGCATCAAACCCAAAGAACCTTGGGCGCACGGCTAATCAAGCCCCGAAGAAAAGGGACCCTCATAGCACTCTAAGACCGTGTCCCCCTATATGCCGACTACGAAAGTTCCACCCTGGCCTGGGCTCGCAAAAACATGCATGCGGCAAATGGAAAACACGAACTAAATGAGGCGATTTGGACGAGATGCGAATCAGGTCAAGTTGAGGGGGGCGCCCATACTCGCTTCCCAAATGCGGGTAGTGCGCTCATCATGGATCAGTAGACAAGACCCTTTTCCTATTAGGGTCGACACTAGCAGGCTTCAAAACCTCTCATGGGCCTCCTGCCGGTGCCTTAACATCAAATTTATTATTAATAGTAACATTAGCATGATTGATTGATTAAACATCGAGCCCCCACAACGTAATAGAAAATAGTAACAGTAAGTAACGGGTAACAGACTCGAGCAAAAGCAACCTAAGCATGCTAGGTAAGACTAAGGCAACAAGCAAGGGGTTTTAGGTATGGAGGTGAGGCAATATCAAGGTTAAGGGATTCATGTGATGGGTTCGTAACAGAAACAACTACTACTAAGGCTAGCAGAAAAGAACAACGGAAAGTATCGGTAATCAATGTTGAAAGGAACACAGTGGTTCATGTGAGTGATAACTTGCCTGCAAACCCAGTAGCCTGGTACTGAGCTAACTCCTTAGAAGGGGTGTCGTAAGTATCGGCGGTCTCAACATCGTCGTTTATCCGGGAAGAAGCAAACAAACATTGCAGAAAGATAAACAATCAATATAATGGCATAGGTGCACAAACATGGGATGATGCATGTCATGTTAATAGATGCATCAAAATAAACTACTTGACAAGATAACACAATTTAATTGGACCCATATGCAATTGGATTGCATATGGAAAAGATCCATTGAAATAAGTGGAAACAAATGATTTACAATTAATTATTAGGTGAGAGTTGTTAGCATGATGCATGCATGATGATAACAACAAAATAACAACAAATAACAATGATATATGCAAGTGAAAAAGGATTGGAACAAGTTTTGGAAATCATTGATTAAGTTTGGAGAGTTTGGTTACTTAAAACATGTCACACAAGTAATTGTTGTTTTCAACAAGTTAAAGTGTTCAAAACAAATAACAAAGTTTATATTTGAAAAGGTTATGCTTTTATGGTTTGAAAACATATTTTATATGTCCCAAAAGAATTTGACTTGATCAAGTTATGAATTTAGCAATATTAAATGATTTAAACAAGGTTTAAATCATTTAACCAATTTTAATTAGTCAAAACATGAAACAAATTTTATATTTGGACAGGTGGTTTAATTTTGCATGGAAAACATATTTCATTTGTGGAAATTGGATTTAAAATGAGCAAGTTATTATTTTGGCAATTTTAAATGCAATAATTAAGAAACAGTTGTTTTCAGCAATTTAAATTACTCAAAACAGCAAACAAAATTTATATTTGAAAAGAACATCAAATTTTAGTTGGATTACATGTTTCAAATATTGAAATTGGAATTAGGATGAATTTATTATGACTTAAACAATATTAAACAAGTTTTAATTGAATTTAAAACAAGTTTGGATAGCATTTGAATTTTATTTGTTCAAATCATAAATTCAAACTCACATTTGAAAAGTTCACACTTTGATGGTTTGAAAACATATTTTGCATGTTCAAAAATATTTTATTTTGAGCAAATTATGATTTTATCAAATTTAATTGAATTAAACAAGTATTAAATTATTTAGGCAATTTAAATTATTCAAACCAGGAAACAAAAATTATATTTGAATAGGTGGTTCAAAATGGTATGGAAAACATATTTTATTTGCATTTATTGGATTAATAATGAATTAGTTATTGAATTTAGCAATTTGCATTTGAATTATTCAAATTTGAATTTTAAATACATTTGGAATTTTCAAAACAGAACACAAATAGGTTATTTGGAAAGATTATTAAATTTTGAACAGAAAACATATACAACTTTTATTTATTGGATTTACAGAACAAAAGATATTAAAGTTTGAAATTTTAGGTTCAAATCTGCTATTTAAAAGGATTTTTGGATTAAACAGAAATTAGCAGAAACTTTCGTTACAGCGCTGGTATCTACACGCTGCCACTGACAGTGGGCCACATGCCACTGTGGCGTGCCAACGAGGCGGGTGTGAACTGAGGTGGCAGCAGGGGTCACTGCCCAGTGGGCCTGCCCCTGCGCGCGCGCTACAGAGAAAAAAGTGGGGATTAAATCCCCGGGTAGGACTCGAACCCGCGAGCTTTGCTTGCGCGTGGACGGATCGGAACCACTGCGGTGATCGTGCGGTTGTGATAGGGAGGGGAACTGACAGAGGAAATACTGAACTTGGCGATTTAACTGAACTTTTTAACAGTACCAACAGGCGTACAGGTTCAGAGCATCGATCGGTTGCGTTTCTCCGGTGGTGCACGACGGCGGGTGCTGGCGATGGACGTGTGGGTGCAGGGGCCTTGCGCTGGTGTGTGTGGGGGTGGAGGCGAGCAGCCTGGCGCGGAAGGGAAAGAGAGGAGGGAGGCGATCACCTCGGGGCCCGTTGTAGTCGTTCAGAAGGCGGAGCAGACGGCGGAAATCTCCGGCGACGGCGCGGTCGCCGTGGTTGCTCCCAGCAACCGGTGAGTAGATGGGGCGGCGGAGCAAGTCGCCGTGGTTCCATTCCCACGGTTGGCTCGGCCCGAGGTTGGCCGTGCTGGCGGCGCGAAGAGGAGGCAGAGGGGTGTGCTCGGTCGGGGTTCAGAGATGGACTTTGGCGATTGCGGCAGAGAGATTCAGAGGCCGAGCTCGTGTCGAGGGAGAGGGAGGTGGCGGCGGAATCGAGGGTAGAGGGGAGTAGGGCTTGGAGTTAGGGTTTGATGGGGATTGGGGTAGATATAGTCGCTCGGGGGAGCAGGTGGAGCTCGTTGCTGTCGTGTGATGACCTCACCTGTACGGAGGTGGAAGAAATGGCTGGCAGGCCGTGCGGGTGTGAGCGTGCTGGGGTGGCGGGCTGGGCTTGGCCCAGTCTGCTTCTCCCCCCAGCCGTTTCTTTTAATATTTTCTTCTGATTTATTTTTTTTTACAGAAAAGGATTTGGAAGAAAAGAGGATTTTGAGTTAACAGAATTGTTAGAAAAATAATTAGGGGAAGTTGTTTGGGTCAACAGTAAGCAAAAGACAAGTTTTGTTTTACACATTTTTCAAAATACTTTGATGTTTACCACAATGGTTTAAATTTGAGTTAATTTGGGTATTGAAAGAAATATGGAAAACAAAAGGTTTAAGTATTTGGAACCCTATTGATTTATTACAACAATTGAGTTGGATGGTGGTATAATTTGCATAAATTCAATTTGGTTGCTTTTTGATGCTTTGATTTGAATTTGAATTGGAATATTGGAATATTTTGTTAAGTAAAATAGAAACCACAATTTAATAGGGTGAACCCTATTATTAGTTGGGTTAGAATTATTGGACTGATTTTATAATTTCCAAATGAGTTGTTGAATTTGAGTTTGAGTTTGAAAACAATTTGGGAATTATTTGTTTGAAATAGAAGCACCATTTTAGTAATTGATAACTATGAAATAAAATGACAACAAAGGAGTTGTTTTTATTTGTTATTTTTATTCCAAAAGTTGTAACAGAACAAGTATGAAAACATTGTTTGAGTAAGGTTTGAATTTGAGTTGTGAAAACAGTGGAAAACAAATGCAACAATTTAGAAACAAAAGCAAACAACATGGAAACAATATGATGACATGATGCAATACTTAAATTAAACAGGAAATCAAACATTCTATAGGGTAGTTTTCATACTTGGGCTGTTACAAAACGCCCCCCCCTTGAAGGAATCGCGCCCCGAGATTCCTACTGAGAAAAGAAAAGGTCCGGAAACTTCTTGGGAAGATTCACTTGAGCTGTGACATGTGAAACACATCATGCACCTTGGATAGACGTCAGGGAATTTGCAAAACACCGGAACATTTTCAAGTAAAGGGAGAGGTTTTGTATTGAGGGTGTATAGCTGGATAGAATTTGATTCATTTGGAGAATAGACTATCTAGAATGTGGTGATTCAGGAATGCTTCCTCGAAACAACCCCGGTGATAGGAATGCCAGCTCTCATAGCCTGGAAGTTTTCGAAACAACAACAACAACAACAACAACCTTCTGGCCAGATAGACTTGATATTTGGGAAGTTTTGATTAGACGCCGGTAGAAGAATTGAAATGGAAAACAACAACAAGATTTCAACGGACGAAAAGGATGTTGAGAAGAACTGGATAATGAAGCAACTCCGGGAAAACGAGAACAAAACACTCCTGAGGTACTACGGAAAACCCATCCGGGCTTCTAAAGGATCAATATCTACTGCTTAAGGAATAGAGGATTTGATTCCGGGGCTTACATGCCTCCGTTCTCAATCGTGAGTAGGCAACATGAAAAATCATGTCACAACCACCTCCATTCCTATGGTCTAGTAGATATAACCATCCTAGAGAAACCAGAATACGTGAAATCCTAACTTGAAAGTTTAGATGAGAAGGGAAAACAACGTTGCACTTCCTTACCAGAAAAAGGGAGGGTGGGTGGGGAAAGAAGAAAAATGACATAATTCCTACTCTCACGTTTCATTTTTCCTATATAGCTACAAAATAGTTTCTAGACTCAACTGCGACCAGTAAAAAGGGATCCTACAGGCAGACAGGCTCTGATACCATTTGTCGCACCCTGATTTCTAGGGGATACTCACCGTACGAACTGGATAGCAGATGCTTGGATTATGGGTCATAACTGCTCCCACGTCCCAGCTTCCTGGTAGGCCTGCGCTTATGCGCGACAACACAAGCCCTGCTATTCCATCGTCGATGTAAACTATCCACTAGAGATCAAAGGCACTTCCGTCGACGTACTTCAAACCATACACACATGGTACGTCAACGGCGTTGAACAACTGATATCACAACAGATCTCTACGACACAAAAGATTGAAATAAGTTGCAAATAGCTCTCATTAGAGCAGAGATAGCAAATACAATCATTCAGAGGGCACCTGCCCCAACAATACAGCATTACAATACAGCGGAAGCATTCAACATGTCTGAGTACAGACAAGAACCAAATAGGCCTAAGAGGCCGGAAACAAACAGACGGAGCCCATCCACGAAGTCTCGGATCCTGCCCGGGTCCGCTATCTACTCGTCAGCAGTCTCGTCATACTCCACGTAGTAGCCACCATGTAGATCTTCGGGAACGTAGGTCTGCGGAAACCACAGCCCCAAAGGGGTCAGTACATAAACGTACTGGCAAGCAAGACTCACAGTTCACCAAAGTGTAACCCGTCAACACCAAGCACAGATGCCTTGGGTTCAACGGAGGAAAGGGGATATAAAAGATGCTGCAACTGGCTGCGCTAACCAACTACAGAGATTCTACCACTTCCGGCTAACAGAAAGGAGATAAGATCGAGGAATGTAACCAACTGAAAGATAACTTCAAACAAACCCATCCTGGATTTCGCCCCTTATCCAAAGAAGCAATCCGAGGATAACTCACACAGTTGTAATAAAGGTGAATCAAGTTATTGTGTCATCAACCTATTACTAGTCAAGTTATTAATCATTGGGCGTAACAAGTTTGATCATTATGTTTAAGTTGTCCTGAGTACTTGTTAGCCAGTACTTTCACCAAGTAATCCATAACCGCGGAAAACACGGCTTCTCGAGAAGATTATCCCTGCAGGGTTGCACCAATTTGGCCGTACACTCATGAATATCCCGCCAGATGGGATGCCTCCCACCAAGCGGGGCACTCAACACAACCAACCATTCTTCGCATCAAGCCCAAAGAACCTTGGGCGCACGGCTAATCAAGCCCCGAAGAAAAGGGACCCTCATAGCACTCTAAGACCGTGTCCCCCTATATGCCGACTACGAAAGTTCCACCCTGGCCTGGGCTCGCAAAAACATGCATGCGGCAAATGGAAAACACGAACTAAATGAGGCGATTTGGACGAGATGCGAATCAGGTCAAGTTGAGGGGGGCGCCCATACTCGCTTCCCAAATGCGGGTAGTGCGCTCATCATGGATCAGTAGACAAGACCCTTTTCCTATTAGGGTCGACACTAGCAGGCTTCAAAACCTCTCATGGGCCTCCTGCCGGTGCCTTAACATCAAATTTATTATTAATAGTAACATTAGCATGATTGATTGATTAAACATCGAGCCCCCACAACGTAATAGAAAATAGTAACAGTAAGTAACGGGTAACAGACTCGAGCAAAAGCAACCTAAGCATGCTAGGTAAGACTAAGGCAACAAGCAAGGGGTTTTAGGTATGGAGGTGAGGCAATATCAAGGTTAAGGGATTCATGTGATGGGTTCGTAACAGAAACAACTACTACTAAGGCTAGCAGAAAAGAACAACGGAAAGTATCGGTAATCAATGTTGAAAGGAACACAGTGGTTCATGTGAGTGATAACTTGCCTGCAAACCCAGTAGCCTGGTACTGAGCTAACTCCTTAGAAGGGGTGTCGTAAGTATCGGCGGTCTCAACATCGTCGTTTATCCGGGAAGAAGCAAACAAACATTGCAGAAAGATAAACAATCAATATAATGGCATAGGTGCAGAAACATGGGATGATGCATGTCATGTTAATAGATGCATCAAAATAAACTACTTGACAAGATAACACAATTTAATTGGACCCATATGCAATTGGATTGCATATGGAAAAGATCCATTGAAATAAGTGGAAACAAATGATTTACAATTAATTATTAGGTGAGAGTTGTTAGCATGATGCATGCATGATGATAACAACAAAATAACAACAAATAACAATGATATATGCAAGTGAAAAAGGATTGGAACAAGTTTTGGAAATCATTGATTAAGTTTGGAGAGTTTGGTTACTTAAAACATGTCACACAAGTAATTGTTGTTTTCAACAAGTTAAAGTGTTCAAAACAAATAACAAAGTTTATATTTGAAAAGGTTATGCTTTTATGGTTTGAAAACATATTTTATATGTCCCAAAAGAATTTGACTTGATCAAGTTATGAATTTAGCAATATTAAATGATTTAAACAAGGTTTAAATCATTTAACCAATTTTAATTAGTCAAAACATGAAACAAATTTTATATTTGGACAGGTGGTTTAATTTTGCATGGAAAACATATTTCATTTGTGGAAATTGGATTTAAAATGAGCAAGTTATTATTTTGGCAATTTTAAATGCAATAATTAAGAAACAGTTGTTTTCAGCAATTTAAATTACTCAAAACAGCAAACAAAATTTATATTTGAAAAGAACATCAAATTTTAGTTGGATTACATGTTTCAAATATTGAAATTGGAATTAGGATGAATTTATTATGACTTAAACAATATTAAACAAGTTTTAATTGAATTTAAAACAAGTTTGGATAGCATTTGAATTTTATTTGTTCAAATCATAAATTCAAACTCACATTTGAAAAGTTCACACTTTGATGGTTTGAAAACATATTTTGCATGTTCAAAAATATTTTATTTTGAGCAAATTATGATTTTATCAAATTTAATTGAATTAAACAAGTATTAAATTATTTAGGCAATTTAAATTATTCAAACCAGGAAACAAAAATTATATTTGAATAGGTGGTTCAAAATGGTATGGAAAACATATTTTATTTGCATTTATTGGATTAATAATGAATTAGTTATTGAATTTAGCAATTTGCATTTGAATTATTCAAATTTGAATTTTAAATACATTTGGAATTTTCAAAACAGAACACAAATAGGTTATTTGGAAAGATTATTAAATTTTGAACAGAAAACATATACAACTTTTATTTATTGGATTTACAGAACAAAAGATATTAAAGTTTGAAATTTTAGGTTCAAATCTGCTATTTAAAAGGATTTTTGGATTAAACAGAAATTAGCAGAAACTTTCGTTACAGCGCTGGTATCTACACGCTGCCACTGACAGTGGGCCACATGCCACTGGGGCGTGCCAACGAGGCGGGTGTGAACTGAGGTGGCAGCAGGGGTCACTGCCCAGTGGGCCTGCCCCTGCGCGCGCGCTACAGAGAAAAAAGTGGGGATTAAATCCCCGGGTAGGACTCGAACCCGCGAGCTTTGCTTGCGCGTGGACGGATCGGAACCACTGCGGTGATTGTGCGGTTGTGATAGGGAGGGGAACTGACAGAGGAAATACTGAACTTGGCGATTTAACTGAACTTTTTAACAGTACCAACAGGCGTACAGGTTCAGAGCATCGATCGGTTGCGTTTCTCCGGTGGTGCACGACGGCGGGTGCTGGCGATGGACGTGTGGGTGCAGGGGCCTTGCGCTGGTGTGTGTGGGGGTGGAGGCGAGCAGCCTGGCGCGGAAGGGAAAGAGAGGAGGGAGGCGATCACCTCGGGGCCCGTTGTAGTCGTTCAGAAGGCGGAGCAGACGGCGGAAATCTCCGGCGACGGCGCGGTCGCCGTGGTTGCTCCCAGCAACCGGTGAGTAGATGGGGCGGCGGAGCAAGTCGCCGTGGTTCCATTCCCACGGTTGGCTCGGCCCGAGGTTGGCCGTGCTGGCGGCGCGAAGAGGAGGCAGAGGGGTGTGCTCGGTCGGGGTTCAGAGATGGACTTTGGCGATTGCGGCAGAGAGATTCAGAGGCCGAGCTCGTGTCGAGGGAGAGGGAGGTGGCGGCGGAATCGAGGGTAGAGGGGAGTAGGGCTTGGAGTTAGGGTTTGATGGGGATTGGGGTAGATATAGTCGCTCGGGGGAGCAGGTGGAGCTCGTTGCTGTCGTGTGATGACCTCACCTGTACGGAGGTGGAAGAAATGGCTGGCAGGCCGTGCGGGTGTGAGCGTGCTGGGGTGGCGGGCTGGGCTTGGCCCAGTCTGCTTCTCCCCCCCCCCCCCAGCCGTTTCTTTTAATATTTTCTTCTGATTTTTTTTTTACAGAAAAGGATTTGGAAGAAAAGAGGATTTTGAGTTAAAAGAATTGTTAGAAAAATAATTAGGGGAAGTTGTTTGGGTCAACGGTAAGCAAAAGACAAGTTTTGTTTTACACATTTTTCAAAATACTTTGATGTTTACCACAATGGTTTAAATTTGAGTTAATTTGGGTATTGAAAGAAATATGGAAAACAAAAGGTTTAAGTATTTGGAACCCTATTGATTTATTACAACAATTGAGTTGGATGGTGGTATAATTTGCATAAATTCAATTTGGTTGCTTTTTGATGCTTTGATTTGAATTTGAATTGGAATATTGGAATATTTTGTTAAGTAAAATAGAAACCACAATTTAATAGGGTGAACCCTATTATTAGTTGGGTTAGAATTATAGGACTGATTTTATAATTTCCAAATGAGTTGTTGAATTTGAGTTTGAGTTTGAAAACAATTTGGGAATTATTTGTTTGAAATAGAAGCACCATTTTAGTAATTGATAACTATGAAATAAAATGACAACAAAGGAGTTGTTTTTATTTGTTATTTTTATTCCAAAAGTTGTAACAGAACAAGTATGAAAACATTGTTTGAGTAAGGTTTGAATTTGAGTTGTGAAAACAGTGGAAAACAAATGCAACAATTTAGAAACAAAAGCAAACAACATGGAAACAATATGATGACATGATGCAATACTTAAATTAAACAGGAAATCAAACATTCTATAGGGTAGTTTTCATACTTGGGCTGTTACATATACATGCTAGGAAACAAGATTCAAACAAGCACACATTTTATTTCAAACAAATACACACATACAAACAAAAACAGGAAAGTTGTTGTTTCTAGTTTTGCTCACCAAAATTAATCTAGGGCTCCAAAAATTAATCCAAGCTATTATTAGGTATATATTGTAATAATAAAACTCATCCAATTGGATTCACCTCAAAAATCATTTTTAAACTCACTCTAAAAATCCTAGAAAAGCCTACTGGCCTTTTACCAAAATGGATGGGATTTCCATTTGGTAACTCACCTTGATATGAGGCAAAGTCCTAGTGATAGATATATTCACTAGATATCCAAAACATTTTAGTTTGACCCATTTGGATATAGATCCAAAAAGGTATGCCAAAAACATGCTTTCAGACACTCTGTGGCAAAACAGGTCTTGAGACAAACATATAGGTCAAAACTTAGATCTACAAATTTTAGATGGTTAAGAAAACATAATTATAGTGGCTTGATTTTTGGTGGATTTTATTTTGTAGTTTAGGCATTTTTCCCAAACCAAAAGCAAACAGCACAAAACTGCACAGTTTGAAAAAGGAAAAGGAAATCACAGGATGGGCTGGGGTTTCTGCGGGCGCGGCCCAGATAGCCTGCGGTGCGGCCAAACGCGCAGCGAGCGTGCGGTCAGCGCAGGAACGGACGGGTTCAAGTGCGGCCGTAGATCTCTAGATCTACGGTCCTCTCTCTCTCTTCCTCCTCTCCGCTCTCCTCTCTCTCTCTCGACGGGGCCGGCGGCGGATCCGCATGGTGGCTCACCTAGGGGGCTCGGTGAGGGCGGCGCATGCTTGGGGGAAATGCAGGGAGGCAGGGGCATCGAGGGGCGTTGATGGCGGCGACTGGCGTGGCCTCAGGAGGCAGCGCGTGGCCGGTGCCCGTTGCGACGTCCATGGACGGCGGCGGCGTTCCAGCAGGGCAGAGGCCAAGGGGAGGTCTCACGGAGGTGGGTGAGGGTACGTGGAATCCATCCAGGGCGGTGGAGGGGGTGGGGAATGCACGGGAGAGGGGAGGACTACCTCGAGCTCCCAGCGGTGATCGTCGGGTTCACGAGCACGGACAAGCTCCAAGGGGCCAGGGCAGGGATAGATTTCGCTTGGGGGAGGTGTGTGAGTGTGAGTGAGTGTAGTGGCGCAAGGAGTAGGGCTCTGGAGGCTTGTACCCGTGGAAAAAAAGGCAAGGGCAAGGAGGTGGCTCAGGTTCATGTCAATCCATGGCATAGGTGCGCCCTAGGGGCTTGTTTGGTCATTCCACCACAAGGCAAGGCTGGCCAAGGGGCAAGACCACCAAGGGGCAGTCAATGCCTGGTCTTTGGAAGCAAAATGAGCCAAGGCCAAGTCAAAATGGGTCAAAGCATGGAGCCCCATACTTGCCACATCACCATTGTCTCCCCCTCTCTTCTCTCACTTATTTACTTCACCCTCAAGGCTTCTAGATGGTCAGCCAGGCATCCAAAGTGGAGTACATACAATAAGGTTTCGAAAAGACCAAGTGGTGTTTCCAAAATTGCACAAAAACTCAAGGAAAACATCTATACAAAAGTGTATCTAACACTGTTCAAAAAAAATTCAGAAAATTGAGTTAAGGGCTTAGTGAAAATTCTAAGTGTTGGAAACAGATGAAATGAGCAAAATGTTGGGATTGTTTTCAAGGGTCAAATGGTTTCCAAAATTGGTTTTCCAAGTTGGAGTTTCTTAAAGAAGTTATAGAATTTCAGAAACATCTTTTGAAAACAAATTTGAAATAGTTTAGGGCCATGAAAACAATGTGGGAAAAGGTGTACTTTCTGTTTTTTCTCAGTTTTCCAAAAATGCCTTTTTCTGCCTTATTTTTATACCACAAAGACAACAAGCAAAAGATCATTTTTAATTATCCATAAATAAAACCAAGCTTATGGATTTGTAGTACCTACATCAAGGAACAAATAAAAGTCAATAAAACATAAAATAACATTTTATAGCCTACTGAAAAAGGTGGAAAACAGGTACTTGGCTATATTTTCAGGAAATAGTTTCTATAGAAAACTTAAAAGAAAAATTCCATAAATCATTTTGTAAACTTGTTTTCTTGGACCCAACAAAGTTAAAGTTTGTTTTAAGATGCAAAAAAGAATGATCCAAGTCTTGGAATAAAAACCACTCACACAACATCAAGGAAAAATATCAGGAAAAATAATGTAATTGTTTTCAGGAAACAATTGATATTGGTTTTATCAAGAAACAAAACTTGTGTTGCAAATATAAACACATGTTGGTTCAAACAATCATGTTGTTAGAAAACAAAATTGTTGGCCCTAATTTTTGTCTTCTTCAACACAGTACAAGATTCCAAAAACTGGGGTGTGACAATTTCCGGCCCTAGCCCCGGAATATTCTGGCCTGCGCGAAGATCGTGTGATGAAGATTTGGACATCCAACTACCCGCTCTCTGTTACAGGGGCGGAAATTTTCCTGGAATATTCCGGGGGAAATTTCCGGCCTCTGTTTCCTTAGAAGAAATTTGGATGCGTCGCTGCTGCCCGCTCTCGGGTATTGGGGCGGAAATTTCACCAGAAATTTCCGGCCACCGGATTATTGAATAATCTGCCCCCGGACTTTTGAAATATCCGGACCTTCTACCCCAGACATTTCCGGTACTAATACCGGAATATTTCGGCCCTCGAAGACAGCAACGACTAGATTTCTGAGGAGGCTATAAATAGCTGTCTTCTTCCTCTAGACAGTGAGTTCATCCATTCCTCTCTCTCTCCTCCATTGTTTCATAGCTCAAAAAGCCTAGATCTCCCTCATCCTCCAACCAAACTCGATGCCCTTGAAGATGGAGGAGGCCTAGATCTACATCTCTACCAAGCCATAAATCTTTTTACCTTACTCTACCCCTTGGGATCTTGTAAATCTTTTGGTTGCTTTATCATCCTAGAGAAACCCTAGTTCTTGTAGCTTCCACCTTGTTGCAAGAAGCATCGGATTGTTGAGAGCCTCCATCTCACTTGTGGAGTAGCCTCAACCACGTGTAAAGGTTTGGTCAACGCCTTCAAGTCGACCTCATAGTGGAAACGAGAATCTCCCTCACCGGAGAAGCTCAAGAGAACAAGGTGTGCACATCCGTGCTATTGAGGAGCGCCTAGGTGGCTCCCCACCTCTCCAACGTAGATGCACTTCTCTTGAGAAAGAACTACGGGAAACATATCCTTGTCTCCTTGTTTATACTTGTGGTTATCTTTCCCTTTGCATATTACTTCTGTTGCATACTTGTTTCTTTTCACCTAGGGTGTCCATCTAGTTGCACATCTAGATAACCTCATTGTTTACTTGCTAAAGCCTATCTAAAAGTGAAAAAGGATTAAAATTTGTAGGTCGCCTATTCACCCCCTCTAGTTGACCATAGTGTACTTTCAATTGGTATCAGATCCTCGGCTCTTATATCAAGATTAACCGCCTAAGAGTATCATGGCCAACAGAGATGATCCCGAATCTTCTAAGAAGGAGCTCTCCAAAATGGTCGAGACTATAGCTAACCTAGAGACAACGGTTGTAACCATTCAAACCCAATTGTCTAAGGTTAGCTCTAGTGTTGGCTCGGAGGTTTCCTCCATCAAGAGGATGTTGGAGAACATGATGGGTAAACCTAAGGGGCACGTGAATTCTCCCCATGTCTCCGATGAGGAAAGTTCGGAAGAGGAAACTATTCCGGACGTTACCGAAATCTAAGATAACATTGCCAAAGCTAAGGAGAAAGCCGCACAAAAAGCTAAGGCAAAGGAGAATTCCGGAGGCTCCAAGTCTCAAACGGCTAATGGTTTGGGGTCCAACTCAAAAGTTCCACCACCTCAAAATTATGAATCCATCCATCCAATTGTTTCAATGCCACACATTATTAATGTTGCACTTCCTCCCATGCTTAATACTAATGAATTCTCTTCTTGGAAGTTTGAAATGGAGTCACATATTTTCGGCTCGTGCACCGCCTTGTGGAGGAGTGTGGTCCATGGGTTACATCCCCATGAACCAAGCAACTTGACCCCTAGGGAGGATGTGGAATCTCAACTCAATAAGACCGCCCTTGTCATCATTCAAAAGGCTCTTCCAAGGGAGCATATCACTCACATCCGTGGTTGCAAGACTGCCAAGGAAGCTTGGGAATGCTAGCATCCAATCATCCAAGTATGATGTGGACATTGACAAGTCCAAGAACTTTGTTATACAAGGGGATGAGTCCCCCGAGGAGCTATATAGAAGAGTTGTAACCCTTGCTAATCAATTGAGGGACTTTGGAAAAGAAGAGATCTCCGATGGGTGGATAAAGAGGAATTTCATCAAAGCAATTACACCCTTCTAGAAGAACCTCTCCACTAGCATACAGACAAGAGAGGACTACAATTCCCTTAGCTCCATTGGTGTTCTTAGTGATTTCATCGCCATATCTCTATCACACAAGAGTGCATATGATGCTTTCACTCGCTTTAGAGGAATGGGAAAGTCACCCAATCTAGCTTTGAAGTCAAAGGAGATTGCTCGAATTGAAGAAGTTGAAGAGGATAATGATGATGAGGAAGACTGTGAGGACACTTACACGGGTGCTCACAAGTGCATTGATCTTGCCATGCATGGATATTGGAAGAGATGGGAAGCTCACAAGGCCGGCTCTCCAAGACTCCATAGAAACAAAAACTACAAGAAGAAGGGGGAGCAACCAAGTACATGCTACAATTGTGGAAGTGCAAACTACTTCGTGAAGGAGTGCCCTTTTGAGACAAGAGAAGAAAATGAAGGCAAGCTTGTTCGCAAAACAAGGCCAATGCTCCACAAAACAATAACTTCGCTAGAAGAGTGCCAAGGGCTCTTTATGTTCAAGAAAGGGGCTATGTTGGAAACCTATATCTCCGTAGATGAAGGAGAAGATGAAGTGGTAGGTGTAGCCCATGTTGCCATAGCTACCGCCTCATCTCCATCGGTCTCTCTATTTGAATCCCCCAATGAGAATGCGCATATCCGACCTACATGTCTTATGGAAAAAGCCACTTCGGTATGCTCTCCCAACTCCAAAACCATTGTCACTAATCCTCCTTCATTATTGGATTGTGTTGAAAATGCTTGTGAGGAAGATACTGAGGCAAAGGAACTAAGCATTTGGTTAGCTAGCCTCAAAGGTGATACTAAAGAGAAAGTGAATGCCCTTTTGCGGTAACTTAATGATGCTAAATCTCTTGTGGATGAAAAGGAAGAAATTATCATGAACTTGGAAAGCCATGGAGGTCATTCTTGCAATGATAAAGAGGTTGAAAAGGCTCTTGAAAATGAGCGCTCCATTAGAGCTTCTCTCGAGGAAAAACTATCTAGTCTTGAAGAGACTTTTGCTACGAGTGTCTCTAAGCTTAGGAAATATAATGAACAATCTCTTGCTCTTGTTAAAACACTTGAAAATGAAGAGTTGAAGCTAGGAATTTCTCACGAGGAACTTGTTGCTCATCATGAAAATCTAGAAAAGGAGTTCACGTCTCTTAAAGAAATTCATG
Organism: Alopecurus myosuroides; assembly: GCA_028641055.1. Lineage (NCBI taxonomy): Eukaryota > Viridiplantae > Streptophyta > Magnoliopsida > Poales > Poaceae > Alopecurus > Alopecurus myosuroides. The sequence goes on from CM054062.1 coordinate 72,448,433, forward strand.
ACAAGCCAACCAAATCTCGTGACAATCTTCTAGCTCAACAATAAAATAAGCAAGTTATGTCCTCTCCATCTACTACCATTGGTACTTTTCCTAGGAATTCTTGTGGTGAAACTAATCTTGTAGGAAGTGAGAAGACTCTCAATGAGGCGATGATCCCTCAAAGAGTCAAGAATGGAAAGGAGGTACTTGGCTATGTTGCTAAGTCAAGGAAGAAGTACAAGAAGAACAAGAAGAATGTCACCTCTCCTTCACAAGAAGTGAACTTTGTGAAAGTGGGAGAGGTCATCAAAGAGAAGGAAACCAACATCATTGTGGGTGGTGAGACCTATAGGGGGAGCATCACTCATAATGACTTTGCAGACAAATATAACCCATCTTATGTTCTTATGAAATCTAGAGATGGTCATGTGTATGTTAAATATGTTGGTACTTCTTATGGTGATGATTATCATTGGACTATTTGGGTTCCAAAGACCCTTGTTGCTAACAAAAGAGGACCGTTTCAATGATGGGTACCTAAATCAAGACACTAATCTATTGTAGGGAAGTGCTTCCAGGTCGGGAAAATGGACGGTGGATAGTGGTGCACCACAACATATGACCGGAAGCAAGGATGCAATGAGTGATCTTAATCCTCCTTCACCTCATCTCAATTGCGTCACTATTGGTGATAACTCCGAGCTAAAGGTATTGGGGCGAGGCAAGGTAGCTATCTCAAATGATCTATCAATTGAGAATGTTCTACTTGTCGATTCCCTTGGTTACAATCTCATGTCGGTACTTGAACTTGCAAATTGTGGCTTTAACTCGTTCTTTAATAAAGAGAATGTGATTGTTGATGGTGCAGGTCTTGCACTCATTGGGAGACCCCAAGAGGAAGGTATGATGAGCACATCAACGGTTTTCCCTTAGTAAGAAACCAAGGTTTAATCGACCAGTAGGAGGAAGGAGTAACTTCATAAGGTTGAAGCAGTTGAGATGGCAGGGCGCATTACCGATTTAGAAGCAACGTGGAACCTACACAACAGAATCAAATCACTTTTCCCCAACGAAGCAGTGAGGTTGTCAATCTCACCGGTTTTGCTGAACACAAAAAGGTTGAAGGTATGGTGTGGAAAACAGTATGAAAGCAATATGAGAGCAGTAGGTGTTCTATCAGTATGAGGAAAAAGGACCGGGGTCCACAGTTCACTGGTGGTGTCTGATACATCATAAACGTATCCCTAATTTATGATGCTCCATGATGATATTATGCCAATTGCTACATGTTTTCTCCCTTCTTTATGTCATTTTTATCGATTTTCCGGACTAACCTATTGACAAGATGTCAGAGAGCCAGTTCCCTGTTTTCTGCTGTTTTTAGTTTCAGAAAAGTTGTTCTGGAAATATTCTCGGAATTGGAAAGTTTGAAGCCCGGAAGTCCTATTTTCCCCGGAAGCATCCAGAAGACCGAAGAGGAGTCGAAGAGGGGCAATAGGTGGGTGTGGGGCCCCTGGAGCTCCACCGCCTTTGCCCTTTCTCCTATTTAAGCCCCCCCGGATGGAAAACCCTAAGGAGATGATAAAAAATCCCCAAAAAGTTCCGCAGCCGCCGTCACCATCAACCCTAGATCAGGAGGGTTCTGGAGCTGTTTTCTGGCACCCTGCCAGAGAGGAAATCATCATCGGAGGCTTCTACATCACCATGCCTGCCTCCGAAGTGATGCGTGAGTAGCTCATCCTTGGACTACGGGTTCATAGCTGTAGCTAGATGGTTGTCTTCTCCTCATATGCGTCCATGTTTAGATCTCGTGAGCTGCCTATCATGATCGAGATTGATCTTATGTAATTCTATATGCTATGTTTGCTGGGATCCGATGAATATTGACCTTATGCCAAGTTGATTATAGTCTTTATTGCATATGTTATTTGTGATCTTGCATGCTTTCCGTTGCTAGTGGTTGCTCTGGCCAAGTAGTTGCTAGTGACTCCAAGAGGGAGTATTTATGCTTGATAGTTGGTTCATGCTCCTTGTTGCCTTGCTCGAGTGACAGAAACGTGAAGGGGGAGGATGTGCTGTTGCCATTAGGGAGAAAACAGCGGTGAGAGTGCCCGTGTGCATAATCATTGCTTACGTTACACACTTTTTTTAATGCAATTATCTGTTGCTTGCAACTTAATACCTAAGAGGGGTCGGATGATAACCTGAGGGTGGATTATTAGTCATAGATGCAGATGGATGTCGGTCTATGTATCTTGTTGTAATGTCCGCACTAAATATCATAGTAATCTTCATGTCATATTGTGCACTACGGTGCAACCTCTATTTGTCAATTGCCCAGCTGGAATTTGTTCACCCAGCATGCTATCTTTTATGGAGAGACACCACTAGTGAAACTATGAACCCCGGTCCATTTTTCCACACTGTTAAACAAACCACAACAATTTCCTGCTTTCTTTACTTACTGCAAGCATACACTGTTTTCCACACTATACATCTAATCTTTGTTTTCAGCAAGACCGGTGACATTGACAACCTCATTGTACCGTTGGGGCAAAGTATTTTGGTTGTGTTGTCTGCAGGTTCCACGTTGTTGCTGACACTGGTGAAGCGCCAGCACCACCGTCAGTGGCATCAACCTTCTGAAGGTCCTCTTTCTCCTACTGGATTCATAACCTTGGTTCCTAACTAAGGGGAAATACCTACCGCTGTGCTCATCACACCCTCCTCTTGGGGTCTCCCAACAAACGTGTGTATCACGAGCATCAAGGACATTTTCTGGCGCCGTTTCCGGGGAGAAGGAAGTCTTCTGGCAAGGGGAGTCTCTCACTCTCAACCTCTTTATTTTGTTTATTGTCTTGTTTTTTTTGTCTTGTTTTGCTTCTCTTTATTGAAAACACAAAAAAATTAGTTTACTTCATAGTTGTTATTTTTGCCTCTACGTTGTTATTTCTCATCATGTTGATCCCTAAGTTTACCTTGAAAGATTTGCCGGTAGGAAGTGGTTCTATACTTGGAAAGGACACTATTAAATAATTCTTTGATCATGTTAGTAAGCATGATAACTTGGAAAAAAATCCATAGTAGAAATTTCTCCCAATTACGAGACTGCTGCAACTTCTTTAGTTCACATGCTAGAAGCTAGGTTTGTTAACCTTCATGAATAACATTGAAGATGAGAAAAGAAACTTCATCTTAGAAACTATGCTTAAAGAATTCGGAGATGTTGCTATAGAAGCTAGAAAAGTCTTTGATCATTTTAATATGCTTGGCTCATGTGTAGACATTGTTGGTGCTCTATAAAATGCTGAATCTAATAATGAAAACGAGGATAAAATACCAATCCCCTTTAAATTAGTAGCTCTGCACGAAGCCCAAGAAAAGAATTTTGATTGGATTGTTCCTGAGAATTTATTTGATGAAGATAGTAAGCCTAAAAGTACTAACAGAGGAGCCTCTAAAACCCACTTAGATAAAATACAATGCATTATTAAAGAATCGCCAAATATTGATTTGAATGCTTCTTCACTTGAAAATACTTGAGTTGCCCTTTTATGCCTAGCTGAAAGGCGTTAAAGAAAAGCGCTCCCGGGAGACAATCCGTTTTATTTCTCTGTTTTCATTCAGTTTTTCTTTGTTTTCTTTGGTGTGCTTTGCACCTGGGTGTTGTCTATTTCCTTAGAAACCCCGATGTATATTTTATTTTGTGTTTTTGTTGAGCCAAGTAAAGCCTCTAGTGGAAAGTTGACACTATATTTCGGATTTCTGCGCAGGAAACAAATTTCTGCTATCCACTGTTAATTCCGTTAAAAATTAGAGAAAATTAAAAATGACCTGAGCTAATTTTGTTCTTAATCCTAAGTTATATATGCAACTTTTCTTAGAAGACCACTTTTTTATTTGAGCAACAGAAGATTTTTGAAAAAATCGATCTTTACCTGCTGTTCTGTTTTGACAGATTTCTGCCATTTATCACATTTGCATCTTAATCTCTTTCTTTTGGTGTTCTTTTGAGAAAAAGAGTTTTGAAAGAAGTTGTGACAGTAGCTAATGTTGTTTTTGAGTGTTAGACTTGTGTTGTCACTGAACCATGTGAATTTATTATTTCAATTGCACTAACGTTGCTAATGAAGATCATGAGAATTTTGATGTGAAGGAAGTTTTCAAGGGTCAAGAGAAGAGGATGATATGATGTGATCAAGAAGAGTGAAAAGCCTAAGCTTGGGGATGCCCCGGTGGTACATCCAAGCAAATTCCAAGAAGACTCAAGAGTCTAAGCTTGGGGATGCCCAAGGCATCCCCTTCTTCATCAACAAATTATCAGGTCACTTCTAGTGAAATTATATTTTTAATCGGTCGCATCTTATGTGCTTTACTTGGAGCATATTTTAGTTTTGTTTTCAGTTTTCTTTTGCTTTTGCTTTAAGTTTGTTTTTAATTTTTCAATAAGCTTGTTTGGACCCCAGCATTCTTTTATTAGAGAGTGACACGCTCCGCTTTTTCATGAGAATACGTTGTATTCTTAGTCTCTGGCTAGCTGTTGCATTTATTTAGCTCCTGTTTTGCATGCATCTCTTATCAGAGTTGTTATTTTTAGTAGTGTTATGTGAGTACTCTCATGTTTGCTTGCTGTACCATAAAGAGTATTTTTGTTAAAGCATGTTTTGTTTGGTGCTTGTTGGGAGAAAGAAAATTGTTGCTTGAAGTACAATTTATAACAGTACTAGTACAAGCTTGTATAGAGTGTGGCTAGGACTTTTTCATGCCATGCTAAATGTTATTTAAGTTTTAAAGCCTTGTGGTTATTGAGTAGCATGAATAGCCTCAAATAGCTGAGAGTGTTTAGTATGTATTGAAAGATTCATGAGTTGTTCTTGTCATAGTAAATCATCAATATATGGTATTCTCTTTCGAATGTTTTATTTGGTTGACTTGGCGCATGATCACACCATGTTTATGACTACAAACCAGACAAGAATAGCCTCCGTGACCACATAGTTTTTGAACTTGTGATACTGCTTATGTTTTAGTTAATGATGCTTATGTCGCTATGCATGATTATGGACCTTATGCCAAGTTGATTATATTCTTTATTGCATATGTTATTTGTGATCTTGCATGCTTTCCGTTACTAGTGGTTGCTCTGACCAAGTAGTTGCTAGTGACTCCAAGAGGGAGTATTTATGCTTGATAGTGGGTTCATGCTCCTTGTTGCCTTGCTCGAGTGACAGAAACATGAAGGGGGAGGATGTGATGTTGCCATTAGGGAGAAAACAGCGGTGAGAGTACCCACGTGCATAATCATTGCTTACATTACACACTTTGTTTAATGCAATTATCTGTTCTTGCAACTTAATACCTAAGGGGGTTCGGATGATAACCTAAGGGTGGGTTATTAGTCATAGAAGCAGATGGATGTCGGTCTATGTATCTTGTTGTAATGCCCACACTAAATATCATAGTAATATTCATGTCATATTGTGCACTACGGTGCAACCTTTATTTGTCAATTTCCCAGTTGTAATTTGTTCACCCAGCATGCTATCTTTTATGGAGAGACACCACTAGTAAAAGTATGAACCCCGATCCATTTTTCCACACTGTTAAACAAACCACAGCAATTTCCTACTTTCTTTACTTACTGCAAGCATACACTGTTTTCCACACTATACGTCTAATCTTTGTTTTCAGCAGGACCGGTGAGATTGAGAACCTCACTGTACCGTTGGGGCAAAGTATTTTGGTTATGCTGTGTGCAGGTTCCACGTTGTTGCTGACACCGGTGAAGCCCCAGCACCACCGTCAGTGGCATCAACCTTCCGAAGGACCTCTGGATTGATAACCTTGGTTCCTAACTAAGGGGAAATACCTACCGTTGTGCTTATCACACCCTCCTCTTGGGGTCTCCCAACAAACGTGTGTATCACAAGCATCAGTGTCTCTCCGTGAAAGATAAATAACATGTGTGGTGAACAAATTACAGTTGTGCAATTGACAGAAATGAAGGCTGCACCGTAGTGCATATGCAAGACATAAAGAGTACTATGTGATTCATGCGGGCATTACAACAAAATACATAGACCGTTATCCAACTGCATCTATGACTAAAAATCCACCCTCCGAATATCATCTGAAAAAACGTTCGGTATTAAGTTGCAAGCAACAGATAATCGCAGTAAGCAAAGTGTGTAATCTAAACGATACCATCATCCTTCGACAAAGCATTGTTGTTTTCTCCCTAATGGCAACAACACATCCTCCATCTTTCACGTTTCTGTCACTCGAGCACAGATGAAAAGGAGGCATGAACCCACCATCGAGCATAAATACTCCCTCTTGGAGTTACTAGCATCTACTTGGCCAGAGCATCTACTAACAACGGAGAGCATGCAAGATCATAAATAACATAAGCATGAAGATAACATGATAGATTGATAATCAGAAGACATAGCATTCAACATTCATCAGATCCCAGCAAACACAACATGTAACATTACATAAAGATGATCTTGATCATGATAGGCAGCTCACAGGATCTAAACATGAGGCACAAAGTGGAGAGAGCAACCATCTAGCTACTGCTATGGACCCGTAGTCCAGGGATGAACTACTCACGCATCACTTCAGAGGAGGGCATGGTGGTGTAGACCCCTCTGGTGATGATTTCCCTCTCCGGCAGGGTGTCGGGGAGAGCTCCAGAACCCTCCCGATCTCGGGATGATGGTGACGACGGCCTCGGGTGTTTCTCGGGTAAAAGTGGTATCTTTTTAGGGTTTACGTATCGGGAGATTATATAGGAGAAAGGGCAAAGGCGGTGGAGGCTCAGGGCCCCACACCACCCCCTGGCACGGCCAAGGGGGGGCGCCACCCTATGGCGTGGGCCCCTAAGGCCCCCCTTCGAGTCTCTTCGGGACTCCGCGGAACCTCCGGGATTTCTAAAACTTCCGAGCTTTGAATTTTCCAATTCCTAGAATATTTCCAGAACAACTTTTCTGAAACTAAAAACAGCAGAAAACAGGGAACTGGCTGTGTGGCATGTTGTCAATAGGTTAGTCCCAAAAATCGATAAAAATGACATAAAGTGTATAGCAAACATGTGGGAAACAATAAGAAAACAACATGGAACATCAGAAAGTGTATAGCAAACATGTGTTTATGACGTATCAACATCCCCAAGCTTAGTTCCTACTCGTCCTCGAGTAGGTAAACGATAAAAACACAATAATTTCTAAGGTGACATGCTACCAACGTAAACTTGATCATCAATATGTAAAAGCATAAGTAAGCTGAGATCATAGAACTTCAACACAAGCATGATAAATAAAACTTTAATAATAAAACATAGCAATCACTTTGCATCATGAGAAGTAACTCAAATAAAAGATCATGAATAACAATGCAAAGAAAGATATACGTTTGTTTCAAGTATAGAGAAAACATGTCAAAGTGATATTTCGTTAGTCCATAAGAGTGGGGCAAAGCATAAATCCCAGGACACCTTCAATGTTCATGAGGAAGACTGGAACAAATAATTAGAGAACAAGCAATAACACGTCATGAATCAATTAATAATGTTTCTGGGACAAATGCACATAAAACTCAGAATGGCAAAAATGCTCTCTAGACTGTGCATAAAGTTAGAAGACGGAGACTCAACATAAAGTAAAAGAAAGGCCCTTCGCAGAGGGAAGCATGTATCACTCATGTGCTAGAGCTTTTATGTTATTAAACAAAGGTATTGAAAACATTTGTAAGAGATGTGTATGCTTATGTCAACGAATGGTAAACAGAAAATACAGTACGTCACAAGCCAACTAGACTTCACAAGAGCGGCTCCCATCGAAGGACGCATCTGTCTAGAAGGGCATCCCTATTTTCTCTTTTGTTTACACAATTATGCTTTGGCTGATAAATAAGGGAAAAAAATAGTGAAGAGAATTTGTGTTATTAATTTGTGGCTGGACACCCCGCTGCCAGCTCTTCTATCATTGGATAAGAGGATGAACCCACTAGTGTAGGGTGTGAAAGTCTAATCAACAAGTGAGATAAAGATTCTCTATTTACGTCCTCATGAGCTAAAACAGGAGCACAAAACATGAGTAATTTTGAAAATTTTAAAGGTAAGACATGAGCAATTTACTTTGGAGTGGATGTTAAATACCACATGTAGGTAGGTATGGTGGACAGAATGGGAAAAATTTGATTTTAGGGAGTTGGATGCATGAGTAGAGCTCATACTCAGTACAGGTGGAGGCTAGCAAAAGACTGGGAGCGACAAATCAAGAGAGCATAAGAGCCATAATCATGCATAGCGACATAAACATCATTAATAAAAGCATAAGTGGTGCCACAAGTTCAAAAACTAAATGATCATAGAGGCTATTCATGACTGGTTCATAGTCATAAACATGGTGTGAGCATGCGCCAAGTCAACCAAATGAAACATTCAAAGGAGAACACCACAAATTTATGCTTCAATATGACAAGAACAACTCATGATTCTTTCAATGGCACATTAAACACTCTCAGCTATTTGAGGCTAATCATGCTACTCAATAACCACAAGGATTTAAAACTAAAATAACATCTCACATGATATAAAAAAATTCTAGCCACAGTCTATACAAGCTTCTACTTGCACCGTTAAAAATTCTACCTCAAGCAGCAGTTTCTTTTCCCAACAAGCACCATACAAATCATGCTTTAACAAAAACTCTCTACATGCTACAGCAATCAAACATGAGAGGACTCACATAACACTACTAAAACTAATAACTTTGAACAAGAGATGCAATGAAAACAAGAGCTAAATAGGAATTTTTGCAGCAGCTGGAAAAAAACTAAGAATACTAGCATAGCAAGTATTCAAATGAAAAAGAGGAACGTGTCTCTCTCCCAAACAAAGAATGCTAGGATCCAACTATATTATTGCAGAAAGGAAAACAAAGGAAAAAAGAAAACCAAAGAAAAACAAACAAAAACAAATAGACGCTCCAAGTAAACTTCATATGATGTGACCGAATAAAAATATAGTTTCACGAGAAGTGACCTGATAGATAGTTGATGAAGAAGGGATGCCTTGGGCATCCCCAATCTTAGATGCTTGAGTCTTCTTAAAATATTCTTGGATGAACCACGGGGGCATCCCTAAGCTTTGACCTTGCACTCTTCTTGATCACATATATCACCTCCTCTCTTGACACTTGAAAACTTCCTTCACACCACACTCAAACATTAATTCGCATTAGAGGGTTAGTGCAACAAATAAAAATCCATTGGTTCTGTATGGAAAAAGTTCTATTGATAATTTTAAACATTAGCTATAGCCACTGATGTTTCGTGAAGCAAAGAAATCCACTTGACATCGCAAAAGAGCAAATGCAGGAAAAATGGCAGAATCTGTCAAAACCAGAACTGTGTGTAAATACGAATTTTTTCGAGGCACTTACGTTGCTTAGATCGAAAAAAATAAAGAACGAAAAAATTTGAGGAATTAGCTGAGGAATAAGAACAAAACATTTCAGATCATTCTGAGCTTCCAGGATATTATACGATTTTTTACGGTGGACAGCAGAAATCTGTTTCCAGCACAAAAATCTGAAAACCAACTCCAACTCTCGTCAGAAACCTTACTTGGAACTACTAAAACATGAAAAGAAATATACAAAGGAGTTTCTACAGAAGTGTAAAACCCCTTGACTCAAAGAAAACAGAGAAAAACAAAGCAAAAAATAAATCCATGGGTTATCTCCCAAGAAGTGTTTTTCTTTAACGCCTTTTATCTAGGCCCAGAAACGTGGAATCAAGTATTTTCAAGTGAAGAAGCATCCAAATTGTAACTTTTTTGAATAACTGAATCAAAAGGCAACTTCATTCTCTTTCTAGGAAAGTGTTCCATACCTTTCTTGAGTGGGAACTGAAATTTAAGATTCCCTTCTTTCATATCAATAACAGAACCAACAGTTCTAAGAAAAGGTCTTCCCAAAACAATTGGACAAGAAGCATTGCATTCAATATTCAAGACAACAAAATCAACGGGAAAAAGAGTATTATTAACCATGATAAGAACATCATCAACTCTATCCAAAGGTTTCTTTCTAACATTATCAATAAGACGAATATCCAAATAACAAGGTTCCAATGGTGGTAAATCAAGAATATCATAGAGTTTCTTAGGCATAACAGAGATACTAGCACCAAGATCACATAGATCCTTGCAATAAAAAGCATTCACTTCCATTTTAATAATAGGTTTCCAACCATCATCTAGCTTCCTAGGGATAGAGGCTTCACATCTTAATTCAGCCTCTCTAATTTGCACGAGAGCATTTGTAATATGTTTTGTGAAAGCTATATTCATAGCACTAGCATTAGAACAACTAGCAAGCTTTTGTAAGAACTTAATCACTTCAATTATGTTGAAATCATCAAAGTCAAGAATTTTTTTATCAAAGATGATGGGACCATTCTCTAACATGTTTCTAAAAATTTCAGCACATTTATCAGGAACATTTTTAGCAGTTTCAGGCAGTTTTGCATTTTTACTAGAAGAAGTGGGAGTGTTTCCAACACCAATTACTTTACCATTGATAGTAGAAGGTTTTCTAGCACGAGAAGCTTCAGTTTTACTAGTGTTGGTAATGGTGCAAACATTAGCTATATTATTCTTTCTAGCTATTTCATCTTCTCTTTCCCATCTAGCATGCAATTCAACTAACATTCTAACATTGTCATCAATTAAAATTTGGATGGAATTCAAAGTTTTAATTTCTTTAACATCATGAGGCATAACCTTTAGTTTCATAAAATCAACATCAAGAGCAAGGCTATCAACTTTAGAAGCAAGAACATCAATTTTGCCAAATTTTTCCTCAATAGATTTATTAAAAGCAGTTTGTGTACTAATAAAATTCTTAAGCATGTCTCAAGATCAGAGGGTACATTTTTGTTGTTGTTGCAGGAATTACCATAAGCATTGCTATTATTAGGAGGATATGGCCTACAATTGTTGCTACCAAAATTATTCCTATAAGAATTTGTGTTGAAATTATTATTTTTAATGAAGTTCACATCAACATGCTCTTCTTGAGCAACCAAAGAGGATAAAGGAACATTATTTGGATCAATAGGAGCATGGCCATTCACAAGCATAGACATAATAACATCAAGTCTCTCATTCAAATAGGAGGTTTCTTCAACAGAATTTACCTTCTTACCAGTTGTTGCTCTCTCAATGTGCCACTCAGAATAATTTACCATCATATCATCAAGAAGCTTTGTTGCTAACCCCAAGGTCATGGACATAAAGGTTCCTCCAGTAGCTGAATCCATGAGGTTTCTTGAAGAAAAGTTCAAACCTGCATAAAAGGTTTGGATGATCATCCAAGTAGTCAGTCCATGAGTGGGACAATTCTTTACCAAAGATTTCATTCTTTCCCAAGCTTTAGCAACATGCCCATTATCAAGTTGCTTAAAATTCATGATGCTACTTCTTAAAAAATAATCTTAGCAGGAGGATAATATTTTCCAATGAAAGCATCTTTACACTTAGTCCAAGAATCAATACTATTCCTAGGCAAAGATAGCAGCCATTCTTTAGCTCCTCCTCTCAAAGAGAAAGGAAACCATTTCAGTTTAATAATATCCCCATCAACATCTTTATATTTTTGCATCTCACATAGTTCAACAAAATTATTAAGATGGGCAGCAGCAGCATCAGTACTAACACCAGAAAGTTGCTCTCTCATAACAAGGTTCAACAGGGCAGGTTTTATCTCATAAAAACAACAGTAGGAGTAGGTGGATCAATAGGTGTGCTAATGAAATCATTGTTGTTGGTGCTAGTAAAGTCACACAACTTAGTGTTCTCAGGAGTAGTCATATTAACAAGACTAAAAACAGGAATAAAACTACAGCTAGAAAAGAACTATTTTTGTGTGTTTTTGATAAAGAGAAGCAGCCAAGACAAAATAAAATAAAATAAAATAAAATAAGAAAAACAAAAACAAAGTAAAGAGATTGGAAGTGAGAGACTCCCCTTTCAGAAATTCTCTTCCTCTCTACAACAGGGCCAGAAAAGTAGCTTGATGGTGCAGGTTTTGCACTCGTTGGGAGACCCCAAGAGGAAGATATGATGAGCACAACAGCAGTTTTCCCTCAGTAAGAAACCAAGGTTTAATCGACCGGTAGGAGGAAGGAGTAACTTCAGAAGGTTGAAGCAGCTGATATGGCAGGGCGCACTACCGGTTCAGAAGCAACGTGGAAACTACACAACAGAATCAAATCACTTTGCCCCAACGAAGCAGTGAGGTTGTCAATCTCACCGGTTTTGCTGAACACAAAGAGGTTAAACATATGGTGTGGAAAACAGTATGAAAGCAGTATGAGAGCAGTATGAAACCAGTAGGTGTTTTATCAGTATGAGGAAAAAGGACCGGGGTCCACAGTTCACTAGTCGTGTATCTCCGTGAAATAGAAATAACGTGTGTGGTGAACAAATTACAGCTGGGCAATTGACAGAAATGAAGGCTGCATTGTAGTGCATATGCAAGACATAAAGATTACTATGTGATTCATGTGGGCATTACAACAAAATACATAGACCGTTATCCAACTGCATCTATGACTAAAAATCCACCCTCTGAATATCATCCGAAGAAACATTGGGTATTAAGTTTCAAGAAACAGGTAATCGCAGTAAGCAAAGTGTGTAATGTAAATAATAACATCATCCTTAGACAAAGCATTGTTATTTTCTCCCTAATGGCAACAACACATCCTCCATCTGTCACATTTCTGTCACTCGAGCACAGATGAAAAGGAGGCATGAACCCACTAGCGAGCATAAATAATCCCTCGTGGAGTTAATAGCATCTACTTGGCCAGAGCATCTACTAACAACGGAGAGCATGCAAGATCATAAATAACATAAGCATGAAGATAACATGATAGATTGATAATAAGAAGACATAGCATTCAACATTCATCAGATCCAACAAACTCAATGTGTATCATTACATAAAGATGATCTTGATCATGACAGGCAGCTCACAAGATCTAAACATGAGGCACAAAGTGGAGAGAACAATCATCTATCTACTGCTATGGACCCGTAGTCCAGGGATGAACTACTCACGCATCACTTCAGAGGATGACATGGTGGTGTAGACCCCTCTGGTGATGATTTCCCCCTCCGCTAGGGTGCCGGGGAGAGCTCCAGAACCCTCCCGATCTCTGGATGATGGTGATGGCGGCCTCATGTGTTTCTCGGGTAAAAGTGGTATATTTTTAGGGTTTACGTCTCGAGGGGATTATATAGGCGAAAGGGCAAAGGCGGTGGAGGCTCAGGGGCCCCACACCACCCCCTGTCACGGCCAAGGGAGGGCGCGCCACCCTATGGTGTGGGCCTTCTGAGGCCCCCCTCCGGGTATCTTCAGGACTTCGTGGAACCTCCGGGATTTCTAAGACTTTCGTGCTTCGAATTTTCCAATTCCGAGAATATTTCCAGAACAACTTTTTTGAAACTAAAAACAGCAGAAAACAGGGAACTGGCTCTGTGGCATCTTTTCAATAGGCTAGTCCGGAAAATATGTAAAAATAACATAAAGTGTATAGCAAACATGTTGGAAACAATAAGAAAAAAACATGGACAATCAGAAATTAAGGATACTTTTGTGATGTATCAACTGTCACTTGGGAGACGACTCTTAAAGTAGCCTGTGTTGGGCATTTCGAGAACGACATGTATGTAGTGGACTTCTCTAAAGGAGACACGTGTGCCGCGACATGCCGAAAGGCTAAAGTTTATGTGGGTTGGCTATGGCATCGCCGGTTAGCTCACACCAATATGAAGACGTTGCATGACGTTCAAAGTGGAAATCATGTTCTAGGACTAATGAATGCTAAGTTTGCCAAAGATCGTGTGTGTAGCTTTTGCGTGCTTGGAAAGCAACATGGAGAATCCCATCCCACCAAGACCACCATCACCACTTCAAGAATCCTCGAGCTCATTCACTTGGACCATTTTGGTCCACTATCCTATGATAGTCTTGGAGGCAAGAAGTATTGCTTGGTGATTGTGGATGACTATTCAAGATATTGTTGGGTGTACTTCTTCAAGAGGAAGAGTAAGACTCAAAAGAGAGTCATCGAGTTCATCACTTTGGTAGAGCGCCAACATAATGCAAGCATCATGGAAATCCGGAGTGATAATGGCTCTGAATTCAAGAACTACACCGTGGAGGGATTTATTAGCAAAGAGAGGATTGCTCATCAATATTCCACTCCCTATACCCCTCAACAAAATGGTGTGGCAGAGAGGAAGAACCGGACACTAATGGATGTGGCAAGGACCATGATTTTCAGAGTTCTCTTCTCCTTACAATTTTTGGGCCGAGGCCGTCTCCACCGCTTGTCATGCTAGCAACCGGTTGTATCTCCGCAAGAACTTGAACAAGACTCCTTATGAGATACTCACGGGCAAGAAGCCGGATGTATCATACTTAAAGGTCTTTGGGTTCAAATGCTTGATTCGTAAGAGAGGTAAACTCTTGTCAAAATTCGAGACCAAATCATACGAGGGTATCTTTGTTGGTTATGCCACAAACTCTCACGCCTATAGAGTCTACAACAAGTCCACCGGACAAGTTGAAGAAGCTATAGACGTAGTGTTTCATGAGGATAATGGGTCCCAAGGGGGCCTTATAGATCATGGTGTTGTAGGAGATGAAATTCCTCCCATCGTCATAAGAAGAATGGGGATTGGTGAAAGAATCCCCATTGAGGTTTACCGGATGACGGAGGGAGAAGGACTATGCTCTACTCAAGTGGAGCCATTGACTACACCATTGATACACAAACTACCCAACAAGATGCACCAATCCCTCAAGATATAAATCAAGGCCAAGCTAATTATCAAGATCACTCCATCAATCAAGGTCAAGCTAACAATTAAGGCCAAGCTCAGAATGAAGGACAAGGGCAAGACTCTCATGTTGGTGAAAGAACTCAACATATAAGAGATCCATCTCCCGTCGATGAACAAGATCAAGGTCAAGATGGACATGACTCCGATGATGAAGGTGATGCTCAAGCTATATCCAAGGAGACTTTGGAGGATATGCTAGCACGTAGGGCAAAGAGAGGGCTAGAAAATCTTGAGTGTGTCGGTCACACGGAGGACATGATTCTTGGACAAGTTCGAGGAAGGGTAGTCACGAGGAGGCAATTGGCGTATTTTAGCAAGGCGCATGCTTTCGTCTCTCACATTGAGCCCAAGAAGGTCTATGAAGCTCTTGAAGATCAAGATTGGATTGAAGCTATGTATGATGAACTCCACAACTTCGAGCACAACAAAGTATGGAAGTTAGCGCCAAGGCCCAAGGATTGCAAGAACGTCATCGGCACCAAATGGGTGGTCAAGAACAAGCAAGATAAAGATGGCATCGTCATTCGCAACAAGGCGAGATTGGTGGCTCAAGGCTTTTCTCAAATCGAAGGTGTCGATTTCGGTGAAACTTTTGCTCCCGTAGCTCATCTTGAATCTATTCGTATCTTTCTTGCTTATATATGCTTCTCATCATAATTTCAAACTACAAAAAATGGATGTTAAAAGTGCTTTCTTAAATGGTCCTATTAATGATTTAGTATATGTCAAGCAACCTCCTGGTTTAGAGGATCCCAACCACCCCGATTATGTCTACAAACTCGATAAGGCACTCTATGGACTTAATCAAGATCCACGTGCGTGGTACGAGCACCTTAAAGAGTTTCTAGTGGATCATGGGTTCATTGTTGGTTTAATCAATCCCACCGTTTTTACCAAGAAGGTTGGAGGTGACTTGTTCATATGCCAGCTCTATGTGGATGATATCATATTTGGTTCTAATAACACCAAATTCAGTGATGAGTTTTGCAAGCTTGTGATGGATAAATTCGAGATGTCTATGATGGGCGAGTTGGAGTATTTTCTTGGCTTTGAGATCAAGCAACACCCCGAAGGCACTTTCATCAAGCAAGCCAACTATACACAAGATATGCTCAAACGATTCAACATGCATGACGCCAAGCTTATGAAAACCCCCATGTCAACAACTCTTGACTTGAAACCCGACCTGAACGGTAAAGAGGCAGATCAAAAGGTATACCGCTCCATGATTAGCTCTTTGCTCTAGCTTTGTGCATCTAGACCCGATATTATGTATAGTGTAGGTAAATGTGAAAGGTTTCAAGCCTCTCTGAGGCAAAGTCATTTTGAAGCGGTTAAACGTATCCTTTGCTATTTAGTTCATACCCCAAACTTGGTCTTTGGTATCCCAAGGGTACTCGGATGCGGATTATGCGGGAGAGAATATGGATAGGAAGTCTACATCCGGGGTTGCCAGTTTCTTGGTCGATCTTTGGTATGTTGGTCTTCCAAGAAGAAAAATTGCATCGCCCTCTCCACCATCGAGGCCGAGTACATCTCCGCGGCAAGTTGTTGTGCTCAATTTCTATGGATACGGCAAACTTTGCGAGATTATGGTATCGACTTTGACAAGGTACCTCACTTGTGCAACAATGAGAGTGCCATCAAGATCGCCTACAACCCCGTCCTTCACTCCAAGACGAAGCACATTGAGATTCAGCATCATTTCATTCGGGATCACGTTGACAAGGGCGATATTGATCTCTCCTATGTGCTGACCAAGGATGAACTTGCGGATATCTTCACGAAGGCCCTTGATGAACCAAGATTTTGGGGTTTGAGGAATGAACTAAATGGCATCGATGCGTCTAACTTCACTTGATACCTTGCATAGATACCTTCACTACACGTGCTATCTAGGTTTGGATGTAGGCATGGACATAGGGGGAGCGTACTTCAATTCATGAATCAACACTCCTCCTATCATGCGCAAATCAATCAAAACTCCATGCATATCTAGTCATTTTTTGACTTATTGTGCTTCAACGTGAGTCATGCTTTTGGGCCCAAGATATATCTTCGCGGCTCCTTGGCATATACTTAAACACGATGGCTATGGCCACCAACATTCTTCTCTTCGATGTGTTGATTGTCTCTTTTGTTCTTCTCTCGCTTTGTGTTTGTTTTTACATTGCCGTCGTTTTGTTTTTCTCGTTTTTGGTGGCTCATGTCTTGTTCCTTTTTGAAAAAACTCTGTTTGGGAGCCCGGAAATTTCCGGCCACCTGATCTTTGTCTTGAAAAATTCCCCCATTTCCTCCGTGCCCGCTCTCTGGACACGGCCGGAAATTTGGGCGGAATTTTCCAGGCCAAATATCCGGGGGCCGGAGTATTCCAGCTCCTGGACCCGGAAATTTCTGGCGTTCGATATTTGCCCAGAAATCGGACCCCACTCTGTTGTGCCCCCTCTCTCGAGTCACACCGGAATATTGGGGCGGAATTTCCGGCCAAATATCCGGCCCCCACACCGAAATATTCTGGGGTAAGCAGCTGGAGCCTATAAATAGGCGACGAGAGGGGCTCCCTCACTCTTTTCCTCTCCCATCACCCGCGCGTCTCCTCTCCAGCTGCCGCCGCCGCCACAGGGATCCCCGGGAGGCTCCACCGTCTCCTCTCCTCGTCCTCCGGCCTCACCTCTCGTATCAAGAGACTGACACCTCCGTGTCCTCCCCATGGATCCAAGTATGTGCTCATGTTTTCTCTGCGATCTAGAGTTTCTGGTTGTGTTTGATCTCTCAAGTTCTTAGGGTTGGATCTCTCCACACCGTGTTTTCCTCCTAATATTCCACACCTCACACATCATATCTAGGTTCGAGATTCATTGTAGTCCTGGATTCGCAGCCCTGGCGCGATTTTTCCAGGGCCAGAAATTTTCGGCCCCAGCCCGGAATTTCCTTCAGCCAGAGCCGAAATTTCCGGCCTGCTCTGAATATTGCACTGAGATCATCCTCCTGTTGATGACACTGTCATTCGTCAGCGTGAGCGTGAGGAACAGCGCGAGTATGAGCGTCAGCGCAACACTGGTAGGGATGCTCGTCTTGCCAGCAAACAACAAGGCAAGACCTCTCTGAACCTGGCAACGATGTCCGTGGCTGAATTCAAGACCTCGCGCACCAAGGCATGGTACACTGATGGCCCTCAGGACACCACCATTGATTCATGTTTCTGGCACATGGAGCAGGAGACTCTGTACAAGCAGGTGTATTCATCTATGAGCAAGCTTGTCTGCCCTATGAAGCACATCAACTTTCAACACATGGCAACACCCCCTGCTTATTTCAAAAATTCTGTTTATCTTGCTGAGCTCCTTGGTTTGTGTCCTCTGATTGAGACCCAATGCTCCTACAATAGCACTTTCATTCAGCAGTTCTTTGCTACCCTGGCGGTGATGCTGAGGAGATTGGGATGACATGGATGTCTGGACCTCACAAGCTCATAGCCACCTTCCATGATTTTGCTTATGAGTTACGGTATCCATTTGCTGGCCTTTCAGTTCCTCAGGGTGCTCGGATGCATGTCCACGGCGTGGAATAGGACAAGAACAAGCTGGTTGAGCTGTATGGGCCTCGAGGTGTTGTGGGTTCCGCCAAGGGTCTCTTTGCTATTTATGACATTCTTCTGCGTATGTTCCGGGAGACCATTGTCCCTAGCACTAGAAACAATGATGAGATCCGTGGCAGTTTGGTGAACCTCATGCATCATGCCTACCTGACCATCACGGAAGGTGATCTTGAGGATACTGAGAGCCACAAGATTAATGTGATGGACTTTATATTTGACGAGATCCACTTTTCTATCTTCCACCGCAAGGTGCCTCCCTATGCGCCCTACATCATGAAGCTCATCAAGTCCAAATATCCTGCTACCGACCATGCGGATCTTGAGTTGGACTGTGAGGCTCACAAGGATGTGAAACTGTACAAGAAGAACACTCATACTCAGCAAGCTGCACATGATGTTGGTGCTACCGGTCAGGTACACTGTGATCCTCGCATGAGACAGGCTGCTGCTAGGTCAGGTACCAAGAAGCGCTCTTGTATTGTTCGTGCCATTGAGAAAGTGTTGTGCATTAATGTCTGCATCCACAATGAGAACTATAATGCCTATGTCGAGCGTCGCACCATTCTCAAGAATCGGCGCTCGATCATGACGACCCTCAACATGCCTAATGTTCCTTCTCCTCTCCGTGATCAGATTCCTTACCGCAACTGGAATAATCATGATGTGGACTGGGATCTTGATGTTCCTGATGATGATGATGTGGAGGATGCTAGTGAGGAGGACGGCTCCGAGGAGGATCCCGAGGATGATGGTGCTATGGACTAGAGTTTGTTCCATGGTGTTGGAACGCGTAGAGATAAACAAAACTTTTTCCTACGCGGTACTTCCAAGATCTAGCCGAGGTAGAAGGCCACGATGATTACCACTAGACGCGCGGTTACGGATTATCGATGAAGCGCGTCGGGGCAGTGCAGTCCATGATCCGATCCAGCCGATCCTGTCCCGCGAACGTCGAAGTGCTGAACGTACAACACCTCTGCCGGTATCCACACGTACGAGCAGGAGCTCCGACGGCGGACTGCTAGGTCCGGCGCGACGGCTGGACTGAGTGGGGCTAGGGTTCCCAACGCATGGGAGTGGACTAACATGCCCGCTGGGCAACCTGCGCCCCTCTTTATATAGCGAATGGTAGTGGGCTTCATAACACTTGTGGCCCATTCCCTCTGTGAGTCCGACTCACAAACTCAGTCCATTTCCGGTTCGGGTCCAACCCGACCAATACATTTGCTCCTGCTCTTAAGTGTGCGACCCTGCAGGCTCATGGCGACTTGGACACGATTGGAGTCCAACTCCCAATCGATCAATCGGTAGCGGCTCCTAGCAGAACGTGCCGACTCCCAAGTCCCATTGAGTCATGACGACATACCTTTCAATGTGATATATTCATCTTAGTCCCTTTTGCCTCACGATATACCTTTTCAAACTATAGGCGATTTATCGTCATCCCTTAAATAGTTCGACTCTCTTCTCGGTCCGTGATATATGATTCATCTGACTAACTCTTAGTCAACAGACACAGTTAACACTTAACTGAGTCGCGCATGGCCATGCTTCCTGAATCATATCACTCGAGAGGGCCCAGAGAATATCTCTCCATTCGGAGGGGCAAAATCCCATCTTGATTATCCACATCACACAGCTTGCTTCTCATTCGACCTAAACTCTGCCTTTATAGCTGCCTTGTCACAAAGCGGCGTTTAACAGAACCTAAGTCGGGGATCCACAACTCGGATTGTGCGACAACCTCAGGTCTAAGGATTACATTGATTGAGACATGCAAATGACGACTTGCTCGTTGCATCTCAATGTGGGTCAGTCCGACTTGCTAAACTCTTTAGCCAAGTCCGTGATCATTGGAATGGCATCACCATGCCCATGAAAAGTGGAACCATGTCATCAGCCAACACTCACATTAGTCTAGGGTGTGTGTCCAGCACAACCTTAATGACCAAGGACAATCTAGTATGAACAACATGAATATATAGTTCCACAATCGAATCACATATTCAATGACATATATCAGATGTTCAAAACAAGGACAACTTAATAACTTTATGAATACATTGGGAATTACATCATCTATGATTGCCTCTAGGGCATATTCCCAACACATGGGACGTAGTTTATCCTTCTCTCTTTTTTGTATCGGATGCCAAAGGGGAGAAGATCTAGAGATCGGGGATTTGCTAGGGTGGGACTGTTTTTTATCTCTCGTGTGTTTTCCAAATTCATTTTATTCGTGATCGTTTATTCATGGATTCCTATTGGTGAACTTATATTATTGGTACGCATGTCTCCTAGTTATGCTCATATGTGGTGTTTAGTTCCCATCGCATTCTTTATCACTATGCAAATACCCGTGTTGTCATCACTCACCAAAAAGGGGGAGACTGAAATCTCATGTATCCTCTAATGATTTTGGTGATGATAACCACATGGGTATATCTACTAACATGATGGTTTAAGTGTTCACAGCTGGCCTTATAATCTCTATCATGAACAACAGTTATCTCTTCGAAAAGATTCGCAAAGGAAGTTTTGAAACAAGCCATTTTTAAGCCGGATATTTGAGTATACTAGCCCAGATTCCGGTGGCTAACGGGTGGAATTTCCGGCCCCAGCCCCGGAATATTCCGGCCTGCGCGAAGATCGTGTGATGAAGATTTGGACATCCAACTGCCCGCTCTCTGTTACAGGGGCGGAAATTTTCCTTGAATATTCCGGCGGAAATTTCTGGCCTCCGTTTCCTTAGAAGAAATTTTGATGCATCGCTGCTGCCCGCTCTCGGGTATGGAGACGGAAATTCGGCCGGAAATTACCAGCCACCGGATTATTGAATAATTCGTCCCCCAGACTTTTGAAATTTCTGGGCCTTCTACCCCGGAAATTTCTAGTACTAATAGCGGAATATTCAGTCCCTCAAAGAAAGCAACAGCTAGATTTTAGAGGAGGATATAAATAGCTGTCTTCTTCCTCTAGACAACGAGTTCGTCCATTCCTCTCTCTCCTCCATTGTTTGAGAGCTCAAAACGCCTAGATCTCCCTCCTCCTCCAACCAAACTCGATGCCCTTCAAAGATCTGATGGAGGAGGCCTAGATCTACATCTCTACCAAGCCATAAATCGTTTTCCCTTACTCTACACCTTTGGATCTTGTAAATATCTTGGTTGCTTTGTCATCCTAGAGAAACCCTAGTGCTTGTAGCTTCCACCTTGTTGCAAGAAGCTTCGGATCGTCGAAAGCCTCCATATCACTTGTGGAGTAGCCTCAACCACGTGTAAAGGTTTGGTCAACGCCTTCAAGTCGACCTCATAGTGGAAACGAGAATCTCCCTCACCGGAGAAGCTCAAGGAGAACAAGGTGTGCACATCTGTGCTATTGAGGAGCGCCTAGGTGGCTCCCCGCCTCTCCAACATAGATGTACTTCTCTTGAGAAGGAACTATGGGAAACAAATCATTGTCTCCTTGTTTACACTTGTGGTTATCTTTTCCTTTGCATATTACTTCCATTGCATACTTGTTTCTTGTCACCTAGGGTGTCCATATAGTTGCACATCTAGATAACCTTGTTGTTTACTTGCTAAAGCCTATCTAAAAGTGAAAAGGGACTAAAATTTGTAGGTCACCTATTCACCCCCCCTCTAGTTGACCATAGTGCAATTTCAGTTATTTATGATCTTGCATGCTCTCTGTTGTTAGTAGATGCTCTGGACAAGTAGATGCTAGTAACTCCAAGAGGGAGTATTTATGCTCGATAATGGGTCCATGCCTCCCTTTCACTCACGCTCGAGTGATAGACACGTAAACGGGTGGGTGATACGTCCATTTTGCATCACTATTTTATATTGTAATTTTTTGTTATTCATTGATATATTTCATATTATGATGCATTACTTATGTTATTTCATCTTATTTTGCATGTTTCATAATTTTGGAGAATAAACACCCGGACCAAAAATCTGATGGAAAAAGCACCGTCAGGATACCCTATTTCGCATCTTAAATAAAAAGGATACCCTATTTCAGAAGATCAGAAGAAGAAGAGGGGCATCGGGGATATCTTAGAAGTCCAAAAGAGGGATCTAGCCACGATGAGGCCCGGAGGGGGGCCACAGGGGGGCCACACCATGCCTGGGCGCGCCCTCCCCCCTTGGTCGCGCCTGGGGGTGGTGTGGCCACCCTGGCCCACCTATGGCCGCCTCCTTTCGCTTACTTGACCTCCCAGGAACCCTAAGCCTCAGAGAACCATCAAGGTAATATTTCTCCGCCTCCTCGGAGCGGAAAACAATAGAGAGAGAAATGCTCTCCGGTAGGGAGAAATCTGCCGAGGAATGTCCTCCCCATAGAGGGGAAATCATCGCCATCGTCAAGATCATTATCGTCATCATCACCAACACCTTCACCCTTACCATCCATCTCCATCCCGCTGTAACGATTAGGGTTCTATATCGTTTCTCTTCACTAGATCTCTCTCTCTCTCGGTGTGGATTACTTGTTAGTAACTGATGCTTGTGAAATTTATCGGTGTTTACACTTTATGACCAGATTGTTATTCATCATTATATCACCTCTAATTATGATCCATATGATGTCTCTTGAGTAGTTTGTTTAGTTCTTGAGGACATGGGAGAAGTCAATATGTTAGTATTGGAATTATGTTAAAGTAATATCTAGTGGTTTTCTATTTAAGTTGTGGTGTTATTCTTCTAGTGGTGTCATGTGAACGTCGACTACATGAAACTTCACCTTTATGGGCCTAGGAGGATGCATTGTGTATTTGGCTACTAATTGTAGGGTTGCTGGAGGGACAAAAACCTAAACCCTGGTTAAGAAACTGATGCACGAGGGAGTGTAGGATCCCAGAGTTTAAAGTTGTGGTTAGATTTATCTTAATTAGTTTCTTATATTCGCGGATTCTTGCAAGGGGTTTAATCACAAGTATCTATTAGTCCTAGTTGGTCGGTGCATTAGCATAGTTTCACCCACACAACACCTATCAAAACAATAAATATTAATCAACTGCATGAAACGAAAGCGCTTGACGAAATTCCCATGTGTCCTCGAGAATGTTTGGTAATCATAAGTAGAACAACCGGCTTGTCCTTTGCTCTCAAAAGGATTGGGCCACTCTCTGCAATTATATTTACTGTCTTTTATTTACTCGCACTTTATTTATCTGCTAAATCAAAAACCACCAAAAACCTGTTTGTTAGGGTTTACGGCGAATCCTCTATCCAACCTGCTTGTCAACACCTTCTGCTCCTCGTTGGGTTCGACACTCTTATTTATAAAAAGTATTATGATACACCCCCTATACTTGTGGGTCATCGAGACTATTTTCTGGCGCCGTTTCCGGGCAGTGAAGCGCCATTGGTAAGTGGAATTGGTAAGAGAAACTTTTACTATGAGTGTTGTTTTTATCTTTGTCTGCTAGTTTATTTCATTATGGAGAATACTTTTGGTTATCTGTTTAGGGGTACTACTACTGTTACTGCTAGGGTAGTAGGTGACCCGTTATCTTCTGAATTGGATCCTTTTAAAATACCTATGAAAAGTTGGATGTGTTATGGATAACTGCTATTATGGAGATGAAACTGTCCATCACGGTGATCATTTGCTCTTTATACGTGAATTATGCGAGTTATTCAGGTGTGGTATTACAATGGATCAAGTTAAAAGGAAATTATTCTCTCTATCACTGAAAGGTAGAGCTGCTAAATGGTTTAAAATGCTGAAGAATGGTGAATCTATTGGATGGGAGGAAATTGTACCTCTCTTTTATTCTAAATTTTATCCTCCTAGTGAGATTCATAAAGACCAGAATCAAATATATAATTTCTGGCCTCATGATGGAGAAAGTATTGCCCAAGCTTGGGGGGAATGAAGTTATTAATGCTTAAATGTCCCATTCATGAGCTCCCGAAAAATATTGTTATCAATAGTTTTTATGCAAGGCTTCCTCTTCATGATAAGGATTTATTGGATGCTTCTTGTTCTGGATCATTCACACGTATGAAGGAAGAAGCTAAATAGGATCTTCTTGACCGTATTCAAGAAAACACTGAAGGATGGGGGAATGACAAAGGTAGAAAGTTAGGTATAAATTATGATTATGAATGCATTAAAGCTTTTATGGGAACTAATGATTTCTATAATGTTAGTGCTGTTTGTGGTCTTGATTGTCAAATCTTTACAAATTGTCTTAAAGCCTTTGCCTCCTATCTTGATATTCCCAAAAAGGAGTTGAGGAAGTACCATGCCCCTTATAAAGATATTGTTCCTGCTAGAAATATAGAAGTGCATGTTGTTAATCCTGCTGTGCCCGAGCCTTATATTGAGGAAATGCCTTTCCCTGCTAAGGTAAAAGAATATTCTATTGTAGCTAGTGCGGTTAACAAGAGTATAACGACATCTATTGGACCTGATGAACAAATAACTGTTGTACCTGCAGCAGCAATAGTAAAAGACCTTGTTTATGGAAATGTACAGGATGAACGTATTGTCTTCTGTGAGGATGCTTCTAATATAGTTTCACATCCAAATAGACCTAAGAAAATTCATGTTCTTGTGCTTTCTGTTAAGATTGGTGATCATTGCTATTATGGTTTGTGTGATATTGGTGCAAGTTCTAGTGCTATTCCTTATGAGCTTTATAAAGAAATTATGCATGAAATTGGTTGTTGTGAACTTGAAGATATTGATGTGGCTATTCAGCTTGCTAATAGATAAACTATCTTTCCGATTGGTATTGTTAGAGATGTGGAAGTTTTATGTGGTAAAACTAAACATCCAGCTGATTTTCTAGTACTTGGTACAGCTGCTAGTAAAACTTGTCCTATCATTTTTGGTAGACCTTTCTTGAACACTTATGGTGTTGTTATAGATTGTAAGAAGGATAAAATATTGACTAAATTTGATGGAAAATCTTATGAGTTTAATTTCTCCAAATTTTCTAGAGCTCCTTATGAATCTGAATTGGCTAATGAAAATTTTAGAGTTGAACATCTTGCCTCTATTGCTCTTGCTCCTAACAATGCTTTGCAGCAACATATGGAGGACCGTGAAAGTGAGGTCTTTATGGAAGAGAGAAATGAGATTGACGATATTCTTCTTCGTCAACCGGTGATTCTGAAACATAACTTACCCGTGGAGGACTTGGGTACCACATTACCACCCAAAGAGGATCTTGTTTTTGATTTAAAACCTTTACCTGATGATCCTAAATATGCTTAAGAAAATATATCCTGTTATTATTAGTTCTAAACTTTCAAGTGAAGAAGAGGAAAGATTATTTGGAATATTGAAGAAACACCGTGGAGCTATTGGATATAATCTTGATGATTTGAAAGGGATTTCTCACTCTATATGTCAGCATGTTGTTAATATTGAACCTGATGCAAAGCCAGTAGTTGAACATCAACGCGGTTTAATTCCTAAGATGAAGGAAGTGGTAAGGAATGAGGTATTAAAACTCCTTGATGTTGGTATTATTTTTCCTATTCCTGATAGTAGATGGGTAATCCCTATGCATTGTGTTCCTAAGAAGGGAGGAATGACTGTTGTGCCTGATGAAAATAATGAGCTTATTCCTCAAAGAGTAGTAGTTGGTTATAGAATGTGCATTGATTTAAGGAAAGTTAGAAAGGTTACTAGGAAAGATCATTATGCTTTTCCATTTATTGATCAAATGCTAGAGAGGTTGTCTAACAAAACTCATTTTTGCTTTCTTGATGGTTATTCTCGGTGTTCTCAAATTGCTGTTAGAGCAACTAATCAAGAGAAAACAAACTTTACTTGTCCTTATGGTACTTATGCTTATAGATGTATGTCTTTTGGTTTGTGTAATTCTCCTGCTACGTTTCAAACATGCATGTCAGCTATTTTTCATGGTTTTTGTGAACAAATTTTGGAATTTTTATGGGCGATTTCTTCGTCTATGGAACTTCTTTTGATAACTGCTTGCACAATATTTATAAAGTTTTGCAGAGATGTGAAGAAACTAATCTTGTTCTTAATTGGGAGAAATGCCACTTTATGGTAAATGAAGGAATTGTTCTTGGGCATAGAATTTCTGAAAGAGGTATTGAAGTTGACAGAGCTAAAGTTGAAGCAATAGAGAAAATGCCTTGTCCCAGGGATGTTAAAGGTATTCGTAGTGTTCTTGGTCATGCTGGTTTTTATAGGAGGTTTATTAAAGATTTCTCTAAAATATCAAAGCCTCTTACTAATCTTCTTCAAAAAGACGTACCTTTTGTTTTTTATGATGATTGTAAGGAAGCTTTTGAAACTTTAAAGAAGGCTTTAACTACTGATCCTATTGGTCAACCACCTGACTGGAATTTACCTTTTGAAATTATGTGTGATGCTAGTGACTTTGTTGTAGGTGTTGTTCTTGGATAGCGAGTAGATAAGAAATTGAATGTTATTCATTATGCTAGTAAGAATCTTGATGCTGCTCAAAAGAATTATGATACTACTGAAAAAGAGTTCTTAGTTGTAGTTTTTGCTTGTGATAAGTGTAGACCTTATATTGTTGATTCAAAAGTTACTATTCGTACTAATCATGCTGCTATTAGATACCTTATGGAAAATAAAGATGCTAAGCATAGGCTTATTAGATGGGTGCTGCTTTTACAAGATTTTGATTTGCATATTTTGGATTGAAAGGGTGCTAAAAATCTTGTTGCTAATAACTTGTCTAGATTGGAAAAAACTGCCTATAACCCTATTTCTGTTAATGATAGTTTTCCAAATGAACAGTTGGATGCAATAAAGGTAAACTCCCAGGATATTCCATGGTATACAAATTATGCTAACTTTATTGTTTCCAAGTATTTGCCTCCAACATTTACAACTCAACAAAGAAGGAAATTGAACTATGATTTGAGGCATTATTTTTGGGATGACCCACACTTATATAAAGAAGGAGTAGATGGTATTATGCGAAGATGTCTTCCAGATCATGAACAACGAGAGATATTGAGAAAGTTCCATGGTAGTGCTTATGGAGGACATCACGCTGGAGATAAAACCGCACAGAAGGTTCTACAATCAGGTTTCTATTGGCCTACTCTCTTTAAAGATGCACGTAAATTTGTTCTATCTTGTGATGAATGTCAAAGAGTTGGTAATATTTCTAGACGAATGAAATGCCTATGAGTTATTCTCTTGTTATTGAACCTTTCGATTGTTGGGGATTTGACTTTATGGGTATGTTTCCTCCTTTCAATGGTTACACTCATATTCTTTTTGTTGTTGATTATGTTACTAAATGGGTAGAAGCTATACCTAAAAAAAGTGTTGATCACGAGACCTCTTTAAAAATGCTTAAAGTTGTTATTTTCCCTAGGTTTGGTGTGCCTAGATATCTTATGACTGATGGACGCTCTCACCTTATTCATGGTGGTTTTAGAAAAAAAACTTCCGAAATATGATGTTAATCATAGAATTGTGTCAGCTTATCATCCTCAAACCATTGGGCAAGTAGAATTATCAAATAGAGAAATAAAATTTATCTTGCAAAAGACTGTTAATAAATAAAGGAAAAATTGGTCTGATAAGTTGAATGATGCTTTATGGGCTTATAGAACTTATTATAAAAATCATATGGGTATATCTCCTTATAAAATGGTTTATGGAAAAGCTCGTCACCTGCCTTTAGAATTAGAACACAAAGCTTATTAGGCAGTGAAAGAGGTTAATAAAGATTTTAAACTTGCTGGTAAGAAAAGAATGCTTGACTTGAGTTCTTTAGATGAATGGAGATGTGAAGCTTATGAAAATGCTAGACTCTTTAAAGATAAAGTTAAACAATGGCATGATAGGAGAATTCTTAAAAGAGAGTTTCATGTTGGTCAGAAAGTTCTATTGTATAGGTCTCGTCTCAGATTTTTTGCAGAAAACTTACTCTCGAGATGGGAAGGACCTTATGTTATTGAAGAAGTGTATCGGTCGGGTGCAATCAAAATTGCTTTCCTCAAAGATAACACTACACAAGTGGTAAATGGTAAAAGACTCAAACATTATATTTTCGGGGATTCTTATGATGAAGATGTTGATATTATTCAAGTAATGACTCTGGAGAAGTTTATTCGAGGGAAGATTCTAGAATCTGCAGAGTCTGTTTTCGAATAGGTAACAGATCTGTTAAGAAAAAGTTCACGTATCGCTTTCCAACTTTTATTTTTGTCATATATGGAAATTATGAAAAATATTGAGCCGGAGAGGGGTAGGAGACGGTGCCCGAGGGCACCACACCATGCCTGGACGCGAACCTACCCTGGCCATGCCTGGCTATGGTGTGGGCTCCCTAGAGCCCCTCTACAACTTGTTTTCTACCTGCACCATCCTTTCGTTACGTATGTTTCTGCTATTTAATCCCCCGGACCCGAGGTCCGTATATCGTTTTCTCGTCGTGTTTCTGTTTCGACCTGATTGTGCTAGGATATGTTTTTAGTTTTAGAAGCACCATGGTCTCCGCCAACAACAAAAAGGGCAAGGGACCGATGGAAGATGATCTCCAAGACCGGAAGCCGGAGGAGGAGATCGAGAGTGGATCGAGCTGAAGGAGATGTAGAAGAAAACCCGCGCATGCACCCACGTGCCACCGTCGCAAGCATTGGAGTGGTTGCAGAACCCTTCAAGCAAACGACAAGGATGAGCACTGGAGGGAAGGCCCCACGTCACAGCTCAGCTTCAAGGACACCACTTCCAGGCATTATGAAACCTTTCGATACCTTAATTCATGAGTATCAATCTATGAGGGTACCCGAGGCAAAGTTGCCTTCCCGCTGGGATATGGATCGTTCTAACCGTGCATGTGAGGAAAGCCCCCGATCTGATATAGTGTGGGGATATAATTCCAAGAGCTTGGATTCACCGATGGACAAGTTCTAGGGCCGTACTGAGAGCAATACAGAGCTGAAAAGCAGGCTCATTGATGTGATTGATGATTTGAAAGAGTCGGTTGATAAGCTTATTGAGAAGGATCCACCACCGAAGAATTAATTCGTCATTGGTATTGGCATCCCCTGGGCTTGTTCCAAGCTTGGGGGAGTGTCGCGGTATCACATCTTTATCTTTCACCTTTTTACCTTTTAGTAGAGTCATATCATGAGTAGAGAAGTTATCATATAGAATGGTTTGCAGTATGGAAGTATCTCTCCTTTAGTTGGTTATCGATGTATCCCTTTGAATATTAATGAGAAGATTCATCATTTACTTTCTACACTTTATTTTAGTTTGCAGTTTTTGTTATACGGTTTATCTTGTTATTAGTACTGTTATCAATATTGGAGCATCAAGTTAATGTAGTTGTTTTTGGAAAACTTAGCATTGGTCAGTAGCAACAATACACTGAGACTTAAGTAGAAAATAGGAAGTTGCATGTAGATATATTATTCCATGATGTTTCTTTGTTGTTGGCTCATAAGCTATATATTCTCAAGTAAGATTGTTTGTACCTCCATGGAAGATTGCATGATTGGTTCTATCATATGTATATTTGTTTTTTTCCTCAACTCTTATGCTTGCTACCCGACCTTGCTAGCCAAAAACATGTAAGGAGAGGGAATGCTTCTCGTGCATCCAAACGTTGAGCCCCAAAACCATGCCATTTGTGTCCACCATACCTACCTATATGTGGTATTTAACCACCACTCCAAGTAAATTGCTTGTGTGCTACCTTTAAAATCTTCAAAATTACACCTGTTTTGTGCCCCTGTTTTAGCTCACGAGGTCGCAAAAAGAGAATCTTTATCTCACTTGTTGATTGGACTTTACACACCTAGATTAGTGGCTTCATCCGCTTATCTAAATGATTGAAGAGCTGGCAGCGGGGTGCCCAGCCCCAAACTTAATACAAATTCTCTTCGGAAATTATGAAAAATATTGAGCCGAAGAGGAGTAGGAGACGGTGCCCGAGGGCACCACACCATTCCTGGGCACGGACCCACCCTGGCCACGCCTGGCTATGGTGTGGGCTCCCGAGAGGTCCTCTCCGACTTGTTTTCTACTTGCACCATCGTTTCGTTACGTATGTTTCTGCTATTTAATCCCCCGGACCCCCGAGGTCCGTATATCGTTTTCTTGCCGTGTTTCTGTTTCAACCTGATTCTGCCAGTATATGTTTTTAGTTTTAGAAGCACCATGGTCTCCGCCAACAACAACAAGGGCAAGGGACCGATGGAAGATGATCTCCAAGACCGGAAGCCGGAGGAGGAGATCGAGAGTGGATCGAGCTGAGGGAGATGTAGAAGAAAACCCGCGCGTGCACCCACGTGCCACCGTCGCAAGCATTGGAGTGGTTGCAAAACCCTTCAAACAAACTACAAGGATGAGCACTGGAGGGAAGGCCCCACGTCACAGCTTAGCTTCAAGGACACCACTTCCAGGCATTACGAAACCTTTCGATACCTTAATTCACGAGTATCTATCTATGAGGGTACCCGTGGCAAATTTGCCTTCTCGCTGGGATATGGATCGTTCTAACCGTGCATGTGAGGAAAGCCCCTGATATGATATAGTGTGGGTAAATAATTCCAAGAGCTTGGATTCACCGCTGGACAAGTTCTAGGGCCGTACTCAAGGCAATACAAAGCTGATAAGCAGGCTCATTGATGTGATTGATGATTTGAAGGAGTCAGTTGATAACCTTATTGATAAGGATCCACCACCGAAGAATTAATTCATCATTGGTATTGGCATCCCCTTGGCTTGTTCCAAGCTTGGGGGAGTGTCGCGGTATCACATCTTTATCTTTCACCTTCTTACCTTTTAGTAGATTCATATCATGAGTAGATAAGTTATCATATAGAATGGTTTGCAGTATGGAAGTATCTCTCCTTTAGTTGGTTATCGATGTATCCCTTTGAATATTAATGAGAAATTTCATCATTTACTTTCTACACTTTATTTTAGTTTGCAGTTTTTGTTATATGGTTGATCTTGTTATAAGTATTGGTATCAATATTGGAGCATCAAGTTAATCTAGTTGGTTTTGGCAAACTTAGCATTGGACAGTAGCAACAATACGCTGAGACTTAAGTAGAAAATAGGAAGTTGCATGTAGATATATTATTCCATGATGTTTCTTTGTTGTTGGATCATAAGCTTAGCATTCTCAAGTAAGATTGTTTGTACCTCCATGGAAGATTGCATGATTGGTTCTATCATATGTATATTTGTTTGTTTTCCTCAACTCTTATGATTGCTACCCAACCTTGCTAGCCAAAAACCTGTACGGAGAGGGGATGCTTCTTGTGCATCCAAACCTTGAGCCCCAAAACCATGTCATTTGTGTCCACCATACCTACCTATATGTGGTATTTAACCACCACTCCAAGTAAATTGCTTGTGTGCTTCCTTTAAAACCTTCAAAATTACACCTGTTTTGTGCCCCAGTTTTAGCTCATGAGGACGCAAAAAGAGAATCTTTATCTCACTTGTTGATTGGACTTTCCATACCTATATTAGTGGCTTCATCCGCTTATCTAAATGATAGAAGAGATGGCAGGGGGGTGCCCAGCCCCAAACTTAATACAAATTCTCTTCACTATTTTTCCCCATGATTTATCAGTCAAAGCATAATTATGTAAACAGAAGAGAAAGAGGGATGACCTTCTATACCAGTTGCGTCCTTCAATGGGAGCCGCTCTTGTGAAGTTTTGAACCAAGTTTTAAGTTGAATTTAAGTGAAACTTGCATAAAAATCACTTAAAGTGATCACCCAAAATTTGTTTTCAAAACATTTTTAAATTTGGAAAAGAAAAACATGGTTTGGTTGGAAATTTTACAAGGTTTCCAAAAACTATTTTTTCCAATTTTTCTGTTTGCAAAAAGGCCCTCAAAACAATGTTTTCTGTCCTGTTTTGCAATAGAAAAGGACCTACTTGCAAATCTTAAAAACTCCAGGGGTTTTTGTAATTCCCTTTTATTTTTCGCTTTCTTCTAGCTCCGGCCAGAAGGACGGAAGGCCACCGACGGTGCCCCGCGCCACGTCCTGCTCACCTCGCGCTTGGATAAGGGGCAGAGGAGACGTCCTCATCGCGCCTCCTCCTCACTTGTCCCCCTTGGGCCCTCTTTGGCTCCATCTGCTTTGAAAACAAACCCTAACCCTAGATCTTCTGTCCCGCCAGACGCTGCCGATTGCCGCCCTCTCCGGCTGCCCCTGGACAAACTGACCACGCAGGGAGCTCCGCCTCGAGCTCCTGAACCTCCTCGCCAAGTCTCATTTGCAGGGACGCCCGGTAGTAGAGGAATCGCGGCGTCTTCCCCGTCTCCGGCTGCCGCGGAAACCCGCACGACGCCGCCATCTCCGGCCTCTCCTCGCCTTTCCGACCTCTCCACCGCGCTCACGGTGAGGTTGTCGTCCTCTCGGTGCCCTCCAATCTCTTCCTCCCCCTCCAAGTCGTGTTGCCGCCGTGCGCTGCTGTCCGCCACCGCGCCGGTAGATGGCGTGGTTGCTCTGGCGACCGTTTCTGAGCGGCGCCACCAGTACAACGTCCACTATAGCCCCCTCTAGCTAGTCCCTCATTCAATTTCACGAACGACTCAACGAAACGTGCGAATTTGAGTACATCTGAGAAGATCCTCTCCGTGTGATGTCATAGTGACGTCACTATGACGTCATAATTCTTGTTTTCTTATTTACAGAAAATGGGTAATATTTGTAAAATAAATAAATAATGTTTTTTAATTCAGAAAAATAAAAGGAACGTACCAAATTGTTCAGAAAAATAAACTCTATCTGAATATGTCACTTTCATACATGTTTGACAAAGTGCATTTTTGACCATTTTTTAAATGTTGTTTAATTCATTTAAAAATAGAGAAAATAAGTTTTACTTTAATAATATCAGAAAATTACAAGTTATATACCAAATTGCTCAAAATGACAAATGCAATCCATTTATGGTGTTTTCAAACCCATTTGAGCAATTAAAATTAGTCTCACTTTTAGAATTGTCCGAAGCGCCCCTCCGGGGTCTATTCCGGGGTTAATTTCAGTAAAAATGCATAATTGCCATACGAACCCTAGCAACCCATCGAACAGGCTTAGGGCTGTATTTCAGTGCATTAACTTGCTCATGCATACATATTGCACGCATCGATGCCATGTGTTAATTGTTTGTTCTTATTTTCGGTGTTGTTCCCCCTTGGTAGAATACGACTCCGAAGTGAAGGCCAACAACTCCAATGGCGAATACTTGATCCTAACCGACAAGTCAAGCACTTATTCCAGAAGATCTTTATCTGGTTTTCTTAACCAAGTCAAGCATAACCTCTTATCTGCTCATATATGGTTTCTGAAGTGTTTTGAATCTCGTATATTGCATTCGGTTCAAAGTATTTATGGTCTCAGGTAGAGTTCTCCTATACTTGTTGCATCACCTAAATATCCTGATCCACTTCTCCTGGCAGGTATAGTTTGTTTGTGCGCACCTCGTTAACGCCTGTGAGTCTTGCTTAGCCATGCCTAGTTGTGATCTGATCCATCTGGTTGATGAATCTGGTCAATGTGTGAGTCGTTTATGTCAGGTTGTTGTGATTTGAATTACATATGATAACTTGACTAATAACGGCATGGATGTGAGGCCACAATGGGTTGTGGCGTTTTGTCCTGTTCATGCCCGTAGGAGCGAGTTCTCGCCTTCGAAGCCAAGACTGAGCATGCAACCACACGCGGGACCTAACAGACCGCACTCGATTAACTAACTTGTTTGGCCACATACACGAGTCATATAGTTTGATCTTTCCATCTGCGTGTGAGTCAGAAAACGATTTCGAGAAAACTTAGGGCGTGACCGGGACAAGTGATGGACGTACACGGATCTTGATCCCGACTCACAGAACAGGTGCCGTCAGGAGGTGGCCAACTCCCTATTGACGGGTGATGCATGTAAAATGCATACATGAACTTTGCATGTTATTACTTGTTTTTCCTACATATTAGCAACTTATATTCATGTTTATAATGATTTGGGGGATTTTTGAACAATCCCCCTTCTTTTGGTTCTAACCCTGTTTTTCTAGAAAACGTACTTTTTAGTGTTTCAGACTTTCCGGGAGCTTCGGGGCTCCAAAAAGGGCAAGGCCAAAGAGCACGGTTCAGAATTTTCGAGACAAAGACCATGGGCCAAAGTAGAGGGCCAAAAGGCCAACCAGGTGGAAAAGAGGACCCTCCACGCGGCCAGATTCCTTGGTCGCGTGAGAGGCCCCCTTTTTGCCCCCGTGGCTCCGATGCCGTCGATCTTTCTTCTCTCGAGTGTCTCGTGACCTAAAAACTACTATCTAAAGGGTCCCCTGGCCTTTTCGAGGAGGAGGCGACACCGAGAGACGAAACCACGAAACAGAGAGACAGAAGGCTGCCGCCGGAGAAGATCGGAGGGGGGAACTGTCACACCCCAATTTTAGCACACTTGTATCACACAAGGAATCAAATTTTTAGAGCCAACAAAAACTTTTATGGCCCTTGTGTAATCCCTCATGTTGTATTTGAGCTATGACTATCTATGGAAGCAAGCCTTTTCAATTAAAAACAAACCACTTGTTTCTGATGTTCTGATCACTTTTGAATTCTTTTCTATTTTTATAATCCTTGTTACCCTAACTCAAAACTCATGTAGCAATGTTGAAAAACAACCTATATTTGAATATTGAATCAAGTGGGATTAATAAAACAAATTAACCAAAGTGAAATCACAAGTTTCTCAAATAAAAACAAACTTGAAAAACAAGCCTAGTAAGGGTTTTGCACCCTTGTTTTTCATAATATAACATTTCACATTTTGGGATTTCAAGTCATCAATGTGATCTTGAATATATATACTATATTTTGGATAACCTAGTTGAGAAAATGGAATCACAAAAACAATGTTTTGCTTGAAGGTTTTATGCTAAGAAATAAGGCAGAAAAGTGGAATTGTGGAAAACAGTGAGAAACACCAACTAGCACTTTTCCCACCTTGTTTTCACCAAGAAATTGTTATTCAAATTTGAATCCTTTTGCTGTTTTGAAAAGTACTAAAGATTCTTAACAGAACCATGCTTGGAAAATAGAATTTAAAGAATTTTAAAAGCCTGAAAACAAACCCAACATTCAGCTAACCTCTCTGTTTTTTTTAACACTTAGCAAAATTTCAGTAACTGAAATTTTAACTGAATTTTCGTTTTTTGAAAACAGTGAGCTAGAGCATTTTTCCAATGCTTATAACTTTTAGCTCAGTAAATATTTTTTAGCACGGATTGGTGCTTCTAGAAGCTGGCCCCAACCACTCCCTGCTCTGCACCTCAACTTGCAAAATGTTTGACTAAAATGAGAGAGAGGGAGGTGACTTCAGAGAGGAGAGAAACGGGAGGGAGGGATGGGCGCCTGACAGGCTGCTCCCTATCCCGAGCCAGAGTGGCGTTCTCCCGTGTATTCCGCGACCTGGCACGGTGCAAGTGGACGGCGAACCTCCCTCGACGCGTTGGAACCTCCCACGGGGCCGGAGAGAGCGACCCGGGGCGTGCCAGGGCGTGCACGGGCTCGCCGCGGGCACACGGCCACGCCCGAGCGTGCGCCACCGTCGCCAGCTCTATATAAACCACCCCCGAGCCCCAAAACCCAGTGCACCACCTCCCCCTCGACTCATTGTCACTCCTCAACCCACCCAACGTCTCCGAGCTGCCCGCGGTAGCGTTAATCGCCGGGATTTTCCCGCGGCCACCGCGACAGCACGGGGCGAAATACGCCCTCCACAACCCACTACAGGCTCCACCACCACCATAGACGCCCTCCCCTATCTCCGTAGCCCCACCCTGAGCCGCGCCACCTCCCATCGTTTGCAGAGAAGCGGAAACCCTCGTCGGAGCCGTCGCGGAACCCGAGCACGTCGCCGTCGATTGGAGCGAACCCGCGCTGTTGCTGCTGTACCTCTACACTGCATCGACCACACGAGACTTCCCCGACCTTTTCCCTTGGCCCTGCAACCCCCCTAGGTGATCCCCGCTCGTTTCTCGCCGCCGGTCTCCGTTCGCTCGCCGGAGAAGAAATAGAACGAGGGAGAGAGAAAGGAGAGTGGATGTGCGCCGTAGATCTCCGGATCTGCGGCCACGCTTGAACGGCGAAGCGGTACGCCCGTTCCCGCGCGTCGCGGAAGCGAGGCGGGCCGCCAGGCGCAGTTGGGCCGCGCCCCAGGCCTTGACCAGCCCGCTGCGCTGAGTTTTATTTTCTTTTTCAAACTATCCAGAATCTGGCTGTTTACTTTATTCGAAAATGAAAATGTTAAGCTCAACCATAAAATGTGCAAAAATTCACAGAGGTGCCTGAACGAAATCTTGAACGATGGCAACAAGCAGATCTGGTTTTGGATGAACGAGGAACAAATGAAAAATCATGAACTGAGGACTGTCTGTGAGAATGTTTAGGGCATAACTTTTTGGTGGAATGTCTAAAAAGAGAAAACTAAAATTCCTAGAGTAGATCTTGACTAGATCTACCAGTAGGACTTGACCTCACCCCAAGGTTAGCTACCATTTTTAAATGGTATCCATTTTGGTAAAACACCAGTAGTTTGTTCTATGAATTTTAGGATTTATTCTATAGAACTTTTTGATGTAAATCCAATTGGATCTGTTAGATATTAGATAGATATATGCATTCCTAGAATGGTGTAAATTTTTGAGCTCTAGAATTAATTTGGTGACAGATCTAAGAAAATGCATATTTCTGTTAGAAATAAAGTGAATAGTTTTGTTTTGTAAATCATTGTTTGATTGTGCCAATCTGTTTTCTAGCATGTATAAGTGATATGTTGAGTGTTCTTAGGTAGTTTTACTCACACGGAGTCCATGATAAAAATCCATGCATGTTTAGTATTTGTTTGAGCATTAAAATGAGCATAGTAGAAATCCCTAGAATTATTTCATGTAATACATGTGTTGGAATGTTTTGCTAGATTTTTATCCTAGTTATAGGAGTGTTTTTACTTGGATCCAGTACCATTTTGGTACTGTTATTTACTTGTTTCTTTCTCTGTAAGTTACTTTGAGTCTTTTAGAAATGCATGCATAGGTTTGGTTATTATTGCTAGTGCTAATGTTTTGCACTAGGATAGCTAGTTGCATTTTTGCACTATGAATTATTTTGTTACACAAGATGGACCAGAGGCATAGTACCTCTCAAATGGCATGGAAAACCTAGTGGAACACCCACTGGTTCCATACCATTTGGTTGTAAAACACACTAGTTCACCTATAGTAGTTGTGGTAGTAGTAGTGAACAATATTGTTGTTATTGATGCATGTTTGTGTGGAATTATTTTAGGAGCATGTATATTATTTTTGTGAGTGTTTTTGCTTGCTGTATGTTGTGTATGAATCAAGGTGTTGGTTGGTGAGGTTCTGATAGGATGCTTTGTTTTTATTTTACGACGATAGAAAACGACGAGGAAATAGTCGGGACAGGAGGGTACTACTACCATTCTTGTTGCGAGCAAGACCCGGATCCTAAGTACCTCCAAGGCAAGCCATCCTTAAAGCTTGCTGTTATTTTCCCAATACATTTATGCATTAAAATACTTCTGAAGTTTTCAAAACTTGTTTGCTAAAACTATTTTATTGAGTGAATACTATTACTACTAATATATATATATATTATATATCACTTGTCATTAGTCAACTTGGTGTTACCAAGCCCTTAGCCACCATAAGGTATATAAATACCGTCTTAAGCAATAATCTTGAGTCCCTAAGTGGACTACTTTAAATGTGTTTTTGCAAAGCAAGGATGGACTGACAAGGAGATTATGGTGGAAAGGCGGGACCTTGTTCACCGAAGGAAAACTGTGAAGGTGTTTTCAAAGGATTTTCAAAAGGCACATAACCTAGTCTTCGCTGGACAACCAAGATGTACTGCCACTCTACCCCTGTATGGGTATGGGGCCTATCTAGATGCTTGCACAGATTAGTATGTGTCCTATCCCAAGATGCTATAGAGAGGATGATACTCTGAACCGAAATGTTGCCAGGAGGGAGGAACGGGACATGCAAAGTGTGGGATTAATTTCTCCTCCGGTTGCAACAGTTGGGTCCCCTGTTTGGCGATGTGTGACATGGTGCCAGGGGGAATAAACCTGATTGAAGGGATAGCCATGTACTAGTTTGTGTCAGAGTGGACAGTTAGGATCAATTCTCTGGTGCGTGCATATCGCTGTGTCGATCCATGGGTGGTCCATGGCAGAGTTTTGGATCTAGTGGAATGTGTACCACCTCTGCAGAGTAAAACTATTCAGAATAGCCGAGCCCTCGGATATGGGCAGTTGAAAGGCCATGTAGCTAGTATTGTGCTGGGTTTTCAAAAGATGTTTTTCAAAACATAAGTGTTGTACCCGGAAGGTACCGATGAAGTTTGGACATGTTGTTCCAAGAAGTTTTGCAAAGAAAAACTTTCTTTTGTAAAACAAGTTTACAAAACCTCTTGTACATGCGATATCGACAAGAGAAAGAAAACTATATTATTTTCTTCTGAAGTATCTTCTTCAACAAAGATACAGATTTAATATGACTGCAACTATGATGTCATCTTACATGAACATCATTGGTAGCAAGCCCTATGTATGGCCTACCTATCCACTATATAAGCATGATGCATTTGTAAGTGTATAAGGGATGTCTTGTTGAGTACATTCAAACGTACTCATTTGGTTTTGCCCCTGGTATATACTTGCCAGACTTTGAGGAGGTACCACCTGAGGAGGAATACAAGGAGGAGTACTATTCCGACGACTACGCGAACTAGGCCCGGCTCCCGGTCAGCAGCCTGTTGGTGAAAGCTTGACATGGGATATCTACGTTTATATTACGCTGTTTAGATGTTGTAAGACCTTGCCTGCCCTGCGTGGCAGTGAATAAAAAACTTGGTCATGTGACCATTGGCTTGTAAGACTGTTTTTATTCGTGTAATGGATATTGTATCTGTGTACCACTTTCGTATGTTGTTCACGACTGATCTTCCTGGGATCGTGAATGTATGCATATGAGGGGTTCTAAACCTTCCGGTTTGGGGCCTCTACAAAGTTGGTATCAGAGCTATCCTGACCCTGGGAGCCCTTAGTTAGCATGGACGTCAACTAGTACTATATATATATAATAATATACTTAAGTGATAAAGTTTTAAAAGATTCTTACACCCATCTTCCCTATTTTCTCAAAACTATACATACATTAAGATTACATCATGTTCGACCTTAAAAAATTTCACGCTTGGACACTAACTCAACCTTACTTAAAATTTTGTGTAGATGGATGTCGTATACACGGAGGCTTGCCAGTTTGGACTGGCCAGGGACATTCCTTTTCGCTTCGAGCGGCGACTCGTAGCGATGACTGAGCTGCTTGACCGCCCCGTTCCCGAGCTTCGGGGAGGGGTGATCACTGGGTCCCCCATAGAGGGGGAATGGTTGGTGGAGTGTGTGATACTCCCTCCACTCACTACTCCTACGGCGGAGGCGTTCTTCATCGCCACCGTAGAGCGCTCCTTGCAGGAGGGAGCAGTGCGCGTGATCCAGAAGGCCATAGCGCGCTTGGCTCACCTTCGAGACTACCGTTTCATAGGGACTGCCTATGAGTTCCTCGGGAGGAGGGACGAGACCGGCACGCCTATGGCCGTGTCTCAGGACGTGAAGGGTCTTGGCGCACACCAGGACGATATGGAGATCCTACTCCACCGCAACCAGCGTCGTCTTGACGACATGGGTATCTTGCAGCACACCACCGCCTCCGAGTGCCGTCTCCTCTGTACCCATCTGGGGCAGACGATGCTCGACTTAGAGACCGCGACTGCGCGATCCCGTGCCTTGGAGAGGCAGTTACGGACCACCCGCCGGGGCCGTGACCGTCTCCATGCCAAGGTGGGGTCCCTTCAGGAGGCCAACGCAACCCTGCGTAACCGCCTGAGGACCGCCAGAGAGGAACTGGCCACTCGAGACTCCACTTTCGAGGGATTAGAGGAGGAGAACTCCGAGCTCCGCAGGGAGAACGAGGACCTCCTCGTTGACGACGACGTCCTATCCGATGCAGAGGGCATGGACATGAGCGCACAGAGCTTGCAGGAGGACGACGACTCCGCTGAGGAGGAGGACCCAGAGGAGCTCCTCTTCGACGTCGACAGCGCTTAGCTAGTAGTAGCACCTCTTAGCTATAGAGTAGTGCTAGTTAGATGTACGCCGACCCCATAAGGCGAATCCCCCGATGTAGCTCTAAGGAGGTTAGTTGTGGTAGATGTTTGTTTGTGTGTTGTGCTATGTATGAACTCTATGCTTTTAGTATGATGTAGTCCTTATGTGCTATGAACTTGATGAATCGTTTCAACCCCCAAAGAACAAATCACCAAACCAAATTAAAATCACCCATCATAACAAACACTCCTTTTGTTGCTATTTTTTTTTTAACTTGGTTGAAAACAAAACCTTAAGTCTTGCTGCATAGACTTACACATGTCTCGATAAACAGCATGGCGCCACGTCGGGAACCACCGCCACCACCCCACCGACAGTGGAGGCTCTGCTGGCACTTTTGATGGAGGACCGTCATGCCACTAGAGCCGAGAGTGCCACCACAGTTGCTGCCCTGCAGCAGTTGGCTGCTGCCAGCGCCAAACAACCATGGCGATGACAACGGAAATGGCGGGAGATCGAAGCTGAAGGTGTTTCAGTAGACTAACCCTCCGGTGTTCACAAAGATTGTGGAACCCCTGGACGCTGACGACTGGCTTTGCACCATCGCCAATGATCTGAAGGTGGCAGGAGTCGACGAGGGGGACAAGGTGCTCTTTGCTACCCACTTTCTTTCTGGACCAGCAAGGACTTGGTGGGAGACCACCTGCGACACCGTCGCTCCTAACTATGTGTTCACCTGGGAGGACTTCTGCGTCCGTTTCCGCAAGTATCACATCCCTCAGGGAGTGATCAGCATCATGAAGGACAAGTTCCTGAAGCTGAAGCAGGGAGGCATGTCTGTGTCCAAATACTGGGAAGAGTTTACTCTGTTAGCCCGGTATGCACCAGATGAGGTCAATACTGAAGCCAAGAAGAAGGAAAGGTTTCTGAATGGGCTGCACGATGAGTTGCAGTGTACCCTTGTGGTCATCCCCTTTGAGGATCTGGAGTCACGCGCAGATGCCGCGATGATGATGGAACACAAGAGGCAGAATGTCTTTGAGAACCGTATCCAAGGAGGACCAAGTGCACCCAGAAACCGCCCAACCCCTTATACCAGGCCGCCACCCCACATGGCGCCTACCTTTACGCCAAGGAACCACCATAACAACCATAGACACAACCACAACCACCAAAACAGCCACAACAACCACCACAACAATAACAACAACCGTGTGACATACACACCCAAGCCTGGAGGCAGTGGAAATGGGAATGGGAATGGACACAAACCCAACCATGCTGCCAAGCCAACCCAGAACACCAAGCCAAGTGGCGGATGTTTTGTTTGTGGGAAGGAGGGGCATTTCGCTCGGGAGTGCCCAAGCAAGGTCACTCCACCAGCTCAGAACAATGCTACCAAGATGACGCATGCACCAGCACCCAAGAAGCGACCCATGACCATAGGTTACCTGAATCATGTCACCGCAGAGGAAGTTCAGGATGCGCCTGATATGGTGATGGGTACGTTTCCTGTCAACTCTGTACCTGCTACAGTGCTATTTGATTCCAGCGCATCGCATTCTTTTGTTACTATGCCATTTGTTCAAAAAAGTGGGATGGATCACACACGATTGCACACCCCCATGATAGTGCAAATCCCCGGAGCCAACACCAAAGCCAGCCGTATTTGCAATGAGGTACCCCTGGACATACAAGGAAAAACTTTTCATGCCAACCTCATAGTACTGGGATCCCAAGGGATAGATGTAGTACTAGGCATGAATTGGATGACCAAGTACAAAGGTGTGATTGATTGCACCGGGAGGTCCATATCATTGACTGCCAGTGATGGGGAAAGGGTTGCCTTCGCCGCAACCAAGTCAAAGTGCGAGACCCACTGCCACACCAGTATAGCCACACCTGCACTTGAGGAAGTTCCGGTAGTATGCAAGTACCCGGTTGTGTTTCGTGATGAATTACCCGGTATGCCGCCTGATCGGGATATCGAGTTTGTGATTGAGTTGATACCCGGTACCGGACCCATAGCACAGAAACCGTACCAGATGAACCCGAAGGAGCTTGATGAGTTGAAGAAGCAGCTGGAGGACATGTTAAGGAAAGGTCTTATTCGCCCTAGTGCATCACCATGGGGATCACCTGTCATTTTTGTGGACAAGCGGGACGGTTCCTCACGTCTATGTGTGGATTACCGTAAGTTGAATGATGTTACCATCAAGAACAAGTACCCGCTGCCCAAAATTGAAGACCTGTTTGACCAGCTAAATGGGGCAAGAATCTTCTCAAAGATCGATCTTCGTACTGGTTATCATCAGTTGAAGATTCGTGACACTGATATTCCAAAGACCGCCTTCACCACACGTTACGGGTTGTATGAGTACACCGTAATGTCGTTTGGTCTAACCAATGCCCCCGCCTACTTCATGAATCTTATGAATAAGGTTTTCATGGAATGCTTGGACAAGTTTGTCGTGGTTTTCATTGACGACATTCTTATTTACTCCAAGAGTGAAGCCGAACACGAAGAACATCTGAGAATTGTCCTCGGAACACTTCGACAGCATCAACTGTATGCTAAGTTCAGCAAGTGCCAATTCTGGTTGAAGGAAGTTGGATTTCTTGGACACGTAGTATCCGGAGGTGGAATCTCTGTTGACCCTGCTCTGGTTCAGTCTGTCGCTAATCGGGCTGCCCCGACCAATCAGACTGAAGTCAGATCTTTTCTGGGATTAGCCGGATACTATCGCAAGTTTGTTCAAGGATTTTCCAGTATAGCCAGACCCCTCACACAGTTGCTCAAGAAGGATAGCAAGTTCGTTTGGACGGACAAATGTGCTGAGAGTTTTCAAGAGCTGAAGAATCGATTGGTGACCGCCCCGGTACTCATTATGACGGATGTCTCCAAGAGTTTCGATGTGTATTGTGATGCTTCTAAGCTTGGACTTGGGAGTGTTATCATGCAAGAAGGAAAGGTCATCTCATTCATATCACGCCAGTTGAGACCTCATGAGATCAATTATCCTACCCATGACTTAGAGCTTGCTGCTGTTGTGCATGCTCTCAAATCATGGCGACATTTCCTTATCAGAAAAAGGTGTGAAATCTATACGGATCATAAGATTTTGAAGTATATCTTCACACAGCGTGAGCTCAATATGAGGCAACGCCGTTGGATAGAGCTCATCAAGGATTATGATCTCAGTATCCACTATCAACCTGGAAAGGCAAATGTTGTTGCGGACGCTCTTAGTCGAGAGCCGGTCTCTTTGAATTCCATGATCCAGATCAGACAACCGGAGTTGTGGAAAGAACTTGACCAGCTTGGTATCGAGGTGGTCAGCTATGGCATGTTGGAAGCCATGGACGTTCAACCGACTCTAGTTGATCAAATCAAGGAAGCTCAGAAGGGCCAGAAAAGCATTGAGGGAATAAAAACCCGCATGGAGAAAGAAGAAGTTGCCGGTTTTACCATTGATTCCGATGGAGTCTTATGGTATAAAGAACGCATTTGTGTTCCGGCTGAATCTGAGTTGAAGCAAACCATCATGACTGAGGCTCATG
Source organism: Alopecurus myosuroides (assembly GCA_028641055.1). NCBI lineage: Eukaryota > Viridiplantae > Streptophyta > Magnoliopsida > Poales > Poaceae > Alopecurus > Alopecurus myosuroides. The sequence continues at coordinate 72,492,654 of CM054062.1, forward strand.
ACACTTTATAATCTATTCACCCTGTAGGAACCAAAATGTATCAAGATTTGAAGGAAAGGTTTTGGTGGCACGGAATGAAACGGGATATTGCCTCGTTTATAGACAAGTGCCATATTTGTCAGCAAGTGAAGGCTGGACATCAGCGTCCCGCTGGTTTGTTACAGCCATTGCAAGTGCCTGTTTGGAAATGGGATGAAGTTGGGATGGACTTTATTACTGGATTGCCACGATAAAGTCGAGGAAATGATTTGATATGGGTAGTCGTTGACGGGCTCACCAAAGTTGCACACTTTATTCCTGTCAAGACCACATATCGTGGAGACCAGCTTGCTGATCTCTATATTTCTCGGATAGTCAGCCTACATGGAGTTCCCAGCAGGATTGTGTCAGATCGAGGATCACAGTTCACATCTCGATTCTGGAAAAAGTTACATGAAGCTTTGGGAACCAAGCTAGCTTTTAGCACAGCCTATCATCCACAAACTGATGGACAGACAGAGCGTGTGAACCAAATCTTGGAGGACATGCTCCGTGCTTGTGTTTTGTCCTATGGAGTTAAATGGGAGGACTGTCTGCCGTTCGCAGAATTCTCCTACAATAACAGCTATCAGTCAAGCCAACAGATGGCACCGTTTGAAGCACTTTACGGTCGTAAATGCCGTACCCCTCTGAACTGGAATGAAACAGGGGACAGTCAGATTTTTGGAGTTGATACTCTGAAGGCTGCGGAAGAGCAAGTGCATTTAATCTGTGACCGTCTTAAAGCCGCACAATCACGCCAAACGAGTTATGCGGACACTAAGCGCCGTGATGTCTCTTTCACTATCGGAGATTTCGTGTACCTTCGTGTCACGCTGCTCAAAGGGATGCAGTGTTTTCACGTCAAGGGAAAGCTCGCACCCCGATATATTGGCCCGTTTAAGATCCTAGCCCGTCGAGGAGAGGTATCTTATCAACTGGAGCTACCTGAAGAGCTGTCAGCTTTTCATGATGTTTTTCACGTGTCATTGCTCCGGAAGTGTCTTCAAGTACCTGAGCAGAATCTCACTTACGAAGACATTGACTTCAAGACCATTGACCTCAATGATGATTTGACCTACCGTGATCGACCTCTGCGGGTACTTGAGGAGAATGTTCGTGCTACCAGGAGGAATGCTTTCAAGTTCCTTAAGATTCAGTGGACGAATCATTCTGAGGAGGAAGCAACCTGGGAGCGTGAAGATTTTATCAGGAAAGAATTCCCTGGTTTCCTCAAAGACTAAACCCGCGAATCTCGGGACGAGATTCTTTTAAGGGGGGAGGTCTGTCACACCCCAATTTTAGAACACTTGTATCACACAAGGAATCAAATTTTTAGAGCCAACAAAAACTTTTATGGCCCTTGTGTAATCCCTCATGTTGTATTTGAGCTATGACTATCTATGCAAGCAAGCCTTTTCAATTAAAAACAAACCACTTGTTTCTGATGTTCTGATCACTTTTGAATTCTTTTCTATTTTTATAATCCTTGTTAACCTAACTCAAAACTCATGTGGCAATGTTGAAAAACAACTTATATTTGAATATTGAATCAAGTGGAATTAATAAAACAAATTAACCAAAGTGAAATCACAAGTTTCTCAAATAAAAACAAACTTGAAAAACAAGCCTAGTAAGGGTTTTGCACCCTTGTTTTTCATAATATAACATTTCACATTTTGGGATTTCAAGTCATCAATGTGATCTTGAATATATATACTACATTTTGGATAACCTAGTTGAGAAAATGGAATCACAAAAACAATGTTTTGCTTGAAGGTTTTATGCTAAGAAATAAGGCAGAAAAGTGGAATTGTGGAAAACAGTGAAAAACACCAACTAGCCCTTTTCCCACCTTGTTTTCACCAAGCAATTGTTATTCAAATTTGAATCCTTTTGCTGTTTTGAAAAGTAATAAAGATGCTTAACAGAACCATGCTTGGAAAATAGAATTTAAAGAATTTTAAAAGCCTGAAAACAAACCCAACATTCAGCTAACCTCTCTGTTTTTTTTAACACTTAGCAAAATTTCAGTAACTGAAATTTTAACTGAATTTTCGTTTTCTGAAAATAGTGAGCTAGAGCATTTTTCCAATGCTTATAACTTTTAGCTCAGTAAATATTTTTGAGCACGGATTGGTGCTTCTAGAAGCTGGCCCCAACCACTCCCTGCTCTGCACCTCAACTTGCAAAATGTTTGACTAAAACAAGAGAGAGGGAGGTGACTTCAGAGAGGAGAGAAACGGGAGGGAGGGATGGGCGCCTGACAGGCTGCTCCCTATCCCGAGCCACAGTGGCGTTCTCCCGTGTATTCCACGACCTGGCACGGTGCAAGTGGACGGCGAACCTCCCTCGACGCGTTGGAACCTCCCACGGGGCCGGAGAGAGCGACCCGGGGCGTGCCAGGGCGTGCACGGGCTCGCCGCGGGCACACGGCCACGCCCGAGCATGCGCCACCGTCGCCAGCTCTATATAAACCACCCCGAGCCCCAAAACCCAGTGCACCACCTCCCCCTCGACTCACTGTCACTCCTCAACCCACCCAACGTCTCCGACCTGCCCGCGGTAGCGTTAATCGCCGGGATTTTCCCGCGGCCACCGCGACAGCACGGGGCGAAATACGCCCTCCACAACCCACTACAGGCTCCACCACCACCATAGACGCCCTCCCCTATCTCCGTAGCCCCACCCTGAGCCGCGCCACCTCCCCTCGTTTGCAGAGAAGCCGAAACCCTCGTCGGAGCCGCCGCGGAACCCGAGCACGTCGCCGTCGATTGGAGCGAACCCGCGCCGTTGCTGCTGTACCTCTACACTGCATCGACCACACGAGACTTCCCCCACCTTTTCCCTTGGCCCTGCAACCCCCCTAGGTGAGCCCCGCTCGTTTCTCGCCGCCGGTCTCCGTTCGCTCGCCGGAGAAGAAATAGAACGAGGGAGAGAGAAAGGAGAGTGGCTGTGCACCGTAGATCTCCGGATCTGCGGCCACGCTTGAACGGCGAAGCGGTACGCCCGTTCCCGCGCGTCGCGGAAGCGAGGCGGGCCGCCAGGCGCAGTTGGGCCGCGCCCCAGGCGTTGATCAGCCCGCTGCGCTGAGTTTTATTTTCTTTTTCAAACTATCCAGAATCTGGCTGTTTACTTTATTCGAAAATGAAAATGTTAAGCTCAACCATAAAATGTGCAAAAATTCACAGAGGTGCCTGAACGAAATCTTGAACGATGGCAACAAGCAGATCTGGTTTTGGATGAACGAGGAACAAATGAAAAATCATGAACTGAGGACTGTCTGTGAGAATGTTTAGGGCATAACTTTTTGGTGGAATGTCTAAAAAGAGCAAACTAAAATTCCTGGAGTAGATCTTGACTAGATCTACCAGTAGGGCTTGACCTCACCCCAAGGTGAGCTACCATTTTGAAATGGTACCCATTTTGGTAAAACACCAGTAGCTTGTTTTATGAATTTTAGGATTTATTCTATAGCACTTTTTGATGTACATCCAATTGGATCTGTTAGATATTAGATAGATCTATGTATTCCTAAATTGGTGTAAATTTTTTATCTCTAGAATTAATTTGGTGACGGATCTAAGAAAATGCATATTTCTGTTAGAAATAAAGTGAATAGTTTTGTTTTGTAAATCATTGTTTGATTGTGCCAATCTGTTTTCTAGCATGTATAAGTGATATGTTGAGTGTTCTTAGGTAGTTTTAATCATAGGGAGTCCATGATAAAAATCCATGCATGTTTAGTATTTGTTTGAGCATTAAAATGAGCATAGTAGAAATCCCTAGAATTATTTCATGTAATACATGTGTTGGAATGTTTTGCTAGATTTTTATCCTAGTTATAGGAGTGTTTTTACTTGGATCCAGTACCATTTTGGTACTGTTATTTACTTGTTTCTTTCTCTGTAAGTTACTTTGAGTCTTTTACAAATGCATGCATAGGTTTGGTTATTATTGCTAGTGCTAATGTTTTGCACTAGGATAGCTAGTTGCATTTTTGCACTATGAATTATTTTGTTACACAAGATGGACCAGAGGCATAGTACCTCTCAAATGGCATGGAAAACCTAGTGGAACACCCACTGGTTCCATACTATTTGGTTCTAAAACACACTAGTTCACCTATAGTAGTTGTGGTAGTAGTAGTGAACAATATTGTTGTTATTGATGCATGTTTGTGTGGAATTATTTTAGGAGCATGTATATTATTTTTGTGAGTGTTTTTGCTTGCTGTATGTTGTGTATGAATCAAGGTGTTGGTTGGTGAGGTTCTGATAGGATGCTTTGTTTTTCTTTTACGACGATAGAAAAGGACGAGGAAATAGTCGGGACAGGAGGGTACTACTACCATTCTTCTTGCGAGCAAGACCCGGATCCTCAGTACCTCCAAGGCAAGCCATCCTTAAAGCTTGCTGTTATTTTCCCAATACATTTATGCATTAAAATACTTCTGAAGTTTTCAAAACTTGTTTGCTAAAACTATTTTATTGAGTGAATACTATTACTACTAATATATATATATTATATATCACTTGTCATTAGTCAACTTGGTGTTACCAAGCCCTTAGCCACCATAAGGTATATAAATACCGTCTTAAGCAATAATCTTGAGTCCCTAAGTGGACTACTTTAAAATGTGTTTTTGCAAAGCAAGGATGGACTGACAAGGAGATTATGGTGGAAAGGCGGGACCTTGTTCACCGAAGGAAAACTGTGAAGGTGTTTTCAAAGGATTTTCAAAAGGCACATAACCTAGTCTTCGCTAGACAACCAAGATGTACTGCCACTCTACCCCTGTATGGGTATGGGGCCTATCTAGATGCTTGCATAGATTAGTATGTGTCCTATCCCAAGATGCTATAGAGAGGATGATACTCTGAACCGAAATGTTGCCAGGAGGGAGGAACGGGACATGCAAAGTGTGGGATTAATTTCTCCTCCGGTTGCAACAGTTGGGTCGCCTGTTTGGCGATGTGTGACATGGTGCCAGGGGGAATAAACCTGATTGAAGGGATAGCCATGTACTAGTTTGTGTCAGAGTGGACAGTTAGGATCAATTCTCTGGTGCGTGCATATTGCTGTGTTGATCCATGGGTGGTCCATGGCAGAGTTTTGGATCTAGTGGAATGTGTACCACCTCTGCAGAGTAAAACTATTCAGAATAGCCGAGCCCTCGGATATGGGCAGTTGAAAGGCCATGTAGCTAGTATTGTGCTGGGTTTTCAAAAGATGTTTTTCAAAACATAAGTGTTGTACCCGGAAGGTACCGATGAAGTTTGGACATGTTGTTCCAAGAAGTTTTGCAAAGAAAAACTTTCTTTTGTAAAACAAGTTTACAAAACCTCTTGTACATGCGATATCGACAAGAGAAAGAAAACTATATTATTTTCTTCTGAAGTATCTTCTTCAACAAAGATACAGATTTAATATGACTGCAACTATGATGTCATCTTACATGAACATCATTGGTAGCAAGCCCTATTTATGGCCTACCTATCCACTATATAAGCATGATGCATTTGTAAGTGTATAAGGGATGTCTTGTTGAGTACATTCAAACGTACTCATTTGGTTTCGCCCCTGGTATATACTTGCCAGACTTTGAGGAGGTACCACCTGAGGAGGAATACGAGGAGGAGTACTATTCCGACGACTACGCGAACTAGGCCAGGCTCCCAGTCAGCAGCCTGTTGGTGAAAGCTTGACATGGGATATCTACGTTTATCTTCCGTTGTTTAGATGTTGTAAGACCTTGCCTGCCCTGCGTGGCAGTGAATAAAAAACTTGGTCATGTGACCATTGGCTTGTAAGACTGTTTTTATTCGTGTAATGCATATTGTATCTGTGTACCACTTTCGTATGTTGTTCACGACTGATCTTCCTGGGATCGTGAATGTATGCATATGAGGGGTTCTGAACCTTCCGGTTTGGGGCCTCTACAGGAAACGCCGCCGGGATCACCCCCGGAGGGCTCCACCCCCTCCGGCGTGTTCATCATCAACATCTACAACAAGATCAGCTCCATCTCTCCACTGTAATCTCTTGGCAAACACGATGTATGATGCAATACTATATTCCCTTGATGTATTGTGTCTACCCGTCTATGTTTGAGTAGTGAATTGTTCTTGGCAATGGTGAAATAATTCGTTGATTGGTTGCATAGAAGTTTGTTATCTTCTATGATTGTCTTTATGTACAATATATGAGTGCACACATATGTTGGGGAATGCATGTAAGGTGATCACCGGTAGCATAATGGAGTGGTGGTGACTTGGGAGTGACAGTAACCTGAGACCGAGCCACAAAGTTAAGTTATTGGGGGATATATATAGGGGGCCTTAGAACGTAAGGCTATGGTGGGACTTTATGTCTTAATCAATCTTGTGCAGTCATTTACTTGGCCACATGATCCATCATAAGGGGTTGTAGATCATTTACTTGACTATACCTATTCATGGCTCCTTCCTAGAAGAAACAACTAAGACTAAAACATGTGCTTCACTAATTGTGACAACCACACAAACGAAACACCTATTGATAGAACACTTGCTCCCTTGAGATACTTGAGATATTTGCTGCTTGCTACTTGTGAAACTTGCTTAGAAACTTGCATTTTAAACTTGCTTCACTAGTTACTAGACAAACCACACTCCACGTCACTTGCTTTTAATTAGTTAGTTCCTTTTAGTCAAACTTATTGCTTTGCATAAACAGCCATATAAGAGAGTTATAGTGCTTTAGAGAATAGATAGCTTACCTTCAGCTCCTCGTGGGTTCGACACTCAAATACTTATCGAAAGGTACTACAATTGATCTCCCGCACTTGGGAGTCATCAAGCACTTTTCTGGCGCCGTTGCCGGGGAGCGTTGTGCTAAGCTTTTATTCTTGTTTGCATTGCATACTAACATATAAACCTAAAACACAAAAAAAATTATAAAATAGAAAACAACCAAACAATTTTAGAACTGTATAATATCTACCTTGAATTAGGACATGAAGTGTTTGAGGAGAAATTGAAAAATTATTTGCACAACAATCATATTTGTGGTAGTACTAATTCTTTGAACACCTTTATTGCTAAGGAAAACCTTGAGCTTGGGGAAGTTTGTCTTGATGAATATGATATTTTTAGTCCCCCTACTATTGAGGATAAAAATGATATACTTGTTGATTCTATGGAAAGTTTTAAGCTTGGGGAAGTTGGTTTTGATGAGCATGATATTTCTAGTTCCCAAGCTTGGAGGAGAAAATTCACTTTTATGATACTATGCCTCCTATATATGATGATTGCAATGAAAATTATGAATGTTTAACTCCCACTATCACTAATGAGGATTTTACTTATGTGGATAGTAGTGATTCTTTTACGCATGTGGCTCATGATAAGAATGTTTTATGTGATATTCATATTGTTGAATCTATTCATGATGCTACTGAAAATTATTATGAGAGAGGGTGATGGAGGGATAATAACCCGGTAGGCCAACTCCAAGGTGTAACCCGGCCCAAAGGACACTGCGCAAGATCCGGCTAAGGGTAAAGAAACTTCTGGAAGGCCCAGGTCTGTAGGCCACGTAACCCGGATTGTGGGTTACGGTAAGGGAAAGTTAGGGTTTGTACGTGGTGTCCGGGTAGGACTCAGGGTGCACCTAGGAGGGCAAGCTAGGGGGTACGGGTGCTTTATAAACCGACCCCTAGGTTTAATTGAGATCTAAGAACCCTAGTAGTACCGAGCATCCCGTGTATACGAGAGATCGAGTTAATATATTGAGATCGGAGACTCGGTGACTTGATTGCCGGCTACCAGATCGAGTTCCATCATGTTTTCCTCTGAGCTAAACCCTCTCCCAAACGCCTGTGTCGTCTTGCCCCAAGATCAGTTACCCCCGGTAACGTCTGCCGTGATAATCCCACGACAGTTGGCGCCCACCGTGGGGCTCGCGTCCAAAGGTGTTTACATCACGGGAGAAGCTCGGAAGAACATGGAGAATCTTGTCGTCGGCGAGATCTACATCAACCACAAAGGAGAAAAGACGGTGGACGACTCCGGCTGGGGGCCAGAGTCGGATCGCCTCGAATCCGGATCCGTCGTGACAATCGGCCGGATCAGCGTCTTCATCGGTATGGTATGTACTTCCGGTTCGATCCCTGACAATTTTGGATCTGATTCTGTGTCAGGGGAGGCCGCTTATATCCAATCAGATGAAGAAGAATCAATTGGAACGACATATCCGACAGAAGAACCCATCGCGAAGTGGGAACAGCCGGAGGAACAGGCATGGACCCCGCGCGACCGGGTCGAAAGAGAGGATGATACCGAGTCCATCCAGGATCTGCTGGAAAACCGGTATGAGGAGAATAACAGCGAAGGGGAACAGCATGAATTCGCACCAAGCATCATACGCCGAGTCGCGGTTTACACGGCTCCCGCGACCAATCTCAACCAAGAGACCGTAACCGCGGCCGCGGCCGGGTCAGCACAGGCATTAACCCGGCAGCAGGGGCCGGCTAACGGAAACACGGTTTTGGCCCAGGTTGACGGAGAGTCGGCATCGGTTACCAGTCAAGCGCCAGAAAACGAGCTACACGCGAACACGTTCGGGTTCCTAGCAAACCGGACACCAGGAGCGGGCCCTTCCAATCCACAACACCCGGCCTTGTTCGACAACAATCTGATACTAGATCCGACGGTTCTTGCCACAGTTATCACTCCAGAGAACGCGGCGGAACGTGTCAGGGATTTGGACGTAGCCCGTCGTGCATTGGAGCAGCAGAGGAGGCAAGTAGAAGCAGAAAGGTAAGGGATGGCCACACGGCAACGTGAGCTGGTGTCGCACCCGGACTTCTAGAGGATACTCACCGTACGAACTGAACAGTATTTTGGTTGGATTACGGGGCTTAACGGCTCCCGCGTCCCCTTACGGGTAGGCCAGCACTTATGTGCGACAACCAACCGTTACTGTTCACCGTCGATGTAAACTATCCCGTAGAAATCAGGATACTACCATTGACGTACTTTATACCATACACACATGGTACGTCAACGGTTTTGAACAGAAGAATAACACAACATGCCTCTAAGACACAAAAGATTGAAATAAGGTTGCGAAATAGCCTTCACTAAGGCAGAAATAGCAAATACAATCATCCAGAGGACACATGTCCCAACATAGCATTCATTACATCAGCGGAAGCAATCAACGGTGTCTGGGTACAGACAAATCCAACAGGCTTAAGAAGCCGGAGAAAATAAAGAAGACGAAGCCCATCCACGTAGGTCCTGGATCCAGCCCTGGTCCAGCTATCTACTCGTCTGCAGTCTCGTCAAACTCCACGAAGTAGCCATCCTGGTGGTCATCGTAGCCGTAGTCGTAGTCTGCGTAAACCACAGCCCCAAAGGGGTCAGTACAACAACGTACTGGCAAGCAAGACTCACAGTTCACCAAAGTGTAGCCCGTCAACACCAAGCACAGATGCCTTGGGATCAACGGAAGAAAAGGGGTATAAAAGATGCTGCAACTGGCTGCACTAACCAACTACAGAACATACTACAACTCCCGGTGTATCAGAAAGAGATAAGATAGCGTATCGTAACCAACTATCGCTAACCACCAAACAAACCTGTCGTGGGATAATCACGGCAGATGTTACCGGGGGTAACTGATCTTGGGGCAAGTCGACACAGGTATTCGGGAGAGGGTTTAGCTCAAAGGAAGACATGGCGGAAAGCAATCTAAGAACCGGAAAATAACTCGCCGGATCTCAATATGAATTATGCTGGATACTCGATAACAGGTGTTACAACTATGACCTGAATCTCTGGCAAACCAAACCTAGGGGCCGGTTTATAAAGCACCCGTGCACCCCTAACTTGCCCTTCAAGGCACATCTTGAGTCCTATTCGAACTTTACTTACAAACCCTAGCTTTCCTTACCGCAACCCACAATCCGGGTTACGAGGCCTACAAACTTTGGGCCTTCCAGAAGTCTCTTTATTCTTAGCCGGATCCAGTGCAACATCCTTTGGGCCGGATCACACCTTGGAGTTGGCCTACCGGGTTACTATCCCCCCATCAGTAGTCCCCAGAATAGCCTGGGCTTCCAAGATTTTACTCTTCGAAGTGCTGGCTATTCCCTGCAGAAATATTGGATACAAAAACACATGAAGATCAAGATACAATATGTTGATGAATGGCTGGGATTAGCACCAAGGGAATCAGGTAGCAACCCGGCTCTCCCCCAAAGGCTCTCCCTCAATCTTCCAGACTTGAGTCTTAATAGGAAACTCGATAATTTCACATCTTCCTCGATAACTATCGCTAATACCAGGAAAGAGATTTCCCCTTCCTTTTTCTCTGGATTATATCGATCTATGCATAAGGCGCGTCTTTCAAATTTCAAAATAACCAACTATTACTCCGCACCTCCCGGGTTTCGCCCGTTAGGCTAGGCTTTTCCACCCGGGCTATTATAAATAGACCCAAGGAGCAAACTCAACCCTAACGGCTCATTTCCCCCACTCCTCTTCTCCTCAAGCTCGAGTTCGTGGGGTGCCACCACGGAAGCCCTACGCACATCGCCGAAGCCCATCCGCCGTCGCTTGCGCTCCGCCACCGTGCAACCCACTCCAGCTCCTAAATCCACCACTAAGCCCCCGATTCGCCGGCCAGAAATCGCGAAAGGGCATCAATCTTGCGCCATCTGTCTCCGCAAATCCCTACTTCAACCTCCTCCGGTAAGTTCTTGATATCCTCCAGCCTAACCTTGCAATCTCTTAGCTTTTCCTTAGATCAGATCTGAATCGAGTCGCCTGCAATTTCTCGGGCCCTGCCGAATTGACTCACTAGTGTTTACCATAACCACTCCCATAGATAGGATGCGCAGCTTATCTTACTCCCCTACCACTAAGTATCATTAGCTTGGCCTTAAATACAGAAATTGAATTTCCCATCTGGGCTCGGACCACCAAAAATTTCCGCCCTTGTTCTTATCATCCGGAAAATCTCACTTCTCCGGCTCACTTGCTGATAATAGACATAAGGGTATCCTTCTACCTTCCCCAGACACTTGTTTTACGGAAAAACTTCACAGCTTCCGTAACGACATGCGATACCCGGACAGATCGTACTTGATCCAGCAAGGCAATACCCGGATCATGTTTAAGTTACCGGTAACTGATTATTCATTAATTTCCGAGTTTTCGCTTCTCACCTCCTTTCCTTTGATGTTTTACCAGGTCAACCCCATGGCACCCAAGAGGCAGGGGAAACAGTCGGCTAAAGCTAAATCCACTAACTCCATTTCAGCCAATTGGGGGAGATCCTCCGTTACCAAGGCTAAACTGGAGGAGTTGGTCGAGCTGGGAATCCTTCCTCCCCAGGAATCTATCCGCTGGAGAGTACCAAGCAACGAAACCCGGCCTTCTCCAGCAACGGATGAGGTAATATGTTTCGTCGAACACGTGACCCGGGGCTTCAGGCCTCCGGGTCACCCTTTCTTTCGTGACGTCCTAGATCACTACAACCTCCGTATTTTCGATATAGGCCCAAACTCCGTTCTGAACATCACCCATTTTATCGTTCTTTCCGAGTCTTACTTGTGCACTCCGCCAAGTCTGGCTCTCTTTGTTGAACTCTTTCAGTGCAAGCCGTGCCGCGAAAGCGGTGACGGCGCACTTCTTACTTGCGGCGGGGTTTCTATCCAGCGCCGCAAGAATTCCTTGATGCCTCCCCTCACTCTCAACTCTCATGTAAAGCACTGGCAGCTCTCATACTTCTACTGCCAGGATACCTCCCCACCCGGCGAGAAGAAGTTGCCGGGTTACTCGGAAGGTCAGCTTGACATTTCCGAGACTTTCAATGCCTTCGCCCCTGACTCGGACAGGGAGGCGATCTTGCCTTCGTTGGCTAAGATCTCCATCTTATCAGCCCGAGGCCTCATCGGGCTAAACTTGGTGAAGACCTGGGTTAGCTTCCGCATCCAGCCCAACTCTATTCGTGAAAAATTGATGTGTGAATATTCGGGTCAAACCACGGACCCGATCCGATACTCCACCAGCACCTTCGCTCCTAACGATACAAACAAGACGATTAAAGGTTTCTTAACAGAGAAGCTCGAGGTAATCCGGAACATAGCCGGATTAGAGCCTTTTACCCTCGAGAACCCGGCCCCCGCAGTAAGTTTTCTACCCTTTGATTTTGGATTCTAACAAGCCATCTTTTATCCGCTTCTCTTGACTCAATATTGGCCCTTACCCTGGCATTTTCACCTCAGGCCGATAATGACTTTTGGACAATCGACACTCCTCCCAATTCTGGAGACGCGGAGGAGGAAGATGATGCCGTTAATTCGGACGAAGGTGCATACTTAACCCCCTTGCACACATTATATCCTGTCTCCTCTTTTTCCTTATGCTATAACTTTAATACCTTTCAGAACGAGAGGACCAAGACGAGGAAGAAGAGACAGATGGCTGGGAAGAGTCCGCCAGCGAGGAGGACGAGCCGGAGCCGGCCACCAAAGCTGGATCCAAGAGGAAATCCCAGAGGATCGCCCTCCAGGTTTTTATTTCGTTCCCTTGCACTTTAATTTTTGTTCCCATAACGTCATTTCGGGGCTAACCCCACCTTCACTCCTTTTGATCATAAATGAAGGAGCCACCCGCGACTAGGCGCCGAGTAACCCGGAACCATCCGGGCAACGAGGCCCTTAACCCGGGCACTTCATCGCCCCCGGCTCGACACTCTGGTATTTATATCGTAAATAAAAACTCTTTCCGGACATTCCTTTGCAACATAATCTCAAACCTTGCTTGGCATTTTTCAGTATCTTCCGGATCTAGCAGCGGCTTTCCTTCGGATTTCCCGGTGAACACCGGGTAAACGCCTTTTCCTGACATTATACCAAGCTTTTATCGCCTTTTTCATAACCAAATACTAATTGTGCCTTCGCACCTTCTTCAGAGCCACGGTTGTTATTAGCGACCAGGAGGACACTGAGGCTAAGGTCCGGGTCGAGAACGAGCCGGCTGACGATGCCTTCACCACAACTGGCGACGAGCAAGCGTCGCCACCGGAGCTAGCTAGGCATGACACCGGGTATCCAATCGCTTCGCACGCGGGCGAGAAGGAGAAGGGAGCAGCTTCGAGCGCGGGAGGGGGACCAGACTCCGACATTCGGATGACCCGGGTGCCACCTCCTGTTACAAGAAAAGCTCCTTTTCCTACTTTCCAGGTACCCGAGTCATCTAACTCGGATAACGCTGATTTTAACCAGCTGATGAGCGCTCTTCTCGCCATGAAAGCTTCAGAAGGAAATATCCTAGAGCGTATGGCTGCAGCACATCAGGTAATCTTACTTGATACTTCTTACTATACATCCAGTCCCCAAGTTCCGAGCATAATTTTCTGTAATTTGCCTCGGTACTTCGCATAAATAATTTTCTGTAATTATTTTCTCAGAAGGAAATATTCTCGTGATATCCGGCTTACAGTTGCACTCTTTCTTTGCAGGCGGAGATAACTCAGTCGGATGAAACATTACTTAAAACTGAGCAGCTCTTGCTTGCGGAAACAAAACGTAGAGAAACCCTTGAAGCGGAGATAAAGACTTTGAAAAAAGATGTCTCCAAATACAAGAACAAATACAACGCTGCCCAATCCTCGCTGAACAACCTGTCGACTCAAATTACGGACACTTACCGTATCTTGCTAAGTAAGTTTGTTATCTGCAATTAACTTGCGTATCCCTATCTTGCCGTTGTAATAATCAAGATTACTGATATGCTTTTGTGTGTTTCGATTGGAGGTGCTAACCTTGCTGCTCCGGAGGAGAACACCGTTACTCAGGCTAAAACTCTGAAGACTGTGCTCCGGACATTTTTTGCCGGCACGAAACTTTTGCTGGATGCTATAAAGTGGCCTTCGGAGGTATACCCGGGCGAAGAAAATCTCATGCAGGCCTTGTCCACAGCGCCTGGATGGATTGAAATATTGAAGCGTTCGTCTTGCCGGATTGGGATGACCCGGGCTTTGACGCTGGCGAAGGCTTATTTTCCTAAGCTTGACCCGGCCAAGGTAGTGTCCGGGTTCCCGGAATTCAAGGCTGACGGGTCTAAGTTTAAACCCCAGGACTTCAAAGCTATACAATCTTCGGTACGTCACTCGGCCACAACTTTGGCAGATAAAATGGATCTAAACACAATTATGAGCTCATATGACTCTGAGGGCAAGGTTATTCTGGTGGAGGCACCCCCTCCTTTTGATATGCTGGAAAAGTGGTCGACTGACCTGGCCAGGAGGAAAGAAGAGGCTGCGAAGAGAGAAACCGAACTAGGCGTAAAGCCGTCTACCTCAACACCAGCCGTTCCTCCTCCTGTCCGTCCTGACGTGAAGAGTCCGGGTAAAACTGCTGGCAAAGCCAAGGAGCAAGTCCAAGACGAAGACCCAGAGGACCACTCCCAGGATGCCAAGTAGGATGATACCTAGTGCTTTTGCGTTTCTCGAGACTGATATGATTTTTAGCGGTGTGCCTGTGCAACATTGATACTGATATTATGACTTTGCGCTTGTTAATTTATGATAACTCTTTGCCTCTCCCGGCTTTTGATAATCTCGATCCTTGTGTTACATGTAAGCTTATTCTCGATACTTTGAACTCTTGCTTTTGATTCCCTTTTGAGACTCGGCTAACCGAGTATCGTAGGTTTTGATAGACGGACCTTTCTTTAAGTCCCCAAGACTCGGAAACTAAGGTTTACGAGCTTTAGTAGTTAAGCAGTTTGTTTCTGTCTCGAAGTCCCCAGTCCCCATGACCCAAAGTACGAGCTAAGGGGGCGTGGCCTTTCTCAGATGACAAACTGCTCTTTACCAAGCTGAAGACCAATAGCTATTCACATAAATACTGAAGTCATGCTTAATACTTGTTGAGTTTCCGGCTATTTGAGCCTTATACTCTGCATGGACTTGTGGTTTAGATGACCCTTTTGATTATCTTGTACTGTAAGCCGGCTTTCGCGTGGATACCATGCTGTCACATCTATACGAAAAACAGGGTCAAGCAAGTCCCATTGGGCTGCATAGTTTGATTGTAATCGTAAGTGAACAGATCATGCCACTTTAGCGCGAGTCACATCGAGCTTAAGTAAGAATAATCAAGAAATTTGGCTCCTTTGTCCGGTTATAAGATTGCAGCCGTACCCGTTTTTTCGAGTAATCAGCCCTCATAACTCATAGGCATCGAGGCCGGGTCTCCGGGTTTGTGATTACTTATTTAAGCACACCAATCCCCGAAGACCTATATGCACGTGAAGTATTTCGATGATATTGACGTATTGATAATAACAAGCATTACTTACTTGTAACTGAAGCAAAGGCCATGATAAGACTCGAGACCATCTTCTTTTATTGATTAAAATTTCTTTTTTGAATCAGCAGGCCGCCTCATTAAAAACCTTCCAGTCCCCTTAGGTACCCTGGGTAGGAAAAGAGTGCGTATGAAACCTGCCGTCCATTACACTGCTTTAGTTATTCTCGAGAGTCGGCCTCGCGTTGGTACGGCCGATGCACATTCTCCACTTGCTATGCCCTTTCATAATGAGTACCGGATTTGCTAGCCAATCCGGGTATATCGTCCTTGAAGCGTGATCAGCTGCGGATGGCGGTACGTCTTCTTCTTCCCTGCTAGGAGTTTTGAAAGGATCGCTCCTGATGAAGCCTACCATCTTAGGGTTTTGTTCTGCCCTAACTTTTGCTTTGTCCCCCTCAGGAGTTGGCTTTTTTGACGTTGTCCTCTCTTCTAGGTCCACCTGAGAACGGTAATGTTTGAGCTCTTCCTTCCTGCAGGCTTGCTCGGCCATTGCCGCATCTCCCTCATCACATTCAGCTGCTATATCTCGATTTCCGTGTATTGTAATGGTCTTCTTGGGACCCGGGATTTTCAGCTGTAGGTACACATAACACGGTCTTGCCATGAACTTGGCATAAGCCGGCCTTCCAAACAATGCATGATAAGGACTGCGCAACTTTACTACCTCAAAGGTAAGCCACTCGACTCGGTAATTGTCCTTTGACTCTCCAAAAGCTACTTCCAGTGCCACCTTTCCTTCGGGGCATGCCGAATGACCCGGCACTATCCCGTGAAAAACTGTTGTACTCTTTTGCAGCTGCGATTCCTTTAAGCCCATACGCAGAAAAGTTTCCCAGTACAGGATATTGATACTACTTCCTCCATCCATCAAGACTTTTTTCAGTTCGTAGCCGTTGACCTGTGGTGCCACCACCAAAGCTAAGACTCCCGGGTGGTCAACTCTGTCCGGGTGATCCTTCCTGCTCCATGTTACCTCTTGTTCTGACCACCTCAAATATCTTGGAACAGCGGAAGAGACCGAATTAACTGCTTGTTTCAGTATCTTCTTATCCTTGTTAGAGCCTCCCGTAGTGTGCACATGATATTGACCCAGCTGTTTGGGGTTAGCTTGAAAACCTCCCGCTCCCCCTTGATTGTTACCTTGATTTCCAGCTGGCGGGTTGCCGGCTGGGGGCGGTCCGTTGCCCAAATTTCCACCTAGGCCCGGGCCTCCTCCTCGGCCTGCGCCTCGCATGGCTCTGTTCACTTCCTCGTTCTTCCACCTTTGTAAGTCGGCACATTGCTCCAATGAATGATTGGCCGGCTTGTCGTTCCTGCTATGCTTCGGGCATGCCATCCTAAATATGTCCCAACTGTTGCTTGGTCTTGGAGGTCCTTGGTAGTGCCCCCCATTGTGATTTCCAGTATTAAAATTTCCTTCGGATCTAGGTCTTGAAGACCCGGCCTCCGTGTTGGCTACAAACTCGGCATTCCCTTCAAACGGGCGCTTGTTTTGGCTATTTCCATTATTGTTTGGCGCCGATCCATTGCCGGTTTTCCCACTGTTACTTGTGTTTGCTTTTGCTTTCTTGTCATCAACTTCCTCCTCTGTGGTATCCGTTGCAGCGTGTTTGTTGCATGCATCCATTAACTCTCCCATCGTAACCTCCGCTGCATTCCTACTAGATTTCATGCGAGTTAGCTTTTGCACTAAAGGAACATACTTACATGTTTTTGCCATAGCTTGTAGCGCGTCCTTAGGCTGGATATCTGTAGACGAGTGGAGTATCTCCATAACCCGGCGTACCCAGCTGCGTGCTGACTCTCCTTTCTTCTGAACGCATCTTTCTAAATCATCAATAGTAAACAACTTTCTGCATGTCCCATGAAAGTGCTTGATAAATGCGGTCTTTAGCTCCTCCCACGATTTGATTGACTTTTCCGGTAAATTGGTGAACCATAACTTTGCTGCTCCCTCTGACATCATTAAGTACATGAATTTGGCTTGGAGATTCTCGGATGCGTTGCGAATTGACATCGCCATCTCGTAGCTGCTCAGCCACGTTTCTGGATCCATTGTTGGCTCATAATTTACTACTTTCCCCGGTTCTTTGAACTTCTCCTGGTAAGGTTCTGCTCTGATATCGTCCGAGAGGCACTTGGGTCCCGCCAGGGTGGTTGGGGCTGGTCTTGCTCGGGAGACACGTGACCCGGCTGGGGGTGCCACGAGGTGCGGCGCCACCGGCAACTCGTGCCCTGCAGACCCGGCCCCGGCTCTTCTGGCCCTGGAACTGTCCACCACCGCCTGCGCTGCTGATACTACTGGTACTGTCTGGATACGCGGTGGAGGCGGCATTTGCTGTTGCTCTTCCCTTCGTCATGCCGCACTTGCTTGGACATTGCCCTGTTGCTGACTGACGTACGGCGTCCCATGCATTCCGCTTCTATGATCCGGATAATTGGCTTGCTGTGCTACCGCGGTGTGCAGCAGATCGATCGCTCGTCGGGTTCCTTCTGCATGAGGCGAATCTCCTACAGGAATCTGGTTTAATGCGAGCGTTGCTGCGTACACGTTGTCCATGGGATTGCTGGTGTGTGGAATCGTGATGGTGGTGGCGGCATGGTATTGCCGGCTGTCACCCCGGTCTGTGGCAAAGGTAACCCGGCTGGCGCGTTTACCGGCTGTGCTCCTGTTGACGGTCGCGGTATGGTCCCTTGGTTCACCGGTGGAATCGGCTGATCTTGAGGCGTGAACACCAGGGCAGTCGGGTTAATAACCCCTCCTGTTGCCGGCAGCATAGTTCGGTGCCTTTGGTGCATCCTTGTCGTTTCCTCCCGGAGCCGGGTCTCTCGGTCATCCAATTCGCGCTGCCGCGCGGCCATCCCCTGCCTTTCTGCTTCTACTTGCCTTCTTTGCTGCTCCAATGCACGACGAGCCACGTCCAGGTCTCTTACGCGCTCTGCCGCATTTTCTGGGGTAATAACTGTGGCCAAGACCGTGGGGTCCAAGATCAAATTATTATCAAACAGAGCCGGGTGGCGCGGATTCGAGGGGCCCGCCCCCGGTGTCCGGTTTGCTTGGAACCCAAACATATTTGCGTGTCGCTCCTCGTCTGCTGGGCGACTGGTGACTGATGCCGACTCTCCATCGACCTGGACCAAGACCGGGTCAACTGTACCTTGCTGCTGGGCCACTGCCTGAGCCGCCCCGACTGGCGCCGCGGCTGCGTTTTCTTGATTGAGATTGATCGCGGGAGCCGCATAAACTGCAACCCGGCGCATGATGCCCGGTGTAGATTCGTATTGTTCTTCCTCGCTGTTTTCCTCCTCATATCGATCTTCCAGCAAATCCTTAATGGATGCAGTGTCATCCTTTCCATCGCTTGGGTCGCGCGGAGTCCATGCCGGCTCCTCCGGCTGTTCCCAACGTGTAATAGGCTCCTCTGCCTGGTATGTTGTTCCGACTGACTCTTCTCTATCGGGTTGGGCGTACGCAGCCTCCCCTGATACAGGATCAGAAAAATTGTCAGGAATCGAACCAGAGGTACATACCATGCCGATGAAGACGTTGATTCGGCCGATCGTCACGACCGATCCAGATTCGAGGCGATCCGACTCAGGCCCCCAGCCGGAATCGTCCACCATCTTCTTTCCTTCGTGGTCGTCGTAGATCTCACCGACGACGAGGTTCTCCATGCTTTTCCGAGCTTCTCCCGTGATGCAAACACCTTTGGACGCAGGCCCCACGGTGGGCGCCAACTGTCGTGGGATAATCACGGCAGATGTTACCGGGGGTAACTGATCTTGGGGCAAGTCGACACAGGTATTCGGGAGAGGGTTTAGCTCAAAGGAAGACATGGCGGAAAGCAATCTAAGAACCGGAAAATAACTCGCCGGATCTCAATATGAATTATGCTGGATACTCGATAACAGGTGTTACAACTATGACCTGAATCTCTGGCAAACCAAACCTAGGGGCCGGTTTATAAAGCACCCGTGCACCCCTAACTTGCCCTTCAAGGCACATCTTGAGTCCTATTCGAACTTTACTTACAAACCCTAGCTTTCCTTACCGCAACCCACAATCCGGGTTACGAGGCCTACAAACTTTGGGCCTTCCAGAAGTCTCTTTATTCTTAGCCGGATCCAGTGCAACATCCTTTGGGCCGGATCACACCTTGGAGTTGGCCTACCGGGTTACTATCCCCCCATCAAAACCCATCCTGGATCTCGCCCCTTATCCAAAGAAGCAATCCGAGGATAACTCACACAGTTGGATTAAAGATGGATCAAGTTGTTGTTTAAATATGGCTATTACTAGTCAAGTTATCATTAGTTAGGTGTAAGTTGTTCTGAGTACTTGTTAGCCAGTACTTTCACCAAGTCAACCATAACCGCGGAAAATACGGCTTCTCGAGAAGATTTATCCCTGCAGGGTTGCACCAATTTGGCCGTACACGCAAGAATATCCCGCCAGACGGGAATCAAACCCACCAAGCGAGGCACTCTACACAACTCAACTCTTCTTCGCATCAAGCCCAAAGCACCACGTGATGTGCGTGCGCGGCTAATCGAGCCCCCCGAAGAAAAGGAGGACCCTCATAGCACTGGAAGACCACGCCGCCCTAAATGCCGACTACAAAAGTTCCATCCTGGCCTCGGGTTCGTACCTGCATATGCGTGCATCAAATGGAAAGCCCGAACTAAGTGTGGTGATTTGGACGAGATGCGGATCGAGTCAAATTGAGGGGGGCGCCCATACACGCTTCCCACATGCGGATAGTGCGCTAATCATGGATCAGTAGACAAGACCCTTTTCCTATTAGGGTCGACACTAGCAGGCCTCAAAACCACGCCGGGCCTCCTGCCGGTGCCTTATCAGCAAATTATTATTACCTCAAATTCACAGGTGTTGTTTAACATCGAGCCCCAGAATATAACATAATATAATAACAGAAAGTAACTGATAACAGACTCGAGCAAAACAACCCTAAGCATGCTAGTAAGACACGGGCCCAAGCAACGGGGTTTTAGGACTGTAGGTGTGGCAATATCAGGGTTTAGGGTATCATGTGATAGGTTCGTAACAGAAACAACTACCACTATGGCTAGCAGAAAAGAACAACGGAAAGTATCGGTAACCAATGTTGAAAGGAACACGATGGTTCATGTGAGTGATAACTTGCCTGCAAACCCAGCAGCCGGGTACTGAGCTAGATCCTCAGAAGGGGTGTCGTAAAGGTCGTCGGTATCAACGTCGTCGTCTATCCGAGAAGAAGCAAACAAACAAGGCAGAATATAAACAATCATCATCATGGCATAGTGCACAATCAAATATGATGCATGACAAGTTAATAGATGCATCAAAATAAACTGATTGATAGGATAACACAATTTAAATGGACACATATGCAATTTTGAGTTGCATATGAAAAGCCCATGGATTTTGGTTAGATTATTTGTTTTCCAACTAATCAACAGGTGCTGGTGGTTTAGTATGATGCATGCAAAAGGAAAACAGCAAAATAACAACATTAGAATCAAATTAAAATAGGGTGTAGCAATTTAGAATTTTATTATTAACTTAGGGAATTTTGGGTGCCTTAAAGGTGACACACAAATACTTGTTGTTTTCACCCATTTAAAATGTTCAAAACAAATAACAAAGTTGATATTTGAAAAGGTTATCAAATTTTAGTTGGATTACATGTTTCACATTTTGAAATTGGACTTAGGATTATTTAATTATGAATTAAACAATATTGAACAATTTTTAATTGCATTAAACAAGATTTAAATGGTTTAGGCAATTTTAATTATTCAAAACAGAAAACAAAAATTATATTTGAATAGGTTATTTAAAATGGTATGGAAAACATATTTTATTTGCATTTATTGGATTAATAAATAATTAGTTATGGATTTTAGAAATTAGCATTTGAAATATTTAAGTTTGAATTTTAAATACATTTGAAGTTTCCAAAACAGTACACAAATTGGATATTTGGAAAGTTTAGGAAATTTGGATCTGAAAACATATAAAGTTTTTATTTATTGGGTTTACAGAACAAAAGATATTAAATTTTGAAGTTTTATATTCAAATTTGTTGTTTAAATGGATTTAGTAATTAAAAGGAATGCGCAGAAACCTTTTGTTACCGATCTGCTCCCTACCCTAGCCGCTGTCCAGTGGACCCCCTAGCCAGCGTGGCGCGCGCGCGCACGCGTGGCAGAGGAGGACAATGACCTGTGGGCCTGCGCGCGGTGGAAGCAAAATACCAAAAAAAAGTTGGGCGCTTGCGGGCTCGAACCCGAGACCTGCCGCGAAATTCAGAGAAGCGCAACCAGTGCGCTAGCTGCAGTCGTTTGTTAGGGATACGGATGCAGTGAGGTTATCTCTTCGTTCGCCTGTTAACTGAACATAACTGACGAGCGTTTTCTTCCTCGACTGACAGACTACGGTGGCGCTGCTCGCCGGCGTTGCGGTGATCGTGGACGTGCACGAGTGGTTGCTGGACGTTGCAGATCATGCACGGATGCAGAGGAGGGAGAGAGTGGAAGGAAAACGGTGCTCACCGCCGGAGTAATCGAAGCAGCGGCCCGGTGACGACCTGCTGACGACGGTGGCCGCGGCGAAGTCGAGGATGTGGTGCTCCTCCGTGCTCCCGCGGTTGTCCAAGGCGTCGAGGAAGCCGTGGCGAAACGATTCCAGCAAACGATCGGTGCGGAGAAGCACTGCAACGTCGACGAGCACTTCGGCTTCAGTTAAGGTGGCACGGTGGCCGGAGAGGAAACAGATCGCGGCGTCGAACGGAGGCTCACCGGGGTTTTCTCTGGTGTCCAAGGGGGAGAGGAAGGAGCGGGGAGTCGATCTCGCGGTTCAGGTAGGGGTGAGGTAGGCCATGGCGACGGCGGCGAGCAGGAATTCAGTCGCGGCTCCGGTGAGGTGGTGGCAGAGGAGAAATTCGCGTCGGGGAGGAGGCGAACGACGGCGGCGGAGAGGGGAAACAGGACCTAGGGCTAGGGTTTTTGACGGCGCAGCCCCTAGGGCTCGTTTTATAGTCGCGGAAGCGACTGGTGGCCGCCGGCGTCGCTGCGGGGTTGCGGTGGCGCCTCCGATGCGCTGCCGTACGAGGGGAAGGTGATCAGCACGCTTTTCAAAGCGTTACGCTGCGCTAGGTGGGTTGGGCTGGCGCGCGCGTTAGATAGATTGGGCTGGGTAGGCTTAGCTGCCGCGCGCGCTAGGTTTTGATCGTTTTTATTTTTTCCTTTTCTGTTTTTTTTTTGTAGCTTTAGCTTTAGGAAGAAAAACATAGGTTTTTGTTATAGAAAAATTTGGAAAAATTAGGATAAATTCCTTAGGTGAAAAGCAACCATTTGGTAGCTTTTGTTTTCAAAATTTTAAATGTTTGCTTGCGGTTTAAAAAAATTGAACCAAATTAAATGAAATTTGCAATATTAATTAATATTGGAAAACAAAGCAATTTCAATAGGGTTTCCCCTAGGTTTTTTTTTAAAGTGATTTAAAGAATATCAATTTGTGGTGAACTTCATGGATTCAAAAGTGTAATGATTTTGAGAGTTGGTTTGAATTTGGAAATGATTTGAAATTAATTGATTAAAGTGATTGATTGAATTAAGCAACAATTTAATAGTTGATCCAATATGAAATAATTGTAAGCAATTGATGTTTTTGATTTGCAATTCTTTATTTGAAAAGATTGTAACAGACAAGTGTGAAAACAAAGGTTGATTAAGTTTGACTTTCCTTATGAAAACAATGCAAACAGGAATAAATATGAGGATGATGACATGATGCATTTCTTAAATAAAACAAAGAAGTAAAACAACTAGGGTGTTTTCATACTTGGATGTTACAAAACGCCCCCCCTTGAAGGAATCGCGCCCCGAGATTCCTACGGAGAAGTGAAAAGGTCCGGATACTTCTTGCGAAGATCCTCTTCGGTCTCCCACGTTGCCTCTTTATCGGAATGATGCGACCATTGCACTTTCAAGAACTTGGTGCTCTTGTTGCGAGTCTTACGCTCGGTCTCATCGAGAATACGAATAGGGTGCTCCTCATAAGAGAGATCATCTTGCAGTTCGATGGAATCATGATCAACTGCACGATCTGGATCTTTGAAACACTTCTTGAGCTGTGACACGTGGAACACATCGTGCACCTTGGATAGCTTTTCTGGAAGTTCAAGACGATAAGCATTTTCTGCACGCCTTGAGAGAATGTTGAAAGGACCAATGTATCTTGGTGCCAGCTTTCCTTTCACACCGAAACGATGAGTGCCTCTGAGGGGAGTTACACGGAGATATGCCTTATCACCAGGTGCATAGATCATATCCCTGTGCTTGCTATCATAATAGCTCTTCTGACGAGACTGAGCAATCCTGAGATTGTCACGAATGATACGAACTTTCTCCTCGGCTTCCTTAACAATGTCAGGGCCTAAGAGTGAACGTTCACCAGCTCCAGACCAATTGATTGGACTCCTGCATCTGCGACCATACAGTGCCTCAAATGGTGCCATGCCTAGGCTTGCCTGGTAGCTGTTGTTGTAGGAGAATTCAGCATATGGAAGGCAATCCTCCCATTTCATGCCAAAGGAGATACCACATGCTCTGAGCATATCCTCGAGAATCTGATTGACTCTTTCGACTTGCCCCTGAGACTGAGGGTGATAAGCTGTGCTGAACAGAAGTTTAGTGCCCAATGCTTCTTGAAAACTCTTCCAGAAATGGGAAGTGAAGATACTTCCACGGTCTGAGCTTATTTCCAATGGAACACCATGAAGAGGAACAATCTTTGCTGTGTAGAGTTCTGCTAACTGGCTAGCTGAGATAGTTTCCTTTACAGCAAAGAAGTGAGCTACTTTAGTGAGACGATCAATAACAACGAAGATTGCATCGTTTCCCTTTTTGGACTTTGGAAACCCAGTAACGAAGTCCATTTCAATCATGTCCCACTTCCACTCAAAAATTTTCAGAGGTTGGAGTAGACCTGCTGTTTTCTGATGGACTGCCTTAACACGTTGACAAACGTCGCATTCAGAAACGTATTGAGCAATTTCACGTTTCATGCCAGGCCACCAATATAGTGTCTTAAGATCCTGGTACATCTTTGTACTTCCAGGGTGGATGGAGAGAGGAGTTTCATGAGCCTCCTTGAGAATGATATCTTTGAGACTTTGAACCTGAGGAACTGCAATGCGTCCTTCAAAGAACACAGTTCCTTTATCATCAACTGAGAAAGACTTGAATTTCTCCTTGCCTTCCTTGATGTGCTCAACCATCTTCTTGATTTCAATATCACGAAGTTGTTCAGAACGAATCTTGTCCTCGAGAGTTGGACTGGCTGTCAAGCTAGCAAGGTAGCCTTGAGGAACAAGACCAAGGTTCAGCTTCTGGAATTCTTCATGAAGTGGAGGTTGGCTTTCCATGATCATGAGATTATTGCAATAGGACTTGCGACTGAGAGCATCGGCCATAACATTAGCCTTGCCTGGAGTGTAAGAAATGGTGAGATCAAAGTCTTTAATCTTCTCAATCCATCTCCTTTGCCTGAGGTTTAGATCTGGTTGAGTGAAGATGTATTTCAGACTCTTATGATCGGAAAAGATTTCAGTTTTGTTACCCAACAAGTACTGTCTCCATTTCTTGAGGGCAAACACAACTGCTGCTAGCTCAAGATCATGTGTGGGATAGTTTTGCTCATGTGGGTTCAACTGACGTGAAGCATAAGCCACAACTTGACGTTCTTGCATAAGAACTGCTCCTAGGCCTTGGAGAGATGCATCACAGAATATCTGGAAAGGTTTGGTAGTATCTGGGCCAACCAGAACTGGGGTAGAAGTGAGTTTAGTCTTGAGGAGATTGAAACTCTCATCACACTGTGGAGTCCAAACGAACTTCTTGTCCTTCTTTGTGAGATCAGTGAGAGGTTTTGCAATCTTGGAAAAGTTTTGGACGAAACGACGGCAATAGCTAGCCAAGCCAAGAAAACTTCTGACTTGCTTCACCGTCTTAGGGGGTTTCCAATCAACAATTGCCTTAACCTTTTCCGGGTCAATGGCTATGCCTTTGGCTGA
Source organism: Alopecurus myosuroides (assembly GCA_028641055.1). Taxonomy (NCBI): domain Eukaryota; kingdom Viridiplantae; phylum Streptophyta; class Magnoliopsida; order Poales; family Poaceae; genus Alopecurus; species Alopecurus myosuroides. The sequence goes on from CM054062.1 coordinate 72,518,121, forward strand.
GATGATATGACCAAGATATGCAACTTCTGGAATCCAGAACTCACATTTGGAGAATTTGGCATACAGACGATGCTCGCGAAGTTTCATGAGAGTGAGACGAAGGTGTTCTCCATGCTCTTCCTCGGATTTTGAGTAGACCAGAATATCATCGAGATATACCACAACGAACTTGTCGAGGTATTCATGGAAGACAGAATTCATGAGTCTTGAGAAGGTTGCCGGTGCATTGGTGAGACCAAAGGACATGACGGTGTATTCATATAAACCGTACCGAGTGGTGAAAGCTGTTTTTGGAATATCTTCCTTTCTGATCTTTATCTGATGGTAACCCATCCTCAAGTCCAACTTTGAGAATATTGAGGCTCCAGCAAGTTGATCAAAAAGATCATCGATACGAGGAATTGGATACTTGTTCTTGATAGTTTTCTCGTTGAGAGGACGATAGTCAACCACGAGTCTTTTTGTTTGATCCTTCTTGGCAACAAACAGAGTTGGGCAACCCCAAGCGGAGGAACTAGGCTGAATGTAACCTTTCTCCATGTACATATCGATTTGCTCCTTCAACAATTTCAGTTCAGGAGGAGCTATCTTGTATGGATGCTTAGAGATTGGTGCAGTACCTGGTTCAAGATCGATCACGAACTCAACTGCTCTGTCCGGAGGCATCCCTGGCAACTCTTCTGGAAAGACGTCAGGGAATTCACAAACCACCGGAACATTTTCAAGCAGAGGTAGAGGTTTAGTATCCCGGGTGTACAGCTGAACAGAACTTGATTCACTTGGAGAATAGACTATCTGGCCGGAAGGGTGGAACAGAGTTATTGACTTCTTAGCACAATCAATCGTAGCTTTATTGGCCTTCAACCAATCCATGCCAAGGATGACATCAATGTCAGAATTGCCAAGCAGAATGTGGGAAGCAAGGAATATGTGACCTCCAATCAAGATCTGATTCTCATGACTGATCTTGGAAGTTTGCATAGTTGCTCCAGGGGAGTTTACTACTAGCGGGGAACCCAAACCAACAAAAGGTAGTTTAACTGCTGTCGCAAAGATCTTTGACACGAACGAATGCGATGCTCCGGTATCAAACAACACTTTAGCTGGGTTAGAGTTTACGGGGAATGTACCGAGAACGACGTCAGCAGCTTCCTCAGCTTTGTCGGCCTTGATATGATTCACCCTCGCGGTCCTCCCGACAGGCCTGTTGTTGGAGTTGAAGGCTTTAGCCGGGGGAGCACGAACCATTGCCTGGTTGGTGTTGGGGCGAGGAGGTGGTGGAGGTAGCTGCTTCTGAGTGCACTTATCAGCATAGTGCCCAGTCTCCTTGCACTTGAAGCAAGTGACGACACGAGGAGGACCTGGCCTTGGCTGACCCATTGGAAACCTCTGACCCTGCATCTGAGATGGGTTGGGTGGGCGGGGACCAAAGCCTGGAGAAGCTTGGGCATTTGGAGCCCTAGTGACAGCACTGTTTGGCACCCAGATGCGGCGCTTCTGCGGAGGGGTGGTCATGTTGGAGGAGGAACCACCCTCACGCGAGTGCTTGCGCGACTCTTCGAACGCCTTGCGCCCATTCTCCTCATTGAGCGCGGTGTTCACGAGCTCCACGAAGTCCTTGCACTTGATGTTGGTGAGAGCGTACTTCAGTTCCGGGTTAAAACCTCGGCGGAACCTTGCCATCTTCTTGGCTTCAGTGGACACCTCGTCACCGGCGTATCGAGCGAGACGATTGAACTCGTTCTGGTAGCCGAGGACGTCCAGCTTGCCCTGTTTGAGAGAGTAGAACTCCTCACGCATCCTTTCCATGAGACCATCCGGGATGTGGTGCTTCAGGAAGGCATCCTTGAAACAACCCCAGGTGATAGGATAGCCAGCTCTCATGGTCTGGTAGTTCTCCCACCAGGTAGCTGCCTGAACCTGTCACATCCCTGTTTTTAAGCACTTGTATAATAGTATTTTAGCATGTCTCTTAAGACCTTTGTAATGCAATTAAGTGGACAACATGTTGTGTACTGATGGTTATCTATGCAATATTAGTGATGTGTTTCTTTTCACTCACTTGAGGAGTTTTTCTCCTAAGAAACACATTGCTTTATTATTGTTTTCCCATGTTTTCCACTAAGGCTCTTATGAGATTATTTTTCAAGACTTGAGGTGACCTTTGGTTTCAACTTAAAAATGTGTTATTAATGTTTAGGAATCATCTTGAACTTGAAATAAAATTAATTGGAAAAGATTCCATTAGCTTTTCCATTATAAATTTTGCCCTGAAAAACAGCCAAGTAACTGTTTTCAACCCTTGTTTTCCATCACAAGGATTATCCATTTATGGATTTTCTTTGATCAAAGTTACTCTCTGTAATGAGTACAACAAAACTACACTCTTGGAAAAACCTACAAAGAAAATTAACACACAATTCCAAGATGGTTTTTGAGCCATCTTGATAAGACAGAAAATTGAACATTTTAAAACAGAGATTGTACCTACTTTGCCATTTATTTTCAGAGCCATAAACCCATCATTTTTCAAATCAAATGGTTGGATCTGAAACTTGGATAGTTGTTCCTTGTTGAGCATTTTAAATCACTCATTTTAGAGCTGGTTTGCTTGGTGAAAACAAACCCAACTTTTGCTATCTCTGTCTGTTTTTCCAGCACTTAGAAAAATTCAGAAACTGTCTAACTGAATTTTTCTGACAGAACAGTGATTACACTTTTAGGCTTGATGTTTTTAGATGTTGTGCACTGATCCAAGCCAGGGCACTTTGCCTATTCGAAAGCCTAATGTATATACTTCTAGAAGGTGGCATTGGATGCTATTTTGACTGACCAGGATGAGAGAAACATGAGGTGGCATTTGACTATATTGTGATGTCATTAGAGTGGTTGAAATAGTGTTGATTCTTTCTTTTGCCCATCACTTGGCCTTTGCTGTGGCCTTGCTCATCATTTTGGTACTTGCTTGACCCTTTGGCACCAATAGAAACCAGTGCAAGCCCTGGAGAACCCCCAAGGGGCAAGGGCATGCCCATGCCATGCCAACCCGAGCACCTCCACCTTGGCCTCGTGGCTACAAATCAATCGGGACCTAGCCCTCTCGCCAGCACACTCTCCTCACTCCACTCAACCACCCCGTAGCCCTCTCGCTTGCTCTCTCGCTCTCTGCAAGCGAGGCGAGCCGTGGCCATTGTCGGGGCCGAGCAGATCGGGCACGAGGTCGCCGCAGCATCCACTGCCTCTCCCACCCCTCTTTCGCCTCCATTGCAACCCCCTGGAGCTGGCCAGCCTCCCTGACATCCTCTTGCCCCCTCTCGCTTGCAGGTTCCTCGCCGCCGTCCGTGGAGCCGCCGCAGAGCACCGTCGAGCCGCCGCCGTGTCCCTGCCTCCTCGCCACCCGTGCCCGCGCCAAGGAGTCGCCCAGGCCACCCTCTCCCACACCCGCACCGTCCCTTAGCTTCTCGCGAGCCCGAGGTGAGCTAATCGCCGTGCCCGTGAGGTGTTCGTCCGCGGACTAGGAGAGAGAGAGAGAGGACTGACGCGGGGAGGAAGAGAGAACGGGAACCGTCGATCTGAGAATCGACGGCCCCCTTTGAACCGTGCATTTCGCGCGCGCGCGCGCGCAGGCGGGCTGCGCTGTGCGTTGCTGGGCCGCGCGCTGTGGGATCTGGCCCGTTGGGCAGTTTTTAGGTTAAAAACGAAATTACTTTTTTTTCTGGCAGATTAAAATAGCTGTTAGCTTTAGGCTTAGAAATGGTAGCATATAAAATTATTTTGCCTTGCTAATTTTTGTGCTACTAGACATGCAAATTTGCAACCATATCCCACTGGCAGAAACTTGTTTAGAGTTTTTATGATTTTTCTAAAAATCATATGCCAGACAGTACCCTCAAATTTGAATTGAATAGAACTTCAAAAATACAAAACATTTTTGAGCAAACTCAACTGTGTTGGAAAGCCCTTTCCAATACCTATCAGTAGAATTTTAGTTTGCATCAAGGTGAGCTGCCATTTGGAAATGCCATCCATTTTGGTAAAACATCAGTGGGCTATTCCATGATTTTTAGAGGGAGTTTGGGATATTATTTTTGAGTGAGGCAAGTTGGAGAAGCTTTGTAGTGTTAAAGACTATCACATCCTAGAAGGATTTGCTTTTTAGAGCAACAGAAAATTTTAGAGAGACAGAACAAGTTTTGGTTACTTTCTGTCTAGATTTTAATTCTAGATCTTGCCTCATATGTTACTTTTGTGAGTTGCAAATGATGTGATCTTGATTGTTATGTTGTTTTCCATTATGGGTATGATGTATACAAGTTGTATGAGCATGTTAGAATAAATGTTTGAATGGTAGCATTTTAGAACTAGTTTTCAATGCTTATGTCTTGCTAATGGCTAGATTTTTATGTGTATTTTGAGTAGATAATTAAATAAATCTTTGGGCTAGTTGCTAGATTGTTTTTCATGGAACCAGTACCACCTAGGTACTGTTAATAGGGTTATAGCACCTCTGGATGCTTGGTGCTTGTGTTTGAAATAGGTTTAAAATAGGGTTGCTTAAGGACTAGATTTCACACTAGAATATTCATGTTTGTTTTGTGTCTTGTTTTCCACTAGGGAAAAATATGACTCTTTGGTATTGAAACCAGAGGATGAAAAGTACTTGTGGCAATATTTCATTAGGGTTTTCACCTCTGGTAGATTTCCTATTAAATAGCACAAAAGCATGAGTAGCACTTGGGTGACTAGAAATAAACCTCCTCACATGTGTAGCTTTTTAAGCATATCTATCCTTGTTTCCTAGCTATGTTTTTATGTTATTTTTGTGAGATCCAGTAGCATATATGGTACTGGTTAGAGGTGTATTTTTGCCTCTGAAATCTTGCACACTTGTGCATAACATTAGCTAGTATAGTCTAAACTAGTCTAGTAGTTTCCTAAATTTTCTACTAGTATGAGTAGGAATTTTTGGGGTGTTTGTGTGTTGTTTTTAGCACTTTTATAAAAGTGACCAGAGGCTCATTAACCTCTTGGTGAGCATATTCACTAGTGGAACACCCACTGGTATGTTTGCCTCATGGTGAAAAATAAGTTGACTTGTTGTCATGAGCTTATTTTCACCACTTAAGTAATTTAGCAAATTGTGTGTGCTAGTCATAGAGTTTGTTGTGGGAATTTTTATGCATCAAAATGTGTTTTATGTGACACCCTACTGTCCATTAACATGTGCTATATCCCACTGGTCCATAATGTTCTTAGCTAAGAAGCATTGTTTTGGGCTACACATAAACACTAGGAAAAATCAGATTTTCCAACTATAGTTTTTATGCCAATTTTTCTTTAGGGAAAAATGGAGAACTTTGAGTGGTACTTTTTGATTGCTTGCTGTATGTATTGCTTGTAGCATTGTTTGCCTTGCTTGGTCCTGAAAGTGTTCCTTTATTTCTTTTTACGACGTTAGAAAACGAGGAGGAAGGAATTGCTGAAGAAGGGTATTGCAACTCCTGTTACTTTCAGGATCAGGACCATCACTTGTACCAAGGCAAGCCATCCTAATGCTTGCTGTATAACTACTTATCATTATCTATCATGCATGCTTTTCACTTCTGAAGTTTTACAAAAATATACCTTCAAAAACTATTTTTGTGTGAATCCTATTACTACTATTAATACTACTAGTATAAGGACTCATAATCATAGTCAACTTGGTATTACCAAGCCCTTAGACACTAAATGGTATATAAATACCATACACCTACTTAAAACTTGAGTTCTTAAATGAACTAAATAAAATGTGTTTTTGTAAACAAAGGCCTTATGGAAGGAAAACCCCGGAGGAAGGGTGAGACCCTGTCTGCCGGAAGGATTGTTATGATGGGAAATTTTATGAGAAATGTTTACAAAAGACACATAACCTAGTCTTCGCTGGACAACCATTATCGTACTGCCACTTTACCCCAATATGGGTAGGGGCTTGATTAAAAGCTTGTTAGGGTTAGTGTATGTGCTATCTCAAAGGCTATAGGGGATTGGATCCTCCAAACCGAAATGTCGCTAGGAGTGAGTATACGGGACATCTAAAGTGTGGGATTAATTTTCCCTCCGGATGCAGCAGTTGGGTCTCCTGTTAGGCGGTGTGTGACATGGCTTGCCAGGGAGGGAAACCCCAATTGAAGAGATAGTCATGTACTAGCTTGTACAGAGTGGATAGTCAAGACCAGTTATCTGATGTTCTCATAGGTTGGGAACAGTCCATGGTTGTTTCATGGCAGACTCTGGATCTGGTGGAAATGTGTACACCTCTGCAGAGTAAAACTATTTCGAGATAGCCGCGTCCTCGGATATGGACGGTTGAATGGCCATGTAGCTAGTATTGTGTCAACTTTTCAAAAGAGGTTTTGAAGGAAGGCTTTTGTACCTGAGAGGTACTATGGAGGAATGACTTGGTATCTGCGAGATACCGATGAGAAAGAAACTACTACTAAAAGTTTCTGAAAAGAAAAACTTTCTTTTCCAAAAGTATTATAAAACCTCCAAGATATGTGATATCTACGAGAGCAAAACTACATTATTTTAAATGATTTTGGTTACAAAGAGGTGAACTTGGAGAATCAACCATGGCAAATCTTTTATCTGTCATGGGTAGCTGAACCATATGTACGGCCTACCCACTACACCAAATAAGCATGTATGCATTGATGTAAGCTAATAAAGGATGTCTTGTTGAGTACATTCAAATGTACTCATTTGGTTTCGCCCCTGGTATCTACTTATCAGACTACGAGGAGCCACCTCAGGAGGAGTACTATGAGGAGGAGTTCTACGCTGATGGCCCTGCGAGTTAGGATCGTCTCCCAGTCAGCAGCCTGTAGGATGAGGCGTGACTCGGGTTCTACTACGCTATGCTTATCGTCTTCCGCTGTGTTTACTTTGAATGTCTGTCCTGCGTGACAGTTATCAAGAACTTGGTCATGTGACCATTTATGTAAGACTCTATATTCGTGTAATGGATGATGTATTCTGTATGCCAACTACGTATGTTGTTCACGACTGGTTCTTCTGGGATCGTGAATGGATGCATATGAGGGGTTCTGGACCTACCGGTCTGGGGCCTCTACAAAGTTGGTATCAGAGCCATCCTGACTCTAGGAGACCTTAGTTAGCATGGACGTTAGTGTATACTCCGATAATCTAAGTTACTAATACAAAGAAAATTGGATATGGCTAAGTATAAAACTATTCCCTATATCCCACCACCTCTCTGGGTTAGACTCTACTTGCATTAAAGTTATTTCTTGCATGAACCTAAAACTTTGCACACCTGTATCTAACTTAAGCTACTTAAAATTTTGTGTAGATGGACGTGGACATCACCGTGGCTTTTCAGTTGGGACGTCCACGTGGCGAGTCTTTCCTTTTTGAGGAGAGGCTAGTATCTATGGCTACTGTGTTGGGACGGCCACTTCCGGAGCTGCGAGGAGGACTAGTTGTCGGGGCACCTCTGGAGGGAGACTGGTACGCGGAGGTCACTATCCGCGCACCTCTGGCTAGCCCGACAGTGGAGGCCTACGTGTACCGTGCTGTTGATCGTTCTTGGAACGAGGCAGCGGTGCGCGTGATACAGGAGTCAGTAGCACGTCTGGCACACATCGGGGAGTATATGTTCATCGGTTCCCGGTTTGAGCTGATTGGGAGACGTGATGAGGATGGCATACCACTTCCTGTTGAGCCAGACTTTACCACCGTTGGTCCACACTTGGACGAGATGGAGATTCTGTTACACCGCACTCAGACCAGGCTAGACGACCAGCGTCTTGACACCCTCCACGGCATATTGGTGCACCAGACACTGATAGCCGAGACTGACGAGCTGAGGGCTGAGCTTCACGACAGCCAGGAGGAGAGTGGAGCTCTGGCTCAGCAGTTGTCCGAGTCGAGGGAGCAGTTGGAGGCTACTACCGCGAGGCACCGTGCCTTACGGAGGCAGCTGAGAGCCACCCGCCTTGGTCGTGCACGCCTCACCACTAGACTGACGGCCCTGGAGGGGGCTAACGCCGTTCTGCGCGGCAGGCTTCAGATAGCTCGTGATGACATAGCCACGAGAGACGCTGCCGTAGAGGAGCTGGAGGAGGAGGCCGCAGAGCTCCACAGGGAGATTGAGGATCTTCTGCCTGTTGAGGATGTTCCCTCCGACTTAGAGGGGATGGATATGAGCGAGGCTAGCGAGCAGGATGATGATGACCTGTTTGACGAGGAGGAGGAGGACCCTGAGGAGCGTATCTTCGACGTTGGGGACAGCGACGACTCTGTGTAGTCGCTGCCTTCTCACCCTTAGCACTTGGTGCTGGTCTAGATACTAGTTAGGTATGCTAGATCGTTTTGCTAGATAGTTTGCTAGTAGTAGCCTTGCGATGACCCCACCAATCGCACCCCCTGTAGCTCGATGAAGCCTTCCTTGTATGATATGGCTTGTGATGTGTGTGTGTAATGTAAGGAACTCTGTTTAATTATGGTGATGAATGAAATGTTTGGCTTGATTTTCTGTTGATTGCCACTACTTTGCGCTCATTTCATTCAAGTTTGCGACTGCCCCGCTCTTGTTTTTGAAACATATCGCTAGTATTCCTTTTGTTTAAATATTAAGGTACTGGGTTTTCAAAAACAAGAATTTACTTCTTAGACTTACACATGTTTCACTTCAGCATGGCACCCCGTCGCGAACCCCCACCGCCACCACCACCCACAGTGGAGGCGCTGTTGGCCCTGCTGATGGAAGATCGCCAGGCCAGCCGAGATGAGAGTGCAGCCACCATTACCGCTCTGCAACAGCTAGCTGCTGCCGCCAACAATAATGGCAATGGCAATGGAAATGGTGCTCGCTCGAGACTGAGAGACTTTCAGCACACCAACCCCCCAGTTTTCACCAGGATTGTGGAGCCCCTCGATGCTGACGACTGGCTCCGCACCATTGCAAACAAGCTGGAAGTTGCTTCTGTTGATGAGAATGATAAGGTCCTGTTGGCCTCCCATTTTCTCGCTGGTCCTGCCAGGACTTGGTGGGAAACTACACGTGAGACTGTTGCTGCTGGTCACGTGTTCACCTGGGAGGAATTCTCTGCAAAATTCCGCAAGTATCACATTCCCCAGGGGATGATGGCACTTATGCGGGAGAAGTTTCTAAATCTGAAGCAGGGAAGTATGCCGGTGTCTGAATACTGGGAGAATTTCACTACTCTGTCCCGGTATGCACAGGATGATATCAATACTGATGCTAAGAAGAAGGAGAGGTTCTTAAATGGGCTGGATGATGAGCTCCAGTGCTCTCTGGTAGTAGTTCCATTCCAGGACATGGAGACTCTTGCTAATGCCGCTATGGTGCTGGAGCACAAGCGGAAATCTGCTGATGATAACCGCAAGAGGAAAATGACTGCTCATGGAGGACCTAGTGCTCAGAGGACTCGCAACACTCCGTATGCGAGGCCACCAACCCACAAGGCGCCTGCTTATGCACCCCGCCCCAACCACAACTATGCACCAAGGCCCAACAACTACAACCACCCTGCACCGTATGCACCAAGGTACGGAGGAAACAGCTATGGTGGTAACCATGGGAATCACTCTGGGAATAATCATGGAAACCGCTATGGAGGTAACACTGGAGGAAATGGGAACCACACCAACAATGCTCCCAAACCAAACCCAAGCCCAAAGCCTTCTGGAGGTTGCTTTGCCTGTGGAAAGGAGGGTCACTTCGCTCGCGATTGCCCCAACAAAGCTACTGCTCCAGCCCAGCCTGCTGCAACCAAGATGAACCATGGTCCTTCCACTGGGCGACAGAATAGGATGAAGGGACACCTGAACCATATCAATGCTGCAGAAGCTCAGGAGGCACCAGACATGGTGATGGGTATGTTTCCTGTCAACTCGGTACCAGCCGCAGTACTGTTTGATTCTGGTGCATCACATTCCTTTGTCACTAAACCGTTTGCTGAGAAAAGTGGTATGAAGCATTCCCGTATGCACAACCCTATGTTAGTACAAATACCTGGGGATAGTACTAAAGCCAACCTAATTTGCAATGAGGTACCAGTAGAAATTCAAGGAAAAACTTTTCATGCTGATCTTATAGTACTGGGATCCAAAGGGATAGAAGTGGTACTCGGTATGAACTGGATGGCCAAGTATAAGGGAGTTATCGATTGCACTAAGAAATCTATTGATATGATCTCTGAGGATGGGGAAAAGGTTGCGTACACTGCAACTCGACCCTCGTCACAAGTTCACTGCCACACTGGTATAGCCCAACCTGCCCTTGAGGAAGTCCCGGTGGTTTGCGAATACCCGGATGTTTTTCCTGAAGAATTACCCGGTATGCCCCCTGATCGGGATATCGAGTTTGTGATTGAGTTAGTACCCGGAACTGGACCCATAGCACAGAAGCCGTATCGGATGAACCCAAAGGAATTAGATGAGTTGAAGACTCAACTGGAGGACATGTTAAGGAAGGGATTGATCCGCCCTAGTGCATCACCCTGGGGATCTCCGATCATTTTTGTGGGAAAACGGGACGGTACCACTCGTTTATGTGTGGACTACCGCAAGTTAAATGATGTTACCATCAAGAACAAATACCCGTTGCCCAAAATTGAAGACTTGTTTGACCAGTTGAATGGGGCTGTAATCTTCTCCAAGATTGACCTTCGGACTGGTTATCACCAATTGAAAGTCCGTGATACTGATATTCCAAAGACTGCTTTCACCACTCGTTACGGGCTGTATGAATACACCGTAATGTCCTTTGGTCTAACCAATGCCCCTGCCTATTTCATGAATCTCATGAATAAGGTATTCATGGATTTTCTAGACAAGTTTGTCGTGGTGTTTATTGACGACATTCTTATATATTCAAGGAGTGAGGAAGAACACGAAGAACATCTGAGACTTGTGCTCGGAACACTTCGTGAGCATCAATTGTATGCTAAGTTTAGTAAATGTCAATTCTGGTTGACGGAAGTCGGATTTCTTGGACATGTAGTATCTGCGGGAGGAATATCTGTTGACCCTGCTCTAGTTCAGTCGGTGGAGAAGGGTGCTGCTCCGACCAACCAGACTGAAGTCAGATCCTTTCTGGGTTTGGCAGGATATTACCGCAAGTTTGTTCAGGGATTCTCGAGTATAGCCAGACCCCTCACCCAGTTGCTCAAGAAGGATAGCAAGTTCCTATGGACGGACAAATGTGAAGAGAGTTTCAATGAGTTGAAGCACCGATTGGTGTCTGCCCCAATCCTTATAATGCCGGATGTCACCAAGAATTTCGACGTATATTGTGACGCTTCTAAGCTTGGTCTTGGAAGTGTGCTTATGCAAGAAGGGAAGGTGATATCTTTCATATCCCGCCAGTTAAGACCCCACGAATTGAATTATCCCACTCATGACTTAGAGCTTGCTGCCGTTGTTCATGCTCTCAAGACATGGCGGCACTTTCTTATGGGAAGGCGAGTGGAAATTTACACAGATCATAAGAGTTTAAAGTATATCTTTACTCAACGTGAGCTCAACATGAGGCAGCGCCGCTGGATTGAGCTCATTAAAGATTATGATCTGAGTATTCATTATCACCCGGGAAAGGCAAATGTGGTTGCAGATGCTCTTAGTCGAGAGCCGGCCTCTCTAAATGCTATGATTTTAGTAAGGCAACCCGAGTTGTGGAAAGAGCTGGACCAGCTTGGTATTGAAGTGGTCAGCTATGGCATGTTGGACGCCATAGAACTTAAACCAACCCTGGTTGACCAAATCAAAGAAGCGCAGAAAGGCCAGAAAAGTATTGATGGGATTAAAGCCCGCATGGAGAAGGAGAAGGTTGCTGGGTTTACCATCGATGCTGATGGAGGATTATGGTATGAAGGCCGTATTTGTGTTCCCTCTGAATCTGATCTCAAGCAGACCATCATGGTCGAGGCTCATGAGACCATGTATTCTATCCATCCTGGAGGAACAAAGATGTATCAAGACCTGAAAGAGAGATTCTGGTGGCATGGAATGAAGCGAGAGATTGCTTCATTTGTAGCTAAGTGCCATGTCTGCCAGCAAGTAAAAGCCGGACACCAGCGTCCCGCTGGATTGCTCCAACCATTGCAAGTGCCTGTTTGGAAATGGGATGAAGTGGGAATGGACTTCATCACTGGACTTCCTAGGTCCAGCCGAGGAAATGATTCTATATGGGTTGTCGTGGACAGGCTCACAAAAGTTGCTCACTTTATTCCTGTCCGGACAACCTATCGTGGAGATCAGCTTGCGGATCTTTACATTTCTCGGATTGTCAGCCTACACGGAGTCCCAAGCAGGATTGTATCTGATCGAGGTACACAGTTCACATCTAGATTTTGGAAGAAGTTGCACGAGAGTTTGGGAACCAAACTAGCTTTTAGCACAGCATATCACCCGCAGACTGATGGACAAACTGAGCGTGTGAACCAAATTCTGGAAGACATGCTCCGTGCTTGTGTGTTGTCCTATGGAATTAAATGGGAAGACTGTCTGCCCTTCGCAGAGTTTTCTTACAACAACAGTTATCAGTCTAGCTTGCAAATGGCCCCTTTTGAAGCTCTGTATGGACGTAAATGCCGTACACCTTTAAATTGGACTGAGACTGGAGACAGTCAGGTTTTTGGTGTGGACACTTTGAAGGCTGCAGAGGAGCAGGTCCAACTTATTCGGGAACGTTTAAAGACAGCTCAATCTCGTCAGAAGAGTTATGCTGATACGAAGCGTCGTGATGTCTCTTTCAGCATTGGAGATTTCGTGTACCTTCGTGTTACGCCACTCAAAGGGATGCAGCGTTTCCATGTCAAAGGAAAGCTGGCCCCCAGGTATATTGGCCCTTTTAAGATCTTGGCACGTCGTGGCGAAGTTTCTTATCAGTTAGAATTACCTGAGGAGCTATCTGCTTTTCACAATGTTTTCCATGTGTCATTGCTCCGGAAATGTCTGCAAGTACCGGAGAAAGATCTCTCGTATCAAGACGTGGATTTCAGGACCATTGACATAAATGATGATTTGACTTATCGTGATAGACCCCTGCGGGTTCTCGAGGAAATTGTGCGTGCTACCAGGAGGCGTGCTATAAAATTCCTTAAGATTCAGTGGACCAATCACTCTGAGGAAGAAGCTACCTGGGAGCGTGAGGATGATATCAGGAAGGAGTTCCCTGATTTTCTTAAAGCCTAGACCCGCGAATCTCGGGACGAGATTCTTTTAAGGGGGGGAGATTTGTCACATCCCTGTTTTTAAGCACTTGTATAATAGTATTTTAGCATGTCTCTTAAGACCTTTGTAATGCAATTAAGTGGACAACATGTTGTGTACTGATGGTTATCTATGCAATATTAGTGATGTGTTTCTTTTCACTCACTTGAGGAGTTTTTCTCCTAAGAAACACATTGCTTTATTATTGTTTTCCCATGTTTTCCACTAAGGCTCTTATGAGATTATTTTTCAAGACTTGAGGTGACCTTTGGTTTCAACTTAAAAATGTGTTATTAATGTTTAGGAATCATCTTGAACTTGAAATAAAATTAATTGGAAAAGATTCCATTAGCTTTTCCATTATAAATTTTGCCCTGAAAAACAGCCAAGTAACTGTTTTCAACCCTTGTTTTCCATCACAAGGATTATCCATTTATGGATTTTCTTTGATCAAAGTTACTCTCTGTAATGAGTACAACAAAACTACACTCTTGGAAAAACCTACAAAGAAAATTAACACACAATTCCAAGATGGTTTTTGAGCCATCTTGATAAGACAGAAAATTGAACATTTTAAAACAGAGATTGTACCTACTTTGCCATTTATTTTCAGAGCCATAAACCCATCATTTTTCAAATCAAATGGTTGGATCTGAAACTTGGATAGTTGTTCCTTGTTGAGCATTTTAAATCACTCATTTTAGAGCTGGTTTGCTTGGTGAAAACAAACCCAACTTTTGCTATCTCTGTCTGTTTTTCCAGCACTTAGAAAAATTCAGAAACTGTCTAACTGAATTTTTCTGACAGAACAGTGATTACACTTTTAGGCTTGATGTTTTTAGATGTTGTGCACTGATCCAAGCCAGGGCACTTTGCCTATTCGAAAGCCTAATGTATATACTTCTAGAAGGTGGCATTGGATGCTATTTTGACTGACCAGGATGAGAGAAACATGAGGTGGCATTTGACTATATTGTGATGTCATTAGAGTGGTTGAAATAGTGTTGATTCTTTCTTTTGCCCATCACTTGGCCTTTGCTGTGGCCTTGCTCATCATTTTGGTACTTGCTTGACCCTTTGGCACCAATAGAAACCAGTGCAAGCCCTGGAGAACCCCCAAGGGGCAAGGGCATGCCCATGCCATGCCAACCCGAGCACCTCCACCTTGGCCTCGTGGCTACAAATCAATCGGGACCTAGCCCTCTCGCCAGCACACTCTCCTCACTCCACTCAACCACCCCGTAGCCCTCTCGCTTGCTCTCTCGCTCTCTGCAAGCGAGGCGAGCCGTGGCCATTGTCGGGGCCGAGCAGATCGGGCACGAGGTCGCCGCAGCATCCACTGCCTCTCCCACCCCTCTTTCGCCTCCATTGCAACCCCCTGGAGCTGGCCAGCCTCCCTGACATCCTCTTGCCCCCTCTCGCTTGCAGGTTCCTCGCCGCCGTCCGTGGAGCCGCCGCAGAGCACCGTCGAGCCGCCGCCGTGTCCCTGCCTCCTCGCCACCCGTGCCCGCGCCAAGGAGTCGCCCAGGCCACCCTCTCCCACACCCGCACCGTCCCTTAGCTTCTCGCGAGCCCGAGGTGAGCTAATCGCCGTGCCCGTGAGGTGTTCGTCCGCGGATTAGGAGAGAGAGAGAGAGGACTGACGCGGGGAGGAAGAGAGAACGGGAACCGTCGATCTGAGAATCGACGGCCCCCTTTGAACCGTGCATTTCGCGCGCGCGCGCGCGCAGGCGGGCTGCGCTGTGCGTTGCTGGGCCGCGCGCTGTGGGATCTGGCCCGTTGGGCAGTTTTTAGGTTAAAAACGAAATTACTTTTTTTTCTGGCAGATTAAAATAGCTGTTAGCTTTAGGCTTAGAAATGGTAGCATATAAAATTATTTTGCCTTGCTAATTTTTGTGCTACTAGACATGCAAATTTGCAACCATATCCCACT
Source organism: Alopecurus myosuroides (assembly GCA_028641055.1). Taxonomy (NCBI): domain Eukaryota; kingdom Viridiplantae; phylum Streptophyta; class Magnoliopsida; order Poales; family Poaceae; genus Alopecurus; species Alopecurus myosuroides. Next base: position 72,533,296 of record CM054062.1, read on the forward strand.
GGCAGAAACTTGTTTAGAGTTTTTATGATTTTTCTAAAAATCATATGCCAGACAGTACCCTCAAATTTGAATTGAATAGAACTTCAAAAATACAAAACATTTTTGAGCAAACTCAACTGTTTTGGAAAGCCCTTTCCAATACCTATCAGTAGAATTTTAGTTTGCATCAAGGTGAGCTGCCATTTGGAAATGCCATCCATTTTGGTAAAACATCAGTGGGCTATTCCATGATTTTTAGAGGGAGTTTGGGATATTATTTTTGAGTGAGGCAAGTTGGAGAAGCTTTGTAGTGTTAAAGACTATCACATCCTAGAAGGATTTGCTTTTTAGAGCAACAGAAAATTTTAGAGAGACAGAACAAGTTTTGGTTACTTTCTGTCTAGATTTTAATTCTAGATCTTGCCTCATATGTTACTTTTGTGAGTTGCAAATGATGTGATCTTGATTGTTATGTTGTTTTCCATTATGGGTATGATGTATACAAGTTGTATGAGCATGTTAGAATAAATGTTTGAATGGTAGCATTTTAGAACTAGTTTTCAATGCTTATGTCTTGCTAATGGCTAGATTTTTATGTGTATTTTGAGTAGATAATTAAATAAATCTTTGGGCTAGTTGCTAGATTGTTTTTCATGGAACCAGTACCACCTAGGTACTGTTAATAGGGTTATAGCACCTCTGGATGCTTGGTGCTTGTGTTTGAAATAGGTTTAAAATAGGGTTGCTTAAGGACTAGATTTCACACTAGAATATTCATGTTTGTTTTGTGTCTTGTTTTCCACTAGGGAAAAATATGACTCTTTGGTATTGAAACCAGAGGATGAAAAGTACTTGTGGCAATATTTCATTAGGGTTTTCACCTCTGGTAGATTTCCTATTAAATAGCACAAAAGCATGAGTAGCACTTGGGTGACTAGAAATAAACCTCCTCACATGTGTAGCTTTTTAAGCATATCTATCCTTGTTTCCTAGCTATGTTTTTATGTTATTTTTGTGAGATCCAGTAGCATATATGGTACTGGTTAGAGGTGTATTTTTGCCTCTGAAATCTTGCACACTTGTGCATAACATTAGCTAGTATAGTCTAAACTAGTCTAGTAGTTTCCTAAATTTTCTACTAGTATGAGTAGGAATTTTTGGGGTGTTTGTGTGTTGTTTTTAGCACTTTTATAAAAGTGACCAGAGGCTCATTAACCTCTTGGTGAGCATATTCACTAGTGGAACACCCACTGGTATGTTTGCCTCATGGTGAAAAATAAGTTGACTTGTTGTCATGAGCTTATTTTCACCACTTAAGTAATTTAGCAAATTGTGTGTGCTAGTCATAGAGTTTGTTGTGGGAATTTTTATGCATCAAAATGTGTTTTATGTGACACCCTACTGTCCATTAACATGTGCTATATCCCACTGGTCCATAATGTTCTTAGCTAAGAAGCATTGTTTTGGGCTACACATAAACACTAGGAAAAATCAGATTTTCCAACTATAGTTTTTATGCCAATTTTTCTTTAGGGAAAAATGGAGAACTTTGAGTGGTACTTTTTGATTGCTTGCTGTATGTATTGCTTGTAGCATTGTTTGCCTTGCTTGGTCCTGAAAGTGTTCCTTTATTTCTTTTTACGACGTTAGAAAACGAGGAGGAAGGAATTGCTGAAGAAGGGTATTGCAACTCCTGTTACTTTCAGGATCAGGACCATCACTTGTACCAAGGCAAGCCATCCTAATGCTTGCTGTATAACTACTTATCATTATCTATCATGCATGCTTTTCACTTCTGAAGTTTTACAAAAATATACCTTCAAAAACTATTTTTGTGTGAATCCTATTACTACTATTAATACTACTAGTATAAGGACTCATAATCATAGTCAACTTGGTATTACCAAGCCCTTAGACACTAAATGGTATATAAATACCATACACCTACTTAAAACTTGAGTTCTTAAATGAACTAAATAAAATGTGTTTTTGTAAACAAAGGCCTTATGGAAGGAAAACCCCGGAGGAAGGGTGAGACCCTGTCTGCCGGAAGGATTGTTATGATGGGAAATTTTATGAGAAATGTTTACAAAAGACACATAACCTAGTCTTCGCTGGACAACCATTATCGTACTGCCACTTTACCCCAATATGGGTAGGGGCTTGATTAAAAGCTTGTTAGGGTTAGTGTATGTGCTATCTCAAAGGCTATAGGGGATTGGATCCTCCAAACCGAAATGTCGCTAGGAGTGAGTATACGGGACATCTAAAGTGTGGGATTAATTTTCCCTCCGGATGCAGCAGTTGGGTCTCCTGTTAGGCGGTGTGTGACATGGCTTGCCAGGGAGGGAAACCCCAATTGAAGAGATAGTCATGTACTAGCTTGTACAGAGTGGATAGTCAAGACCAGTTATCTGATGTTCTCATAGGTTGGGAACAGTCCATGGTTGTTTCATGGCAGACTCTGGATCTGGTGGAAATGTGTACACCTCTGCAGAGTAAAACTATTTCGAGATAGCCGCGTCCTCGGATATGGACGGTTGAATGGCCATGTAGCTAGTATTGTGTCAACTTTTCAAAAGAGGTTTTGAAGGAAGGCTTTTGTACCTGAGAGGTACTATGGAGGAATGACTTGGTATCTGCGAGATACCGATGAGAAAGAAACTACTACTAAAAGTTTCTGAAAAGAAAAACTTTCTTTTCCAAAAGTATTATAAAACCTCCAAGATATGTGATATCTACGAGAGCAAAACTACATTATTTTAAATGATTTTGGTTACAAAGAGGTGAACTTGGAGAATCAACCATGGCAAATCTTTTATCTGTCATGGGTAGCTGAACCATATGTACGGCCTACCCACTACACCAAATAAGCATGTATGCATTGATGTAAGCTAATAAAGGATGTCTTGTTGAGTACATTCAAATGTACTCATTTGGTTTCGCCCCTGGTATCTACTTATCAGACTACGAGGAGCCACCTCAGGAGGAGTACTATGAGGAGGAGTTCTACGCTGATGGCCCTGCGAGTTAGGATCGTCTCCCAGTCAGCAGCCTGTAGGATGAGGCGTGACTCGGGTTCTACTACGCTATGCTTATCGTCTTCCGCTGTGTTTACTTTGAATGTCTGTCCTGCGTGACAGTTATCAAGAACTTGGTCATGTGACCATTTATGTAAGACTCTATATTCGTGTAATGGATGATGTATTCTGTATGCCAACTACGTATGTTGTTCACGACTGGTTCTTCTGGGATCGTGAATGGATGCATATGAGGGGTTCTGGACCTACCGGTCTGGGGCCTCTACAGAACCTTCAGTAGGTAGGTGGCATACTTGACCTTATCTTCCTCAGCAACATGAGCTATCTCCAGAGCCATGTTCATCTCCCTGATCCAGTCATCAGCATCCAGAGGCTCACGTGTTGCCACGAAAGCTCTCGGCCCCAAGCTCAGAAACTCCTTGATGCTGACTCGCGGAGCATTCTGGTTGTTGTTCTGGTTAGCCTGGATCTGGGCCATCTGAGCCACGACCTGAGTCATCTGAGTCAATAGCTCCGTGAGCGGAGGTGGTTCAGGCATGGTGTTCCTGGTTGGAGGCATCCTGAACAGAAATGCATTTTATCACAATAACAGCAAAGGATAGACTTGGTAACCGAAAGAGAGATTATTCCGACGCATGAATAGATAACCAACAGGTACATCATCACATGTTCAAATACATCAGAATATCCAACAGACCAATACATGGTTCGAATGCCACAGGATAACTAAACATAGCTAGGAATGGATACATCGGTACTCCCATGCTCATCACGCAGGACGGCGGCGAGTAGTACGACGAGAGATACGGTGAGGAGGAATCCCACGGAAGTAGGTATGACGACGATCCACGTAGAGCGGGACTGCTCTGAGAGCAACTCTCGGTGTGGTGAAGTAGAAAGCGTCGTCTCCCTGTGCTCCATAGCGGGGAATCCCTGTGTAACCAGCTCCAAGGTCGAGAAGTGGGCCTCTGATCGGCTCGTAACCTCCAGCATCTGGCAGCGGTAACCCAGCTGTCTGAACGCAACGTGCAAAGCGCTCATCTCCAACAAAGTCTGTGGTGTACGTCGCCAGACGAGTGAGAGCCAGGTGGAGCTGCTCCCTGACTGAGGCTAACTCCTGAGAAAGTGTGGAAGCAACTGCGTCACTGTGCCTCACGAACTGGGCAGTGGTGTGCAGCCTGGAGCTATCAGACTCGTAGGTATCCAGGTTGCTGTGGAGACTGAAGTGAACTCCCGCCGACGTGATGTAACCACGGGGGATGTGACGATAGATAGAATCGTCAAACCCCCAGTAGTCAGCACGGAGGACGGTGAGACTCACGTAAGCTGCCTGCTGCACGGCCATATCCACTGTGGAACCTACTGCCTCGTAGCGGTGGACAACGCTCCTGCCATCATCCGACAGAATGTAGACGATAGCCCGGTAGTAAGTCTGGTCAAACTCTCGCTGCTGCTCGTAGACCTGGTACTCTGGTGCCCAATGGAACCCCAGATAGGTAACCATGTCTCTCAGCATCTCCGTATAACCGGCGGTGCTCTCACAGCGACTCATCCGAACCACCTGCGGGTAGAACCTGAGATCCATCTGCAGATGATTTGGGAGGTTTTGATTAGACTCCGGTAGAATAAATGAAGTGGAAAACAATAGCAAGGTTTCAACGGACGAAAGGTTCTTTAGAAGAACAGGATATCGAAGCAACATCGGGAAAACGAGACCAAAAGTCCTGAGGTACTAAGGAGAACCCAAAACACGTGAAATCCTAACTTGAAAGTTTAGGTGAGAACAGAAAACAATGTTGCACTTCCTTACCAGAAAAGGGTGGGTGGGTGGGGAAAGAAGAAAAATGGCAGAATTCCTACTCTCACGCTTCATTTTTCCTATATAGCTACAAAATAGTTTCTAGACTCAACTGCGACCAGTAAAAAGGATCCTACAGGCAGACAGGCTCTGATACCATTTGTCGCACCCGGACTTCTAGAGGATACTCACCGTACGAACTGAACAGTATTTTGGTTGGATTACGGGGCTTAACGGCTCCCGCGTCCCCTTACGGGTAGGCCAGCACTTATGTGCGACAACCAACCGTTACTGTTCACCGTCGATGTAAACTATCCCGTAGAAATCAGGATACTACCATTGACGTACTTTATACCATACACACATGGTACGTCAACGGTTTTGAACAAAAGAATAACACAACATGCCTCTAAGACACAAAAGATTGAAATAAGGTTGCGAAATAGCCTTCACTAAGGCAGAAATAGCAAATACAATCATCCAGAGGACACATGTCCCAACATAGCATTCATTACATCAGCGGAAGCAATCAACGGTGTCTGGGTACAGACAAATCAAACAGGCTTAAGAAGCCGGAGAAAATAAAGAAGACGAAGCCCATCCACGTAGGTCCTGGATCCAGCCCTGGTCCAGCTATCTACTCGTCTGCAGTCTCGTCAAACTCCACGAAGTAGCCATCCTGGTGGTCATCGTAGCCGTAGTCGTAGTCTGCGTAAACCACAGCCCCAAAGGGTTCAGTACAACAACGTACTGGCAAGCAAGACTCACAGTTCACCAAAGTGTAGCCCGTCAACACCAAGCACAGATGCCTTGGGATCAACGGAAGAAAAGGGGTATAAAAGATGCTGCAACTGGCTGCACTAACCAACTACAGAACATACTACAACTCCCGGTGTATCAGAAAGAGATAAGATAGCGTATCGTAACCAACTATCGCTAACCACCAAACAAACCCATCCTGGATCTCGCCCCTTATCCAAAGAAGCAATCCGAGGATAACTCACACAGTTGGATTAAAGATGGATCAAGTTGTTGTTTCAATATGGCTATTACTAGTCAAGTTATCATTAGTTAGGTGTAAGTTGTTCTGAGTACTTGTTAGCCAGTACTTTCACCAAGTCAACCATAACCGCGGAAAACACGGCTTCTCGAGAAGATTTATCCCTGCAGGGTTGCACCAATTTGGCCGTACACGCAAGAATATCCCGCCAGACGGGAATCAAACCCACCAAGCGAGGCACTCTACACAACTCAACTCTTCTTCGCATCAAGCCCAAAGCACCACGTACTGTGCGTGCGCGGCTAATCGAGCCCCCCGAAGAAAAGGAGGACCCTCATAGCACTCGAAGACCACGCCGCCCTAAATGCCGACTACAAAAGTTCCACCCTGGCCTCGGGTTCGTACCTGCATATGCGTGCATCAAATGGAAAGCCCGAACTAAGTGTGGTGATTTGGACGAGATGCGGATCGAGTCAAATTGAGGGGGGCGCCCATACACGCTTCCCACATGCAGATAGTGCGCTAATCATGGATCAGTAGACAAGACCCTTTTCCTATTAGGGTCGACACTAGCAGGCCTCAAAACCACGCCGGGCCTCCTGCCGGTGCCTTATCAGCAAATTATTATTACCTCAAATTCACAGGTGTTGTTTAACATCGAGCCCTAGAATATAACAGAATATAATAACAGAAAGTAACTGATAACAGACTCGAGCAAAACAACCCTAAGCATGCTAGTAAGACACGGGCCCAAGCAACGGGGTTTTAGGACTGTAGGTGTGGCAATATCAGGGTTTAGGGTATCATGTGATAGGTTCGTAACAGAAACAACTACCACTATGGCTAGCAGAAAAGAACAACGGAAAGTATCGGTAACCAATGTTGAAAGGAACACGATGGTTCATGTGAGTGATAACTTGCCTGCAAACCCAGCAGCCGGGTACTGAGCTAGATCCTCAGAAGGGGTGTCGTAAAGGTCGTCGGTATCAACGTCGTCGTCTATCCGAGAAGAAGCAAACAAACAAGGCAGAATATAAACAATCATCATCATGGCATAGTGCACAATCAAATATGATGCATGACAAGTTAATAGATGCATCAAAATAAACTGATTGATAGGATAACACAATTTAAATGGACACATATGCAATTTTGAGTTGCATATGAAAAGCCCATGGATTTTGGTTAGATTATTTGTTTTCCAACTAATCAACAGGTGCTGGTGGTTTAGTATGATGCATGCAAAAGGAAAACAGCAAAATAACAACATTAGAATCAAATTAAAATAGGGTGTAGCAATTTAGAATTTTATTATTAACTTAGGGAATTTTGGGTGCCTTAAAGGTGACACACAAATACTTGTTGTTTTCACCCATTTAAAATGTTCAAAACAAATAACAAAGTTGATATTTGAAAAGGTTATCAAATTTTAGTTGGATTACATGTTTCACATTTTGAAATTGGACTTAGGATTATTTAATTATGAATTAAACAATATTGAACAATTTTTAATTGCATTAAACAAGATTTAAATGGTTTAGGCAATTTTAATTATTCAAAACAGAAAACAAAAATTATATTTGAATAGGTTATTTAAAATGGTATGGAAAACATATTTTATTTGCATTTATTGGATTAATAAATAATTAGTTATGGATTTTAGAAATTAGCATTTGAAATATTTAAGTTTGAATTTTAAATACATTTGAAGTTTCCAAAACAGTACACAAATTGGATATTTGGAAAGTTTAGGAAATTTGGATCTGAAAACATATAAAGTTTTTATTTATTGGGTTTACAGAACAAAAGATATTAAATTTTGAAGTTTTATATTCAAATTTGTTGTTTAAATGGATTTAGTAATTAAAAGGAATGCGCAGAAACCTTTTGTTACCGATCTGCTCCCTACCCTAGCCGCTGTCCAGTGGACCCCCTAGCCAGCGTGGCGCGCGCGCGCACGCGTGGCAGAGGAGGACAATGACCTGTGGGCCTGCGCGCGGTGGAAGCAAAATACCAAAAAAAAGTTGGGCGCTTGCGGGCTCGAACCCGAGACCTGCCGCGAAATTCAGAGAAGCGCAACCAGTGCGGTAGCTGCAGTCGTTTGTTAGGGATACGGATGCAGTGAGGTTATCTCTTCGTTCGCCTGTTAACTGAACTTAACTGACGAGCGTTTTCTTCCTCGACTGACAGACTACGGTGGCGCTGCTCGCCGGCGTTGCGGTGATCGTGGACGTGCACGAGTGGTTGCTGGACGTTGCAGATCATGCACTGATGCAGAGGAGGGAGAGAGTGGAAGGAAAACGGTGCTCACCGCCGGAGTAATCGAAGCAGCGGCCCGGTGACGACCTGCTGACGACGGTGGCCGCGGCGAAGTCGAGGACGACGTCGAGGATGTGGTGCTCCTCCGTGCTCCCGCGGTTGTCCAAGGCGTCGAGGAAGCAGTGGCGAAACGATTCCAGCAAACAATCGGTGCGGAGAAGCACTGCAACGTCGACGAGCACTTCGGGTTCAGTTAAGGTGGCACGGTGGCCGGAGAGGAAAGAGATCGCGGCGTCGAACGGAGGCTCACCGGGGTTTTCTCTGGTGTCCAAGGGGGAGAGGAAGGAGCGGGGAGTCGATCTCGCGGTTCAGGTAGGGGTGAGGTAGGCCATGGCGACGGCGGCGAGCAGGAATTCAGTCGCGGCTCCGGTGAGGTGGTGGCAGAGGAGAAATTCGCGTCGGGGAGGAGGCGAACGACGGCGGCGGAGAGGGGAAACAGGACCTAGGGCTAGGGTTTTTGACGGCGCAGCCCCTAGGGCTCGTTTTATAGTCGCGGAAGCGACTGGTGGCCGCCGGCGTCGCTGCGGGGTTGCGGTGGCGCCTCCGATGCGCTGCCGTACAAGGGGAAGGTGATCAGCACGCTTTTCAAAGCGTTACGCTGCGCTAGGTGGGTTGGGCTGGCGCGCGCGTTAGATAGATTGGGCTGGGTAGGCTTAGCTGCCGCGCGCGCTAGGTTTTGCTCGTTTTTATTTTTTTCCTTTTCTGTTTTTTTTGTAGCTTTAGCTTTAGGAAGAAAAACATAGGTTTTTGTTTATAGAAAAATTTGGAAAAATTAGGATAAATTACTTAGGTGAAAAGCAACCATTTGGTAGCTTTTGTTTTCAAAATTTTAAATGTTTGCTTGCGGTTTAAAAAAATTGAACCAAATTAAATGAAATTTGCAATATTAATTAATATTGGAAAACAAAGCGATTTCAATAGGGTTTCCCCTAGGGTTTTTTTTTAAAGTGATTTAAAGAATATCAATTTGTGGTGAACTTCATGGATTCAAAAGTGTAATGATTTTGAGAGTTGGTTTGAATTTGGAAATGATTTGAAATTAATTGATTAAAGTGATTGATTGAATTAAGCAACAATTTAATAGTTGATCCAATATGAAATAATTGGAAGCAATTGATGTTTTTGATTTGCAATTCTTTATTTGAAAAGATTGTAACAGACAAGTGTGAAAACAAAGGTTGATTAAGTTTGACTTTCCTTATGAAAACAATGCAAACAGGAATAAATATGAGGATGATGACATGATGCATTGCTTAAATAAAACAAAGAAGTAAAACAACTAGGGTGTTTTCATACTTGGATGTTACAGCTGGATGCACTGGAAACTCGGCTCCGAGAGGAAACGACTAGAATACATCAAAGGCATCAAACTAGATTACCAGCATTGGGAGGAGTCATAAACCCGGCCGCACTATTTATCACGCCTCAGGATCAGCCGATTCCAGCGGCAAATCAGGGAACCGCCCCTCAGCCGACAACCGGAGGAGTACAACCGGTAGATATGCAGGCCGGATTACCCGCACCACAGACTGGAGTTACTGCCGGCAATACTGTACCACCACAACCACCACCACCACCACCACCACCATCGCGTTTTCGCACACCAGCGGGTCATTACAACAATCCCATGGACAACGTGTACGCGGCAACGCTTGCACTAAATCAAATCCCCGTGAGAGAGTCACCACACGCAGAGTAGACCCGGCGGGCGATAGATATGCTGCGCACCACGGTGGCGCAACAGGTTAATTACCCGGATCACAGAAGTGGAATGCATGGGACGCCATATGTCAGCCAACAACAAGGTAACGCTGGAAACATCCAAACAAGTTCGGCACGGCGGAGGGAAGAGCAGCAGCAAATGCCGCCTCCTCCACACATACAGGCAGTACCAGCAGCATCAGCAGCACAGGCCATCGTGGATAGTTCCAGAGCCAGGAGAGCCGTGGCCGGGTCTGCGGCACATGGGCCACCAGCGGTACCGCATCCAGCTGTACCCCCTGCAGGATCACACGTCTCCCGAGTAAGACCAGCTTCAACCATTCTTACAGGGCCTAAGTGTCTTTCGGATAGCATCAGAGCTGAGCCTTACCCGGAAAAGTTCAAAGAACCGGGTAAAGTGGTGAATTATGAGCCGACTATGGATCCGGAAACATGGTTGAGCAGCTATGAGATGGCCATGTCGATTCGCAATGCGTCCGAGAATCTTCAAGCCAAGTTCATGTATCTAATGATGTCAGAGGGAGCAGCAAAGTTATGGTTCGCCAATCTACCGGAAGGATCTATCAAGTCATGGGAAGAATTGAAAACTGCGTTTATCAAGCACTTTCACGGGACGTGTAGAAAGTTATTCACTATTGACGACTTAGAGCGATGTGTTCAGAAGAAGGGAGAATCGGCGCGCAGCTGGGTGCGCCGGGTTATGGAAATTCTCCATTCATCTACGGATATTCAGCCCAAGGATGCGCTGCAAGCTATGGCAAAGACCTGCAAGTACACACCCTTAGTACAAAAATTAACTCGCATGAAATCTAGTCGGAATGCTTCGGAGGTCACAATGGGAGAATTGATGGATGCATGCAACAAACATGCCGCAACGGACACTACGGAAGAGGAAACTGATGATAAAAAAGCAAAAGCAAACACAAGTAGTAATGGAAGAACCGGCAACGGATCAGCATCGGGTAACAACAGCGAGAACAAGCGTCTGTTTGAAGGAGGCTCTGAGTTTGTCGCCAATACTGAAGCTGGATCTTCCAGACCCAGGGCAGAAGGAAATTTCAATGCTGGAAATCACAATGGAGGAAACTATCAAGGGCCACCAAGGCTGAGTAATAATTGGGACATATTCAGAATGGCATGCCCGAAGCACAGCAGGAACGGTAGGCCAGCTAACCACTCCTTGGAGCAGTGCGCCGACCTACAGAGATGGAAAAATGAGGAAGTGAACAGAGCCATGCGAGGTGCAGGACGGGGAGGAGGACCGGGTCCAGGAGGAAACCCGGGCAACGGCCCACCCCCAGCCGGTAACCCGGCAGCTGGAAATCAAGGTAATAACTAAGGGGGAGCAGGAGGTTTCCAGGCTAACCCCAAACAGTTGGGTCAATATCATGTGCATACCACAGGAGGTTCTAACAAGGACAAAAAGATACTGAAGCAAGCGGTCAATTCAGTTTCTTCGGCTGTCCCGAGATACCTGAGATGGTCAGAACAGGATGTAACATGGAGCAGAAGGGACCACCCGGAAAGAGTAGAACACCCGGGAGTCTTGGCATTAGTAGTCGCACCGCAGGTCAATGGGTATGAACTGAAAAAGTTTTTGATGGATGGTGGAAGTAGCATCAATATACTGTATTGGGAAACCTTCTTACGCATGGGCCTCAAGGAGTCTCAGCTACAGAAAAGCTCAACAATTTTTCATGGGATAGTGCCGGGTCATTCAGCGTTCCCCGAGGGAAAAATCGCATTGGAGGTAGCTTTTGGGGAATCAAAGGATAACTATCGAGTTGAGTGGCTCACTTTTGAGGTGGTCAAATTGCGCAGTCCTTATCACGCGTTATTCAGAAGGCCGGCTTATGCCAAATTCATGGCTAGGCCGTGTTACGTGTATCTACAGCTAAAAATCCCGGGTCCCAAGAAGACCATTACCATACATGGAAATCGAGACATAGCAGCTGAATGCGATGAAGGAGACGCAGCAATGGCCGAGCAAGCCTGTAGAAAAGAGGAACTCAAGCATTACCGGTCTCAAGTAGACCCGGAGGATAGAACCACATCAAAAAGGCCGAGTACTGAAGGCGAAAGAGCAAAGTCCAAGGCAGCACAAGATGCTAAGATGGTGGCTTTTATCAAGGATGATTCCCCCAAACAATCTGCCATAGGAGAAGAAATTGCACGGCCGCTCACAACCAGCCGCGCTACGAAGACACCTCACCCGGGTTGGCTAGTAAACCCGGTACTCATCATGAAAAAGTCCAGCAAATGGAGAATGTGTATCGGTAACGTCAGCCCGGGACCGGTTCCCAAGAAGAACTAAACAATGTAACGGGCAGCAGGTTTCAGACGCGCTCTTTTCCTACCCAGGGTACCTAAGGGGACTGGAAGGTTTTTAATGAGGCGGCCTGCTGATCCAAACTTTCTCGTATCAATAAAGAGATGATTATCAAGTCCTATTTTGTTACGGCCTTTACTTCGATTACAAGTAAGTAGTATCCATTGCCATCAATACATCAGTATCATTAAGTATGTTGAATATGTATAGGTCTCGGGGGCTGGTTGCTCAAGTAGCGCAGCTACAAACCCAAAGACCCGGCCTTGATGCCTATGAGTTATAAGGGCCGATTATTCGCAAACGAGTACGGCTGCAATCTTATAACCGGACAAAGAAGCCAAATTTTCTTGACTTTTCTTACTTAAGCTCGATGTGACTCGCACTAAAGTGGCATGATTTGCTCGCTTACGATTACAATCAGCCATGAAGCCCATTGGGACTTGTCTGACCCTGTTTTCGTATAGATGTAACAACATGGTATCCACGCGAAAGCCGGCTTACAGTACAAGATAGTCAAAAGGGTCATCTAAACCACAAGTTATGCAGAGTACAAGGCTAATAACTGGAAACTCAACGTTTATCAAGCATAACTTCATTATCTATATGAAAGAATTCCGGGTTTCGGCTTAGCAACAACAAGTTTGTTCTCTTCAAAAAAACCACACACCACAGACTCGGAAATTCGGGCCTTGGGGACTGTGGGTTCCAAAACAGAATCAAGTTGTTTCGTCGCTAAGCTCGAAAGACCCCAATGTCCGAGTCGTGGGGACTTGGGGACTTAAAGAAAAGTCCACCTGTCAAAACTCACGATACTCGGAAATAAAGAAGGAAATGAAAAGAAAGTCGGATATCAAGAATAAGTTCAAAAGTAGACAAGTACCAAGTTCATCAAAAGGCCTAGAAAGGCACGAAGTGTATCACAGAATTAAAGTGCGTTACAAGTTGCGACACTAGTATCAAGGGTGCGCAGGCGCACCGTCAAAAGAATACTTGTTTTGAGTAAAAACATCAGATGATTGAAGTATTTTTATGGCGTTTGCCTATTCGGCTTCCTGAGTAGGGTCCACATCTTTGCCCTTGCCCTCCGGGTCTTGCTCCTGGACTTGCTCTTTAGCTCTCCCGGCATCATCACCCGGATTCCTTGCGGCAGGACGGACAGGCGGAAGAACAGTTGGTGTAGAGGTGGTTGGCCCTGATCCTAACTCGGCCTCTCTCTTCGCAGTTGCTTCCCTCTTCCTGGCCGAATCAGCAGCCCATTTCTCCAAAATATCAAAGGGTGGGGGTGCGTCCTCCGTAACAATTTTGCCTTCAGCATCGTATGCACTCATGATAGTGTTCAGATCCATACTATCGGCCAAAGTGGTGGCCGAATGACGCACTGCGGACTGTACGGCCTTGAAGTCCTTAGGTGTAAACTTGGAGCCATCTGCTTTGAATTCTGGACACCCGGATATTACCTTTGCCGGATCAAGCTTCGGAAAGTAAGCCTTAGCCAGGGTAAAGGCCCGGGTCATACCAATCCGGCATGCCGAGCGTTTCCAGATTTCAATCCAGCCAGGCACGGTGGAGCAGGCTTTGATAAGATTTTCTTCACCCGGATATACTTCAGTAGGCCACTTCACGGCGTCCAGTATAAACTTTGTGCCGGCAAAGAAAGTCCGGAGCACAGTCTTTAAAGTTTTAGCCTTTGCAATGGCATCCTCTTCTGGGGCCGCAAGGTTGGCACCTGCAGTTGAAGCAAAGGAAAGACGTATCAGTAATCCCGAGTATCATATAATAAAGTAAAGGCATGAAGACAGTCGGCAGCAAAAACTTACTAAGCAAGATCTGATAGGTATCGGTGACCTGGTCCGATAGTTTCTTCAGTGCAGTTTGACCAGTATTGCACTTCTTCTTGTATTTAGAAACATCCTTCTTCAAGGTTTCCACGTCATCCTCAAGGGTTTCTCTCCGCTTTACCTCGGCGAGAAGAAGTTGTTCGGTCTTGAGCAAAATTTCATCAGACCGGGTCATCTGCGCCTGTAAGTAGCAAGGAACACAAGTATCAGTCGGATATTATAGCAAGCTGAGTATTGCGTAAAGTACCAAGCACAACTTCAGCAAGTCATGCTCGGAACTTGGGGACTAGGCATACACTACGAGATATCAAGTATTATTACCTGGTACGCTGCGGCCATGCGCTCCAGAATATTGCTCTCTGAAGTCTTCATAGTGAGGAGAGTGCTCATCAGTTGATCAAAAGTATCATTACCCGTGTCAGAGGACCCGGGGCCTTGGAAATTCCGAGAAGGAGTTTTCTTCTTAGCAGGGGGCGGCATCCGGGTCATCCGAACGTTGGAATCTGATGCCCCCTCTCCCGCACCCAAAGTGGCAGCTCTTTTCTTCATGCTTGCGTGAGAGGCTATCGGATACTCGGCTTCTTGTATGCCCGGGTTTATTGGTGACACTTGTTCTTTGCTGCTAGACGCGGCTGTTGTCTTATCAGCCGGGTTCCCCTTACCCGGGTCATCGGTCGCCATTTCTTCTTGGTCGCTAATAACGACGGTGGCCCTATGGATAGTATGAGTGAGTAATTAGTGTGCAATCAGGAAAGGGTGATGAAAATGTGATAGAACGTCAGAAAAGGAACTTTACCCGGGATTCACCGCAAAGTCCGAAGGGAATTCGTTGCTGGACCCGGGCGAAACTGAAAAATATCAAGCCAGGTTCCGTAAGGGAATGGTTCAGGAAGATTGTTTCCTCCGAGAAAGGATAAGGTTAATACCAGCGCGTCCAGCCGGAGACAATGGAATACCCGGGCTGGGTTCTCGAGTGTGAAGGGTTCTAATCCGGCTATGTTCCGGATTACCTCTAGTTTTTCTGTCAGAAAACCCTTGATAGTTTTATTGGTGTCGCCAGCCGCAAAGCTGTTGTCAGAATACCGGAGCGGGTCTGTGGTTTGCCCCGAATACTCGCACATTAACTTTGTGCGGATGGAATTGGGCTGAATCCGGAAGTCGACCCAAGTTTTCACCAGGTTGAGCCCGATGAGACCTTGGGCCGCAAGAATAGTGATTTTGGCTAGCAAAGGTTGAATTGCCTCCCTGTCCGAGTCAGGGGCAAAGGCATTAAAATTCTCGGAGATGTCAAGAAGACCCTCTGAGTAACCCGGCAGCTTCTTTTGGCCGAGTGGGGAAGTGTCTCGGCAATAAAAATATGAAAGCTGCCAATGTTTGACGTGGGAGTTAAGGGTAAGAGGTGGCATCAGAGAATTCTTGCGGCGCTGGATAGAGACCCCGCCGCAAGCGAGAAGTGCCCCGTCACCGCTTTCGCGGCACGGTTTGCACTGGAAAAGCTCGACGAAAAGAGCCAAACTTGGCGGAGTGCACAAGTATGACTCGGAAAGGACGATAAAGTGGGAGATATTTAACACAGAATTAGGACCTATGTCAAATACACGAAGGCCATAATGGCTCAGAATGTCGCGGAAGAAGGGGTGACCCGGAGGACGAAAGCCCCGGGTCACGTGCTCTACAAAGCATATTACCTCATCCTTTGCCGGTGTAGGCCGGGTCTCGTTACCCGGCACTCTCCACTGGATATCCTCTTGAGGAGGGAGAACTCCCAGCTCGACCAGTTCTTCTAACTTGGCTTTGGTGACCGTAGATCGCGCCCAGTTGGCGGATATGGAGTTGGTGGTCTTGGCCTTTGCCGGCTGCTTTCCATGTTTCTTGGGAGCCATGGGTGTGACCTGCAAGACACGAGGTATAGGAGTGTGAGGAATAAGACTCGGAAATCATAAGTTTGTCGAGTATTAGTGAGCGGTATCGAGACAGTATGAAGGTTACATAATATCCGGGTGTTATTTCGTGGAGCAAGGTTCAAGCTACCCGGGTATCAAGCATCATTATAAAAATCATGGAGGCTTATGCGTTGAAAGAATGTACGAGGGTAATGGATGGTTATACAAGTACCTATTATGAGTAAAGGGAATCGGAAAAGGGAAGATTTTCCGGATGATAGAGGCAAGGGCGGAAAAATTGGGCGGCCCGAGCCCAGGCTAAAGATTCCATTTCTAGATTTGTGGCAAAATTAGCAGTTGTGGGCGGTAGGGAAGTGAAATAAAGCCAGTATCCAATCCATTGGATGAGCTAGAGTGAATACAAGTAACTTAATTCGGCATGACCGGGAAAATGACCGGCGGGTTGACCTAGATCTAATCTGAATAAAATCAAGAAATTTTGGAGGCTAATTAACGGGTATGGGAGGCTTACTGGAGGAGATCGAAGTGAAGATCGACGGAGGCAAATCGCGCAAGTTTGGTGCCCCTTTGCGATTCCCGACGGGCCGGTTGGGGGTTTGGCGGCGGATCTTGGCGGCGGTGCAGAGTGCGCGGTGGCGGAACGTAGCCGGCGGCCAATAGGCTCCGGTGATGCGCGCGGGATTTCCGTGGTGGCGCTCTGTGAACTTGAGCACGGAGGAAGAAAGGAAGAGGAATGGGGGGAAGTGAGCCGTTGGGGTTAGGGTTACCCCTTCGAGCATATTTATAACGGTTCATGTGGATAAGTTTGGTTCCACGAGCGGGAGCCGGGGATTACGGAGTAACGGCTACCTGTTTGAGTTTTGCGAAATACGCTTTAAGTATTGAGCAAGGTACCTGGACAAAAAAGAGAAGGAGATCCACCCCGTGATATCAGGGTTAATTATCGAGTGTAGAATCTTGACATTATTATCAGTATTTAGACCTGGAAAGTTAAGCCAAGTACTTGGGGAAAAGCCGGGTTACTATATGGCCACCATGGAGTTAGGCCTAGCTATCTATCAAAGCACCTTAACCCGGCCTCCATACACTTGTGTATTTGATATTCTTGCAGGGAATAGCGAGCGCTTCAAGGAAGGATCCGTGAAGCCTAAGCTATTCTGGGGACTACTGATGGAGGGATAATAACCCGGTAGGCCAACTCCAAGGTGTAACCCGGCCCAAAGGACACTGCGCAAGATCCGGCTAAGGGTAAAGAAACTTCTGGAAGGCCCAGGTCTGTATGCCACGTAACCCGGATTGTGGGTTACGGTAAGGGAAAGTTAGGGTTTGTACGTGGTGTCCGGGTAGGACTCAGGGTGCACCTAGGAGGGCAAGCTAGGGGGGTACGGGTGCTTTATAAACCAACCCCTAGGTTTAATTGAGATCTAAGAACCCTAGTAGTACCGTTTGATATCGAGCATCCCGTGTATACGAGAGATCGAGTTAATATATTGAGATCGGAGACTCGGCGACTTGATTGCCGGCTACCAGATCGAGTTCCATCATGTTTTCCTCTGAGCTAAACCCTCTCCCAAACGCCTGTGTCGTCTTGCCCCAAGATCAGTTACCCCCGGTAACGTCTGCCGTGATAATCCCACGACAGAGCGAAACATGGTTACACATATTTCAACAATATTAAGTTTCCCCTCTTTATGCTGAAAGTATTGAAGTTGCACTTGATCTACCTTTCTATGCTTGCTATTATGTGCTTCTTTTATTTGTTTCATTACAAAATGCCAATGCATAGGAAATGGGTTAGACTTAAAAATAAATTGTTTAATATTTTTTGGTGTGTTCCTTATGCTTTAATTTCCTATTCGGTTTGAGCACACATTTATGTCTTTACAACATGTAAAATGCCTTTACCTACTGTTATGTATCATTTAGTTTAAGATTTTCATTTTATAAAAAATTTGGGAAAGTAAATGAGAAGGATGAGTAATGGAGAAGTTGGGGTCGACCTGGAACATATGTTGTTCATGCCAATGAAACCATTGCAAAATCTCTATCATTAAAACTTTTTCCAAAGCTAAAAACAATAAAAATATTAGTTCACTACTGTAACATCACATTTCTGTCTTATTTCTCATCTTAAATGGCAAGAATAATCTTATATGAGAGATAGGATTAAACAATAGTAATTAGCTGTCAAGAAAACAGATTCCTGAACTTCACTGCAAAAAATGTTTAAAATCACAGAAGTGGAATTTTGACCTGGTAATTTACGATAGAAATATTTAGTTATCACTACATATTTCATTAGTTTTAAGTTTTCTGATTTGAGCAACTTAAGTGCCTCTAAAAATTCACTCTTTACGGGTTGTTCAGTTTTTGGCAGATTATGTCTTTATTTTGCATTGCTCTCATTACTTGTGTTTTGTGTGGTTCTTTTGATCAAGGAGCAATGCAAAACTGTAGTAACAGTAGTTAATATTTAGAATCAACTCATTATGTGTCTTTGATGTACCTATGTGGATTTTATTTATGGAGGCACTAACCCCTCTAATCAAGTTTTATGTTGAGATTTGTGTAAGGAGAATTTTTGAGGAGGAAGAGTTGAGTGAGATGAAAAAAGATCAAGAGGGACAACCAATCAAGCTTGGGGATGTACCCCTGGGCTCACCCTACATGTATCTAATAAGTACAAGAATCCAAGCTTGGGGATGCCGAGCCACCTCACTCCAACCATCATGATGTTAAGTAAGTAAAGCCTAGCTATATGGCTATAAAGAAAGCGCTTTACGGGAGGCAACCCGGTTGTTTTTGTTTGGATTTTCCTAGTGTCCTCTTGCTGTCTCAAGATATTAGTTTTTTTAATTCTGGAGTTTTCAATAAAGAGTCAAGACAAACCCATTTGGACTTATAAGTTGCTATCCTAGTGCATGAAATTTCTGTTTCAGCATGAGTCTGCTCACCGTATGATTTTACGTTTTTTATTGGTATGACGGATTGAGCTAATTTTCTAGTATGTTATGGAACTTTTTGTCCTCTGTAAGCACAAAAATTGGCTTAATTTTTTGACGAGTCTAGCTTAGGGAAAAACGTTCGTTTTGCTTCTGTTGCTTTTCTGGACAGATTCTGCCTTCTTTTGTTTTATGCACTCTTTGGGCTTGGGAATCGAATTTCCATGATTCTTTCAAGCAATAGAGTGAACATACAACATAATGAACCTTATTTTCTATCTAATGGAGCATTTTATTTGGAATTTTGCACAGCAAGCATGTGATTTGTTTGTCCTTGCTAATCTCACCCCACAGAAAAAGAATGGGAGAAACATGTTTTGTGAAGTTTTTTCACAGGGAATAGAGGAGCTGCGCCTCAAGAAATCCAAGAATGGTGAAATCCATAAGCTTAGGGATGTGATGAACACCCCACTGGAGCTACACTCTTTTGGTTAGCACACATCTACTTTCTGTTTTTCTAAGCAAAGCATTTATCGTAGAGACTTGAAGCGTCTAGTTTTTGTTTTTATTTTTGTTTTGATAAGACTACACCCATCATTTTATATGAGATTGAGCTACTGAAGTTTGGGGTTGTAATTTATTTGATGCTAGTATTATTAGTTGGAATAGGGATGCCATGGTTGATTTGAAGAGCTACATATGTTTGCATGATTTATAGGCTTTTTATGTGTAGAAATTTGCAATAATGTTGTCTTGAGCTATCTCTTATTCATGTCCTTGATGTTAATTGCTGGTTTATTTAGTTTGTCATGAAATGAGTAGTTCTATGGACATATGCATGCATAGTAGCTTGTCAACTATCTCCCTCTTGCTAGCCAAAAATTTAAAAATTCCAACAAGTAAAAACTTGTTTCCAACACTCCTTAGCCAAGTATTTCCAGTGAGTCCACCATATCTTCCCATTAGCTTCATTGCTATTCTGAGTATGTTCACCATGTTATTGTGTTATTTATGTTCTAAATTAAGATATTCACTTTATTAATTGTCATGGGTTGAACTTGGGATAGGACTCTCACGAACTTTTGAAGGCACACTTTACTTTTTATGCATCTAATAAACATGACCCAATAATGGGAGCCATAAGTTTTGCGTTTGACAAGTGTGTGGTTGGGAGCTAGCTATAAACGTGTATCACCGGAAAGCTTTCAACATTGCACAAAAATTTACATTTGGTTGATATCATGTACTTCTGTGTTTGGACTCCTGCCATGCCGAAATGAAATAGAGGAATAGTAAGTTTTGATGAGTAAGTACCTATATGACTAGAGAAACGCATTGGGCCGCTAACCCAAGTCATGATTTATCATGGTGGAAATTTACTTACATATTGAGTGACTCTACAACACATACTACAATAAAATAAGAAGCTATGCATAATAGTGAATGAAAATAAAAAGGATGATGAGTCTACTCCGTTTGTTTGTCTTTTCATTGTGACATGGGCTTGTTTCCATGTCATGGGGCAAGAGGTACCTCTTTGCGGTTCTCTATGATGTCATTAATACTTATTATGATTGTACAAAGCTTATTAGGAATCTTAAGTTGAGTAATCATGGAGTAGGTTTTCACACTCACGGGGCATGAGGCTTTCAACCACATTGTCATTCACATTACTTCAACATTCACCATTTAAGATGCTAGTGATAAAGGGGCAATGAGAGTCCTAGATCAACGGATACCACATTTCAATTAGTAATTTTAGTTGAATAATTTAGAGGCTAAATAAGACTTGATCATGTTTTACCTCTACTCAATTTTCTCCAAAGTGTCCACCATATTTTCTATTTTCCATTATGCTATTCTTTGACCAATATAGGATTTTATTTTTCATTTTGTGTATGCATTTGGTCCATAGTGCTTTTATTTCATTATACACTTTGTGAACTTTCATGAAGCATCTTTGCTTGCATATTTGATATTTTTTACAACATGAATTGTATATTGCTACTCATTTCTAGTATTAATCATTTGATTATATGTAGCATGAATAATCCTCCTTGATATCCCATGATTGTTTCAATATGCAAAGTCCATGTTAGTTTTATCACCTTCATACTCGAGGACGAGCATGAGTTAAGCTTGGGGATGTTGCTGCATGTAAAATGCATACATGAAATTTGCATGTTATTACTTGTTTTTCCTACATATTAGAAACTTATATTCATGTTTTATAATGATTTGGGGGATTTTCTGAACAATCCCGCTTCTTTTGGTTCTAACCCTGTTTTTCCAGAAAACGTACTTTTTAGTGTTTCAGACTTTCCGGGAGCTTCGGGACTCCAAAAAGGGCAAGGCCAAAAAGCACGGTTCAGAATTTTTGAGACGAAGACCATGGGCCAAAGTAGAGGGCCAAAAGGCCAACCAGGTGGAAAAGAGGACCCTCCACGCGGCCAGATTCCTTGGCCGCGTGAGAGGCCCCCTTTTTTCCCCCGTGGCTCCGATGCCGTCGATCTTTCTTCTCCCGAGTGTCTCGTGACCTAAAAACGACTATATAAAGGGTCCCCTGGCCTTTTCGAGGAGGAGGCGGCGCCGAGAGACGAAACCACGAAACAAAGAGACAGAAGGCTGCCGCCAGAGAAGATCGGAGGGGGGAAACACCGACGGGATCACCCCCGGAGGGCTCCACCCCCTCCGGCGTGTTCATCATCAACATCTACAGCAAGAGCAGCTCCATCTCTCCACTGTAATCTCTTTGCAAACAAGATGTATGATGCAATACTATATTCCCTTGATGTATTGTGTCTCCCCGTCTATGTTTGAGTAGTGAATTGTTCTAGGCAATGGTGAAATAGTTCGTTGATTGGTTGCATACAAGTTTGTTATCTTCTATGATTGTCTTTGTGTACAATATATGAGTGCACGCATATGTTGGGGAATGCATGTAAGGTGATCACCGGTAGCATAATGGAGTGGTGGTGACTTGGGAGTGACAGTAACCTGAGACCGAGCCACAAAGTTAAGTTATTGGGGGAGATATATAGGGGACCTTAGAACGTAAAGCTATGGTGGGACTTTATGTCTTAATCAATCTTGTGCAGTCATTTACTTGGCCACATGATCCATCATAAGGGGTTGTAGATCATTTACTTGACTATACCTATTCATGGCTCCTTCCTAGAAGAAACAACTAAGACTAAAACATGTGCTTCACTAATTGTGACAACCACACAAACGAAACACCTATTGCTAGAACACTTGCTCCCTTGAGATTCTTGAGATATTTGCTGCTTGCTACTTGTGAAACTTGCTTAGAAACTTGCATTTTAAACTTGCTTCACTAGTTACTAGACAAACCACACTCCACGTCACTTGCTTTTAAGTAGTTAGTTCCTTTTAGTCAAACTTATTGCTTTGCCTAAACAGCCATATAAGAGGGTTATAGGGCTTTAGAGAATAGATAGCTTACCTTCAGCTCCTCGTGGGTTCGACACTCAAATACTTATCGAAAGGTACTACAATTGATCTCCTGCACTTGGGAGTCATCAACGGGGTGGCCCTGTTTGGGTTGACTCATGGATAGGGTCGAGCAAGGTAAAGGTCGTGGCCAGCCACCCTCTGCCGCGCTCCATGGACAAGCGTACATGTGGCATTAAGAGTCGGATGGTACGTGTGGGTAAAGTTTACCCCCTGCAGGGATAAATCTCCTCGAGAAGCCATGTCCACGGTTAGGGAAGACTTGGCAACGGATTCTATGATCATAGATAACTCGAACGGTATGACTAGAACTCTTTGATAACGAATGAAGGGTGCCTCCTCGGAGATGCCGAGAGGGGTGATCCTTGTAGCATATGAGATGTTGGGAAATGATGTTGGTGGATGAAACGCTGATGATTTCAGTAGTTGAGTAGCTTTCTCATCTGTTTTGAAAACACTCTTTGAGACGTACTATTCTTCCTCGATTTTGGAGAAATAAATATTGCTTTACGCAAAATGACCTTCATAAAACCCTTTTCGAAATAGCAGATATATAATAGGTTAACTAAGTCTTGTGGAGTACCTCTCGTACTCAGGTTTGCTTAATTTTTGTTCAGGTGAAGTTACCCATATCGGTGGTGATTCAACATGGACATCGACGAGTAGTTTGGGGTTCCCAGGTAGCAGCCTGGAATCTATGGACTGGGACGTCGCCTCATGTTGCGGCCTCTTAGGCATTTTTGGTTCTTGTTGACTAGCAACATATCTTTCCTTTCATTGTTTGATGTAATGTTGGGTCGTGTGACCTCTGCTTGTAAAGCTATACTCTAGTAATACTTGTTTGATACAACTTCCATGCCTAGAGTGATGCTTTGATCGGTTGTTGGTTTCGAGCTCATTGTTATACAGTTTTGGCTATGCCTGCGTAGTTGTCACGGTCGAGGACTTGTAGAGCCGATGATCCATTTCTGAGCACGCCTGCCGATGTGATTCGGCATGGGGCTTCGTAACCCCAGTAACCCTCGATTGTTGTTGCACTTCCTGGACACATAGCATCTTTGTATAGCTTTGGTCCCGTTCCTTCAGTTTCATACGATTCATGGATGCTCTCATATGCATAATTGGTTATGACTAGCATGGACAAAAGGAGTAGTAGTACCGAGTTGATCCGGCCTGCATGCCGATGAATCCGGTCTGCCTGCCGTTGTTTGTTGCGGCCAGGGCTGGTAACCCTAAAGCCCTTGTGGGTCCATGACTAGGAGCACATAATAGTATGTATATCTCTGGGCCCGGGGTCATGACATAAACTCTGCAATATAAGCTCTAATATAAAGACTCTGGTCGAAAGATAAGTACTATGTTAATTATTCTCTGACCAAGAACGAAGTTTTCCTTCACCAATTATGATTTCCTTTTTGCACCTTTATTGTGATTTTCTCGATGTAACATCCCTGATTTTTGAAAAGTCCAAAAATCACTAAAATTGAAACTTTTTGTTTTCATGTTATGCAAGTCATCAAAAACCAATGAGATGCAAGAAATAAAAAGGAAACAATACAGAACTCAATGAAAATTGAAATTAAGAATCCATTATACCTCTATTCCATAAACCCTAAAAGCCTATTCAAAATAAATATTCTTTACTCAAAGAAATTGTTTTCTCTTAGAAAACCTTATTCTATAACATGTTTTCAAATCAAATAACTTTGAATAATGTTTTATAGCCTTTGAAACTATAGAATTTTTTACCTCTAATAGTTCCTATGCCTCAAAATTATTTTATGAGAATAACAACTATTTATAATGATATCCAAATGTCATTCCAAGTTTTAAGCATAAAGTGGTACTAGATGATTTCCCGCGCGTTGCGGCGGGAATATATGGTATAAGAAAAGCATCAAGAGTCAAATTATGTATAAACGTTGCGTTTGAAAAAAATGTATAGACATGAAACACATGGGTACATATATTGATGATAGTAGTAAGACAACAATACGAATAATATGGGCTATGGAAGTGACGATTTTCGGAACGCAGCTGTGTACATGCTTAACACTTACCTGAAAAAAAAATCCATGGGCAAGATATACAAAAATCAAGATCCTGATTTACACATAGAAAATTTACATATATCCTACGACACAAAAAAAAAACGAATGATGATGCAATGGAAATATATTGTGCATCATTACCAACTTAACATGAAAAAACTGAGAAAACTGGGTCGTAGAGAAATGGCTAGTTGTAATGAATACACTTCTCAATCAACTATTCCTACTCCAGCTTGTATTACACATAGGATAATATTTAAATCATAAAATAAGGTGTGGCCTTAATAGGAGAAAGAAGACCAGTCCATAAATGAATTTAGAAATTAGGAGAACTGACTAAGATTAGATTCAGGTAAGCAACATTTGCTTACCGACTCAGTGGATGACACGGATAAAAAAAGGGAAACTCGTATTATTGGATTTAGTAAAACGGATGAAGACAAAGAAGAAAATGGTAGGACACATGCAAGTAAAGAACAATTCACCCTCGACCGGTGCTCGTCCCATGCCTCCCACCATTTCTTATCCATATAGTGGTGCTCTGCTTCTTTTCCAACCCTTTATCTGCTTGCCTCTCCATCAAGCTAGAGTTGCAGGCCTTGGTCATGAGGCAGAGGAACAAAAATAGAATTCAATCTGGAGGCTCTTGCGTGACATGGTCAGATTTCTAGATGGAGCAGCGTTTGAGTGGTGGTACCTGCGCACAAATCCAATGTAGGCACTACTCTTTCTATCGATCCTCTTCCCTCCTACAAACTGCAACAGTTGAAACCCACCCGGTGATCTGGAGAGAAGAAAGAAGAGTCAGAACGGGGACGCTCCTTAGCTCTCCATGCTGTGAAAGAGGGGATTAAAAAGGTGCCATGCAACTGGTAGAATAGAGAGAATTGCCCGTGAGTTGAGTCCGTTACACGGGGTGTAGTAAAGAAGCGTCAGCTTTAATGGGTCGTGGGAATTCGCCACACGGGGGTGTAGTAAAGAAAGTGCTGACGGTTTTTAGAAAGCAAGAAGTCAAGCAGGCGAAATAAAACCTGCGTCAGATCAAATGGCTGGTCGGATGGATGCCCTCATTAAAATTCCACATGCGAAACTAAAGATTTAGCTCTTAACTGCATATTTGGAGTTTTTTTCATTAGGTGGCAGATTTGCTAGGTGTCATGCTAGGATTGCTCAATGATCCATGATGAGGTGGACATTTTGCATGTTGAGAGAAATACCATTAGTGGGGGCTCCTACTTAGATATAGAAGATTCGTAAAATGTTTTGATTTGAAAATAACATAAAATAGGACTTGAAAACAATATTAAAGCTTGAGGAGTTTTCTAAATTTTAGTTAAGCCACCTTTATATTTTTATATTTTTTTATTTAAAAAATGGAATTAAGTTACTATTAGTAAATCACTGAAATGTTAAGTTTATAAAAATGTGAAAGTGAGGTAAAATGACTTTCAAAAATAGAATTTGACATGTTTATTGTCTCTGAAATTTTATATAATCAAAACCTCATTTTATTATTTTTCTAATTTAAAAATATACATTAAGTACTATTAATAATTATTTATATTTTCAAAAATATAAAAAGTGAAATGTGTTGAAATGTTTATAAAATGTTATAAATAGAAAGATATTGTTTTTAGAAATTTTTAGAAATTTAAACGGGGTCATTTGGATAATTAAGTCAAGAGATATTAAAAACAGGAAATAAAAAGAAAAACAAATATATGCTGACGTCAGCATGACGTTAGGTCGTCATCAACCCCTTGAAACGGCAGAACCCCTAATTTCGGCCGTTTCTCTTCGGCTTAAATCCGGCGATTAAGACCCCAATTTGATGCCCCGTCTGCTCCTCCTTAAAGCCCCCATCTCCTCTTTGTTTCCCCTCCTTTTTCCTCCAAAATCGAGTGTCTAGGCTGCGTGGAATCCTCGCCAGATGAGTCCCTCCCCGTCCCAAGGCCTATCTCTTTATCTCCCCCTCGTCTTCGCGCATCGTTTGATTCCTTTGGGAATTTTTTTCATGTTCTGCAGGTCCGTCGCGCCGTTGATTCGTGAGCTCGCCAGAACCCGAGTACCTCCACCCACACTGCGTCGTTGTTCCGGGAAGCAACAGAAGAAACCACCGCCACCATCTACATCGCCGTGTCGCGCTGAGTCTTCCCGTGCCCTCCCCGAGCACGGAAATCTACCGTAGCCCCGACACCATCTGCGCCCGACGGTGCAGCGCCGCCGCAGCTCCATTTCTAGCCACCAAGTCCGGCCAGAGGTAACCCTAGACGTTCCTAACCGTTAGATCTGTTCTGTACGGCCAGGATTAGATGACTTACCGAAGAGGTATAAGCCAGTAGGAGCGCGCCAAGTGGCGGTCCAGTCAGCCGGCGCGTTAAGTCCTTACCTGTCGCTCGGCGCAGCACGTAGCAGGCCCAAGCCCATTTGTTATCTGTTGCCCTGCGCGGTAGATAGCCAAATCTGAGCCCAGCTGTTCTCTGTTATTTTTTCGAATAGAAAATAAAATAGAAATTTTGCAGAAAAGCCCCTACATCTTAGATCTGTCATAACTTTTAATCCATAAGCCCAAATTTAGCAAACTTGGATTTTTTAGAATCAGCACAACATGTAGAAACTTTTGATACTCTCCAAATTTAAAATTGACCATTTAAAATTTGTTCAAATTAAAATATGCTTGTTTGATGAATTTTGGCATAATTCAGATTCTATAAATCCAAAATTTGCAAATAAAATATATTTGGAAACCTTAGGATGTTTACCTTAATACCTCTGTCCCAAAATAATTTTTGACCAAATTAAAATTGAATTTAGAATTAAGTTGTCTATTTGAATATTTTTGGCATAGATTTAATTCTATAAATAATTAGAAAATGTTTTCTTAAGCAAAGTTGCTCCATTTGGTAACCTTGAACCAGAGACATCAGTACCTAAACCTTTTAGACACCCTTGTACCATGACCATGTGTTTTTTACCAAAAACCCAACATAATGATTCATCCTTTTACCATGTCTTAGAATTTTGTTTCCAATTCTTATTCCTTGTTGATGTGGCTATTTGGAGCCAAGACAATTCGTTAGAATGTGTCAATCACATGTAGTACCAATTAGTGAACTTTAGTTTTCTATCTACTTCTCCACTCCCCTATTCTTGCTTCAAGAATTCATCAAGATAGCAAAAATGAAATCAAGACTCAAGCACAAGGAGGTACGTCATTTTCAACTTGGTGGCAACATGAAGAGCTATGAGGAATATCATTGAAGAAGTTGAAGGAAGGACTTAGACTCCACAGAAACTAGAAGCAACTCCATGAAGTACAAGAGTGAAGAAATCCAGAAGAAAACATCTCCCTCTCTCTTTCTGTCTTTCTTCCTATTTTCTTTCTATTTGACTTAGTGATATTTGTGCCCATCCCATACCCAAACCAATTAGTGAAGTGAAAGCCATGAAGAATTTATCAAGACCAAGAGATGAATCCATTCAAGGAACAATACTACAATAGAAGTATGAAGATGATGTTCAAGAGGACAAGCATGTGAAGACTTGGAGCAATCCATACAAGTTGAAGATTTAGAAAGTTGTTTCTGTCCAACCATTGGCCCAAATGGAAAATCCCAATACTTTGTCTTGTTATATATATGGCTATGAAGTTAGTTGAACCTAGACCCACCTTAATCAAAATGGAAAGACTAAACTTATATCACTCAAAAGTCTTGATAAAAACAACTAAGTGTTACACATTGTTATGTGTTACAATAGTTGAGATAGTTAGATCACCTTGGTGAACTCTTGGAACTTCTTAGATAAATATGTTTTCAATAAAGTTTGATTACTACAAACTCAAGCTAAACCAATCTTTAGTTAACTTTTGGAAACCTTGACCTTGTCCTAGCCAACTTGGTTAAACCTCCTTTCCCATGATTGTTACTTTGTATGTTTTCTTCACTTGCTTGTTTGTTTGATAGTTTTTTTGTTATTGTGTTTTCACTTAATAGATTGAACGGAGAGCAACAATCTTTTGTGAAGAGAGTATGATATCTTCACCAACTTCAACAAGGCAAGTAACACACCATCAACTACCTATTATTTTTATATGCATTATAGAGTTTTGAGTAGTATGCATGATAGGAAATTTTACTAAGTTATATTATGCTATGCTAATATCCCAAGTAGTGTGTATCCATCCTTCTATATCCTTCTAGTATAGAAGACATTGAACTTAGTGGAATTGCTATGCTCTTCAAATGTTTTATTTGGATGTTAAGGATAAAACTACTAAGTTTAATTAATCACCTGGGTGGAAGTGGTAAGACTGGTTTATGTTGAGTGTTTCCTCAGGTCTCTTATCTAAGGGTTATTCCACTTGAGGATGGCCACCCAGGAACAAAGAGATTAATAAGTCCCTCTAAGTTTAGTAGCTTCTCGTGCAGCCTTTGGTCATATGGGCTCTGTCTTGATCAACTAAGTTGAATGAACTCACCAGTGCTTGACAAGCAGATGTAGGGGGTATAGGTTGGAACAGGTCAAGCCTGACGGTGGTGGAATTTCTTCTGAAAGATCTCGTCTCAATCTTCTCCTTTCCTTAATGCACTCAGGGTGTATAGGATGTTTGGGCTGATTTGAGTCTAAAGGTGAAAGTGCACAAACTCTGCAGAGTCAACAAACTAAGATCTTAGCCGTGTCCCCGGTCATGGACAATTTGAGCAGCTGGACAAGGAATGACGGAAGAATCTCATCATGCCAACTTCATAATAAAATTTTGATGGGTGAACATGGGTAGGAGTTTACCCTGATGTCTATCAGTGGTACTCCTTAATTTTAGTTAAGGTTCACTGGTTTCTATCAGTGATACCTATTATAGATGAAATTGTTTTATGATAAAAGATAGGAGAAAACTGGCTTTATGTAAACTTAGCCTAAACTCCACTCAGCCAAATAAGCATGTAGTATTAGTCTTGCCATTTATATCCACCATAGTGTTACTTGCCAATACATTAAATTCTATTGAGTCCCTTGTGGCTGCATATTCCATATTGCAGATGTTTCTAAAGAAAAGTGAGGATTTCGTTTAGGATCTCGAGACTATCGCCAACATGTTTTGCCCGTGGCACATGAAGAAGATGGGCTCAATGTTGTACTATGTCTTCCGTTGTATATCTTTGTTACTGCTAGTCTTCTAAGACTATGCAAGTTGTAATACTATTTTGTAAAGACTGGATCATGCGATGTAATAGAATTTGATGCATTTGCATGATATTTCATTTTGAACTGTGGTGCTAGCAATTGATCCAGGGACTAGCACAATAAAACAGGCATTCCATCTTTATTAAAAGTTGGGATGCTACAAAATGGTATAAGAGCATTGTGTTGCCTGTAGGATTCGAGGCCCTTAGGTTTGGAAGCCATTTTTGATCATGTTATTATCTCCTTAGAGTATTTTGGATCCTAGTGGCATAGTGAGATGAAGCGGCCCGGACAACTTTACGTGTCCACGGACACGAGACCGTTCCATGATTGGCTTGCGGGTGCATTGTCCTTCTCACTATAGTGAATATCCAATTTGCAACAAGTTGTTAATAACCCATTGATCAGCCTAGGATTGAAAACTTTCTATGTTCAAACTTTCTAGAAACAAAACAATCCTCTTGATCTTTCTCATATCCTCTCATCTATTATTCACCTCCAAAATTTTCTAGATGACCTACCTCTTCAATACCATCAAGAAATGAATGTTGATGACCATACCAAGAAGTGCAAGAAGTATTTTCACCATATGAAGACCTACACTCAAGACAATTGAAGCAACTCGGAGACATACCCAGACTTCACAACAATCAAGGACACCTCAAGACATTGAGAGAAGAATCTGAAGAACAACTCAAGAAGATATAGATGAGACCACCAATCTAGTTATTTGGTTAGAACAACGTTAACGTGTTAGTGTATTGAGCATACCAGTGAGTGGTATGACAATATTAGGGTTTTCAAAAAACCATGTTGTTTGGTGTGATGATTGAGTTGCTATATGTTTGTTATGTGTTGTTTGCAAGATGAGTTTCCTTGATCTGATGTGTTGGGGTAGGATTTTCTTTAGTCTCTTCCTAATATCTACTCAGTCATGCTAAGCCAAACCAAAACCCATACCCATTTACCAACCATATTGGGCTACCATATGAAGTGCAACAACAAACCTTTCACCCAAGAATATCATGACTAGTTCTTTATAGAGACACAAGCCATACAATTGAGGAATGTCTCAGATTTCAATATCCTTTTGTGTGAAGGAACAATCACATCCATGATCAATGCCAACTACATCATAAGGAGCAGCAAGCAAATCAACAAGTGAAGAAAGACAAGTGAACCCCAAGTTGAATGAGCTATGAAGATTTCAGAGCCAACTACACCAAGATAAGAAATAATGAAGAAATACAACTGTCGGGGGGTTACCCCCGAGTAGGGTAAAGGCAAGTGGTAAAGGCCACTGTCAGAAGAGAAGTTTGGTCGAGTAGCCGCCTACCCGGTACTTGCTACCCGATCGACTGCTACTCGGTCTCACTTCAAGATGGCCAGAAGGAGATATCAATCAAGTTCTATCCATTCGAGTAGAAGAGTTGGCCCGAGTAAAATTGGCGGGAACCTACTCGGGCCAGAAGTCAAAGGAGTCGTTCTGACACAGGATCCCGCGTATCCCGGGTCCGTACTTGGCATTATTCGAACTACTGTTCATCTGGGACCGGCCTGCCTGACAGTGACAGCATGGAAGCAGGCGGTCGCAGGATAAGGGGGCCCAACTCTGTGTTTGGCACAGTGATACCAGACTGTCCCCTTGGTTTCGCCCAACGACTTTCCGGATGCAGCCAAGATTAGGAACCAAAGCTGTCAGCGGGAACTCGGAAGAAGGACGATGTGCACACTATGTCGACACTTGTCCATGTTTGGACGTATCCGGCTGGGCACCATGTATATAAGGTGCCCCGCCGCCTCCTGCGTGAGGATCAAACACATCGTGACCTAGATCGCATGCTGGGACACAAGGAAACCCTAGATTCTTGACCTAGTTCATCACGTAGAGAGAAGAGTGGCTACTCGGTAGCAAGAACATTGTACTGTGGCTACTCGGTGAGACACCAGAATACAAAGAGAAAGGCAGGAGTAGGGGTTTTACCTCCTCACGAGGGCCCTGAACCTGGGTAGATCGTGTTGTTTGCAGTGCTTAGTTCTTACTTCACGCGGCTACTCGTCGCGTGATCCCTCCCCGAGCACCTCCAGCGTCCATCGTTCCCACATCTTTAGCCATCCTATGGCATCTGCCGTGACACCACCACGACAGTTGGCGCCCACCGTGGGGCTACCAGCGGCGCTGGTTGGAGTTTCTGTTCGGACGGGATCTTCTTCAGCGGAGCGCGTAGTCTGTGGCCTTGTCCACAGATTCGGCTCCTTCGACTTCGTCACCGACAACGCCGGCGATTTTGGCGGCAGGGCCATGCCGGAGGGCGGCTCGGTGATCTCCTTCGGCTCTCACCTCGTCTACGTCGCCACCGTCGCCAACCGCGCGTACCTCGAGCTGGTGCATGACGCGGAGGATCCTCCTGCGGTGATCGCTGCTCGCGGAAGGCCCGCGTGCCGTTCTGCGGACCGCGCTGAGGTGATGGTGACTGGCTTGGCGGCAAACGCTGGCGCAGCTGCTACTGGCGCCGCGGCTGTCGTCGAGGATCTTGCTGCACCGAGCGCTGGTGGCAGGACTTACCGTCCCTACGAGAAGGAGTGCAACTTGCCGCCTTCCACTACTCCGACTATTCCCGCGTCGGCTGGGCGACTTGGCATGCCGACTCCCACCGACATCGAGCTTCTAGCCATGAAGGAGCAGCTCGAGCGGCAACGCCAGGAGCTGCTTGCCGAGCAGGCGGAGTTGGATAAGGTGAGGTTGGAGTTGAGTCTAGATCAGCTCGAGTACAACAAGGCTCACGGCTTCACGCCAGTCACTAGGAGGGCTAGCAGAGTAGGCGCCACGCGGCGCAACCTTGGTGCCGAGATGGCGACAGTTGTAGAGGTTCCTGCTCAGTCCGCCACCGCAAACACCTCCACCAGGCCCAGATATAGCACACCCGCCAAGACACTTAGAGCTGCAGAGGCTGTAGCTGCCGAGTTGCCTCGTCTAGACGGCGACGCGCACGTTAGGCAGCAGGAAAGGCTCAACGAGTTGGTGTTGGAGGCTGCTAGGCAGAATGAGGAGTTCCGGAAGGCCAACCCAGGTGCTGGAGCTTCGCAGGTGGTGCACTCGCACGCGGATAGATCTAACGATCAGGCCTCGTCTCCGCATCCCAGCCGCGAGAAGAGCCGCAGCGGACGTTCGGCCAGAGATAGGCAAATGCAGGTGTATGACCCGGCTGCTGCCGCGAGACAGCTTGCTGTGCCGCAGCAGCCCGGGCAGGAACACAACGCTGCAAGAGCAGGCTCTCAAGCCCATCAAGCTCAAAGCCAGGCCCGAGATGGAGCGCGCCCAGGTCCTTCTCAGCGTCCCGCTGCTCCGCCTACTCGACAGAGGCAGCAGCCGCGCGCAGTGGCGCCAGTCGCCAACCCGGTGGAGCAGCCTGCAGCCGTGCAGGTGGACAGATATGATGATGGCTACTCGGCCATGGAGATGGCTGGCTATGATGTCCATGATCGTGTTGGCGAGCGCATGCTGGCGCCTGGAGATGCGAGGCATCAGCTGGACCGGATCAGCTTGTCGGCGCGGCTGGAGAACACGGGTCCTCCGGGCCCCGAGTGCTTTGGCCCGCGCATCATGAACGAGCCGTCCGTGAAGAACTTCCAGCTCGCAAGGGGCACCAAGAGCTACAATGGCAGCACCAAGCCGGAAGATTGGCTCAACGACTATGTCACCGCGGTTCATATCGCGAACGGCAACAGAAGATGGGCGGTGCGCTATGTTCCGCAGATGCTAGAGGGTCGAGCCCGCACTTGGCTCAACAACTTGCCCAAGAACAGCATCAATTGCTGGCTGGACTTCTCGGACGGCTTCATCAGCAACTTCACGAGCACATACAAGAGGCCGAATAGGCCACAACAGCTATCCGCTTGCAGACAACGAGAAGACGAGACAGACCGCGAGTACCTTACTCGGTGGAGCACATTGAGGAACACCTGTGAAGGTGTGAATGAAGCACAGGCCATCACTTGGGGCAGGGGGCCTGGCGTTCACTGCCACGGCTTTTCTCCCTTTCTGAAGAGCAAGACTCCGATCCTGGGGGGAAAGGCCGATCTGGTGCTGCTGGCTAACCTTCACCATGTAATCCGGGTAGCAGGGTTGGTCAGCTGCAGCGGCGGCAGCTGCAGCGGCGGCGGCTGCAACCGCGCCGGAATCGCGAATAACCAGCTGACCGGGCTGGCCAGCTGATGTCGGCGGCGGCTTGTCGGCAGCTCTCTTCTTTGCTTTCTCTTTCTGAGCAGTTGGCTTCTCGGAGATTGGCTTCTCGGCCTTCTTCTTCTCGGACTCCTCCTTCTCAGCCTTCTCCTTCTCAGCTCTCTCCTTCTCGGCTGCCTCCTTCTCGGCAACATCTTGGGCACTCTTCCTAGTAACCGGCTTGGCTGAAGGGCCGGTTGCAGCTTTGGGTTGCGGCACCAGGGAGGAGTCTGGCTGGGCGCCACCTTGGTCAGTTGGTGGCGCCAGGGGCGCGCTGTCTGATGCGCCATCTGGCTGGGCGCTACTCTGCACGGCGTCGGGTTGCACGTCGCTCAGAGGGTAGTGCCCAGTCGCGTCCTCTACCCGCTGTTCAGCAGCAGGATCTGGCTGGGAGATATCCATTGCTTCCACCCGCGCCTGGGACGCAGGACCTTCTTGCTCAGCACCCCCTGTGGCTGGCTGCTCCTGCTCTGCTTCTGGTCGCTCGAGGGCGGCGTCATCATGCATCTCTTGATCTTGGTTCTCCTCGGCGGTGTTGGCCGGAGGAGACGGTGGCTTCTCTTGATGAGCGGTGTCCTGCGTCTCCTGCTCGGCGCGGGATTGCTGCTCTGGGTCGGTGCTTTGGGCATCAGTGCCCTGTGCTTGTGCGTTGGCGGCATTGGCCTCATCGCCCTCGAGGTCGATAACCTTGTCGACGTCGATGGCAGCTTTCTTCTGAGTCTCAGTGGACGCAAGAGCGGCGTCCGCGTTCAAGGGGGCTCTGAAGAGAAAATTGTGTTCAGAAATAAGAAGAGGGCAGAGGAAATTAAGAAGGGACAGTGAAGCAAAGAAGATTGGGAATTAACCGAGAAGGAACGTACCCCTGGCGGGAAGGAATCGTTGGTTTCTTTCTCTTCACGACCTTCTTGATCTTCTTCTCGGTCGGCTTCTTCTTCTTGGCGGGGGGCTCTAAGGCGCCACTACCTGTCCGCTTGCGGGTAACAGGAGCGGCGACGGATAGAGGATTGGCCTCAAGGGCTCTCTCGTCCTCATCCTCGTCATCATCCTCAGCATCTGCAGCATCTGTGAAATAGAGAGGAAGAAAAACACTTCAGAAACAGCAGGCAAAGGGCTAGTGTTTTCTCGCAGACAAAAAGCGTGAATTCAGTTACCCTCTAGCTCGTCATCGGACCAATCGCGTAGAGACGTTTCGGCATGCTGCTTCTCTGTCGAAGGGGAATGAGGAAGATTGATCTGATCCGCGGTCTCGAGGGAGGCCTGGTCATCTTCTTCTCGGTCATCTGACCAATTGCCCTCGAAGCGCTCGCAGCTTTCAGCTTGCTGGCGGTCAAGAACCTGAAGAACAGGGAAGTGTCGCAAGTTAACCGAGTAGCACGAAGGCACTATACCCGAATAGGCGTGCAAACAAGAAGGATACTAAGCCTAGGGAAATTTGCTGAATATCCTACTCGGAAAGGCGTGCAAGGATCAAGCATATTAAGCCTAAGAATTTCTCCTAAGTATGCTACCCGACAAGGCGTGCAAACATCAAGCATACTAAGCCTAAACAGTTTTGATAAGTGCTCTACTCGGCACGGAATACAATGGCTAGTCGCAGTAGGAAGAGGAGAATATCTACTCGGATTGCATAAACTGGAAGCAGAGAAAGGGGAACGTACCCATGGAATCGGCTTCGTGCGGCTGAAGGGGGTAAACCCATACTGCCAATCGTCGCGGAGGCCCGTGGTCAGGATGGACCTCGCGTGCTCGGCGACGTCCGCGTTGCTGAGCTCGAACATGGTCGTTCGAGTGCAATCGCGGGGGCCTCCCAGGTAGCACATTGGATGGGAGCGCTGCTGCAGAGGCAGCACTCGGTTCTTGATCCAGCAGGCGACGGGGTCATCGCTCTTGAGGCCCTCTCCGATTAGCTCAGCGAGCCGCTCCTCCATCTGCACGGCGTTACGGTCGTTGGAGGGCTTCGTCTTCCAGTTCTGCCCGGATGGAGCTCGGTTGCTCCAGGCGGGCAGGTTGATGCGGTCCGTCACCGTTCCCCCCTTCGTGGCGGGGATGTTCTTCACGTAAAGGAAAGATTTCTGCCACATACGGACGGAATCCAAGCCCTTGATGCGAGGGTGGTTGGTTCCCGTCCGCTGCAGCATCATGGCGCTGCCGGTGTCGGTTACCCGACTGCCAGTGGCCGCGCCATCCTTCTTCCCCTTGCTCTGCTGACGGAGATGGAAGTACTTCAGCCATGTCTGTACCGTGGGGCGGACGCCGAGAAAGGCCTCGCACACCACGGTATCATAGGCGAGGAAGACGACCGCATTCGGAGGGAGGTGATGCATCTGAACACCGAAGTGATCCAGGAAGGAGCGGAGAAAATCGGAAGCTGGCAGGCCAAATCCTCGCGCAAAGTGCGTGAGGAAGACGACATGCTCGCCCTCCCGCGGGGCCGGAACGATTTCGCCGTCGGACAGCCGGCACTGAACACCAGGAGGAACCCTCCGGGTGTTCACGAGCCAGGAGCAGTCATCGACGGTGACATCAGAACCAGCCCAGCCGGCGCGAGCAGCCATGGCAGCGAGCGAGAAGGTGGTGGAAGATTGGGAAGGATCTGGTGGAGAAAACGAGTCCGCGGCGGCGCAGAGAGTTGCGCGGCGGCGGAGAGCTCAGCGGCGGAGAAGAAACGGAGAGGCGAAAGAGGAAAGTACGGAGGTAGGAGAAGAGGAAGTTACCGATGGGGGTATTTATACCCTCGCCTCGGATTACCGTTACCATCGGGGTAGTGGGATCGATCGTGGCCATAATTCTCGTGTGGTGGGGTCTGTGGCCGGTTAGAAACGCACACAAGCGCGGGACGCGCGCGTAACGGCCACAGTTGATCCCACGACCAGATCGTGGGCTATTACTGCGCTTGATGGGACATGACGAGCCGGTGGGCCCGCTCCGTGAAAACGGGGCGCGTGGCATGTCGTGTCCTGGGCAGCGAGACGTCGGGGTCGCGGATGCTTGACACGTGTCCAGTTGCAGCACGGAAGGCTGGATTGTGCTCTGCGCTGTAGAGACTTTGCTTGAGAAATTCTCTAAGTCTTTTTACTCGGACGCAGAGAAGGAAACAAGCCCTATTCGGAAAAGAGGAGACCCAAGGTACGTTCCAGAGTGCTACTCGGAGGTTCCACTCGGCATCTTGAAGTTCAAAGGTGTTATGGCGAAGATTGGTTTTAAGCTGGCAGAGCCTAGTGAACGAGTTCGCGAGACTCTACCAGCTTCGGGGACTGCTGTCGGGGGGTTACCCCCGAGTAGGGTAAAGGCAAGTGGTAAAGGCCACTGTCAGAAGAGAAGTTTGGTCGAGTAGCCGCCTACCCGGTACTTGCTACCCGGTCGACTGCTACTCGGTCTCACTTCAAGATGGCCAGAAGGAGATATCAATCAAGTTCTATCCATTCGAGTAGAAGAGTTGGCCCGAGTAAAATTGGCGGGAACCTACTCGGGCCAGAAATCAAAGGAGCCGTTCTGACACAGGATCCCGCGTATCCCGGGTCCGTACTTGGCATTATTCGAACTACTGTTCATCTGGGACCGGCCTGCCTGACAGTGACAGCATGGAAGCAGGCGGTCGCAGGATAAGGGGGCCCAACTCTATGTTTGGCACAGTGATACCAGACTGTCCCCTTGGTTTTGCCCAACGACTTTACGGATGCAGCCAAGATTAGGAACCAAAGCTGTCAGCGGGAACTCGGAAGAAGGACGATGTGCACACTATGTCGACACTTGTCCATGTTTGGACGTATCCGGCTGGGCACCATGTATATAAGGTGCCCCGCCGCCTCCTGCGTGAGGATCGAACACATCGTGACCTAGATCGCATGCTGGGACACAAGGAAACCCTAGATTCTTGACCTAGTTCATCACGTAGAGAGAAGAGTGGCTACTCGGTAGCAAGAACATTGTACTGTGGCTACTCGGTGAGACACCAGAATACAAAGAGAAAGGCAGGAGTAGGGGTTTTACCTCCTCACGAGGGCCCTGAACCTGGGTAGATCGTGTTGTTTGCAGTGCTTAGTTCTTACTTCACGCGGCTACTCGTCGCGTGATCCCTCCCCGAGCACCTCCAGCGTCCATCGTTCCCACATCTTTAGCCATCCTATGGCATCTGCCGTGACACCACCACGACAACAACTATCCAGTTTGTGTTACATAAGAGTTTTACACAACCCACTAGTTGAGAAATGATAGTTTAGCTCAAGTTTGTCTTACAGATTGGAAACTTTCTGTTAGACAAGTGAGGTGACCTAGTGTTATTAAACAAGATTCAACAATCCAAGTACCAAGGTAATGATTGAGTGCAACATGGATTGGCCCCATGGTGTCTACTCACATTATTTACTTTTGCTATGAGGAATGTTAAATCTGAGTGATATACCTATTAGAGAGACGACGATGTTAAACCTGAACCATAGAAGGGTAGAATACAATAATGACCCTATGTTAGTGTTGCTGAAAACGTACTATTTTCGGTGAGGATCAAGCCAACCTTGGAGGTATCAAACAAATTGAAGTTTTGCCTACCATGAGAGTTTCTTTAGAAATAACATGGTGTTTGCCTTCAAGGATGAAAACAACATGGAAGATTGCCAAGGATATCAAAAGACCAAGTTGAGAGGAACCCAAAGACTTTCGATTGACCTAAAGAGGGATCCCATAGTGTCAAAGGTAGTTCAACATACCTATGTTGGTCTACAGCTCTACCTCGAAGGAAAGTTCTACTCAAGCCAATCTCAAATTAATCTACACTCTAATCTAATAGACTACCCACAAAAGTTTATTTTAAGGGTGGTAGCCCACCCAGTTGTTCTGGAACCCAGTTGTCCAAACCTATTCTTTCTTTCTAGCCTTTCCAAATCTCGGGACGAGATTTCTTTTAAGGGTGGTAGTCTGTAACATCCCTGATTTTTGGAAAGTCCAAAAATCACAAAAAATTGAAACGTTTTGTTTTCATGTTATGCAAGTCATCAAAAACCAATGAGATGCAAGAAATAAAAGGGAAACAATACATAACTCAATGAAAATTGAAATTAAGAATCCATTATACCTCTATTCCATAAACCCTAAAAGCCTATTCAAAATAAATATTCTTTATTCAAAGAAATTGGTTTCTCTTAGAAAACCTTATTTTATAACATGTTTTCAAATCAAATAACTTTGAATAATGTTTTATAGCCTTTAAAAACTATAGAATTTTTTACCTCTAACAGTTCCTATGCCTCAAAATTATTTTATGAGAATAACAACTATTTATAATGATATCCAAATGTCATTCCAAGTTTTAAGCATAAAGTGGTATTCATAAAATGTTTTGATTTGAAAATAACATAAAATAGGACTTGAAAACAATATTAAAGCTTGAGGAGTTTTCTAAATTTTAGTTAAGCCGCCTTTATATTTATTTATTTTTTATTTTAAAAATGGAATTAAGTTACTATTAGTAAATCACTGAAATGTTAAGTTTATAAAAATATGAAAGTGAGGTAAAATGACTTTCAAAAATAGTATTTGACATGTTTATTGTCTCTGAAATTTTATTTAATCAAAACCTCATTTTATTATTTTTCTAATTTAAAAATATACATTAAGTACTATTAATAATTATTTATATTTTAAAAAATATAAAAAGTGAAATGTGTTGAAATGTTTATAAAATGTTATAAACAGAAAGATATTGTTTTTAGAAATTTTTAGAAATTTAAATGGGGTCATTTGGATAATTAAATCAAGGGATATTAAAAACAGGAAATAAAAAGAAAAAGAAATATATGCTGACGTCAGCATGACGTCAGGTCTTCATCAACCCCTGGAAACGGCAGAACCCCTAATTTTGGCCATTTCTCTTCGGCTTAAATCCGGCGATTAAGACCCCAATTTGATGCCCCGTCTGCTCCTCCTTAAAGCCCCCCATCTCCTCTCCGTTTCCCCTCCTTTTTCCTCCAAAATCGAGTCTCTAGGCCGCGTGGATTCCTCGCCGGAGAGCCGTCCTAGCCACGGCCGTGTGTGCACAACTCCGGCCAGATGAGTCCCTCCCCCGTCCCAAGGCCTATCTCTTTATCTCCCCCTCATCTTCGCGCATCGTTTGATTCCTTTGGGAATATTTTTCATGTTGTGCAGGTCCGTCGCGCCGTTGATTCGTGAGCTCGACGGAACCCGAGTACCTCCACCCACACCGCGTTGTCGTTCCGGGAAGCAACAGAAGAAACCACCGCCACCATCTGCATCGCCGTGTCGCGCTGAGCCTTCCCGTGCCCTCCACGAGCCCGAAGATCTACCGTAGCCCCGACACCATCTGCGCCCGACGGTGCAGTGCCGCCGCAGCTCCATTTCTGGCCACCAAGTCCGGCTAGGGGCAACCCTAGATGTTCCTAACCGTTAGATCTGTTCTGTACGGCCAGGATTAGATGACTTACCAAAGAGGTATAAGCCAGTAGGAGCGCGCCAAGTGGCGGTCCAGTCAGCCGGCGCGTTAAGTCCTTACCTGTCGCTCGGCGCAGCACGTAGCAGGTCCAAGCCCATTTGTTATCCGTTGCCCTGCGCGGTAGATAGCCAAATCTGAGCCTAGTTGTTCTCTGTTATTTTTCCGAATAGAAAATAAAATGGCAGTTTTGCAGAAAAGCCCCTACATCTTAGATCTGTCATAACTTTTAATCCATAAGCCCAAATTTAGCAAACTTGGACTTTTTAGAATCAGCACAACATGTAGAAACTTTTGATACTCGCCAAATTTAAAATTGACCATTTAAAATTTGCTAAAATTCAAATATGCTTGTTTGATGAATTTTGGCATAATTCAAAGTCTACAAATCCAAAATTTGCAAATAATATATATTTGGAAACCTTAGGATGTTTACCTTAATACCTCTGTCCCAAAATAATTTTTGACCAAATTAAAATTGAATTTAGAATTAAGTTGTCTATTTGAGTATTTTTGGCATAGATTTAATTCTATAAATAATTAGAAAATGTTTTCTTAAGCAAAGTTGCTCCATTTGGTAACCTTGAACCAGAGACATCAGTACCTAAACCTTTTAGACACCCTTGTACCATGAC
The DNA here is from genome assembly GCA_028641055.1 of Alopecurus myosuroides. NCBI lineage: Eukaryota > Viridiplantae > Streptophyta > Magnoliopsida > Poales > Poaceae > Alopecurus > Alopecurus myosuroides. The sequence continues at coordinate 72,574,176 of CM054062.1, forward strand.
CATGTGTTTTTGACCAAAAACCCAACATAATGATTCATCCTTTTACCATGTCTTAAAATTTTGTTTCCAATTCTTATTCCTTGTTGATCTGGCTATTTGGAGCCAAGACAATTCCTTAGAATGTGTCAATCACATGTAGTACCAATTAGTGAACTTTAGTTTTCTATCTACTTCTCCACTCCCGTATTCTTGCTTCAAGAATTCATCAAGTTAGCAAAAAGGAAATCAAGACTCAAGCACAAGGAGGTACTTCATTTTCAACTTGGTGGCAACATGAAGAGCTATGAGGAATATCATTGAAGAAGTTGAAGGAAGGACTTAGACTCCAAAGCAACTAGAAGCAACTCCATGAAGTACAAGAGTGAAGAAATCCAGAAGAAAACATCTCCCTCTCTCTTTCTATCTTTCTTCCTATTTTCTTTCTATTTGACTTAGTGATATTTGTGCCCACCCCATACCCAAACCAATTAGTGAAGTGAAAGCCATGAACAATTTATCAAGACCAAGAGAAGAATCCATTCAAGGAACAAGACTACAATAGAAGTATGAAGATGATCTTCAATAGGACAAGCATGTGAAGACTTGGAGCAATCCATACAAGTTGAAGATTTAGAAAGTTGTTTCTGTCCAACCATTGGCCCAAATGGAACATCCCAATACTTTGTCTTGTTATCTATATGGCTATGAAGTTAGTTGAACCTAGACCCACCTTAACCAAAATGGAAAGACTAAACTTAGATCATTCAAAAGTCTTGAAAAAACAACTAAGTGTTACACATTGTTATGTGTTACAATAGTTGAGATAGTTAGATCACCTTGGTGAACTCTTGTAACTTCTTAGATAAATATGTTTTCAATAAAGTTTGATTACTACAAACTCAAGCTAAACCAATCTTTAGTGAACTCTTGGAAACCTTGACCTTGTCCTAGCCAACTTGGTTAAACCTCCTTTCCCATGATTGTTACTTTGTATATTTTCTTCACTTGCTTGTTTGTTTGATAGTATGTTTGTTATTGTGTTTTCACTAAATAGATTGAACGGAGAGCAACGATCTTTTGTGAAGAGAGTATGATATCTTCACCAACTTCAACAAGGCAAGTAACACACCATCAACTACCTATTATTTTTATATGCATTATAGAGTTTTGAGTAGTATGCATGATAGGAAATTTTACTAAGTTATATTATGCTATGCTAATATCCCAAGTAGTGTGTATCCATCCTTCTATATCCTTCTAGTATAGAAGACATTGAACTTAGTGGAATTGCTATGCTCTTCAAATGTTTTATTTGGATGTTAAGGATAAAACTACTAAGTTTAATGAATCACCTGGGTGGAAGTGGTAAGACTGGTTTATGTTGAGTGTTTCCTCAGGTCTCTTATCTAAGGGTTATTCCACTTGAGGTTGTCACTTGAGGATGGCCACCCAGGAACAAAGAGATTAATAAGTCCCTCTAAGTTTAGTAGCTTCTCGTGCAGCCTTTGGTCATATGGGCTCTGTCTTGATCAACTAAGTTGAATGAACTCACCAGTGCTTGACAAGCAGATGTAGGGGGTATAGGTTGGAACAGGTCAAGCCTGATGGTGGTGGAATTTCTTCTGAAAGATCTCGTCTCAATCTTCTCCTTTCCTTAATGCACTCATGGTGTATAGGATGTTTGGGCTGATTTGAGTCTAAAGGTGAAAGTGCACAAACTCTGCAGAGTCAACAAACTAAGATCTTAGCCGTGTCCCCGGCCATGGACAATTTGAGCAGCTGGACAAGGAATGGCGGAAGAATCTCATCATGCCAACTTCATAATAAAATTTTGATGGGTGAACATGGGTAGGAGTTTACCCTGATGTCTATCAGTGGTACTCCTTAATTTTAGTTAAGGTTCACTGGTTTCTATCATTGATACCTATTATAGATGAAATTGTTTTATGATAAAAGATAGGAGAAATCTGGCTTTATGCAAACTTAGCCTAAACTCCACTCAGCCAAATAAGCATGTAGTATTAGTCTTGCCATTTATATCCACCATAGTGTTACTTGCCAATACATTAAATTCTATTGACTCCCTTGTGGCTGCATATTCCATATTGCAGATGTTTCTAAAGACGAGTGAGGATTTCGTTTAGGATCTCGAGACTATCGCCAACATGTTTTGCCTGTGGCACATGAAGAAGATGGGCTCAATGTTGTACTATGTCTTCCGTTGTATATCTTTGTTTACTGCTAGTCTTCTAAGACTATGCAAGTTGTAATACTATTTTGTAAAGACTGGATCATGCGATGTAATAGAATTTGATGCATTTGCATGATATTTCATTTTGAACTGTGGTGCTAGCAATTGATCCAGGGACTAGCACAATAAAACAGGCATTCCATCTTTATTAAAAGTTGGGATGCTACACTCTACTTGTTTCAAGTTTAATTGTATGAGAGGAAGTTGCTGTCTAGAATGACTTGTGCATTGATGTATGTGATGCTTCATGTCCGTATTTTATTTATCGACACCTCACTCCATAAACATGTGGTCATGTTTACTGATTTCAGTTTTGCTTGGGGACAAGCGAGATCTAAGCTTGGGGGGAATTGATACGTCCATTTTGCATCACTATTTTATATTGTAATTTTCTATTATTCATTGATATATTTCATATTATGATGCATTACTTATGTTGCTTCATCTTATTTTTGCATGTTTCATAATTTTTGGAGAATAAACACGCGGACCAGAAATCTGATGGAAAAAGCACCGTCAGGATACCCTATTTTAGAAGATCAGAAGAAGAAGGGGGGTATTGGGGATGTCTTAGAAGTCCAGAAGAGGGAGCTAGCCACAAGGAGACCCGAAGGGGGGCCACAGGGGGCCCACACCATGCCTGGGCGCCCCCCTTGGCCGCGCCTGGGGTGGTGTGGCCACCCTGGCCCACCTATGGCAGCCTCCTTTCGCGTACTTGACCTCTCGAAAACCCTAAGCCTCAGAGAACCATCGAAGAAATATTCCGCCGCCTCCTTGGGGCGGTAAACAACAGAGAGCGAAAAGCTCTCCGGCAGGGAGAAATCTGTCGGGGAAATCTCCAGAGAGGGTAAATCATCGCCATCGTCACCGTCATCGCTTTGGGCATCATCAAGATCGTCATCGTCATCATCATCATCACCAACACCTTCACCCTCACCATCCATCTCCATCCCGATGTACCGATTACGGTTCTATATCGTTGCTCTTCACTAGATCTCTCTCCCGGTGTGGATTACTTGTTAGTAGTTGATGCTTGCGAGATTTATCAGTGTTTACACTTTATGAACATATTGTTATTCATCATTATATCACCTCTGATTATGATCCATATTATGTCTTGTGAGTAGTTCGTTTAGTTCTTGAGAACATAGGAGAAGTCAAGATGTTAGTAGTGGAATTATGTTGAAGTAATATCTAGTGGTTTGATATTTAAGTTGTGGTGTTATTCTTCTAGTGGTGTCATGTGAACATCTACTACATGACACTTCACCTTTATGGGCCTAGGAGGATGCATTGTGTATTTGGCTACTAATTGTGGGGTTGCATGAGTGACAGAAACCTAAACCCCCGTTAGGAAACCGATGCACGAGGGAGTGTAGGATCCTAGAGTTTAAAGTTATGGTTAGATTTATCTTAATTACTTTTTCTTGTATTTGCGGATGCTTGCAAGGGGTTTAATCACAAGTATCTATTAGTCCTAGTCGGGCGGTGCATTAGCATAGGTTCACCCACACAACACCTACCAAAACAATAAATATTAATCAACTACATGAAACGAAAGCGCTTGACGAAATTCCCATATGTCATCGAGAACGTTTGGTAATTATAAGTGAACAGCCGGCTTGTCCTGTGCTCTCAAAAGGATTGGGCCACTCACTGCAATTACATTTATTGTCTTTTATTTGCTCGCACTTTATTTATCTGCTAAATCAAAAACCACTGAAAACCTATTTGCTAGTGTTTACAGTGAATCCTCTATCCAACCTGCTTGTGAACACCTTCTGCTCCTTGTTAGGTTCGACACTCTTATTTATCGGAAGTACTACAATACACCCCCTATAATTGTGGGGCATCAGTGGGGGATGTGCAATTGCCATTAGGGAGAAAACAACAATTCTTTGTCTAAGGATGATGTTGTTGTTTGCATTACACACTTTGCTTACTGCGATTATATGTTGCTTGCAACTTAATACCCAAGGGTTGCTCGGATGACATTTTTATGGTGTATTATTAGTCATAGATGTAGTTTGATAACGGTCTATGTATCTTGTTGTAATGCACGCATGAATCGCATAGTAATCATCATGTCATGCATATGCACTACGGTTGTAACATCCCAAGTATGAAAAAATAGCCATTATAATGTTTGCTCTCTGTTATTTTATGTTTTGCATCATGACATCATGTTCATTGCATTTGTTTTGCTTTGTTTTCCAATTGTTTTCCTCTGTTTTCCTTTGTTTTCCTTTGTTTTCTATTTGAATTTCAAATCAAATTTCAAACCTTTTGTTTCATACTTGTGATGTTACAATTTCCAAAATGAATATTTCAAATCAAAACAATTGTTTGTTTCCATTAAAGTTGTAATTTCAAACTATTGTTTTGTTTCTATCAATAATGCATCTAATACCAAAACATTTTCAAATTCAAATATATTTCCAAACAGCAACCCTTTTGAACTTTATGAAAATTACCAAAACAAATCAATCTTTTGTTTCAAATAAGCTTAAGGGTTCACACTATTTAGATGTGTCTTTTTAATAACTCATTTAATAGCAATTTCCACCCAAATTCAATTGAATTTTAAAACAGCAACAAGATTCAAATTTTAAGAAACCAACAATGTCACACTTGTGATTTTTAACTAATACCCTATAAAAATCATCCACAACATTTTTTTCCTATCCTAAAAACCTCTCCTTTCTTTCCTTATTCCAATCTGCAAAAAAAAATAGAACAAAAAAATGAAAACAACCAGCGCAGAGAGAGGGGCAGGCCCAGCCCACCATCTCCTCTCCCCAGGCCCATACCCCTCGCTCTTTCTTCTACCTCCTGTACGGCAGGCAGATGCGCCTGTACACGTCGACAGGTACAGGCAGCAACGGCTGCAGCTCTCCCCCTCCCCCTATAAACCCTAGCTCGATGCCCTTCCCCTCTGCCCTACCTTTCTCCCTCCTTCTCCTCTCTCCCCCCGCCTCCATTTTCTCTTCTCCTCTCTCTGTCCCTGTTGCTCCCCCTCTCTGAACCTGTACCACACCGAACCCCACCTCTCTTCTTTCTCCGGTGATCGCTGCCGGGAGGGCCACCCTCCGGCCAGGATAGGCCTTGGCATGGAACCCCCTCGCCTCCCTCGTCATCCTCGACCCCTCATCGGCCACGGGGACCCAGCACGGTGCCGCCGCCGTCCTCCTCTTGTCGCCGGCCGCCGACCACCTCTGCCCGAGTGCCTCCTCCTGTCCTTCCCTCGAGGTGAGCCTCCCTCCCCTCGCCTCTCTCCTCCCTCTATCTCCACGCACCACGCAGCCGCACGCAGCACCCCACGGCGCCCCTCCGGCGAGCCGCAGCCGCGAGCCGCCGTCCGCCGTCGACCGAGAATCCTCCGTCGAGGTTCAGAAAGGAACCTGCAGAAACAAAATTCAGTTAGCCGATACCTGCACCTTATACACCCCGCGCAACCCCTTCTGTCACGAAACCTTCAGTCACCGCAGTGGCAGCAGCTACCGCGCAGCACCCGGGGGTGGTGGGTTCGAATCCCACCCCCGGGATTAAAACCCCTCTTTTTCATTTCTATTTTTCCAGTCGCAGCACAAAGTTCTAATCGCACCCAGGTCCCTGCCAGTTCTTTTTAGCCCCTGTAAATATTTTCTAAGGCCCTAGCTGTTAATTAAATGGCAGAATAATACCTAATCTTGGAAATTGCATAGATAATTCATTTTAACTCCAATTTCAACATTTTAAATATGTATTCTATACCAAATTAAATTCTCTACCCAAATATAAATTTTGTTTACTGTTTTGAATATTTTAAATTGGTGAAATATTTGAAAACTTGTTTAATTCATTTAATTTTGCAAAATTCATAACTTGGGCATAAAAATTCCAAATTCAACAAACTTAATATGTTTTCCATTCAATTTTTCATGTACTTTACAAATATCAACTTTGTGTTCTGTTTTGAATAATTTAAATTGCTGAAAACAACTGTTTCTTAATTAATGCATTTAAAATTGCCAAAATAATAACTTGCTCATTTTAAATCCTTTTTTAACAAATAAAATATGTTTTACATGCCAAATTAAACCCTCTTTCCAAATATAAACTTTGTTTCATGTTTTGGAAAATTAAAATTGGTTAAATAATTTAAACCTTGTTTAAATCATTTAATATTGTTAAATTCATAACTTGGTCAAATTAAATTCCTTTTGAACATATAAAATATGTTTTCAAACCATAAAAGCATAATCTTTTCAAATATGAATTTGGTTTAATGTGTTGACCAAATAAAAATTCAAATAAGTTCATGCTTGAAATAAATTCATTTAAAGCTTGTTTAAACTTGTTTAATTCATAATTAATTCATCTTAATTCCTTTTCCAATATTTGAAACATGTAATCCACCTAAAATTTTGTGTACTTTCCAAATATAAACTTTGTTGTCTATTTTGAACAATTTAAATTGGTGAAAACAACAAATGCTTGTGTAACACCTCTAAGGAACCAAAATTCCAAAACTTAATAAATAAAATTCCAAACTTGATAAACCTTATTTCAAATTGTTTCTATTGTTGTTATTTTTCTGTTTTCCTCCTCCATGCATCATGCTAATCCACTTACACCTATTGGTTAGTTGTAAAACAATTATTTCAACCTTAATTCATGGGCTTTCCATATGCAAACCAAATTGCATGTGGGTCCATTTAATCATGTTGTTACCATGTCAACTAGTTTATTTTGATGCATCAATTAAATGGTCATGCATCATCCCATGATTGTGCACTATGCCATGTTATTGATTGTTTGTCTCTCTGCGTTGTTTGTTTGCTTCTTCTCGGATAGACGACGACGTTGAGACAGACGAGACTTACGACACCCCTTCTGAGGATCTAGCTCAGTACCAGGCTGCTGAGTTTGCAGGCAAGTATTCACTCACATGAACCATTGTGTTCCTTTAAACATTGGATACCGATACTTTCCGTTGTCTATTCTGCTAGCCCTATGAATCGTTGCTTCTGTTCGATCCTATCACATGTTATCCTGTAACCCTGATATAGCCTCACCTCCACACCTATAACCCCTTTGCTTGTTGCCCGTGTCTTACTAGCATGCTTAGGGTTGTTTTGCTCGAGTCTGTTGCCCGTTACTTTCTGTTACCTTATTTCATTATGTTCTGGGGCTCGATGTTAAACAACAACCTGTTAATTTTGAGGTAATGCTAAATTGATGATAAGGCACCGGTAGGAGGCCCGGCGTGGTTTTGAGGCCTGCTAGTGTCGACCCTAATTAGGAAAAGGGTCTTGTCTACTGATCCATGATGAGCGCACTAACCGCATGTGGGAAGCGTGTATGGGCGCCCCTATCAATTTGATTCGATTCGCATCTCGTCCAAATCGCCACACTTAGTTCGGGCTTTCCATTTGATGCATGCATGTGCAGGTGCGAACACTTGGCGCCAGGGTGGAACTTTTGTAGTCGGCATTTAGGGCGGCGTGGTCTTAGAGTGCTATGAGGGTCCCCTTTTCTTCGTGGGGCTCGATTAGCCGCGCACGCACAGCATGTGGTTCTTTGGGCTTGATGCGAAGAAGAGTTGAGTTGTGTTGAGTGCCCCGCTTGGTGGGAAAGGCCTTCCCATCTGGCGGGTTATTCTTACGTGTACGGCCAAATTGGTGCACCCCTGCAGAGTAAATCTTCTCGAGAAGCCGTGTTTTCCGCGGTTATGGTTAACTTGGTGAAAGTACTGGCTAACAAGTACTCAGAACAACTTACACCTAACTAATGATAACTTGACTAGTAATAGTCGTATTGACACAATAACTTCAACCATCACTAATCCAACTGTGTGAGTTATCCTCGGATTGCTTCTTTGGATAAGGGGCGAGATCCAGGATGGGTTTGTTTGGAGTTAATTATAGTTGGTTACGATACGCTATCTTATCCCCTCTCTGTTAGCCGGAAGTTCTAGCATGTTTCTGTAGTTGGTTAGTGCAGCCAGCTGCCGCATCTTTTGTATCACCCTTTCTTCCGTTGAACCCAAAGCATCTGTGCTTGATGTTGTTGGGTACACTGTGGTGAACTGTGAGTCTTGCTTGCCAGTACGTTTATGTACTGACCCCTTTGGGGCTGGGTTTCCGCAGACAACGTTTCCGAGGATCCCCATGGTGGCTACTACGTGGAGTATGACGAGGCTGCTGACGAGTAGATAGCGGACCCGGGCAGGATCCGAGACTTCGTGGATGGGCTCCGTCTTTTCGTTTCCGGCCTCTTAGGCCTATTTGGATCTTGTTTGTACTCAGACACTTTGGATGCTTCCACTGTGTTGTAGTGATGAATTGTTGGGACATGTGTCCTCTGGATGATTGTATTTTCTATCTCTGCTCTAGTGAGAGCCATTTGCAATTTATTTCAATCTCTTGTGTCTTAGAGATCTGTTGTGATATCACTTGTTCAAATGTCGTTGACGTACCATGTGTGTATGTTATAAAGTACGTCAATGGAAGTGTCTGGATTTCTATGGGATGGTTTGTGCAGACGATGAATAGTAGAGAATGGTTGTCACACGTTTACGTGTTGGCCTACTCATATTGAGATGCGGGTGCCGGTATGCCCCGTAAGCCATTTATCTACTGTTTAACGGACTGTGAGTATCCCCTAGAAGTTCGGGTGCGACAAATGGTATCAGAGCCTGTCTGCCTATAGGATCCCTTTTTACTGGTCGCAGTTGAGTCTAGAAACTATTTTGTAGCTATATAGGAAAAATGAAACGTGAGAGTAGGAATTATGTTCTTTTTCTTCTTTCCCCACCCACCCTCCCTTTTCTGGTAAGGAAGTGCAACGTTGTTTTCCCTTCTCATCTAAACTTTCAAGTTAGGTTTTCATGTATCCTGGTTTCTCTAGGATAGTTATATCTACTAGACCATAGGAATGGAGGTGGTTGTGACATGATTTATCATGTTGCCTACTCACGATTGAGAACGGAGGCGTGTAAGCCCCGGAAGCAGATCCTCTATTCCTTAAGCAGTAGATATTGATCCTTTAGAAGCCTGGATGGGTTTTCCGTAGTACCTCAGGAGTGTTTTGATCTCGTTTTCCCGATGTTGCTTCGATATCCTGTTCTTCTCAACGTCCTTTTCGTCCATTGAAACCTTGTTGTTTCTTTCCACTTCAGTTCTTCTACCGGCGTCTAATCAATAACTCTGTTCCACCCTTCTGGCCAGATAGTCTATTCTCCAAATGAATCAAGTTCTATTCAACTATACACCCTCGATGCAAAACCTCTACCTTTACTTGAAAATGTTCCGGTGATTTGCGAATTCCCTGACGTCTTTCCAGAAGAGTTGCCAGGAATGCCTATCGTCTTGAACTTCAAGAAAAACTATCCAAGGTGCACGGTGTGTTTCACGTGTCACAACTCAAGAGGATCTTCGCAAGAAGTATCCGGACCTTTTCTCTTCTCAGTAGGAATCCCGGGGCGCGATTCCTTCAAGGGGGGGCGTTTTGTAACATCCCAAGTATGAAAAATAGCCATTAGAATGTTTGCTCTCTGTTATTTTATGTTTTGCATCATGACATCATGTTCATTGCATTTTTTTTGCTTTGTTTTCCAATTGTTTTCCTCTGTTTTCCTTTGTTTTCCTTTGTTTTCTATTTGAATTTCAAATCAAATTTCAAACCTTTTGTTTCATACTTGTGATGTTACAATTTCCAAAATGAATATTTCAAATCAAAACAATTGTTTGTTTCTAAAGTTGTAATTTCAAACTATTGTTTTGTTTCTATCAATAATGCATCTAATACCAAAACATTTTCAAATTCAAATATATTTCCAAACAGCAACCCTTTTGAACTTTATGAAAATTACCAAAACAAATCAATCTTTTGTTTCAAATAAGCTTAAGGGTTCACACTATTTAAATGTGTCTTTTTAATAACTCATTTAATAGCAATTTCCACCCAAATTCAATTGAATTTTAAAACAGCAACAAGATTCAAATTTTAAGAAACCAACAATGTCACACTTGTGATTTTTAACTAATACCCTATAAAAATCATCCACAACATTTTTTTTCCTATCCTAAAAACCTCTCCTTTCTTTCCTTATTCCAATCTGCAAAAAAAAAATAGAACAAAAAAATAAAAAACAACCAGCGCAGAGAGAGGGGCAGGCCCAGCCCACCATCTCCTCTCCCCAGGCCCATACCCCTCGCTCTTTCTTCTACCTCCTGTATGGCAGGCAGATGCGCCTGTACACGTCGACAGGTACAGGCAGCAACGGCTGCAGCTCTCCCCCTCCCCCTATAAACCCTAGCTCGATGCCCTTCCCCTCTGCCCTACCTTTCTCCCTCCTTCTCCTCTCTCCCCCCGCCTCCATTTTCTCTTCTCCTCTCTCTATCCCTGTTGCTCCCCCTCTCTGAACCTGTACCACACCGAACCACACCTCTCTTCTTTCTCCGGTGATCGCCGCCGGGAGGGCCACCCTCCGGCCAGGATAGGCCTGGGGATGGAACCCCCTCGCCTCCCTCGTCATCCTCGACCCCTCATCGTCCACGGGGACCCAGCACGGCGCCGCCGCCGTCCTCCTCTTGTCGCCGGCCGCCGACCACCTCTGCCCGAGCGCCTCCTCATGTCCTTCCCTCGAGGTGAGCCTCCCTCCCCTCGCCTCTCTCCTCCCTCTATCTCCACGCACCACGCAGCCGCATGCAGCACCCCACGGTGCCCCTCCGGTGAGCCGCAGCCGCGAGCCGCCGTCCGCCGTCGACCGAGAATCCTCCGTCGAGGTTCAGAAAGGAACCTGCTGAAACAAAATTCAGTTAGCCGATACCTGCACCTTATACACCCCGTGCAACCCCTTCTGTCACGAAACCTTCAGTCACCGCAGTGGCAGCAGCTACCGCGCAGCACCCAGGGGGTGGTGGGTTCGAATCCCACCCCCGGGATTAAACCCCCTCTTTTTCATTTCTATTTTTCCAGTCCCAGCACAAAGTTCTAATCGCACCCAGGTCCCTGCCAGTTCTTTTTAGCCCCTGTAAATATTTTCTAAGGCCCTAGCTGTTAATTAAATGGCAGAATAATACCTAATTTTGGAAATTGCATAGATAATTCATTTTAACTCCAATTTCAACATTTTAAATATGTATTCTGTACCAAATTAAATTCTCTACCCAAATATAAATTTTGTTTACTGTTTTGAATATTTTAAATTGGTGAAATATTTGAAAACTTGTTTAATTTATTTAATTTTGCAAAATTCATCACTTGGGCATAAAAATTCCAAATTCAACAAACTTAATATGTTTTCCATTCAATTTTTCATGTACTTTGCAAATATCAACTTTGTGTTATGTTTTGAGTAATTTAAATTGCTGAAAACAACTGTTTCTTAATTAATGCATTTAAAATTGCCAAAATAATAACTTGCTCATTTTAAATCCTTTTTTAACAAATAAAATATGTTTTCCATGCCAAATTAAACCCTCTTTCCAAATATAAACTTTGTTTCATGTTTTGGAAAATTAAAATTGGTTAAATAATTTAAACCTTGTTTAAATCATTTAATATTGTTAAATTCATAACTTGGTCAAATTAAATTCCTTTTGAACATATAAAATATGTTTTCAAACCATAAAAGCATAATCTTTTCAAATATGAATTTGGTTTAATGTGTTGACCAAATAAAAATTCAAATAAGTTCATGCTTGAAATAAATTCATTTAAAGCTTGTTTAAACTTGTTTAATTCATAATTAATCCATCTTAATTCCTTTTCCAATATTTGAAACATGTAATCCACCTAAAATTTTGTGTACTTTCCAAATATAAACTTTGTTGTCTATTTTGAACAATTTAAATTGGTGAAAACAACAAATGCTTGTGTAACACCTCTAAGGAACCAAAATTCCAAAACTTAATAAATAAAATTCCAAACTTGATAAACCTTATTTCAAATTGTTTCTATTGTTGTTATTTTTCTGTTTTCCTCCTCCATGCATCATGCTAATCCACTTACACCTGTTGGTTTGTTGTAAAACAATTATTTCAACCTTAATTCATGGGCTTTCCATATGCAAACCAAATTGCATGTGGGTCCATTTAATCATGTTGTTACCATGTCAACTAGTTTATTTTGATGCATCAATTAAATGGTCATGCATCATCCCATGATTGTGCACTATGCCATGTTATTGATTGTTTGTCTCTCTGCGTTGTTTGTTTGCTTATTCTCAGATAGACGACGACGTTGAGACAGACGAGACTTACGACACCCCTTCTGAGGATCTAGCTCAGTACCAGGCTGCTGAGTTTGCAGGCAAGTATTCACTCACATGAACCATTGTGTTCCTTTCAACATTGGATACCGATACTTTCCGTTGTCTATTCTGCTAGCCCTATGAATCGTTGCTTCTGTTTGATCCTATCACATGTTATCCTGTAACCCTGATATAGCCTCACCTCCACACCTATAACCCCTTTGCTTGTTGCCCGTGTCTTACTAGCATGCTTAGGGTTCTTTTTCTCGAGTCTGTTGCCCGTTACTTTCTGTTACCTTATTTCATTATGTTCTGGGGCTCGATGTTAAACAACAACATGTTAATTTTGAGGTAATGCTAAATTGATGATAAGGCACCGGCAGGAGGCCCGGCGTGGTTTTGAGGCCTGCTAGTGTCGACCCTAATTAGGAAAAGGGTCTTGTCTACTGATCCATGATGAGCGCACTAACCGCATGTGGGAAGCGTGTATGGGCGCCCCCTCAATTTGATTTGATTTGCATCTCGTCCAAATCGCCACACTTAGTTCGGGCTTTCCATTTGATGCATGCATGTGCAGGTGCGAACCCTTGGTGCCAGGGTGGAACTTTTGTAGTCGGCATTTAGGGCGGCATGGTCTTAGAGTGCTATGAGGGTCCCCTTTTCTTCGTGGGGCTCGATTAGCCGCGCACGCACAGCATGTGGTTCTTTGGGCTTGATGCGAAGAAGAGTTGAGTTGTGTTGAGTGCCCCGCTTGGTGGGAAAGGCCTTCCCATCTGGCGAGTTATTCTTACGTGTACGGCCAAATTGGTGCACCCCTGCAGGGTAAATCTTCTCGAGAAGCCGTGTTTTCCGCGGTTATGGTTAACTTGGTGAAAGTACTGGCTAACAAGTACTCAGAACAACTTACACCTAACTAATGATAACTTGACTAGTAATAGTCGTATTGACACAATAACTTGAACCATCACTAATCCAACTGTGTGAGTTATCCTCGGATTGCTTCTTTGGATAAGGGGCGAGATCCAGGATGGGTTTGTTTGGAGTTAGTTATAGTTGGTTACGATACGCTATCTTATCCCCTCTCTGTTAGCCGGAAGTTCTAGCATGTTTCTGTAGTTGGTTAGTGCAGCCAGCTGCCGCATCTTTTGTATCACCCTTTCTTCCGTTGAACCCAAAGCATCTGTGCTTGATGTTGTTGGGTACACTGTGGTGAACTGTGAGTCTTGCTTGCCAGTACGTTTATGTACTGACCCCTTTGGGGTTGTGGTTTCCGCAGACTACGTTTCCGAGGATCCCCATGGTGGCTACTACGTGGAGTATGACGAGGCTGCTGACGAGTAGATAGCGGACCCGGGCAGGATCCGAGACTTCGTGGATGGGCTCCGTCTTTTCGTTTCCGGCCTCTTAGGCCTATTTGGATCTTGTATGTACTCAGACACTTTGGATGCTTCCGCTGTGTTGTAATGATGAATTGTTGGGACATGTGTCCTCTAGATGATTGTATTTGCTATCTCTGCTCTAGTGAGAGCCATTTGCAACTTATTTCAATCTTTTGTGTCTTAGAGATCTGTTGTGATATCACTTGTTCAAATGCCGTTGACGTACCATGTGTGTATGTTATGAAGTACGTCAATGGAAGTGTCTGGATTTCTATGGGATGGTTTGCGTAGACGATGAATAGTAGAGAATGGTTGTCACACGTTTACGTGTTGGCCTACTCATATTGAGATGCGGGTGCCGGTATGCCCCGTAAGCCTTTTATCTACTGTTTAACAGACTGTGAGTATTCCTTAGAAGTCCGGGTGCGACAACGGTGCAGCCTTTATATCTGTCAATTGCCCAGCTGTAATTTGTTTACCCAACATGCTATCTATCTGTTTTGGAGAGACACCTCTAGTGAACTGTGGACCCTGTCCATTTTCCTCATACTGTTAATACAACCACTGCCATCACAGTTTTCATACTGTTACTATTGTTCTCCTACTATTTTCCTATTGTTTTCCACACCATACGTTTAACCGCTTTGTTTTCAGCAAAACAGGTGAGATTGACAACCTGACTACTTTGTTGGGGCAAAGTGATTTGATTGTGTTGTGTAGGTTCCATGTTGCTGCAGAACCGGTAGTGTTCCCTGCCAATATCAGCTAAATCAACCTTCAGAAGTGATTTCTTTCTCCTACTGGTCGATTCAACCTTGGTTTCTTTCTGAGGGAAACTTGCTGTTGTGCTCATCATACCTTTCTCTTGGGGTCTCCCAACGAGTGCAAGCCCTGCACCATCACACCTCTGCCCCGTTGTAACAATTAGGGTTCTATATCGTTTTTTTACTAGATCTCTCTCCCGGTGTGAATTACTTGTTTGTACTTAATGCTTATGACATTTATCGGTGTTTGCACTTTATGACCAGATTGTTGTTCATCCATTTATCACCTCTGATCATGTACCTTATGATGTGTTGTGAGTATATTTTTTAGTTCTTGAGGACATGGGAGAAATCTATTTGTTAGTAATGATGTTTCGTTGAGAATTTATCAGAGATATATTTAAGTTATGTTGTTATTTATCTAGTGGTGTTATGTGAATGTCAACTACATAGCACTTCACCTTTTAAGGGCCTAGAGTAATGCATTGTGTGTTGGATTGCTTGTGGTGGGTTGCCGGAGTGACAGAATCCTAAACCCCAGCTTGCAATACTTCACATAAGGGAATAGTAGATACCACGAGTTTATTGCTGTAGTTAGATTTATTTCTTAATTGCTTTCTTATTATTGTGTACGCTTGCAAGTAGTGTAATCGTAAGTGTGCATTTTCTTGGATAGTACGGTGCACTAGCATAGGTCTACCCACATAACACCTACCAAACGATAAAGATTAATCAATGGTGTGTGATGAAACCTCTCATGTGTCCTCAGGAACATTTTAGCCTTTATAAGAAGTACCACCGACTTGTCCTTTGTGCTAAAAAGGATCGGGCCAATTGCAGCAACTATTTACTTTCTTTGTTATCGGTTTTTTACTATTACAAAAATCTCTACACAATTGTTCTCTAGTGTTTACAGTGAAGCCTTACTCGAAACTATTTATCAATATGTTCTGCTCCTCGTTCGGTTCGACACTCTTATTTATCGAAAAAACTATAATCTATCCCCAACACTTGTGGGTCATCAAGACTATATTCTGGTGCCGTTGCCGAGGAGTGTAGTGCTATTGGTAAGGAAAACTTTTACTGTAACTATTGCTTTTATTACTGTCTGTTTATTTTGTTGAATCATGGAATTCTTTACTGCTGGTTATATGTCCAGGAATGACTAAACCACCACATGTGTGGTAGAGAGAAGTTCCCCATCTACTGAAATTGTCCCTTTTGAAATACCTATTGGAATTGTTGATCGTGTTATGGATAACCGTTATTTCGGTGATGGAACTGTCCATCCCGGTGACCACTTGATTTATATTAAAGAATTGTATGAGTTGTTTAAGATTGCAGGCGTGACAAGAAATTTAATCATGAGGAAATTATTTTCTATATCACTAAAAGAAAGAGCATGGTAATGGTATAGGTTATTGGATGATTCACATTTGCTAGATTTGAAGGATCTTACATCTCTCTTTTATTTCAAATTTTATCCTGTTTATGAAATACATCAAGATCGGAATTTTATTTATAATTTTTGGCCTCTTGATGGAGAAATTATTGCCCAAGCTTGGGGGAGTCTGAAAACATTAATGGTCAAATTCCCCAATCATAAGCTTCCCAAGGAGATTATTATTAATAATTTTTATGGAAGGCTTTCACATCATGACAAGGAGCTTTTTGTGACCTCTTCTAATGGTTCCTTCACAAACAATAAGATTGATGCTAAATGGGATCTTATTGAAATAATTCGACGCAATACTGAAGATTGGGAGATGGACAAAGGTAAAGAGCCAGGTATAAACTATGAATACGATTGCATTAAGTCCTTTGCTGAAACTGAAAATTTTAGCATACTTAGTGCTAAATATGGGCTCGATTTTCAAGTAATTGTTGAACTTTGCGAAACCTTTGCCTCTCATGTTAGTATTCCTAAAGTAAAGTGTGACAAATATCATGAACCTTATAAGGATAATATTAAAGAGAAATAATTCTCTAGTAGTGAAATACTTGTTAACACTGTTGATCCTGTTTTACCTATTATTCACTTTGAGAAACCATATTTCCCTGTTAGAGTAAAAGAGCATTATTTTGCAAATGATATTGTGAACAAAAGTTGGAAGAAAGTTATTGAACCTGAAGATCAAATAATTGTGGAACCTATGGTTTCCATGGTTAAAGATCTTGTTGTTGAAAATATTGATGGGTGTGATATATATTTCTGTGAGGATGCCTCTAACTTAGTTGCACCTGATAAACATCATAGACCTATTGTTGGCACACCTGTTGTTTCTGTCAAAATAGGTGATCATAACTATTATGGACTTTGCGATTTGGGATCAAGTGAAAGTGCCATGACTGTTTCTCTCTATCAAGAAATAATGAATGAAATTTCTCTGTGTGAAGTTGAAGTCATTGATGTTACTATTCAGCTGGCCAACAGAAAGACAATTTCACCGGTGGGTATTGTAAGAGATATTGAAGTTCTTTCTGGTAAGGTAAACTACCCTGCCGACTTTTTAATACTTGGTTCAGTTGAAGCTAAAGCTTGTCCTATCATATTTGGTAGACCTTTCCTTAATACCTGTGGTGCTATTATAGATTGTAAGAAAGAGAAAGTGTCTGTCAAATTTTGTGATGAACATTATGAATTTAATTTTAGTAATATTGCTATACAACGCCATGATAGAGAGTTACCTAATGAACATCTATATATTGAAACTTGCTTCTATTGTTATTCCAGCCAATGATCCTTTGCAGCAATTTATGGAAGAATATGAGAATATCACGTATATGCAGGAAAGGAATGAATTGGAGGATATTTTCCTCGATCAGCCTGCCATTATCAAACACAATTTGCATGTTGAATCTTTAGGGCCACCTTTACCACCTAAAGGAGACCCGATGTTCGATCTTAAAATTCTTCGTGACACACTTAAATATGCTTATTTAGATGAAAAGAAAATATATCTTGTTATTGTCAATGCTAACCTTTCACAGTATGAACAAGAACGGTTATTGGACACACTTCGGAAACACTGCAATTCTATTGGTTATACTTTGGATGATCTTAAAGGCATTATTCATGTTCTATGTTAGCATTCAATTAACCTTGAGCCTGAGGCCAATCCTGTGGTTGATCATCAACGTCGCTTAAATCCAAGAATGAAAGAAGTGGTGAGAAGTGAAATATTAAAACTTCTCGAGGCAGGAATCATTTATCCTATTGCTGATAGTAGATGGGTTAGTCCTATCCATTGTGTTCCCAAGAAAGTAGGTATGACTGTTGTTGCTAATGATAAAAATGAACTTATTCCTCAAAGAACTGTGGTAGGATATAGAATGTGCATTGATTTTAGAAAATCAAACAAAGCCACTAAGAAGGATCATTATCCTTTCCCTTTTATTGATCAAATGCTATAGAGGTTGTCTAAAAACACTCACTTTTTCTATTTGGATGGTTATTCTGGTTTCTCCCAAATCCATGTTAAAAAGCAAGACCAAGAGAAAACCACTTTCACTTGTTCTTATGGTACTTATGCTTATAGACGTATGCCTTTTGGTTTATGTAATGCACCTTCTACTTTTCAAAGATGTATGTCTGCTATTTTTCATTGCTTTTGCGAGGAAATTGTGGAGGTAATCATGGATGACTTCTCTGTCTATGGGACTTCTTTTGACAACTGCCTCCATAATCTTAACAAACTTTTGCAGAATTGTGAGGATACTAATCTTGTTTTGAATTGGGAGAAATGCCACTTTATGGTGAATGAAGAAATTGTTCTTGGACATAAATTTTTCGAGAGAGGCATTGAAGTTGACAAGGCCAAAGTTGATGCAATTGAAAAGATGCCCTATCCTAGGGACATCGGAGGTATACGTATTTTTCTTGGTCATGCCGGTTTTTATAGGAGATTTATTAAAGAAATTTCTAAGACTTCAAGACCTCTTACCAATCTTCTTCGAAAAGATGTTCCTTTTGTTTTTAATGATGATAAAGTAGCCTTTGAAGTTCTTAAGAAATCTTTAATAACTGCTCCCGTTGTTCAACTGCCCGACTGGAACTTGCCTTTTGAAATTATGTGTGATGCTAGTGATTATGCTGTAGGAGCCGTTTTAGGACAAAGAGTAAATAAGAAATTGGATGCTATTCATTATTCTAGTAAGACTCTATATAGTGCTCAAAGGAACTATGCTACCATCGAGAAAGAGTTTTTAGTTGTTGTTTTTACTTGTGATAAATTTAGGCAGTACATTGTTGACTCTAAAGTCACTATTCATACTGATCATGATGCTATTAAATATCTTATGGAAAAGAAAGATGATAAGCCTAGGATTATTAGATGGGTGCTCTTGTTACAAGAGTTTGATTTGCATATTGTTGATAGGAAAGGAGCTCATAATTCTATTGCTGATAATTTATCTAGAATGGAAAACATCCCTGATGATCCTATTCCTGTTAATGATAATTTTTCTCATGAAGAACTTCCTGCTATTAAGGTTAACTCACGTGAAAATCCTTGGTATGTTGATTATGCTAATTTTATTTTTTCTCAGTTTTTGCCTCCAAGATTTACTTATCAATAGAAGAAGAATCGTTTTATGATTTGAGGCATTACTTTTGGGATGACCCACATTTATATAAAGAATGTGTAGATGGAATTTTAAGAATATGTGTACCTGAGCATGAGCAAGAAGAAATATTGAGGAAATGTCATAATAGTCCTTATGGAGGGCATCATGCTGGTGAAAGAACCGCACACAAGGTTTTACAATCGGGTTTTTACTGGCGTACTCTCTTTGAAGATGGAAATAAATTTATTTCTACTTGTGATGAATGTCAAAGCGTTGGTAAAATTAGTAGATGTAATGAAATGCCTATGAACTATTCTCTAGTTATTGAACCTTTTGATTGTTGGGGATTTGACTTTATGGGTCCTTTTCCCTATTCACATGGCTATACTCATATTCTTGTTGCTATTGATTATGTTACTAAATGGGTAGAATCTATTCCAACTAGAAGCGCTGATCATAAAACCTCTATGAAAATGCTTAAAGACATAATTTTCCCTAGGTTTGGTGTGCCCAGATACCTTATGATCGATGGAGGTTCTCATTTCACTCATGGTGCTTTTAGAAAAACCCTTGCTAAATATGATGTTAATCATAGATTTTCTTCACCTTATAATCCTCAAACTAGTGGTCAAGTAGAACTATCAAATAGGAAGATCAAATTAATTTTGCAGAAGACTGTTAACAAATCTACAAAGAATTGGTCTAAGAAACTTAGTGATGCTTTGTGGCCTTATAGAACTGCTTATAAAAATCCCATGGGCATGTCTCCTTATAAAATTGTTTATTGAAAAGCTTGTCATTTACCCCTTGATCTAGAACACAAAGCTTATTGGGTTGTTAGATAACTTGATTGTGATTTCAAATTAGCTGGTGAGAAAAGATTGTTAGATGTGAGTTCTTTAGATGAGTGGAGAAGTGAAGCTTATGAAAATTCCAAGTTGTTTAAAGAGCAAGTTAAAATATGGCATGATAAAAGGATTCTCAATAAAAAAAATTAACATAGGTGATAAAGTATTATTTTATAGGTCTCGTCTCAGATTTTTCGCTGGAAAATTACGCTCTAAATGGGAAGGACCTTTTGTTGTGGAAGAAGTTTATCGGTCTGGTGCCATCAAGATTATAATTTCCATGGAACCAATCCACAAGTGGTGAATTGCAAAAGACTCAAGCATTATTTATCCGATGATCCATACAACGTGGAAGCTGATATTGTTCGGGTACTCACTCCAGAAGATCATATTAAAGCCATCCAAGCACCACCGAAGAATCAAGTTTAATTATCATGGGTAACAAGCACTCCCTTGGCTCGTTCCAAGCTTGGGGGAGTTGCCCCGGTATCACTATCTTGCTTTCATTATTAGAGTTGTGTGTCTTATCATGGTTAGGGAGGTTATCATTTATTATGGTCATTTGCAAGTTGGGCTATCACTCCTTTATAAGTAAAGCTTTGTATCCGTTGGTGTGAGTTTGCCTACGATGAAATATTGATATGAAGTTTTATTCTTACTAAGTTGCATTATATATTCTATTCCTAGCAATTATTCTTGCATGCTTGTCTTGCGTTTATTAGTGATCTCATGTTGGGTATAGTAGTAGAAATTTATTGAGTATTGGAAAACATAGTCATAGCAACAACACTTAGAGACTTAGAACAAAGAAGAGAGATTGCACATTCAGATATATTACCCCATAGATCTTTTATGCCTGCAAAATCTTCATGTTTATGTTATTATGATTGATGTGTTATGCTGACAAGGAATACAATGGCAACACTTCATGTTTTATATCATTGCATGGTTTCATATATCTGTTTGCATCTCTCAACTTCTTATGTTTGCTACAAAGCCTTTGCTACCCAAAAACCATGTACTAAGTATGATCACTATTCGTGCATCCAAATACCTGAACCAAAAACCTTCCACAAGTGTCCACCATACCTTGCTATATGTGGTATTTCATCGCCACTCCAAGTAAATTTATCGTGTGCTACCTTTAAAACCTTCAAAATATCAAACTTATTTTGTGTCCCTGTTTTAGCTCATGAGGAACTAGTTTAAAGTTTATCATGTCTTATGTCAAGCAAGGTTCTTTTTTCTTATTTCACCCGATGAGTATAGAATCGGTGCTCATCTAAAATTGCAAGAGAGTTAGTGCCAAATAATAATAACAAAAAGGCACTTCCCCATGGATTGATGAAAGCTGGTGGGTACCCGTGGATATGGCTAGCCCTGGTTTGTGAAAGGCATGGTGGGGGGAACTGCCAACCTAAATAAAAAAACGGAAACCGCTCTCAAAAGACTAAACACCTTGCTTGACATGGGTTCTGATAAGTTTTTCATTACCATTCGCTGACATAAACATACATGTCTCTCAAAATTACATTTTCAATGCCTCTGTTTTATTAAAAATAAAAAGTTTTAGCACATGAGTAATCCCTGCTTCCCTCCGCGAAGGGCGTTTCTTTACTAACATGATTGAGTCAGTTTACCTATTCCCTCTTTTCTCTACTAGCAAACTTATGATGTTGAACCGAGATTCATTCTTTTATATGTCCACAATGTTATTTAACCATGTTTTATTGTAATTAACATTACCATCATGGTAAACAAGTTGAAAGTTGAGCTTTGCTAACTAGCATCTTCCTTTGTGTCAGTTTTTTCACCTCATTTATTAAGAACATGATCCATGGAAGTTTTGTATTCATGAAAAGACTTTGTGATAATTGAAGTATGTGTTATTTTCTTAATAGCTCTGACATAGACACTTCTGGAAAGATAATATTGATATGATAGTTGTTCTCTCACCAAGAACAAATTTTGCTGTAGCTCAATAAATTTGCACTCACTTTACCTTTATATGATTGAATCATTGCTCCTCTTTGAGAAGCGTTATGGGAAAGATTGTTGTATAGAATCGTTAGTGTTTATTGAGTAATTGTTTATGCTTCATGTATGTATTCTTTATTATCGACACTTCACATCGTAAAGCCTATGGTCATGTTTTCCGAGTTCAGTTTTCGCTTGGGGAGAAGTGGAGTCTAAACTTGGGGGAGTTGATACGTCCATTTTGCATCACTATTTTATATGCTATTTTTTCCTTATTCATTGATATTTTCCCTATTAGAGCACTATACTTATGTTATTTCGTTGTTTTATCTGTGTTTTATTGTTTTATGGAATTATTTATCAGAGTCAAAAAACAGCTGAAAAAAGCACATGTCAGAAGGGATATTTTCTGGACGTCAGAAAAGTCGGGGAAAAAAAAAATCTGAAAACGAGGTTTTTTTAGAAATCATTGGGGGGAGCCAAAAGGGCTGTCAGATGGAAGCCAGGGGCACCAGGCGCGTCCTCCCCCTTGGCCGCGCCTAGTGGGCCCCTGGAGGCCCCAAGCCTCTCCAGCAGCTCCCCTTCGGGGTACTTACCCCCCTTGACCTAAAAATCCCGAGGAGGCACTTCGTAGAATTTTTCCGCCGCCTCTTCGCGACGGAAACGACAGTGAGACGAAAACACCTTCCTGGCGAGGAGATTCCGCCAGGGAAATTCCCTCACAGAGGGGGAAATCGTCACCGTCATCGCACCGAGCATCATCAAGATCATCGTCTTCATCGTCCTCACCATCAGCACCATCATCCTCACCATCCACCTCTGTCCCGCTGTAACAATTAGGATTCTATATCGTTGTTTTCCACTAGGTGTGAATTACTTGTTTGTAGTTGATGCTTATGAGATTTATCAGTGTTTGCACTTTATTACCAAATTTTTATTCATCCATTTATCACCTCTAATCATGTACCATATGATGTGTTGTGAGTAGATCGTTTAGTTTTTCAGGACATGGGAGAAATCTAGTTATTAGTAATCATGTTTCGTTGAGTAATATTTACTGGTTTGATATTTAAGTTATGTTGTTATTTCTATAGTGGTGTTATGTGAACATCGACTATGTAGCACTTCACGTTTTAAGGGCATAGAGGAATGCATTATGTGTTGGATTGCTTGTGGTGGGTTGCCGGAGTGAAAAAAACCTAAACCCTAGGTTGCAATACTTCACGTAAGGGAATAATAGATACCACGAGTTTATTGCTACGGTTAGATTTATTTCTTAATTACTTTCTTGTATTTGCGGATGCTTGCAAGTAGTGTAATCGTAAGTGTGCATTAGTTTTGGATAGGACGGTGCACTAGCGTAGGTCTACCCACATAACACTTACCAAAATGATAAAGATTAATCAACGGCGTGTGATGAAAATAACTAGACGAATCCTCCCGTGTGTCCTCAGGAACGTTTTAGCCTTTATAAGAAGTACCACCGGCTTGTCTTTTGTGCTAAAAAGGATTGGGCCACTTGCAGCAACTAATTACTTTCTTTGTTATTTACTTGCTTTCGCTTTGTTATTATTACAAAAAACTCTAAATAATGTTCTCTAGTGTTTACAGTGAAACTTTGCTCGAAACTATTTATCAATACTTTCTGCTCCTTGCTGAGTTCGACACTCTTATTTATCGAAAAAGGTATGAGGAATCCCCTACACTTATGGGTCATCACTTGGCAAAAGGGAGTCTTCCCACTCACAGCATGTTCACAACCTCTACCTTGTTGTTGTTGTTGTTGTTGTTGTTGTTGTTGTTGTTGTTGTTGTTGTTGTTGTTGTTGTTGTAATGTAGTTCAGATTGGCTACCCTCTCCTTATCTCGTCGGAACAATGGACCGTATCTGATTACAGCACTGCAATTGCAGCATACTACTCTATGATGGACTAACATGTCAGACCTGCATCACAGATATGGATGATGTTGCCTGAACGATGAGCGGCATACACGCTTTTCCATCCTAGTGAAAATCAAGGTGCGTAAGTAATGCCAAAATCTAGCTACTACTTATTTCTCTACACCTTGCATAACATAGCCAAAATCTAACTAGGAGGAATGGTGCTTACCGCCATGGGAGAAGAGGGCCATGACCTGTCGGTACCATAGACGAAGCGGATGATAGATAGATCTTGGCCCGCCTCTACCGATGCCGCCGTCGCCTCCGAATATCTAAGTCGTTGCTCCTGTGTGATCCAGATCTAAATCGCCGCCACTAGCGCCGCCACCGCTACTGCTAAAATAATGGGGTTTCTTCTCCAGCTCCCGGTGAGACCGCCTAAAGGGAGAGGTGGGACTAGCCTTGGTGCCATACGTCGGCACTAATATTCGTCTCTCGCAATCTTCATGGCTGCAGCTCTGCGCGCACGATTTCTTCCCTAATGTGCTGTCTTGAATGTGGCTCTTGAAAAACAGTTAATTCGGCCTTTCACCTCGGGTCTGGCTAAGGGATCATTTAAACATCGTGCGGACTCGGATGAAACCATCGCGCCAGCAACGAAACGCCCGTTTTTTTCATCCATTGGGCCTATTTGGAGAGGCGCTGCGACCAACACGCTAGCTGCTTGCACCGTTGTTCTCTAGAAGGCACGAAATGCCAGATTTTTCATCAGCAATACTTCGCGCCACAATAACTTTTTCGTATGATTGCATAATTTTCCCTTGCCTTTTTTGCATAATACTTTGAACGGAACCACAGGATCGGGGTCTTGTTCTGCTTTAGAGAAAACGAATTTGATATTTTGCTCAATCACCTGGGCTCTCTGCAGTGTAACCAACCAGGTTTCGGCTCCTCGGAGGCAGCAGCCCTACACGTAACACGTGCCCCTGACCTTATCACATCTGCAAACGAAGCCCAACAATATTTCGCGCCATCCCTTCCCTCATTCACCCCCAACCTGATTCTACCGCGTCAGCGAGACCGCGACCATGGCCATGCCGAGAGCTCTGATCAACACACCACATCGTCCCAACAATCTGCACCACCTCCTTCTGTCGCCGAGCTCGCCGCCGCGGCTGCCACCTCTCCCTCGCGGGCCACCGGCGGGCCTCGCGACGCCTCTGCTTCTCCCTCGCGGTGGGACGGCAAGGAGGATCATGCCCGTGTGCCCCAGGCACGGGTCGGGCGGATCGGACGACCTCGCGCCCACGCCCAAGTCGGAGCGCACCATGACGGCCTTCGGCCTGGCCAGCCTCTGGGTGGGCCTCGTCGTCAGCGTGCCGGCCTACTACCTCGCCGGCAGCCTCGTGGACCTCGGCATGTCCGCGGTCCAGGGTGTCGCCACCGTCGCGTTTGCAAACCTCGTGGTGTTGGCCACGCTCGTACTCACGGCCGCTCCGGCGGTCACGCACGGCCTGCCATTCCCGGTGCTAGCGCGGGCCGCGTTCGGGGTCCGCGGCGCGCACGTCCCGGCCGTCGTCCGCGCGCTCATCGGCTGCGGATGGTTCGGGATCGAGTCGTGGATCGGCGGCCGAGCCATCTTCCTCCTCCTGCCCGCTCGGATCAAGACGTACGCGCCGTTACTGTCGCCGGTGCCCGGACTCGGGGCCTCGGCGCTCGAGATCGCCTGCCTCCTGGCCTTCTCGGCGGCGCAGCTCGCCGTGATCATGCGCGGCATGGACGGCATCCGCAAGCTCGAGCAGTACTCCGCGCCGGTGCTCGTCGCGCTCACCTCCGTGCTGGTGGCCTGGGCATACGTCTCCGCCGGTGGCTTCGGGACCATTCTCTCGCTGCCGCCACGGCTGGCCGGCGACGAGTTCTGGAAGGTCTTCTTCCCGGCGCTCACCGCCAACATCAGCTTCTGGTCGACGGTGTCCGTCAGCATCCCGGACTTCGCGCGGTACGCACGGAGCCAGGCGGACCAGGTGCTCGGCCAGGTCGGGCTGCCTGTGTTCATGGGCCTGTTCACCTTCGCCGGCCTCGCCATCACCTCCTCCACCGAGACCATCTTCGGCCGCGTCATCTCTGACCCGATCGAGCTCCTCGGCCTGATCGGCGGGCCAGCGACCAAGGTCTTCACCATCCTCGGCATCAGCCTCGTCATCATCACAACCAACATCGCCGCCAATGTTGTCGCGCCGGCCAACACGCTCGTCGCGCTCGCTCCGCGGACATTCACCTTCGGCAAGGGCGCGCTCGTCACGGCTATGCTCGGCATCGCTTTCCAGCCGTGGCGGCTGCTCAGCTCCAGCGAGAGCTTCGTCTTCACGTGGCTGCTGGGCAACGCGGCGCTCATGGGGCCCATTGGAGGCGTCATCCTTGCCGACCACTACCTCGTGAGGCGCACCGCGCTGGACGTCGACGCGCTCTACTCCGAGGAAGCCGGCAGCCCCTACTACTTCCAGGGCGGATACAACGCCGCCGCGATGGCGGCGATGGTGGCCGGATTCGCCGCAGTCGTGCCAGGGTTCCTACACAATGTAGGAGTGCTGCCGAATGTGCCCAAGGCGCTCGTCGTGGCCTACGACAATGCCTGGTTCGTCAGCTTCTTCGTCGCCGGCGCCCTGTACTACTTGATCTGCCGCCGGAGAGGGGGTGAAGTCAAACAACAGCTCAGTGCTACTTGATGCTAGAGTGGGTTTCAGAATGACGCTAGATACGAACAACAATATTTTCCTGGCAAAATAGTAATTAAATAAATAAGTAAACACGACTATATAAACAGTGAAATCAGCGAAAATACAATGCCACTATTACTAGGATCTCCCCTAGCTATCACCAACCTTCATTTCTTGGAGATTCGTGCTGAAGTTTTGCTACACACTCCCTCACCTTGACATATTTCATACACTTCAGTCCACACCATTATGATGTTACTTTTAACTTTTTATCATTAGCACTAACAACTACGGAACTACGGTGTGATCCTTAATAAAACTTTTTTCCCCTTCTCTATCCTGTAAACTTTTGAACGATCCTTAATAATATTGTTCAGGCTGGCTCTAAGAGCACATATTAATTACAAGGCATTTTACCAAATAGCAAGATATCTTGGAAATCATTTACTGAAATTCGGATCATATGTCATTGTGAAAATTTGTTAATGCATTAATTATTTCTTCGGGTTTCTGTATTGAAAAAAAAATAGATTCATGTAGTAAGAATCTTTGGATGCAGGCAGAAACTTTTTCTAATTGGGTTAACAGATCCTATATGCATTTTCCATTCGGAGGAAACATCCTGCATTCGGAGTTTCGGACGAACTTTCAGATTCATTTTTTTTGTACCATGCATTGACCAAAACATCCTGCATGTATTAACAGATCGATATTAACACAAAAAGTCTCGCATGAATTAACAGAAACTTCTTGCCTGAACCGTAGCATCTTCCTTTTTTTTTTACCATGCCTGAACCGAAACATCTTGCATCGATTGATAGAAAAATCACACTGCCATGGCCAGATACAGATCCGAATCATAAAACAGATCCATGGATTAACAAAAAAAAAAATTGAGACATGCAAGAAGCGATGTGCGAAACAAATAGATCAGCCATAAAACAAATCTTTGGGAAAAAAAATCTTGGGATGGGATAAGGAACATCTCCACATCTGGATCTGGGACATACATGGATCCAGTGCGCTCAGCCGGATCAGAAAAAATTGTCCATTGGCCGGATGAGATGAACAAAAAGAAAAGATGAACAAAAGGTGACATAGCCAGATCTGGATCCAGTGAGATTCGATCCAGGCTCTCAATGAACGGATCTTCTCGCCGCCGACGCCCTTCTCGTCGCCGATCAGAATTCAGATTAGCCACCACATGCCTGTGTGGCTGCCTTCACGCCGCCGGTGCGGCCGCCCTCTGTCCTTATCGCCGCCGCATGACGCAGGTGGAGGTGGGAGGTGGGGGGAGAATGATTTGGTTTTAGTCCGATCCGGTCGTATTAGCCACATATATAAGCGGGGTCGTTTCATATATTTCCAAACTTCAGGGTTTTCTTGAAAAAAAACACAACCATCGCTCGGATCAAAAACCAACGACCAGGATAAGCAGTGGAGATCCTAGTAATAGTGGGAAATCCACTCTTACTAGTATTTTCCTGGCAAAATAGTAATTAAATAAATAAGTAAACACGACTATATAAACAGTGAAATCAGCCAAATTGCTGTGCAGAGCTTATACCTCTGAAAACAAATTATCAATACATGCTGGTTCATAGGAGTACTAGATACATCCATTTTTGTCTATCTTTGTAACAATTAA
This sequence comes from Alopecurus myosuroides, assembly GCA_028641055.1. Lineage (NCBI taxonomy): Eukaryota > Viridiplantae > Streptophyta > Magnoliopsida > Poales > Poaceae > Alopecurus > Alopecurus myosuroides. Next base: position 72,602,426 of record CM054062.1, read on the forward strand.
TTTGAGACGAGTACAAAAATTAGAATAGATTGTGTTATCCTATGTGTGATTTTCCCGAGCAAATTGAACCGTGAACCATGCTTTTTTCTGCTGCGCCGAAGCGCGTAGAAATACACCAGCAAGTACCTTGTCAACAGAGCATGCATGGTTTTCTCACAAAAAAAAAACAGAGCATGCATGGTTCCATGGTAATTAAGCAGTAGAAGTTACACCGGCAAGTACGATGACAATACGGGTGACCTGTATCAAAATAAGTATAAGATGTTTTAGCCATTTCTAAATAAAATAAACATGTATCTAGACATGTTTTAATGTATAGATTCATGTATCTAAACATGTTTATTTAGAAACTAGAAGATACCCCGCGCGTTGCGGCGGGATCCCTTATAGTGAATGACATGTGTTTTTTTTTTATGCAGAGGCCAAGGGTTTTAACCACCTTTTCGAGAGAAAAAAGTATAATACATCATATAGTCTAAAGAAATATGAAAAAAATACTCGAGATACTAAATTTATAGACATGTGATACGTATTATAAACCATTACTTTAAAAAATGGATGGTTTAAAGATGCTTAAAAAATGTATGATATGTAGCTTGCATGTAAGAATTAATAAATATAGAGGAGATGACATGGACAATTGATTGGCTAAGAGGATAGATGATGTGGATAGCTTGCATGTTCAGATAGAAAAATAATTAATGCGTTTTAGTGGGGTTTTGCTTTATAAGAAGTATAGATGGCTAAAACATATTATATTTTTGGTACGGAGGGAGTAACTTCTACTTTGCTTGGCATAGCTCCCCCCCCCCCCCCCCCGGCGTCGCCCTCCTCTGGCGGCACGGGGGAAACCCTAACCGCCGCCGCCACAGGCTCCCCCGCCGCCTCCCCTGCTTCGTCGCTGCCGGAGGGGACGCCTGATGGTGGCGGCGGGGTTCTTCGCTCGGGGCTTTGCATCTTGATCCTGGGACTCCCCTCGATGCGGATGGAGCTCGATGCGGCAGGTGGGCGGGTCGGCGCCTGTCGGTGGCCGTGAGGCGGCGGTGCGACGCGGCTGGAGGTGCAGGGGATGGAGGAAGTGCGCCGGGCGGGGAGGTTGCTCGCCCGATGGGATCTGGGCCCGTCGGGGCCCTGGCGGTGGTTGCCTGCGGCGGGGCGTCGCCGGCGTTGCTGGGTCGGCGTGGAGGTGGTGCGGCTGGTGGAGGTGTGGTGGCTGCCATGGGTGGGTGCGCTGCACCGGACCTCTCGGTGGTGGCCGGCGTTCGCCTGCATGCTGGGTCGGCGTGGAGGAGGCGTGGTGGCTGCCATGGGTGGGTGCGCTGCACCAGCGTGGTGGCTGCCATTGGCGGGCTCAGAGGTCGTCGGCGCGCGGAGTGCTGCGGAGGCGGTTTCGGCAGAGGCGGCGTTGCGTCCGGTGGTCGCCGCGGTGGCGGGGTTCTGGTCCTCCTGTCAGCGTGGTGCTGGGAGGAGCCGTCTTCCCCGGCCGGTGCCTCCTCGTGGTGCGGTGCTTCGTGCGCGGGATGGGTGGTTTCCGGACCCCATCTCGTGGGTGGTGGTCGGTTGTTGGCGCTGCCGGTCGAGGAGAGGAAGCCGGGGCGGCGGCCCCGGAGCTTGCGACTGCGGGTGGGCCGTGGTCGGCGTGCTGACTGCCGCAGCTTAAAGTGGCGCGGGGGGTGCAACACGCAGAGGTGGTGGTCTGGTTAGTCCCCTACAGGCGGTCGGTGGGGTTTGCGTCACATCGCCGGGCGAAAGCCTAGCCTAGGCTGTCGGCCGGGGCCGACGACGACGACGCCTTCGGGCGCCGCTTCCATCTTGGAGGCGTCGTTGAGGTGATGTTCTCGCTTCTCCACGCCATGTTCTCCGGGGGAAACCCAGATCCTCGGGATCGGGCAAGGGCGGGCCCCTGCGTCGCATGCCTCTTTGGGCCTCGTCTTGGATGTTCCACCGACTAGAGGACCAGTGGAGTGATGGTGGCTGGTCGCGGCGAGTCTTCGTCTTCGGCTTGGGGGTGCGCGGCCCTGGGGTCGGCGTGGATGCCGGAGCGACGGCTCCGGGCCCTTTCACCTCCGCCGTGCTGCGTTGAGGTGGTGGAGCGTCGACTTTGGTCGTTTGGGCGTCTTGGTCGCCGGCTCGTTTGGGGCGCAGCCTTGGGGCTGGCGGGGATGTCGGAGCGGTGGCTCCGAATACTACGCCCCCTCTGTGAGGCGTCGAGGTTTTGGTGTCGGCTTTGGACGCTAGGGCGTCTTGGTCGTCGACCCGTGTGGTGCGCGGCTCTGGAGTCGGCGTGGACGTCGGAGCGAAGGCTCCGGACTCTCTCCTCCTCCGTGTGGCGTTGCGGGGTTTTGGTGTCGACCTTGGCTGTTTGGGCAGCTTGGTCGTTGACCCGTGTGGGGCGCGGCCTCGGGACCGGTGCGGATCGAGTTGTATCTTTTTTTCGTTTTAGGCCTTGTCCTACCTGTTTGCTCCTACTATATCAATATAAAAGGCAAATCTTTTGCCTCGTTTCAAAAAAAAACTTTAAAAATGTGTTCAGATTCTTGCCGGCTTCCCCCACGGCGAATCCAAGTTTGTGTGTGCGGCCAGAAACTGCTCAGCGATAGTTTCCCGAACTTCTCCGCTCGCGAAAGATAAGAAAAAAGGACATATCGTTGCGGGAAATTACGTCTGGAATGCCATCCCACGCCCGAACTCTCATTCTCCCACAACCGACCGAAAAAACGAACCCCGAGCTCCACTGCACATGCCCGCCCCCGACCTCTACCCCACCCGCCAATAACGCTCGCAGCTCCCTCACCCCCGTCGTCGGTCGCCCACCCCTGCCCTTCCTCTACCAGATCCAGTTGCTCCGTCATTTTTTCGTGCTCCCGCCCCGACGACGTCATCTCGTTGAGCACGGCAGCGGACCACCGCCGCATCTCCTTGAGCAGGTCTGCTCCAAGACCGGCAACCACTTGGTCGTCCATACAAAAGTAGAAAGCCGGATGGCAAGAGCCTCCCTCGGCAATCATGTGATGTCCCAAGCACCGAAGGTAACTAGTCGAGGAGGCGCTGCCCGTCGTCCCGACGGTCGCCCACTAAGATCGGCAGGTCGTCGACCACGAGCTCATCCTCACTGACATACCTAGCCGGCGCCCTCCTCCCCAACATGGTCCTCCTACCCTCCTGGTGTCATCCTCCCTAGCAATGACAACCTGTAGCAGCGACCTTCTGGAAGATCAATGTCGAACTGCAGCCATGAGTAATTAGCTATTATCTTCGAAATTTTGTACTGAATGTGGTAGTGCTATGATGTGCTTCTCAATGGTCATTTGGCTGCTAATTTTAGTGCTAATTCGAGCTATTTAATGGTTAATTTGTGTACTGGAAAATGGTGGTGTTGTGTTGTGTTTGTCATCTTGTTTTTATTGGATATGTTGGTGCTCACAATTGGACATTTGACCGCTAATTTTGGTGCTAATCGGTGTTATCTCCGTATAATTATAGTGTTTTTAATTTTGCATCTAGGTGGTAAAGCATAAAGTTCTTATTATTGTAATTTTGAAATCTTTATGATATTTCTTTTATAATGGAATTGTACTGAATTATAGTACATGACACCATGTTTCTTGCATTTTCATGTTATTTTTTTATTTTATTTATTGCTCATTTCTCACAACAAATGCAGCAAATAATATTTATCACTTTATTAAGTGCACATACATATCCAGGGGCTTAACAGTCCTCTCACAACTTATGACAACGAATAAGTCAAAACTGTATAAGCCCAAAAAAAGTACCCCATCGGTTTCTGGGAGCTTCTACCCATCGTAGTTTATAACCACCAGAATCTATAAGTAGGCCTATGCATAAGCATAAACACAAAAGAAGGCACCAAATATTGAATGCATGCACCGTTGAAATGTAGAAGTGGCATTACAAAGTCCAAAAGGCATTCTCATATACGCGTAAGTACCATACGGACAAGTAAAACAGTAAAAGTCGTTTTCTCCTGATATTTAGGATGAACCGCTATCTGCGAAATACCTATAAACCCATCAAGATAACAAAAAATGCTTTCTTTGATAATCTCTATAATATTTGGCTGATTTTCTTTATCAGTTCCTCTATAAAAAAATCTATCGTCAATGCACATTTGGTATCCAATAATAGTTATATTAGTTATTAACTCGTTATCTTCATTAGGCACAATAGGTATCCATCCTTTCTTAGGAACCCATTTACTATCAAAATTTTGGTAGATTGTACTTGCAATAAGTAAGAAAAATACTTATTTTCTTACCATCTCCTTCATGCGAGAGTTTAACCTTCGTTGTTGTTCAAGGAATAGTTCAATTTCAGACTCGATAAGAATCGTATGGGCTTATTCCTTTGAAGTCATTGAGAGAGTAGCCAAAATCCTTCACGTGACTCTTGAGTATCATCACGAGTTTATATTCTTGCTTCTCTGAGAGTTCTGCATTTATGATGACAGGGTATTTATTTTATTCATCTAAATATGCAATACCTTAATTCTTTCGATAATGGCTTAAGTTCTGGCGGCGGTGGTTCTTCATCTCATTTCTTGTCGAGTACCTTGTACACCTCACTATTATAAACACTTGCAATTAGCGCTAAACAAAGGTATTCATCTATCTCATGTTTCTCTTCACCTCTTGGGATTTGTCCCAGTTCAAGCATACTCCTTTCTATAGCATCATCAGGTACACTGAAAAATCATAAATAAATTCATTTATAGTTTTACCTTCCACGCCACCTTTGATTCTTATGGTAGAACTGCTTCCTGGAGATGTAGAAGTTAAATTGAGAAGATCCTGTCCAAACCTGAGAGATATTGTTTTTTCTTTTGAATATACGCTTTAGTCAGAATTGAGGCTGAGCTTAGGACACTTAAATCCAACCTGATGGAGGAGTATGATGCCTTAGACATTAAATCTGAGACAGAGGAACTCTCCACAGAGGAGCAAGCTAGGCTCAGATGCATTTACTCTGAGATGAATAGCATCTGGATGAAAGAGGAGGTTAAAGCCAAGCAAAGATCTAGGGACAGAGATATTAGAGAAGGTGATAGAAATACCTCCTATTTTCATGCTGTTGCTAACCAAAGAAGGAGGAAAATGCTAGTTCACTCCCTGGATGGTCCTGAAGGGCCCATCACTGAGGAAAAGGACATGCTTGATTTTGCTACCTCCTTCTATAAGAATCTCTTTTGCAAAGAGGACCCCTCTGGAACTTCCTTGCAACAAGATTTCTTCTCAGACACTGAAAAAGTCTCCTCAGAGCGAAAACTCCCTACTAGAGAGAGCTTTCTCTGAAGAAGAGATCAAAAAGGCAGTTTATGGTTCCTACTCTGATGGAGCTCCTGGACCTGATGGGCTGCCTTTTCTCTTCTATCAAAAATTTTGGGACATCATCAAAGGGGACTTAATGGCAATGTTCAAAGATTTTCATGAAGGGAAACTTGATATTTTCAGACTGAATTTTTCCATTTTAACCTTGATCCCAAAAGAACCTGAGGCTAGTAGTATGAAGAAATTCAGACCTATTAGTCTGTTGAACTGCTCTTTTAAGATTTTTACTAAAGTTCTGACAAATAGACTAGGATTATTGATGGAGCAACTCACCTCTGTGAACCAATCTGCCTTTATCAAAGGTAGGTTCATCCTGGAGAGTGTGGTCACTGCTCATGAAACCATCCACACTATAGTTCAAAGTAAAAGTGAAGGGCTGGTGCTTAAACTAGATTATGAAAAAAGCCTTTGATAAAGTTAGCCTAGAGTTTCTCCTTGATCTCCTTGAGAAAAGAGGTTTTGGAACAAGATTCATCTCTTGGATTAAAAGCATAGTGCTCAAGGGATCAGTAGGGGTTAGACTTAACAGTGCCATAGGCAACTTCTTTGAAACTGGGAAAGGACTGAGGCAGGGGGATCCCCTCTCACCTCTCCTTTTCAATCTAGTGGTAGATGTACTAACTAGGATGCTCATCAAAGCAGCAAATGCTGGCTTGATCAAAGGACTGTGCTCTGATCTTTTCCCTGGGGGATTATCTGCCTGCAGTATGCAGATGCCACCATTCTGTTCTCCCAAAAAGACACTGCCCTGGCCACCAACCTCAAGTGGGTGTTGGTGTGCTTTGAACAAGTTTCTGGAATGAGAATCAATTATTCTAAGAGTGAGCTCATTCCTTTAGGACTAGCTGCTGAAGAGATCCCACTTTACACTGACATTTTGGGATGTACTGTTGGTGCATTCCCAATTAAGTACCTAGGGATTCCTCTCCACTATGAGAAATTAAGGAGAGAAGACATTCAGCCCCTCATTGACAAAATCCTCAAGAGAATTGCTGGTTGGAGAGGGAAGCTGCTCTCATATGCAGCCAGGCTTACTCTCATTAAGGCCTGCCTAGCTAGCATTCCAATTTACCTAATGTCCTTCTTCAAATTCCCAAAATGGGCATTGGACCTGATCAACAGCCAAATGGCCAATTGCCTATGGAATGATTTTGAAGGACATAGAAAACTGCACTTAGCAAACTGGAAACTTATCTGTAAGAAAAAGGAATTTGGTGGCCTAGGGGTCCCTGATCTTGCCAACATCAACATGTGCTTGCTTGGCTCCTAGCTCAAGAGATACATTGCTGATGATGGCAAGTTATGGAAAGCCATGGTGGATGCCAAATATAACACAAATAACCCCAATATTTTATGTAGTAGAACCAATAATGTTTCAAGTTTCTGGAAAGGCATTATGTGGGCTGTAAAAAGCATTAAATTTGGCTACAAGTGGAAAGTTGAGGATGGGAGCAAAATTAGGTTCTGGGAGGATACCTGGTTTGGAGACTCCCCCTTAGCAGTTCAATTTTTTGATTTGTATATTGTTTGCAATGAACAAAGCAAAACCATTAGGAACACTTTAGTTGGTGGCCACCTTAGATTAACTTTTAGGAGGAACTTTTCTCCCCTCCTAGAACAGAAATGGCATGACCTCCAAAGTATTGCCTCTAGTGTCACTCTTACTAACAACACTGATTCATTAGTCTGGCAATATGAGAACAAAGGCATATATTCTACCTCCTCTTTGTATGTTGTTATTAATTTGGAGGAGTGCAACCAGTGTACACCCCCAGTGTGTGGAAACTAAATATCCCACCTAGAATACACATTTTCCTCTGGCTGCTAGCTAATAACAAACTAATGACTAGAGATAACCTGAAAAAGAGGCACCTGAACAAACCTGAAGATTGCATATTCTGCTCTGACAGTGAAACTGTCACCCACTTGTTTTTTGACTGTATTGTTGCTAAACAGATCTGGCAATTTATGTCCCATGTTTTTAATTGTGATCTTGGGGCTGATTTCCTCTCTATTGCTAGATTTTGGATAGCCAATAAAAAACATGCAGTTTTAAATTCTGTTTGTTCTGCTGCTCTTTGGTCTATTTGGAAAACTAGGAATGATCTCATTTTCAATGGTCGTTCTTGGATTAACATTCATCAGGTGTTTCGGCTGATTCTGCACTCTCTGAAGATGTGGAGGCCAATCTTCAAAGAGGAGATGCAGCCTGGAATGGACTCGGTCTGTTCGCGGCTGTCAGAACTTCTGACCACCCCTCTGTTGCTGGAATCGGGCTGAAGACTGCTGGGAACTCCCCTCCTCCCTCACCAGCTGCAAGATCAGATGAGGGAGCTAGCTCCCCAGCCCTGAAGAGATCTGCGGTTGCTGGCACCTGGGAGACCCCCACCTCTATCCTGGAACTGGCAAAGAACTAGCTTGGCTCGGTTCTGTTTCCCGTTTTCTGGTTCTCCACCTGCGTGTGGACTCCCCTTCTCCTCCTCCGAGAACTGTTATTTCTGCTTTACTTTCGTTCCTGTTTTTTCCTTTCCTGGACACGTTTTTAAACGTGCTTGTATCCATGACTCTGTGCTCTGCTCGGCGGGGTTTCGTTGAGCTATCAATGGAACCGGGGACGTCGTCCCTTTTAGTCTATACGCTTTAGTCAGAATTGTAATTGGTTTTACATATATAATAGGACAAAACGGGTCTTGTGGCATGTCCATTACTACAAGATCAACTGGATACATATGAGGTCCAATGCATACCATAACATCACGAATCATTCCATAATGTCTTACACAAATGGAGTTAGACAACATAATGGACATATTTACTATATCTAGCTCAGAGCGACATACCTCATATCTAATTTTCTCATACACTTCATAAGAGATCATATTAATATTGCTAGAATTATTAAAAAAATACAAAAATAAGGAATTTTTTCAAAAGCGCATGGGAAAACATGCTTGCCTATATATTTACCTTTCACCTTACCTTTGATAATCCGAGTAGTACCACTTCCCATTTTGATTATATTTCTCTCTGATAAGTCTGGTTCTAGTAACTCCTTGACTTCATGAATATTTTTACTTAACACGCGATCTATGGTGTCACGTACCTTTGCACGTCTTCTTGTGTCCCTCTGTTTTATCTATGAAAATCTAACAGTATTTTCAACATTAGGTTCCTTAATAGGTTTAGTCAATCGTTGCCTTTTAGGCATGATTAAAGCTATAGGTCCATCAGGTTCTTCATGCCTCTCCCAACTTGACTCGGGTACCCTACAAATGTTCTGTATATTGTTCTAGTACCTGCAAAATATCAACAACATCCAAGTTGACGTGACTAGTTAGTACTTCCAAATCTCATGCCTTTAGGAATGTTTTGACACATTCATAATCAGTTTTTCTTCTTCCTTTATTACCAAGGTTTGTTTCCCAACTTTTTGTATTGACAAGCTTATCATCTAAATGTCCCCAGGCTTCATCAATAGTAACTTTCATACAAACTCCACAGGAAACAAGGTCTAATTCATCTCTATTATCAGTTCTTAGTCCTCCAAAAAGGTGTGTAACAATAACCAAGATGGTAGTTCATGGAGAGGACAATAATAAAGTAGTTCACGGAACCTTAGAGCGTGTACAGCGTGGGACTTTGTCTAAGGAAATTCTGGACTTGGGTCTAGCACACCAGAAACCCCTCCAACGTTTAGTCATAGCTAGTGGACCCAATCTGAGAGAAAGGAAATAATTCATCTGTCATTTCCGCTACACCATGCAGACACAACAAGTCTGACGGGTGGACCACTAAAAGTTTTTTATTCTCTTAGTCACCGTGACTAGTACTAGTCCTATGTCCAGGAATTTCTTGGCTAGACACAGCCTCTCCACTGTTTAGACCTAGGACTAGTAAGAAAAGATGCTCTTGGTCACACCTTTAGACGCAACGCTGCACACGCCCTTACGTAACCGTTTAGTATATTTTCTCCGGGCCTGTTCTTGAAATTGGTGATCATGCATGCGCCTTGCTCCATTAGATTTATTTTCTAGATAAAATTACAACAAAAACACATCAGATAATTTATCCAACTATCATAAGTACCTCTCTCTGTGACTTGTTGAAAGTGCACTATGGTCAACTAGAGGGGGAGATGAATAGGTTGACTACCAATTTTTCTTATTTCCCTTTTTAGTTTGGGCTAAACAAGTAATACAAGGTTCTCTAGATGTGCATTTAGGTGAGCAACCTATGTGATACAAGATATGATACTCAAGGGAAGTAAATCAAAAGGTAATAAGATAAAACACAAGTGTAAACAAGGAGACAAGGATATGTTTCCCGTAGTTCTTTCTCAAAGAGAAGTACGTCTACGCTAGAGAGGTGAGGAGCCACCTAGGCGCTCCTCAACAGCACGGATGTGCACACCTTATTCTCCTTGAGCTTCTCCGGTGAGGGAGATTCTCGTTTCCACTATGAGGTCGACTAGAAGGCGTTGACCAAACCTTTACACGAAGGTTGAGGACACTCCACAAGATGGATGGAGGCTCTCAAACAATCTGAAGCTTCTTTGCAACAAGGTGGAAGCTACAATCACGAGATCTACTAAGGTTTCTAGGCCCCAAGTAGGATTCTAGATCTACTAGGATGTGGTGGATGGATTTGCAATTCCTTTGGTGGAATCACGGATCTAGGTCTCCTCTAGCTCTCCACAAAGTTATGGAGTGATTGGGTGGTTGGAGAGGGAGATCTAGGAGGTTGAAGCTTGCATTAATGGCTAAGAGAGAGAGAGTGTGTGAGAAGCTTAGAATTTAAGAGGTAGGGGAAGGGCTTTAAATACCCCTTCCCCAAATCTGGTCGTTGGGCAGCCCACGCAACACCGGAGTTTCCACCGGTACTACCGGTAGTCTTGTTTGTCTAGAGCCCGCGTGGCTCCACTTCCTCTTAGCTGGTTCCCCAGGCACAGAGCTAACGGTGGGAACACCGGAAGTACCGCCCACCGTTACTACCGGTGGGTTTCGCCCTAGCCTCCGCGATGTAGCACCCGAACGAGGTTTTAGCGGAACCACCACCGGTAGCTCCACCGGTGGTAATCCGCTTGTTGTAGCCCCGTTGAATGGGCAGAGGTACCAGTGGGAACTCCAGAGGTTCCGCCCACCGGTACCACCGGTGGCCTCCGCTGCAGGCTCCGCTGTGAGCCACCCGAAGGGGGTTTTGGCGGAGGTACCACCACCGGATTCCCCCACCTAGGGTTGTGCTGGGAAACGGCAGGGGGCGGTACTACCGGTGGTTTCACCGGTACTACTGCTGCCTGTAAAAACTATTCCCTAGGTTTGTCTTTTTTACCTCTTTTCCTTTGGAGAATTATTGCAGTGCCATTGAGGATATTATGGAGAGTATCGGTCGGATTGTGAAGTATAAAATAGACCCTGCATATGCTCAAAATAAAGATTAGTCCTTTAGTTATGTAGTCATCAATTATCAAAACGAAAGATGATCTTTCACTTGTACCATGAGATAACTCTATCAGTAAGAGTTTGACTAATAATTTTGAGCCTCATCTCATCATCAGTAAGTGCATTAAGTCTAAAAGTCCCACATATTTCTTTAGAGAAATAGATATGACTATAAGGATCTTCCATACTGTCACCTTTATACTTCCTAGTGTGAAACATATCAAACATTATAGCGTTAATTTCATACCCTTATCCATTCACTCTAGGATGCACCTTCGTAAAATCATTATGAGGTGGTCCACTCGAGTACTGCAATGCAGCGGCTTTAATATAAGGACTGTTATCCTTGTCCATCGTGCATGATGTGACCTGCAAACAACTTATCATAACAAGAATAAACAAGTACTAAAAACAAAATATCAAAGGTTCTGAGCTCCCCTGCAGCAGCGCCATAAAATAGCTTGATGCCTCCAAGTGTGCAATGTTACTATAGCTAGTTTGGAATTAAGAGTATCGAACCACGATGGAGCTACGGAAATAGTCTCGTGTGTTGAGCTTTGATTGTTCATCCGTGTGTGTGCCTCAAGTTGTCCTTAAATCCAAGCAAGCAAGAGAACGTTGAAAATGTTGACTGTGATGATTGTTTTGACTGAACAAACAATAAATAAAATAAAAAAAAATAATTAAAATGAGAGCAGACTAATGAACGGTGAAGTGATTGGAAATGCAATAGGGCTAAATGCGTTCTTAGGAAGTATGGTTCTGCCACTAGCATATTTATGAATGGATTAGGCGTGCATGTTTGTTTACATATGTATGCTTTGTGAGGACGGAGCTCTGTATATTAGTGATCCCTGAGTTCCTCTGGGCAACACACTACTCACAACCACTACTAGCACAGATGACTAGTGATGCACCTACTGGTAGTAGTAATTAATTGTCTCCCCATGGATGTGGTGTTTGTTCTGTGAATCTCCGTTACTCCCACGTTGAAGATCAGCAAATAGGAGGAGCTACCGTATGTCCTATATGCTCACTCGGAACCCTCTGTATCAAACCAACATTAAAACGAGTTCATGTCCCATAGGAAAATTGGCCGACTTGACACAAATATCATGAGGATTGTTATCACAAAACAACCAATGGAAATATTGCATCTTTATCTCAACTCATACTAGTACTAGGGTTTCTCCATCACCCCAAGAACTAACGGAACAACTCACACATGAAGGCACTAAACATCATATTGATTGTGTTGCAAATGGAAAATGGATATTTGAGTGAATACACGTGCAAATCCACAACTAGATGTTCTAGAATTACAATGAGATGGGCGAGAGATTCTATCACGTAGATGTTGATGGAGGTGATGGTGATGGAGATCGATGCAGAGGCCTTCATGTTGATGATGTTAATGGAGATAGATTCCCTGCTACGAATCCCCCCTTCGGATGCCTTCCGGAGGCTAGGGTTTGATATTGTTCCATGTCTTGCGGTTGTTCTATCTCTTCTCTCTCCAATACGAGAGCATAGGGTAAAAGTAATTGAAGAGGCGGTTCCTACAGACAATGGTATGGTGGCCGGTACGGTCGTTCGTCACCGTACCACTGGTCGAAACGGAGATCGGATCCACTCGATACGACAGGTTATTAACTCCGCGGCCATATCGAGGTCTCTTACCTGGTACGGTCGGGTGCAACCGTAGAAGTGCTCATTAAACCTTCTTGAAGTGGGTTTTGGCCTCCTTATTTATCTCTACAAATTTTTTGTTTCAGGGAATGCCTTTTAATGTTGTTATTTCCTCATATCGCATCCTATTCTGGTCCTTTTATGCCTTGTACAGAATATCTCCTCAAGATTTTAATTACATGTGTACACAGACATAAATGGTGCAATTTAGCACGGAAAAATGCTAGAACCCCTGCATGTACGCATAAATTCATTAAGTAAAACTATGTATAAATTGTACGCATCAGCCCTTGCCGACATTTCAACGCTCCTCCACCCCAGCAAGCCACTAGGCATCAAGAAGGAGGAGGAGGACATAGTTTTTGTCCTTGTCGCACTCGAATCCTTCGTCGTTGCATTCAGCGCCTCTCACTCCCAAGCTGAAGGTGAAGGAAGAAACACGTACTCCGCCAAGGAGGGGCAGGAGCGCCCTCGTCATCCACGAACGCACGCCTCCATCTCCACCGAGGGGAAGCCATTCCTTGCACCCGCCGGCAAAGATCGTGAAGCTGGAACCGATAGAGGTGGACGTCGTGCACGAGGCGCTGTGCAAAATGAGCACCGACTCGGAGGAGTTCCTGGGGTGGATCCTCACGATGGCGGAGTCAAGAACGATGTTTTGACGACCGGCGATGACAACCGGACAGGGCCTAGCGGCATAGGTAGCATTAAGGACAACAACGACGATAGCGCACACATCCCAATGGTATCTCCGAGGTCAAGGACGAGGCATGGGAGTACTACAATACCTTTTAGCGGTGGCAGCAGATTTCGTTCAAACATGTAAATTTTCCTAAAAGTTTGAACGAAATCCGTTAAATTTGGAACTCAAATTTTGTTATAAAACTATTAGGGCGCAACTAGTAAAAACCATCCCAATAAATGGGAACGCGGGCCAACCCTCGATAGTGCTCAGCATCTCCAACCGCCCTCATTCCCCCAAACTGCCCCATACGTCCAGGCGGGTAGCCCGGACATGGCCCAGGAGAAAAAGTCCACCCAACCGCACCCCATACTCAGCCCAAGCGGTCGGTCTGTCCGGTAAACCCTAAACCTAGCCCATATGTGGGGAGGGTTTGGGGGTGACCCGGGCGCAGTTGTGACTCGGTCGCTGACAGCATGAACCCACTCCATTTCACCCTAAATAGGTCGGCTCTTGGTGCTAGATATTTCTCATACTCCGCCATCTCCTTCTACTAGCTCTCTACCTCACTATGTACCTACCGCCGCCGCATCCCCCTCCTTGTTGGTCGCTGGCACCCCCTGTCGTTCTCTGTATTCTCCCCCAATTTTCCATGGGGGGATTTCGTCTGTAACCGAGCTCCATGGTGGCTGCATTTCGCCGGATCTAAGTTCATCCGCAACCCATTCCGCCTCCGCCCGCTGGTCTCCGCACACCATGGTTTTCTGGGACATGAACAAGGACTCGATGGCCTCCTTCCCTCTATACAGGGATGGAACCTCATCCGATTCCTCCACTGTATGTCCTAGGTTTTTCTCACATTTAGAGTTTCCCCAAATTGTGCAATTGGAGTGGATTTGAGTTGCTATGTTGAAATGTAAAATCAACAAAAGCATGTAGTTGCAATGTCCAGGGTGTCATTTCTGAAGGGTTTCGTAGCTGAATAACAAAAAAATTCCTAGCAACAATAACTGAAACATAGCGTAGATCTATTACTATGCAGATATGAAGTAACAAAGGGAATCGATGATCATACACCCCGAAGACCGATCGCGGGGATTACACTCTCGCACAAGTGTTGTTGAAGAAGTCGTACGAAGCCGACCTCAAGGTCGTGTAGTCAAAGACGACACGACTTAGTGCCAAAATCATAGCACCTCGCAGGAATTACACACATACGGTGTAACCGACGACTCCTAGGCTAGAGCTGGACTGAAGAGAACATAACATGGTTGTGTGCGTATTGTGGAGAGAACCTCGACTCTATCGTGGCTCCGAAATGGTAACTACGGGATGAGAGGAGAGAGAGAGAGAAAAAAAAAAATTGGTGCTTAAAGGGAGAGGGTGCCTCTCTGTATATAGAAGGAGGAGGGAAAAATCCCTTGGCTTAGCCATGTGGGACTAATTCCCATATGGCTGTCCGGCCAAGGGGGAATCTGCACCCCCCTTGGGCGCCTAAAGTATCATGCAAGTTTCCCCTCCCTTCTCCCTCCATTTCTCTTTTTTCCCCTATTGGGACTCTTTTTCCACTAAGTACCATTGAGGGGAAATGGCTTTATAAATTAAATAAAAATAAATTTAATTATTAATTACACAAATTTATAATAAATACATACTATTTAACTCATTAAACACCGAAACACCTTTCATTGCCCTCCAATCTCCATAGAATAAATCCCAAAACTATTTCGGCTCTTTTCTCTCTTATTTCTCTTTGGTTAAATCTCAAAACTATTTTGGCTCTTTTCTCTCTCATTTCTCTTCGGTAACAAATCAACCTATCGTCGATCACCCTTAATTGTGACACCCTTAAGGTTTGGGATCACTCCATACATGATCGAGATCCCTCTCCGATCATTGACCAACATCGGGATCAGGAAACCCATGATGGGTCCTTTGCAATCCACGATTATCTTCGTCGCTTGAACCTTAAACGTCAAGTTCCCACTCCTTTTGTCATGCGATACTTAGTTTGTTCGAGATTCATTCTCCGGTATCTCCATACCTAGTACAGTCTCGTTACTGACAAACACATCTACACATCACAACGATATTGCATCCCGGTGACCAAGTCAGATGCTTGCAGGCTTTACTTGATGCAACATCGCTGAATGGGCCTAGAGTATCTATCCATTATCTGGATTGAAAAATCCTACTCTCAATGCATACGCCTCTACATATCCCTCTGGTTATCTGATAGACATATTTATTATCACCCTTTTATGATATGACGGTGGATGTAGTCAAGAAAACTTTGGAGATAGTGATTAAATATCATCTCAAGGTCAGAGGTTTGGGTACTACATTTTCTATGATATCACAATGTATTATTGTGATATATGGATATTTACAAGTTGGGTGTGGGTCCATCATATCATTCGTTCAATGACATGACTCTATTTTCAATGACATAAATGTCCATGATTAGGAAACCTTGATCATCCGATGCCCAATGGACTAGTTTAATACATGCTTACGTGACTTGTTTATTTATATACTAGACGTGTATTAATGTTTCCGCTTAAAATAGTTATAGCATGGCATAAAACTTATTATGAACAGATATGTGTGTGAGTTATGATAATAAAACACCTTTATTATTTGCCTCTAGGGAATAACTCCTTCAGTCTTCCGCTTGCACTAGAGTACAAATAAACTAGCATGCATTTGATCTAATCATCATTAGCCCTGTGGTGATTCGACTATGCACTGCTCGTGATAAAATCCATTTTAACGGATCTACCACACTGAGATCTGTATACTTTGAAAAACTCTTATGCCATCTGGTTTGACATCATTCAGTATCTTATGATAACGATTGAAATATATGTTTCGGCGATGGGGTGAGACTCAAAACCTTCGCGTGGCATGGAACTTGAAAGTCTAAGAGATCTATCAAGGGGAACCATGCATGCTTGGAAAAACCTGCTCGGTCCTATCACACTTTCCACTTATGAAGTAGCCATATACTCATATACCTATGTAGACTGTGCGACAGTGCATACATATGCCAGTTTGCAAGCTAACAATGTCTTTTCTCAAACAACATGCCTTTCGTGTATGATATTACTAGTCGTATGAGTCTTGCATCATCATAACTCCTTACGGAAAGTTTTCACTCTCACCACGGAGCAGAAAACATATCCTCAGTTCTCTCGACACACTGAAGGGTACACTTAACATGTGTTCATTGACCTATCCAGGGATACCTCTAGAACTTGTTCTTCAACCAAGAACTAGGGTCAAACCAGGTCGAGCATTCAACACGATGACAGAATCTATGACTAAGGCATAGAGGATGTGTCAGACATCATTTATTTCATGTGTTATCGCTGACACGCCGAGATAAAAATCAACATTTTACCTAGTCATACAAGTAAGAACTCCCTCTTTGCTTGTTCTATTCTGAACACTTCAGAATCCAGTCCAGGAAAATGTTCCGACTTAATGTTATTAAGCTCTATGGTCTATACATTATAGATCTAATGCCTAATACCTTTTAACTTCATTCATAGAAAATTTATTCACTTAAATAATCCATTTATAGTTTACTAAAGGATCTGTCTCATTCCCAATATGTCACCACATATCAAAATAGGAATGAACCTAGATCCCACTCAAATATGCCATCCACCTAAAAGACCAGGGAATTTGTTTTAGCTCCCACTCAAATATGTCATTCACATATAAGATTATGAAAATCTACTTATCTCTCACTCACTTTCCTATAAATATAGGTCTCTTCAACTATTTTAGACGACTCTAAAATCCTTTGAACACATTATCAGAGTGAAGATTCCAACTACGATATGCTTGCTTCAGCCCATGAATGGACAGCTAAAGTTTTCATACGTGTCTAGCATCCTTAGAATTAATAAAACCTTCTCGTTGCACGACTACAACTCTTCCCTTGATGTTTCCATTGCTAGTCTACGCTGCAGAATTTTAAAAAATTGCCATACGTAGTCCGCCAAGATCACTATGCAGATAACGAGGCACACCCATAAATGCGAGGATCACGATCATGATTCACCGGTTAGCAGATTCGATGTAGTCGTAGAAGAGTTTTAAACAATCATAGATCCCCAGAACTAGGCCTAGTTGCAAGAATGTCGCTAAGTCTTCCCTCATCAAGGATCACAAATGTAATCCCTCTTATGGTGTCCACACTTACGCTCATGTCAACCTGTCAGCGCTCCGTCGTCCAGGACTCCGCACCGACAAAGAGAGACAGCCTTCCGGCGTTGCTAATTGGTAGCTCTAATCAACTGTGATTAGAGCTAATTATAAAACTGGAAGTTCTCAGCACATGAGAGAAAACTATAATTAGAGCTAGGTCTAATCACGATAGGACACCCCAAAACCCAATTAGAAGAGGCTATAATTCAATTAGAGGGCTCTAATTAGAAGTTGTATTTTTTGGTGACCCAACACACCACTTTATGTGTAGTGCACAAATCGTTGACATAATACTCATAGAAGGACTTATCCGTGAATATCACATCCCTCAGAGTGGTTCAACAGAAACATAGCAGGCCAAGTAAACTATAGGATACACTTATATTCATTACAAAATCTCGAGAACCCTTTTGCTAAAGCAGAAAAGGTCTCGTGCAAATGAAATATCAGAAGATGCAAACCGTAACTCTAAGCAGGAGCATAACTATAGCTTTAAACCTAATCCACTACAGATGTTGCCACAGCTCTAATCTAAAGCTTGTGAGCATCTAAGTCCAGGAATGGACTCCTCCTTCAACTTGCTAGCTTATCCTTCACCCGAATTGTTGAAGGTGTTGCTTCATCGGCTAAATAGTATATGACTCCTCCTAGCTTCATTAGATAGCTTTGGATTCACGGTGAAGACCTCTTAATCATCGTGATGGCTATCCGACATCTCCTTTAATGGCTTCAACTCTAAGCGGGCGTCAAAAGGGAACGAATGAGTAACGAGCGTTACTCAACAAGTTCATTATGTACAGTGGGTAGTATGTTGCACTAACTATGGCTTTAGAATCTAAAGAGTCATGAGCTAATTCAAGGTTGCAAATCTTTCTTCGAGAGATTGTTTATATATCAAAAACTATGCCCGTAAAATCTTCACAGGTGCTAGAACTTCATGGAGTTCCTTTCCTGCAGTGTTCGCAGCTCCTTCCCGGCATAGGGAGTAACATGTCACAATTTTTTACACTCTATAGAGGTGCGTTATTTTAACCATAAGAGATCAAGACTATGTTGCACAACAAGTCTTAAGTTCATGTCCACACCCACTTAGGTGTGGGGCCCGGTTGTTGATCCAAACCATTCCATGCTTCTACGCACCTCACATGCCCACCAATTTCATGCAACATAGGTTTACCCATGATATTCTACCCCTCACGGTAGATACCTAGGATCCCCATGCAGACCATTATAGATACCAGAGTCCGTGGGCATTAAAGGATCCCACCCATGTACATGTAGTCCCGCAAGACCTACAACGTACGGCTCTGGCTGCCTGTTGACACGTGAACGTGATAAGATCACAGCTGGCTTACTCACCCCATACAAGACCTATGGTTAACGCGGTATTTACGGCGCAAGAACTCTGAAGGCATTGGTTGTTATCTCCTAGGTAATACTTCCCCGTTCAAATGGAACCTTCCAATGACCGATTTCTTACCATGATTCCATTTTACAGCCAAAACAGAATACTACCACTCAGGTAGATATTCAATTAGTCATATTATCATATAAATAGGGTTCATGCATTCTTTTGGAACAGGGTGGTAATACAATAAGGTTTTGCAAATAGTTCTTAGCAAATATTTCAAAGGATTTGAGCAAGTGATGAACTTGCCTGAGATAGAGATAATAATTCATATCCTTTGGGGTTCGAGGGTTTGCGTGGGAATTCCGAGATCTGAAAATAGAAAAGTAGTCCCGGTAAGGACTACTGAAAACACTGGTAATATGCTATAATGCATAGTAATGAGATGCATCGCGGAATACCCTAAAATTACCCCATCTTACAATTGTAATCTACATTTGATACGATACTTTGATCACAATGGTTTTAGGAGACTTAGGTTTCTTCCATTACTTCTAGTGATGACTTTATTCACTTAAAGAGTTCATAACATTATGATTTGGAAGTTTGAAATGATTTACTTAATTAGTACACAATTTTAGAGTTATATGTTTAAATCATAAGCCTTTATCACTTGGTTAAGCAATAAGACTCTATCATATTAAAAATAACTTTTAAAAGACAACAAACACGTTTTCCTCTGATTAATTGAAAGGTGCAGAACTGAGACAAAAGAACCTAATTGAAAATGAGTATCTAATACATTCAACTTTACCATCTAATAGTTAATTAGTGATTGTGATGAGGGTTTATGAAGTGTGAAATTATTAGGAATTCAGTATTAAGGAAAATAGTGGAGTAATGATAGTTCATGGTTATGTTGGAATACTATAGAATTCCTTATACTTCTAAAAATAAAGTTTGTTCATATTTCTTAAACTTGCAACTAAAGATCTTAGTTTCACTTTTAGCAATATGAATATAATGGTAGATCAAATATTTGGAAGAATGGTGAGTGTTGATTTCAAAACATAGGGTAGTCATTTTATTCCGTTTAAGCACCTACCAAAGGGAAGAATCTAACACATGGTACTATTTCCATGACATGTTACAAATATAGAATTTGAATTCTTAAGGCACTCCTAGTATTTTCAATGGATTTGAAATGCCCATGGTATGGCATTTCATAACCTCCATGGTTGAAGATTAGGGTTTATTAGGACAACAATGTACACATGGTTCCAAGGTTGTTGGAACATGTATAGTGTTGATGCCAACTTAAGAATTTGTGATTTTACTAAGTAATTTATCTTATTAGTCACGCATGTGATGCATGTAAAATGCATAGATGAATTTTGCATATTTTCACATGGTTTTATATTACATATTGCATCATATAAGGGTATAATTCAATGTTTTATAGTATCTTGGGGTTAAATTACAAAGTCCCCCAACTTTTATGGAATTAACCCTGCCTGTCAGAAACCCCGTTTTCTATATTTTTGACGTTTCAGGGGGCAAACTTCCGCGAAATCACCTGAAAATCTGCGGGGTCATTTTCTTGGAAGGAGAAGACTTGCGGGCGAAGGATCCACGAGAATTGGGCAAGGAGACCCAAAAGAGGACCCTCCACGCGGCCAGATTCCTTGGCCGCGTGAGAGGCCCCCTTTTGGCCCCTGTGGCCCCAATTCCTTCCATCTTCGACTTACCGACTCCGTCCTGACCTAAAACCGACTATAAAAAGGGTCCCCCGTACCCTTACGGAGAAGAGCGCCGCCGAAACACCAAAACACCAAAACAGAGACCAGAAGTTCCAGATTGGAGGGGGAAAACTCCGGCGGGGCGCCGCCGGTGTGATCTCCTACCCCTCCAACGTCATCTCCATCGACATCTCCATGAAGAGGTAGTAGTCCACCCCAGGGCTATGGGTTTGTGGACGTAGCACTTGTATCTCTCTCTCTATGTGCTTCACTAATTAGATCCGTATGAGCTGCCTCACATGATTACGGGCACCGTTGTAATTCCTATGTGGTGGATCTTTTCTATGAGTTATTGAATCTGAGATTGCAATTGTTTCTCTTGAGTTATTTGAGTAGATGTATCTTATGTACCCCGTTCTTATTTGCTAGCTTTGATCAATCTAGTTCTTGAGAGCGTGTGTGGGGTGATGGGTGCATTAGTTGGAGTAACGGGGGGTGGCTAGTGCTGTGAAAGTGAAGGAAGTTCAGCGATCCACTTAGGTTTTGTTAAACCTTTCTTAGTTACCTCACTAGGGATAAAAAGGAGTACCTTGTTACCGGAGATTTGAAGTGACACTAATCAATCTCCATGACTAGATCTAGCAAGTTCTTACTTCAACTTCATGTCACATTGCTTAAAGCTATACTCTGGTTTTTCCTTAATTATCGAGGTGTTATGATTTATTTCGCATCTTGGTGGACTATAAGAGGGATCAATATGACCGTAGAGATCTCTATGCTAGGACGTGATGCCCATATGAAAGTACTCAATGTTAAACATGTTATTGTAATCTCACATGTAATTCTTTATGTCCACCGTCTACTACTTTATTTGAGATAATGCAAGTGTGAAACCATGAACCCCGGTCCTATTTTAATTATAAGAAAACACTCTAGTTACTTTGCTGCAATTTACTTTACTTGCACTTTACTTTACTTGCATCTCCAATTCGAATTTACATTATCTCCATCACCACTTGCATCACAAAAATACAAAAACAATCCATTGCATATTTATTTTCTCATTTGCATTTAGTAGTAGATTTAATTATTGCACATTTACTTTCAGTTTTGCATTGCAATTTAGAAGTCTCAAACCTTGTGCTTGACAACCACTTGGTGAGGTTGAGGGCACAAAATTCTCTACTTGTTTGCAGGATCCTGGAGGAAGCTTGGAAGACAATTGCTGAAATACTGCATCCCCAAGAGTTCGATATAAACCCTCGAGTCACCCTCGTGGGGAAGAAGGCTTGCCACTAGCTGCACACTCTGCACTTGGAGTCCCAACCTAGCCATCAAGCGTTTTTCTGGCGCCGTTGCCGGGGAGCCATAGGTGAAGGAGTTGTCCAAGGGAGCTCACAAGAATTCTTCATCACCAACAAGGTGTGCAAACACCTAAGCTTGGGGAGGTTGCACCTACGTGACTACCGTCTTTCTATCTGCACCTTCTTTCAAGTAGATTGTTTTGTTTCTTGTCTTGTTTTTGTTTTTGTTCTTGTTTTTGTTTTGTCTTGCATATTTTATTTTAGTTTGGATTTTAGTTTTGCATTTAGTTATCTAGTTTATTTTAGTATTTCGAATTTGCTTAGTTACTTTACTTTTGTTTTGCATAAAAAATTAAAAACTACATAAAAACTTGGAAAATGGAGCAGAGAACTTCTAGAGCCTTTTTAGATAATGAATGTGGGGGGTCTTTTACTAGTACTAATGCTGCAAATACCCATGTTTTTCTTGAAAGTTTGCTCTTAGAGGTTAAAATTAAAGAGAGCTTAAAAAAGGCTGAAGTACCCGAGGATATTTTTGATGATCGCTATGAGATTTTTAATATGCATAATAGAAAAGGAAAAATAGAGGAAATTATGATGCTTACTGAAATTAAGGATCCATTGCTTGATTTAGAAAAAAGTAGCTTGCAAGAACTTATTGCCACTCTACAAAAAATTGCTAGTAATCTCACTATAAATGTTAATCAACCTGGCATTGGATCTTATATTGCTAATCATGTCTTGCAAGAAAAAATTGCTAGGTACAAGAATGAGGCCATGATACCTCCTAAGCTTGGGGATGCATGGATCCCCAAGGTGCTAGTTTCAATTGGAAAAGAAATTCACCATGCTATGTTAGATCTAGGTTCTAGTGTATCGGTACTCTCTAAAGAATTATATGAATTGCTAGAACTAGAAAATTTAGAAAAGTGCTCAAGTGAATTTGTCCTTGCTGATAACTCTACTAAACATGCTTTAGGACAAGTAAAAGATGTTATGATTGAATTTCACATGACTTTCGTACCCGTTGATTTCATTATTATGGATATGGGGGATAAATCCCCTAGTCCTATTATTTTGGGTAGACCTTTTCTTCGTACTACAGGTGCAATCATAGACTCCAAGGAAGGGAATGTCAAGTTTCAGTTCCCTCACAAGAAAAGCATGGAGCACTTCCAAGGAAGAGGGGCACGCTGAAGAACAAGCTCCCTCATGAGCTTTATCCCTCTTGATTATCAAGTAAGTAAAGCCTAGCTATATGGCTATAAAGAAAGCGTTTTACGGGAGGAAACCCGGTTGTTTTTGTTTGGATTTTTCTAGTGTCCTCTTGCTGTCTCAAGAGATTAGTTTTTTTTTTTAATTTTGGAGTTTTCAATAAAGAGTCAAGTCAAACCCATTTGGACTTATAAGTTGCTATCCTAGTGCATGAAATTTCTGTTTCAGCACGAGTCTGTTCACCGTATGATTTTACGTTTTTTATTGGTATGTCGGATTGAGCTAATTTTTTAGTATGTTCTGCAACTTTTCGTCCTCTGTAAGCACAAAAATTTTCTTAAATTTTTGACGAGTCTAGCTAAGGGAAAAACGTTCGTTTTTCTGCTGCTGCTTTTCTGGACAGATTCTGCGTTCTTTTGTTTTATGCAATCTTTGGGCTTGGGAATCGAATTTCCATGATTCTTTCAAGCAAGAGAGTGAACATAAAACATAATGAACCTTATTGTCTATCTACTGGAGCATTTGATTTGGAATTTTGCACAGCAAGCATGTGATTTGTTTGTCCTTACTAATCTCACCCCACAGAAAAAGAATGGGAGAAACATGTTTTGTGAAGTTTTTTCACAGGGAATAGAGGATCTGCGCCTCAAGACATCCAAGAATGGTGAAAGCCATAAGCTTGGGGATGTGATTAACACCCCACTAGAGCTACACTCTTTTGGTTAGCACACGTCTACTTTCTGTTTTTCTAAGCAAAGCATTTATCGTAGAGACTTGAAGCGTCTAGTTTTTGTTTTTATTTTTGTTTTGATAAGACCACCACCATCATTTTATATGAGATTGAGCTACTGGAGTTTGGGGTTGGAATGTATTTAATTCTAGTATTATGACTTGGAATAGGGATGCCATGGTTGATTTGAAGAGCTACATATGTTTGCATGATTTATAGGCTTTTTATGTGTAGAAATTTGCAATAATGTTGTCTTGAGCTATCTCTTATTCATGTCCTTGATGTTAATTTCTGGTTTATTTAGTTTGTAATGAAATTAGTAGTTCTATGGACATATGCATGCATAGTAGCTGGTCAACTATCTCCCTCTTGCTAGCCCAAAAATTTAAAAATTCCAACAAGTAAAAACTTGTTTCCAACACTCCTTAGACAAGTATTTCCAGTGAGTCCACCATATCTTCCCATTAGCTTCATTGCTATTCCGAGTATGTTCACCATGTTATTGTGTTATTTATGTTCTAAATTAAGATATCACTTTATTAATTGTCATGGGTCGAACTTGGGATAGGACTCTCACGAACTTTTGAAGGCACACTTTACTTTTTATGCATCTAATAAACATGACCCAATAATGGGAGCCACAAGTTTTGCGTTTGACAAGTGTGTGGTTGGGAGCTAGCTATAAACGTGTATCACCGGAAAGCTTTCAACATTACACAAAAAATTTACATTTGGTTGATATCATGTAATTTTGTTTTTGGACTCCTGCCATGCCGAAATGAAATAGAGGAATAGTAAGTTTTGATGAGTAAGTATCTATATGACTAGAGAAACGCTTTGGGCCGCTAACCCAAGCCATGATTTATCATGGTGGAAATTTACTTACAGCTTGAGTGACTCTACAACACATCCTATAATAAAATAAGAAGCTATGCATAATAGTGAATGAAAATAAAAAGGATGATGAGTCTTCTCCGTTTGTTCATCTTGTTATTGTAACATGGGCTTGTTTCCATGTCATGGGGCAAGAGGTACCTCTTTGCGGTTCTCTATGATGTCATTAATACTTATTTGATTGTACAAAGCGTATTAGGAATCTTAAGTTGAGTAATCATGGAGTAGGTTTTCACACTCACGGGGCATGAGGCTTTCAACCACCTTGTCATTCTCATTACTTCAATACTCACAATTTTAACATGCTAGTGATAAAGGGGCAATGATAGTCCTAGATCAATGGATACCACATTTCAATTAGTAATCTTAGTTGAATAATTTAGAGGCTAAATAAGACTTGATCATGTTTTACCTCTACTCAATTTTCTCCAAAGTGTCCACCATATTTTCTATTCTCCATTATGCTATTCTTTGACCAATATAGGATTTTATTTTTCATTTTGTGTATGCATTTGGTCCATAGTGCTTTTATTTCATTATACACTTTGTGACCTTTCATGAAGCATCTTTGCTTGCATATTTGATATTTCTTACAACATGAATTGTATATTGCTACTCATTTCTAGTATTAATCATTTGATTATATGTAGCATGAATAATCCTCCTTGATATCGCATGATTGTTTCAATATGCGAAACCCATCTTAGTTTTATCACCTTCATACTCGAGGATGAGCATGGGTTAAGCTTGGGGATGTTGATGCATGTAAAATGCATAGATGAATTTTGCATATTTTCACATGGTTTTCTATTACATATTGCATCATATAAGGGTATAATTCAATGTTTTATAGTATCTTGGGGTTAAATTACAAAGTCCCCCAACTTTTATGGAATTAACCCTGCCTGTCAGAAACCCCGTTTTCTATATTTTTGACGTTTCAGGGGGCAAACTTCCGCGAAATCACCTAAAAATCTGCGGGGGTCATTTTCTTGGAAGGAGAAGACTTGCGGGCGAAGGATCCACGAGAATTGGGCAAGGATGCCCAAAAGAGGACCCTCCACACGGCCAGATTCCTTGGCCGCGTGAGAGGCCCCCTTTTGGCCCCTGTGGCCCCAATTCCTTCCATCTTCGACTTACCGACTCCGTCTTGACCTAAAACCGACTATAAAAAGGGTCCCCCATACCCTTACGGAGAAGAGCGCCGCCGAAACACCGAAACACCAAAACAGAGACTAGAAGTTCCAGATTGGAGGGGGAAAACTCCGGCGGGGCGCCGCCGGTGTGATCTCCTACCCCTCCAACGTCATCTCCATCGACATCTCCATGAAGAGGGAGTAGTCCACCCTAGGGCTATGGGTTTGTGGAAGTAGCACTTGTATCTCTCTCTCTATGTGCTTCACTAATTAGATCAGTATGAGCTGCCTCACATGATTACGGGCACCGTTGTAATTCCTATGTGGTGGATCTTTTCTATGAGTTATTGAATCTGAGATTGCAATTGTTTCTCTTGAGTTATTTGAGTAGATGTATCTTATGTACCCTATTCTTTTTTGCTAGCTTTGATCAATCTAGTTCTTGAGAGCGTGTGTGGGGTGATGGGTGCATTAGTTGGAGTAACGGGGGGTGGCTAGTGCTGTGAAAGTGACAGAAGTTCAGTGATCCACTTAGGTTTTGTTAAACCTTTCTTAGTTACCTCACTAGGGATAAAAAGGAGTACCTTGTTACCGGAGATTTGAAGTGACACTAATCAATCTCCATGACTAGATCTAGCAAGTTCTTACTTCAACTTCATGTCACATTGCTTAAAGCTATACTCTGGTTTTTCCTTAATTACCGAGGTGTTATGATTTAT
Organism: Alopecurus myosuroides; assembly: GCA_028641055.1. NCBI lineage: Eukaryota > Viridiplantae > Streptophyta > Magnoliopsida > Poales > Poaceae > Alopecurus > Alopecurus myosuroides. The sequence goes on from CM054062.1 coordinate 72,628,886, forward strand.
TTCGCATCTTGGTGGAGTATAAGAGGGATCAATATGACCGTAGAGATCTCTATGCTAGGACATGATGCCCATATGAAAGTACTCAATGTTAAACATGTTATTGTAATCTCACATGTAAGTCTTTATGTCCACCGTCTACTACTTTATTTGAGAGAATGCAAGTGTGAAACCATGAACCCCGGTCCTATTTTAATTATAAGAAAACACTCTAGTTACTTTGCTGCAATTTACTTTACTTGCACTTTACTTTACTTGCATCTCCAATTCGAATTTACATTATCTCCATCACCACTTGCATCACAAAAATACAAAAACAATCCATTGCATATTTATTTTCTCATTTGCATTTAGTAGTAGATTTAATTATTGCACATTTACTTTCAGTTTTGCATTGCAATTTAGAAGTCTCACACCTTGTGCTTGACAACCACTTGGTGAGTTTGAGGGCACAAAATTCTCTACTTGTTTGCAGGATCCTGGAGGAAGCTTGGAAGACAACTGCTGAAATACTGGCTCCCCAAGAGTTCGATATAAACCCTCGAGCCACCCTCGTGGGGAAGAAGGCTTGCCACTAGCTACACACTCTGCACTTGGAGTCTCAACCTAGCCATCATCATGGTTACTTGATTTCATCAGGATAAGTTCCTAAACATGTATACTTGAGGCTAAGGTTTTTTGTAGTTGTATTACACATTTTATTTGAATTTTATTCTCAACTTAGAAATAGGACATTATGGTCCTTTTATTATATTTGAAATTTATAAATTAGTCAAGATGATTTTTTGACATATTTGAATTGAAAATGTTTTTCTCTTTAATTTGGCATATCATTTGAACTTTTCTGAAAATATTCGAATAAGTTATTATTTTCTCAACTTTAAATGAATTAAATGATTATTCAAATATTTCTCATTTTTTTTAAATTTGATCAAATGACTTTGAAAACATCATGAATGAATTACATTTGTCTTTCTCAGCATTTTGGTATATAATTTGTATTTTTCTAAAATTATTGAATTATTCATTTTGTTTAATTTTACATGAATTAATTCAAATTCAAATAATATTCAAATTTGTACTTTACCAAACATGTTTGAAAGTTGATAAATATTTAAATCTTAAATCTTATTTTTCAAAACATTCCAATATTTATTTATATTTTTTTGATAAAAAATTAAAATATATTGATTTATAAAGTTTAATCATTATTCTGCAATTTTTGAATTGACACGTGGGCCCGACTGTCAGGTTTGAATAATTCAAAAAAATTTAAAAAAGGAAATTCTCCTTAAGTAATGCTGACGTTAGGCTTGCGTAAGAAATGGCTGCCTGAGGCTCTGCTGATCAAGCTCTGCTCGATAGCACGCTGCCCTCGCGGTTTGGTTTGCGCCAAATGAATGAGTAGAGAGATGTGGTTCTAGGGGTGGAGCGCCGCTACCTAATGGTCGCCGGAATGTCGCTGGCGTCCAGGTTTACGGCGGCGGACGTCGGGTTACGACGCGACAACGATTAAGAGTGGCATGAGGATGATGGAAGGGTACTGGAGCACCAGCGGCTCACCTTGAGGCGTGTGGACGAGTATGGGAGGCAAGGAGAGCTCGGAATCGGCTGGAATTGACCACGGCGGCCAGAGAGGAAGATGACATAGCAATTCGGCGGTTTCTGGGCTTCCAAGCAAGCGTGCCTTGGTGAGGAGAGAGAGGAGAGGATTGCGGAGCTTTCCGTGGCTTCAATTTCTACAGAGGTGGCCGGAGACGATGACGCGGGGCGGCGGAATCCGTCGGCTAGGGTTTGAGTTTTCTGCGCATAGAGCAGCAGAGAGAGGGGAAAGTGGGCTAGGGGATAGAGAGAGTGCGGGCGCCGATGTGATGATGTTCTCCTCTATAGGGCGGCAAGCAGGAGGTGGCACGGCGTTGAATTCGGCGATGACACGCACGACGTCTATTGTGAAAGGTTGAAGACGACGATTTTGCACATACCACCTTAAGTTCTCTGGTATTAGCGAATAGGTCCTTACTTTGAACGAACATCCCCTTTTAAAATTATTTTGAGGCACATATATTGGTCCAAAAATTATTTTTGATATATTTGATTTTTTCCATTGTGGTAATATTTTTACTTATTAAATACAATTCCTTTAAGGACTAAAATGTAAAATTTTCTTAATAACAAATTATGCATTGAGGGCATGGTTATCAACTAGGGAATTTGGGTGAAATAAGGAAGAAGTACTTTGCTTGACATTAACCATGATAAACTTTAAACTACTTCTTCACGAGTTAAAATAGGAACACAAAACAAATTTAATAATTTTGAAGGTTTAAATGTAGCACACGAGAAATTTACTTGGAGTGGTGGTGAAATACAACATATAGGTAGGTATGGTGGACACATTGGAAGACTTTGGTTTTTGTGAGTTGGATGCACGAGTAGAGCTCATACTCAGTATAGGGTGCAGGCTAGCAAAAGACTGAGAGTGACCAATGTGAAGCAATAAAATATACTGTTTTGAAAGAAACCTGATATTTTTGTTGATGAAGAAGGAGATGCCTTGGGCATCCCTAGGATTTGACGCATTACTTATTGGATATGTATTGGGGTGATATGGTCATCCCCAAGATTGAGATTTTGTCCATCCTTTATCTTCTCATATCATCCTTCTCTCCGTACACCTGAAGACTTCCTCCACCTAAAACTTCTCACAATCTTCATTAGCAATGTTAGTGCATAAAAATAATAAATCCATTTGTTTCAGTTTCAAAACAAGTCAAACACAAATTTAAAAAATTAGCTATTGTCACAACTTCTTTTAAGGTTCTCCCCCACGAAAGAATCTCAAAAAAAAAGATTAAGAGGTAAATGCAAATATTGGCAGAAATCTATAAAAACAGAAAACCAGGTAAAGATGATTTTTTTCAAGGCACTTATGTAGCTCAAATAAAAAAGTGCGAAACAAATGGAAGTTAGATAACAACATGGGGTAGGTGCCTGATATGTCATAAACGTATCCTTAATTTCTGATGTTCCATGTTGTTTCCCACATGTTTTCCTTACACTTTATATCATTTTTATCGATTTCCCGGGACTAACCTATTGACAAGATGCCACAGAGCCAGTTCCTGTTTTCTGCTGTTTTTAGTTTCAGAAAAGTTGTTCTGGAAATATTCTCGGAATTGGACGATTCAAAATCTAGAAGTCTTAGAAGTCCCGGAAGCATCCAAAAGTCCCGAAGAGCCCCGGAGGGGGGCCACAGGGTGGCCACACCATAGGGTGGCGCCACCACCCCCTGGCCGCGCCACCTAGAGGTGTGGGCCCCTTGGCCACCTCCCGGCATCGCCCTTTCGCCCATATATACACCCAGAGGCATTAACCCTAAAACAATCGACATTTTCCATGAAATACATCTGTAGCTCCACCACCACCGCTGACAAGTTTCGAGGGACATATCTCTGTTCTGGCACCTTGACGGGACGAGGAAGTTCCCCGGAAAGCCATCTCCATCGACTCCACCGCCATCTCCATCGCCGTTGCTGTCTCCTATGATGAGGAGGGAGTAGTTCTCCCCCGAGGCTGAGGGATCTACAGGTAGCTATGTGGTTCATCTCTCTCTCCCATGGTGTGATCTATATGTGATCATGACCTTTGTAATCTATTTGAATTCGTAGATGTTACTCTTCATATTTTGCTACTCAAGTGCTTTATTAATATGAACTTTGGAGTCACCTTGTATCGCGGTGTGAAGGTGACACTGTACATGTCGTGTGTGTCTCATCTATGAAATTGTGGCGTTTGTTTAGTACTAATTTAGGGCGCTCATAGTGACAGCGTGGGGTGACCTAGAGAGGGAATACAAACTTGAGGAGTGCTGTTACAGCCCTACGCAATAATTAGTGTTTGTTATCCAACCGGAGAGTGTTAAGAGTAGCATAGTGAGAGAAGCTATCTATTTATTCATTTATGTGATCATTGTTGAGAGTGTCCACTAGTGAAAGTAGGATCCCTAGGCCTTATTTCCAAGCATTGAAACACCGTTTTCCACCTGTTCTGCTACATGTTTGCTTGCTGCCATTTTTATTTCAGATTTCTATTATCACTTATTATCATCCATATTACTTGCATTTTACTCTCTCTTCGCTGAACTAGTGCACCTATATACCTGACAAGTATATTGGGTGTGTTGGGGACACAAGAGACTTCTTGTATCTTAATTGCAGGGTTGCTTGAGAGGGATATCTTTGACCTCTACCTCCCTGAGTTCGATAAACCTTGGGTGATCCACTTAAGGGAAACTTTCTGCTGTTCTACAAACCTCTGCACTTGGAGGCCCAACATTGTCTACAAGAATAGAAGCGTGCGTAGACATCAAGCTCTTTTCTGGCGCCGTTGCCGGGGAGGTAAGGTAACAGGTTCTCACATCCTCGGGTGTGAATGCTCGAAGTTATTTCCTTTAGATTCTGCAATTATATATTTTTGTTTCTTTTTTTATTTTTACTAGTTAGTCTTAATGGAAAACAACAAAAATATGAGAGAGCTTTATAATATTTATCTTGAGTTAGGACATGAAAACATGAAATGTTTGAAGAGAAAATTAAGAAACCTATAGAACTTTATTTGCATGCTAGTGGCAATGTTATTAGTATGAACTCTTTAAACACCATTATTGCTAATGCTATGGAAAAATCTAAGCTTGGGGAAGCTGGTTTTGATGAATATGATATATTTATTCCCCCAAGTTTTGAGGAGGAAATTTTCTTTGATGATACTTTGCCTCCAATATATGATGATTATAATGATTGTGGTATTCTAGTTCCACCTGTTTACAATGATGAATATGATATTTTCAGTCCACCTACTATTGAGGAAAAAATTAATTATGATTACAATATGCCTCCTATATTTAATGATTATGATGATGAGAATAATAATGATAGCTATTTTGTTGAATTTGCTCCCACTACTATTAATAAGAATGACTATACTTATGTGGAGAGTATTAATTCTTTTATGCATGTGGCTCATGATAAGAATGTTTTATGTGATAGCTATATTGTTAATTTTATTCATGATGCTACTGAAATTTATTATGAGAGAGGGAAACATAGTTTCATGCATCTCAACAATATCAGGTTTCACCTCTTTATGGTTAAAATTATAAAGTTGCACTTGTTTTGCTTTCCTATGCTTATCACTTTGTGCTTCGTTGACTTGTTTTTCTACAAGATTATTTTTCATAGGAAGTGGGTTAGAATTAAATTTGTTTTATACTTGCTTCTTGATGCTCTGTTATTGTGCTTCAACTTTTATTCTTATGTGAGCATCTTTTAAAAATCATTGTGCCTAGCTAAAAGGCGTTAAAGAAAAGCGCTACCGGGAGACAACCTGTTTTATTTCTCTGTTTTCAACCCGTTTTCCTTTGTTTTGTTTTGTGTGCTTTGCAAACCCGATGTATCTTTTCTTTTGTGTTTTTGTTGACCCAAGTAAAGCCTCTAGTGGAAAGTTGGAGTTGGTTTGATTTCTGCTGTCCACCGTAAAACATCGTATAAAATCCTGGAATATCAGAATGATCTAAATTGTTTTGTGCTTATTCCTCAACTAATTCCGCAACTTTTCTTCGTTGACCACTTTTTTTATTTGAGCAACAGAAGATTTTTGAAAAAAAAATCATCTTTACATGTTGTCCTGTTTTGACAGATTTCTGCCAATAATTGCATTTGCATTTTAATCTCTTTCTTTTGGTGTTCTTTTGAGAAAAATTGTTTTAAAAGAAGTTGTGACAATAGCTAATGTGTTTATGAGTGTTAGTCCTGTGTTGAAACTGAACCATGTGGATTTAGTATTTCGATTGCACTAACGTTGCTAATGAAGATTGTGAGAAGTTTGGTGTGAAGGAAGTTTTCAAGGGTCAAGAGAAGAGGATGATATGATGTGATCAAGAAGAGTGAAGAGCCTAAGCTTGGGGATGCCCCGGTGGTACATCCCAGAAAATTCCAAGAAGACTCAAGTGTCTAATCTTGGGGATGCCCAAGGCATCCCCTTCTTCATCAACAAATTATCAGGTCACTTCTAGTGAAACTATATTTTTATTCGGTCACATCTTATGTGCTTTACTTGGAGCGTCTTTTATTTTTGTTTTCAGTTTGTTTGGTTTTCTTTGCTGTAATAAATGGTTGGATCTTATAATACTTGTGTGGGAGATAGACACGCTTCGTTTTTATTGCTTAGAACACTCTAGTTTTCATTCTTATTGTTCTGTGAGTGTTCACTTTTTGCTAGTACTGTGTTTAGCCTTTGTTTTCATGCATCTCTTATTTATAGCTGTTAGTTTTAGTAGTGTTATGTGATTAATCTCATATTTGCTTGCTGTATCATGTAGAGTATTTTTGTTAAAACATATCTTGTATGGTGCTTGTTGGGAAAAGGAACTGCTGCTTGAAGTAGAATTTATAACAGTAATAGTAGAAGCTTGTATAGATTGTGGCTAGGACTTTTTCATGCCATGCTAAATGTTATTTTAGATTTAAAGCCTTGCGGTTATTGAGTAGCATGATTAGCCTCAAATAGCTGAGAGTGTTTAATATGTATTGAAAGATTCATGAGTTGTTCTTGTCATAGTAAAGCATCAATATATGGTATTCTCTTTCGAATGTTTTATTTGGTTGACTTGGTGCATGCTCACACAATGTTTATGACTACAAACCAGTCACGAATAGCCTCCATGACCACTTAGTTTTTGAACTTGTGATACTGCTTATGTTTTAATTAATGATGCTTATGTCGCTATGCATGATTATGGCTCTTGTGCTCTCTTGATTTGTCGCTCCCAGTCTGTTGCTAGCCTCCACCTGTACTGAGTATGAGCTCTACTCGTGCATCAAAACTCCCTTAAACCAAAGTTTTTCCATTGTGTCCACCATACCTACCCACATGTGGTATTTAACTGCCATTCCAAAGTAAATTGCTCATGTGTTACCTTTAAAACCTTCAAAATTACTCCTGCTTTATGTTCCTGTTTTTGATCATGAGGACGTAAATAGAGAATCTTTATCTCACTTGTTGATTGGATTTCACACCCTGGACTAGTGGCTTCATCCGCTTATCCAAATGATAGAAGAGCTGGCAGCAGGGTGCCCAGCCCCAAATTAATGCAAACAAATTATCTTCACTATTTTTGCCCCATTTATCAGTCAAAGCATAATTGTGTAAACAAAAGAGAAAGAGGGATGGCCTTATACACCAGTTGCGTCCTTCTCCATGGGAGCCGCTCTTGTGAATCCAGTTGTCTTGTGGCGTACTGTATTTTCTGTTTACCATTCGTTGACATTAGCATCCATATCCCAAAATATAGACACTCAGTGTCAAACTTTTAATACCTCTGTTTAATAAAATAAAAGCTCTAGCACATGAGTGATCCCTGCGTCCCTCTGCGAAGGGCCTTTCTTTTACTTTTATGTTGAGTCTCCATCTTCTAACTTTATGCACAGTTGATAGAGCATTTTTTCCATTCTTAGTTCTACGTGCATTTGTCCCATAAACATCAATATTTGCTTCATGATGTGATATCATTTGTTCTAAAATTATTTGCTCTAGTCTTCCTGATAAACTTTGAAGGTGTCCTGGTATTTATGTTTTTTCCCACTCTTAAGAACTAGCAAATATCACTTTGCCATGCTTTCTCTATACCTGGAACAAATGTTTATCTTTCTTTGCATTATTATTCTTGATCCTTTATTTGAGATACTCTTCATGATGAAAAGTGATTGCTTTGCTTTATTATTAAAGTTCTATTTATCATGTTTGTGTTTGAAGTTCTATGATCTCAGCTTGCATATGCCTTTACATTTTTATAATCAAGATTATGTTAGTAGCATGTCACCTCAGAAATTACTGTTTTATTGTTTACCTACTCGACGACGAGTAGAAACTAAGCTTGGGGATGCTTGATACGTCATAAACGTATCCTTAATTTCTGACGTTCCATGTTGTTTTCATGTTGTTCCCACATGTTTTCCTTACACTTTATGATATTTTTATCGATTTCTCGGGACAACCTATTGACAAGATGCTACAAAGCCAGTTCATGTTTTCTGTTGTTTTTAGTTTCAGAAAAGTTGTTCTGGAAATATTCTCGGAATTGGATGATTCGAAAGCCAGAAGTCTTAGAAGTCACGGAAGCATCCAGAAGTCCCGAAGAGCCTCGGAGGGGGGCCACAGGGTGGCCACACCATAGGGTGGCACCACCACCCCCTGGCCGCACCACTTAAGGGTGTGGGGCCCCTGGCCACCTCCCGGCATCGCCCTTTCGCCCATATATACTCCCCGAGGCATAAACCCTAAAACACTCGACCTTTTCCACGAAATACATCTGTAGCTCCGCCGCCGCCGACGACAAGTTTCAGGGGACAAATCTCTGTTCTAGCACCCTGCTGGGACGGGGAAGTGCCCCCGGAAGCCATCTCCATCGACTCCACCGCCATCTCCATCGCCGTTGCTGTCTCCTATGATGAGGAGGGAGTAGTTCTCCCCCGGAAGCCATTTGCACTTTACTTAAATAAAATTGAATTTAAGATATGCTCGCAATGAAACTGATATTCCTGAAGATCAACTTCCAGTGCAACAAGATCCCAATAGATTATGATTAGAAGGATGTATCCACCTAAACCAACCATAACCTAGAAAGTAGGACACCATGCCAATCACACATGTGATTCTCGCTCATCTTTCGATGTGTGTGTTTTGAGCTCATGACTTCCATGCATGAACAACAAGACAACCAACTGACTCCACCATATAGAATGCACCATGTAACCAAGTGAGAAAACTATAACCCGCCTCTCGGCAAGAAGAGGCATGTTAACCCTTCTATCCAAGTGATGAACGCGTACCCATGCCGGTTTGACGGTGCTACAATTGGGAGAACAAGAACTACCTTGATTTTTTAGTGAGGAATCATCCTAATAAACGACTATTGCGCAATCAAGGTGCAATCAACAGAGGATAAATATCACAACCAATTTATAATTCATGGAATTTAGTATAGCCTTTGTTCTTCGGAGATTATTAATTCATCTCCAACGAGGATCCTGTTGGAACGCGTAGAGATAAACAAAACTTTTTCTTACGCGGTACTTCCAAGATCTAGCCAAGGTAGAAGGCCACGATGATTACCACTAGACGCGCGGTTGTGGATTATCGATGCAGCGCGTCGGGCAGTGTAGTCCCACGATCCGATCCAGCCGATCCAATCCACGAACGTCGAAGTGCTGGACGTACAGCACCTCTGCCGGTATCCACACGTACGAGGAGGAGCTCCGACGGCAGACTGCTAGGTCCAGTGCGACGGCTGGACTGAGTGGGGCTAGGGTTCCCAACGCATGGGAGAGGAGTAACGTGCCCGCTGGGCAACCTACGCCCCTCTTTATATAGTGAATGGTAGTGGGCTTCACAACACTTGTGGCCCATTCCCTCTGTGATTCCGACTCACAAAATCAGTCCATTTCCCGTTCGGGTCCAACCCGACCAATACATTTGCTCCCGCTCTTAAGTGTGCGACCCTGCAGGCTCATGGCGACTTGGACACGATTGGAGTCCAACTCCTAATCGATCAATCGGTAGCGGCTCCTAGCAGAACGTGCCGACTCCCAAGTCCCATCGAGTCATGACGACTTACCTTTCAATGTGATATTCATCTTAGTCCCTTTTGCCCCACGATATACCTTGTCGAACTATAGGCGATGTATCGTCATCCCTTTAATAGTTCAACTCTCTTCTCGATCCGTGATATGTGATTCATTTTACTAACTCTTAGTCAACAGACACAGTTAACACTTAACTGAGTCGCGCATGGCCATGCTTCCTGAATCATATCACTCGAGAGGGCCCAGAGAATATCTCTCCATTCGGAGGGGCAAAATCCCATCTTGATTATCCACATCACGCAGCTTGTTTCTCATTCGACCCGAACTCTGCCTTTATAACTGCCTTGTCACAGAGCAGCGTTTAACAGAACCTAAGTCGGTGATCCACAACTCGGATTGTGCGACAACCTCAGGTCTAAGGATTACATTGATTGAGACATGCAAATGACGACTTGCTCGTTGCATCTCAATGTGGGTCAGTCCGACTTGCTAAACTCTTTAGCCAAGTCCGTGATCGTTGGAATGGCATCACCATGCCCATGACAAGTGGAACCATGTCATCAGCCAAAACTCACATTAGTCTAGGGTGTGTGTCCAGCACAACCTTAATGACCAAGGACAATCTAGTATGAACAACATGAATATATAGTTCCACAATCGAATCACATATTCAATGACATATATCAGATGTTCAAAACAAGGACAACTTAATAACTTTATGAATACATTGGGAATTACATCATCCATGATTGCCTCTAGGGCATATTCCCAACAGATCCTCCATCTTAGTTATTCTCACCAAAGCAGAAAATCCGAGGAAATTCCGCTGCGGTGAAAATTTCTTCAACTTTTTCCATGATGGAGAAACGACCACTTTCTCCTATGATGTACTTCCTCCGAGCTCCGCGAGGAACGCCTGATTGTCGATGTCGAACAATGACAATCCTTTGGCATTGGCCATCATGTCAAAACACAGTAACACAATAGCTATAGCAAACCACATGCACACTCTCCAAAAACAAGTTAGACTCCTCTAACATTTTGTTTGCAAGTTTAGCGTGTCTTAGGTTCTACGATCACTATCGTCATCACCTATACAATTCGTGGTATGTTGATTCTCATTGCTAGACTAACTTTGCGGGGTGATTGAAACACAGACATTACGAAAACATCTTGACCCTCAATCTAAACTTATTCATAACCATGACCCCCGTGTGGATCCAATCCACATGCCCATTCCACCATGTCATTATTGAGATCAAGCGAGATATGCATGGGGTAATATGCATGGGGTAACTCGAGCGTCCTAGGATTGCCATAAGTGTGTAAAAATTTATACCATGGCGCCGAAAATAAAACAAACATGGCTTATTGGGAAGCAACAAAAAGAAACTGAATATTTGAGAGCTTTCTCATATACTTGCACAAGGTTATGCAATACTCGCACAAATTTGTGCTCTATATCCAATCGTATCTATGCATAGTACACAATGATACCATTGCTGGTCTATGCTACAGAATTTAAAGAAATTTCCCTATGTAGTCCGCCAAGATCACTATGCAGATAACGAGGCATGGCCATACATGTGAGAATCATGATCACGACTCACCAGGGAGCGGATTCGATGTAGTCGTAGAAGAGTTCTGAACAATCATAGATCCTCACAACTAGGCCTAGTTACAAGGATGTCACTAAGTCTTCCCTCGTCAAGGATCACACGTTCAATCCCTCTTATGGTGTGCACGTGTACGCTCGTGTCAACCCGTCAGCGCTTTGTTGTCCAGGACTCGGCACCTACGAAGAGAGACAGCCTTCTGACGTTACTAATTGGTAGTTCTAATCAGCTGTGAATAGACCTAATTATGAAACTGAAGTTCATACGTTGAAAACCTGTCTATAATTTTTTATGCTCCATGCTTCTTTTCTACCCAATAGTTTTTTTTCACATGTTTTCTATCGTTTTCCGGATGTTTTCATAGACTAACATATTAACGAGATGCCCTAGGCCAGTTGATGTTTTCTGTTGTTTTTCTATTTCAGAAAAGTTCTTAAAGAAATATTCTTGAAAAGGGCAGAAAATCCACAGAGATCGTTTATTACCCGGAACGAAGCCGGAGTCAAAAGAAGAGCCGAATGGGAACCAGGGCCCCCCAGGGGGTGTCAGGCGCGGCCCCATGATACGTCCAAAACGTATCTCCTTTTCCGAACACTTTTGTTATTATTTGCCTCTAAACTTGTGAGTTTTGGATACTACTAACACGGACTAATGCTTTTTTTAGCAGAATTACCCTGGTGTCTTATTTTTGTGCAGAAAAATCGACTTTCAAGAAATTTCCCGAAAAAGATCCCATTGAGCTTGTATCGCCAGAAGACCCCGGGAGCGAGAGGGGGACCTGGAGGGGGCAAGGAGTGGCCCAGACCACCCCTGGGCGCACCCCCTAGGCCGCGCCACTGGTGGTGTGGAGGCCACAGCCACCCCCTCGGGCTCCCTTTTCGACTACATATACCCCTTTACCCTAAAACACGAGGGGGTTCGTCATATTCCACATAAACACATCAGAGCGCTGCCGCCACCCCGAAACTCAATTCGGGGATCAGAAGTTCCTGTTCTGGAGCCCTACCGGGACGGGGATTCAGAGTAGATCATCGCCATCGACACCGCCACCTCTTCTCCATCAACCATCCATGATTCCCCCGTCCATGTGTGAGTAAACACCGTTGTAGGCTGAGAGGGATGGAAGGTATTGGATGAGATCGATCATGTAATAATGCCAGATTGTTAGGGCATAGTGCCTAGTATCCATCGATAGTGTATTCTAGCGTTGTTGCAACTTGTTTTGCTTAATGCTTGTCACTTTGGGCCCGAGTGCCATGATCTCAGATATGAACATGTTATTGTTTCATGAGTATAATTATGTTTCTTGATCATATCTGCAAGTTGTTTACACATGTCATTGGCCAGAACCCGAGGCCCCAAAGTGACAGAATTTGGGACAACCGAAGGGGATGCTTATGATGTGAGGATCACGTGTGTTCACGGAGTGTTAATGCTTTGCTCAGGTGCTTTATTAAAAGGAGACCCTTAAATACTAGTAGTTTCCCTTGAGGCCTTGCTGCAAACGGGCTGGTAGGACAAAAGATGTTGTGCAAGTTTCTCGTTGCGAGCACGTATGACTATATTGGAACACAAGCCTATAGTTTGCCTAGAACTTGGATGCTTTATTATTATTATCTGCAATGCCCATGTTTAGATTATTACATGACCTATCTTACCCATGCAACGTCTGTTCATCCATTCCCTTTGCCTACGGTACTTTTATCTTGTTGTTTCTCGCAATTTCTACTATTGTTATTATTTTATTCCTGCTGTTATTTTACTACTACTGCTGCTATAAAACTATTACCACTGATAAAATGTTGCGAGCAAGTCCACTTTTAGGTGCAGCTGAATTGACAACTCAGTTGTTAAGGCTTATAAATATTCTTTGGCTCCCCTTGTGTCGAATCAATAAATTTGGGTTTTACTTCCCTCGAAGACTGTTGCGATCCCCTATACTTGTGGGTCATCAAGACTATTTTCTAGCACCGTTGTCGGGGAGCATAGCTTTATTTATTTACCCACTTGAACGTGGTAGTGTTTGCTGCAAGCCTTTCATCACGGGTAAGACTCGTGATGTAAAAGTTTCTATATTACCATCCACTACAAGGAGAGGTACAACTGTGAACACCTAGGTTGCTCTTGATTCACCATCTGTTATGAGCAAGCTTCTTACACCACCACATGCTACACACACTGTTACTTCTGTTGAGTCTGAAAATGCTTCTGATACTTTTGATGATGCTTCTATTGTGATTCATAATAGTGGTTCACTAGGTCCTTTCCTAGATGCTCCAATTGCTAAATCCAAACAAATTGAAAGTGTTGAAATTCTTGTTGAAAATGTTGGTACACATGTTAATTCACCTGATACTTCTAGTGATGATCTTGATGAAACCTACATTGAACTTAATGATGACTTTATTAAAGAAGCTTAGGCTACTACTGGTGCAAGTGCTCTTAAGAGTCTTCTTGCAAGACATGATGTTAAATATAAATCTTCTCTTGATGCTAAGTTTGCTACATCTCCCATACACATTAGAGACGGGGATTATGATTTCTCTCTAGATTTATCTTATATATCTATTGTTGAGAAGGAAACTTTTTGTGGAACTGAAAGTAAAAGTGTTATGGAATACATGAATGAGATTTCATCTTTGAGTAGTTTATTTTCTGATGATACCAAGTTGCGTGCTTATTTTGTTACCAAGATCTTCCCTTTCTCATTGAAAGATGAAGCTAAAACTTGGTTTACAATCTGTCACCTCGATCTATTACTAGTCCTATGGATTTGGTTAATGCTTTCTTTCAAAAATATTTTCCTGCTAGTGCTCAACATGCTGTTGTGCAGGATATCTTTAACTTTGAGCAAATTGAAGGAGAGAAATTGCCTGAATCTTGGTCAAGGTTTTGTTCTTTAATAAGAGCTAGCCTCGCAATCCATTACCTAAAAATGATCTCCTAGATATATTTTATAATGGACTAACTGTTGAATCTAGGACATACCTGTATAGTTGTGATGGTTGTGTTTTCAGCAAAAGAACTCCAGAAGAAGCTGAGGAATTAATGGCTAAAATAGCCAAAAAAAATAATGATGATTGGAATATACCTGAGACTACACCTACACCAGAGCCAACACCAATACCAACACCTAAGAACAGAGGGATGATTGAATTAAATGATGAAGTGATGAAGGAAGTCAAGAAATCTCGTAAAGAGAGGGGTATTAAATCTGAAGATGTGAAGAATTTATCTCCTATAAAAGAATTATGTAAGCCTATTCCTCATCCATCAACAGTTGAGGTACACTCTCTCCAATACTTTGATAATAGAGATATTCCCTATTATAAACCACCTGATCAATGCTTAGATGAATTTGATAATTATGTTGTTAAGCAAGACAACTTTAATATGAGAGGGCAAAAAATCATCTTATGGAAAACTCTAGAGTTATTGATAATTCGCATGGTATTATTGAGAGAACATCTAATCATGTTAAAATGCTTGTTAAACATCTTAATATGCTTAAAACTCAAATTGATCAAATCACTAAAGTGCAAAAAGATATGCTAGCTAATTCTTCTAGAGAAAAACATGTTTGTGAAATAATCACTCGAAGTGGTGTTCTACTCAGGACCCCTTGTATCCTGAAGAACATCCTAAAATAATTGAACAAGATTCTCAGCAACCTAAAAACAATAGTTTTCCTTCTAAGAAAAACAAGAAGTGACATAAAACTATTGTAGAATCTCTTGAACCTGCTAAATATCCTAATTGTATATCTATCTCTGATGCTGAAATTGAAAGTGGTAATGATAAAAGTGATGCTTCTGATAAAGAAGAAACTGTGGCTAAACCTGAAAAGCAAACTAAAACTATGAAGTATACTAAGGAGGATTTTTTTTAATAAACATGATAGTGAAGGAGAGCCTTGGGTACAAAAATCAATGTCTTCTCCTAATAATAAACTCAAATCAAAGGAAGAAGAACATTATAATAAATTTTTTGAGTGGATGAAACCTTTGTTTTTGCAAATTCCTTTGACTGATGCTATTAAACTGCCTCCTTATTCTAAATATATGAAAGATATTGTCTCTAAAAAAGGAAGATTCCTAATGAGGAAATTTCCACTATGCTTGCTAATTACTCTTTCAATGGCAAGGTTCCAAAGAAGCTTAGAGATCCTGGTATTCCTACTATCCCTTCTTCTGTTAGAAATAATTATGTTAGAACTACTTTATGTGACTTGGGAGCTGGAGTTAGTGTTATGAATTTTTCTCTCTATAAGAGGCTCTCTCTTGAAAAATTGATACACACTAATATATCTTTGCAAATGGATGATAAATATATTGCTATTCCTGTTGGTATATGTGAGGCTGTTCCTGTTCAAGTGACTACTAATTGTTTGATATTAACCGACTTTGTTGTGTTGGAAATGCCTGAAGATGATAATATGTCTATTATTCTTTGGACACCTTTTCTTAACACTGCAGGGGCTGTTATTGATTGCAATCAAGGAAAAGTAACTTTTAATGTTAATGATAAAGAGCATACTGTTTATTTTCCCAAGAAGATTGATAGAAGATTTGGTCTAAATTCAATTGAAAGTATTGAGACCATCAAGATTGGAGAATTTTATTGTCGCATTCCAATGCCACCAAAATAATATGAAATTATTATGATTGGGACTATGTCTATCAAGGTTGATGTAACATAATTATTTAGTGATATGCAAAGTTTTGCTTCATATAAAAATTGTTCTGGTAACAAGGCTTGGTCACCCTTGTTAATAAAATGATTTTGAATGAAGAGGACAATGATTTCACTATTTTTTCACCTTCCCCATTATGTTTTTAACATGTTTACTTCTGTTATCACCTTGCTACTTTAGTATAATCATGTTTTCCATCATCCATAGTCATGTTTTCACCCTGATTAATGTGGTTATGCATGTTTTCACCATCCATACTTTTGTTTTCACCACCTCCCCCTTTTATTTTCTTTGGTTATTTTTCCATTGGAGTGTCTTAGAACCTCTGTAGTTCTGGTTTTGGTTTCGTTTTCCACATTTTAACATTTGTTTTTCTGGTTTTAATTAATTATTAAATTCTGAAAATATCTCGAAAATTAAGTTCCTCGAAAAATTCCAGAAAATTTATAATAAATTTTTACGTCAAAAATGAGGCAGAAAGGCACCTAGGGCACCCCAGGGGACCCACCAGTCAGGCACACCACAGGGTGGCGCGGCCAGCCCCCTAGTGGGGCCAGCACATGGTGTGGCCCCTTTGGCCCTCCACTAGCTCTCTCCCCTGCCAAAGATTCCCTTCTCTCACCCCAAACTCAAAACATTTCCTGGAACCCGAGTTCTTGCTGTTCTTCCTCGATATTATTTTATCTCTTTCACTAGCCCACCTTTGTTGCTGAAATTTGGTACATTTTCTCTCCGGTATGTGACTCCTCCGATTATCCAAGTAGAATTTTATTTGGTGGAGTATTTCTTAAGTATTTTGGTACTGTATGTGACAGCTTATGTGAGTTTGAATTCTTGATTTAATTTGAAATAATTTAGTTTTGATGCATGTTTAGATCTCCTATAAGTCTCTATGGTAGTCTCCACCTTATAGTTGCTTGAAATCAATTTTTGTGATGATTGTTGAAAAACTTTAGAAATGGACAGCCACAACTTTGGAGAAATATTTAGGAGTGATGCTCCTACAAGAACAAGGCCCTCACGTTCATCCAATCTATTGAGTCCATCCTATAATGAAGGCCTTATTGCACCAAGCATCGATTATGCGGGAGGTGATGGAATAGCTAATCCATCTAGCTTCCCTTGCTATACATTTTTGAGAAGTGCATGTATACTTGATGACTTCTTGATGCTGATTGAAAGGGTTGTTTTAACCAACTATATAAAGGATGAAAGTCTCCAATATGTTATTCTCACAAAAACTTTTGTTGATAGTTTTAAATTTCATAACTCACCATATAACCCAACTGTTGCTTTTAAGATATAGGGTAGTACTTTTTCTTTGCCCTTGAAGATTTTTTGTAGCATTATAGGTATCAACGCCTCCGGGGTACCGTGCAAGATTTCGGAGAGATCCGCTGATCTTATTGAGCTCTATCGAGGAGTTACCAATGATGATGGCCGCTCAGCTCAACACTGGAAGATAAGAAACATCCAACTTCCTGCTATCAGATATTTCACTTACTATCTTGCTACTAGTATCCTTGGTAGGGAGAACACTAGCAACATTTCAAACTATCATCTTGCTTTTCTTGATGTTGCACTTAACCGTAGCAACAATTATAACCTTGGTTCTCTCATTGCTCGTCGCCTAGCTGATAAGGGACCCATTTATGGAGGCATTATTGCTACACGTGTAGTAACTGCTCTAGAACTTCCTATTGATCCCAATGATGAATTGATATCTCCTCATAGACTTAATATTGCTGCCATGAAGGCTAACTCTAATGCTGAATATTTAGTATATATAGTTTTATTTATTTATGGAGATGATAGGGGAGTTATTTTGGTGCGGCCTGTTTTGTTCAAAGTTGACAGGAAACCATGGTAGCGTCCCAAGGGAGAGATAGATGAGAAGTTGCGCTTGGAGTTCCATAGGCAGCAGATGAGGCGAGATGCGCCTTTCGAGGACTACACCACGCAGTACACCGGGCGTCCTTGAGCGCATATCAGGAGGAGGGCTCATCCTCGGCACACTACGGGGGTGCCACCTCATGGTACTGATGGAGCCTTGACGCCCTCATTGGTATAACCCACGAGAAAGGTTGTGACGAGTGCAGCGGCAAGTTTTCCCACAGAAAAGAAACCAAGGTTGAATCGACCAGTAGGAGGACAAGCAATCTCTCAAGGTTGATGTAGCTGAGGTGGCAGGGCGCACTACCGGTTCAGCAGCAACGAGGAACCTACACAACACAATCAAATCACTTTGCCCCAACGAAGCAGTGAGGTTTTCAATCTCACCGGTTTTGCTGAACACAAAGAGGTTAAACGTATGGTGTGGAAAACAGTAGGAAAATAGTATGAAAGCAATGGAAGCAGTATGAAAGCAGTGAGGTTGTCAATCTCTCAAGTGTGTGTATTATCAGTATGAGAAAATGGACCGGGGTCCATAGTTCACTAGTGGCGTCTCTCCATAGAAGATAAATGACATGTGTGGTGAAGAAATTATAGCTGCGCAATTGACAGAAATGAAGGTTGCATCGTAGTGCATATGCAAGACACAAAGATTACTATTTGATTCATGCGGGCATTACAACAAGATACATAGACCGTTATCCAATTGCATCTATGACTAAAAATCCACCCTCAGAATATCGTCCGAACAAACGTTGGGTATTAATTTGCAAGAAACAGATTACCGCAGTAAGAAAAGTGTGTAATGTAAACAATGTAAACTAGGTAAACACCGCTGTTTTCTCCCTAATGGAAACAACACATGCTCCATTCCTCACGTTTCTGTCACTCGAGGACAGATGCAAAGGAGGCATGAACCCATTATCGAGCATAAATACTCCATCTTGGATTTGCTAGCATCTACTTGGCCAGAGCATCTACTAATAACAGAGAGCATGCAAGATCATAAATAACATAAGCATGAAAATAACATGATAGATTGATAATCAAAAGACATAGCATTCAACATTCATCATATCCTAGCAAACACAACATGTAGCATTACATAAAAATGATATCGATCATGTAGGGCAGCTCACGGGATCTAAACATGAGGTAGAAAGTGGAGAAGACGACCATCCAGCTACTGCTATGGACCCGTAGTCCAGGGATGAACTACTCACGCATCACTTCAGAGGAGGGCATGGTGGGATAGACCCCTCCGGTGATGAATTCCCCTCCCGGCAGGGTGCTGAGGAGAGCTCCAGAACCCTCCCAATCTCGATGACGATGACGACGGCCTCGGGTGTTTCTCGGGACGAAGTGGTATATTTTTAGGGTTGATATGTCGGGGGTATAAATAGGCGAATGCACAAAGGCGGTGGAGGCCTGGGGGACCCACACCACCCCATGGCGCGGCCAGGGGGCGTGCCTCCCTATGGTGTGGACCCCTCTGAGCCTCTTCGGGACTCTATGGAACCTTCGGGAATTCTAGGACCTCCGGACTTCGAATTTTCCAATTCTAAGAATATTTCCAGAACAACTTTTCTGAACCTAAAAACGGCAGAAAACAGGGAACTGGCTCTGTGGCATCTTTTCAATAGTTAGTCCGGAAAATCAATAAAAATGACATAAAGTGTATAGCAAACATGTAGGAAACAACATGGAACATCAGAAATTAAGGATACGTTTATGACGTATCAACATCCCCAAGCTTAGTACCTACTCGTCCTCGAGTAGGTAAACGATACAAAACACATAATTTCTGAGGTGACTCATACGTCATAAACGTATCCCTAATTTCTGATGCTCCATGATGATATTATGCCAATTGCTACATGTTTTCTCCCTTCTTTATGTCATTTTTATCGATTTTCCGGACTAACCTATTAACAAGATGCCATAGAGCCAGTTCCCTGTTTTCTGCTGTTTTTTAGTTTCAGAAAAGTTGTTCTGGAAATACTCTTGGAATTGGAAAATTCGAAGCCCGAAAGTCCTACCCGGAAGCATCCAGAATACCGAAGACAAGTCGAAGATGGGCAGCAGGGGGGCACACCATAGGGTGGTGCCCCCCCTTGGTCGCGCCAGCTATGGGTGTGGGGCCCCCGGCCTCCACCGCCTTTGCCCTTTCGCCTATTTAAGTCCCCCGGATGGAAAACCCTAGGCACCTGATCAAAATCCCCGAAAAAGTTCCGCAGCCGCCGTCACCGTCAACCCCAGATCGGGGGGGGGGGGGTTCTGAATCTGTTTCCGGCACCGTGTCGGAGAGGAGATCATCACCGGAGGATTCTACATCACCATGCCTGCCTCTGGAGTGATGCTGTAACATCCAAGTATGAAAAACTCCCTAGTTGTTTTATTTCTTGTTTAATTTAAGCAATGCATCATGTCATCATCCTCATCTTATTTTCTGTTTGCATTGTTTGCATATGGAAATTCAAACTTATTTCAACCTTTGTTTTCATACTTGTCTATTACAATCTTTTCAAATCAATAATTGCAAATCAAAAACCTCATTTGCTTCCAAACAATTCATTAATGATCACTTCTCAAATTGTTGCTTTAAACCAAACAAATATTTCAATCAATTAATTCTAATTCACTTCAATTTCAAATCAAATGTATTTTCAAATCAGTACCCATTTGAAACCATGAAATTCACCCAACAAATGTAATCCTTAAACACATTGATTCTTAGGGGTAACCCTATTAAAATTGTTGTTTTCAATATTGTGTATTTAATATTAAAAATTCTTTCAATTTGGTTTCAAATACAAACAACATTTTTAATCACAACTTTTGAAAATAAACCTTTGCATTTGGTTGCTATTGGTCTAACAAGCCTAACCTAATTTTTCTAGGATTTTTCCTAAACAAAAACCTATCAAATTCTTCCAAATCTGTTTCAGCAAAAAAAAAACAGAAGAAAAAAATAAACTGGGCAGCAGCTAACTAGCGCGCGCGGCAGCTAGCAGCAGCCCAACCCACCTAAGCCTACAGCGCGCGCAAGCCCAGCCCGCCTTACTCACTTACCGCTTCAAAGATCGTGCTGATCTTCTTTCTCCTGTACGGCAAGCATCGCAGCGTGCCACCGCGACCGCGCGGCGACTCCGGCGGCCCCCCCCTTGCTTTCCGCGCCTACAAGTACCCCAGGGCCCCCGCAGACCTAACCCTAACCCCTAGGACCTCGCTCCCCGCGCCGCGCCGCCGATTGCTTCCTACTCATCGTTTTTCCCCTCCACTGTCCACCTCACCGGAGCAGCCCGACTGAATCTCTCCACCGCGCCGGCGCCATGTCGCTCCTCTTCCCTACCTAGACCCTGGAACCACGTCGCCGTCGTCTCCTCTCTCCGTTGGACACTTGATCGCCACCGGTAAGCCTCTGTGTCGCCGCCGCGATCCTCGCCTTTTCTCCGGCCACCGTGGCGCCATGTATCTGAACCCGATGTTCTCGTCTACGTAACAGAGCCTCTCGACTCCGATCGATCGCTGGAACCAGAAGCCCTCTCCTTCCTCTACTCGTCGAACACCTGCGGGAGCACGGAGGAGCACTGCAACCGCGCCGCCGTCCTCGTCATCGCCGCAGCTGCCGTCGTCACCGTTGCGTCACCGTCGAGCCTCTGCCTCGATTACAACCGGTGGTGAGCCACCGTCCATCTCCTCCCCTCTCCCTCTGCTTGCGCATGTTCTGCACACCTCCACGTATCATCAATCGCGAGCACGGCCGTGCAGATCGCCGCCGGCGAGTTTTCTGTCAGTCGAGCAACCTTTTGTTCGTCAGTTTCGTCAGACTAGCGCCTAGATCTGAACCTCAACCTGTTTGCGTCGCCTATACTGTCAAACAAGCGAACGCAGCGCAGTGGCTCAGCCCCTTGCGCGCGCCAGCGAGGGCGTGGGTTCGAGCCGCGGATGCGCGATTAATCCCCACATTTTTGCACCACTGGCTGACAGGCAGGGGCCACACGGCAGTGACCCTGCCTGCCACGCAAGCGCAGCTCCACGCTGGCCCCCCCCCCCAGGCCCACGCTGCAGTGGCAGTGGCTAGGGGCCAGCACGGTGCAAAACGTTTAGCGTTTCTGTTTTGGAAATTCAAATTCTTTTAAATAACAGAATTAAACATAAAACTTCAAACACTAATAACTTTTAATCTGTAATTCCAATACATAAAACTTGTATATGTTTTCTGTTCCAAATTTCATAATCTTTCCAAATAATCAATTTGTGTACTGTTTTGACAATTACAAATGCATTTAAAATTCAAACTTAAATAATTCAAATGCTAATTTCTAAAATCAATAACTAATTATTTATTAATCCAATAAATACAAATAAAATATGTTTTTCATACCATTTTGAATATCCTATTCAAATATAAAATTTGTTTCATTGTTTGAATAATTTAAATTGCCTAAATAATTTAATCCTTATTTAATTCATTTAAGTTTGATAAAATCATAACTTGCTCAAAATAAAATATTTTTGAACATGCAAAATATATTTTCAAACCATCAAAGTGTGAACTTTTCAAATGTGAATTTGAATTTATGATTTGAACAAATAAAATTCAAATAAAATTCACACTTGTTTTAAATTCAATTAAAACTTGTTTAATATTGATTAATTCATAATAAATTCATCCTAATTCAAATTTCAATATTTGAAACATGTAATCCAACTAAAATTTGATGTTCTTTTCAAATATAAATTTTGTTAATTGTTTTGCACACTTTAAATTGATGAAAACAATAATTGTTTGTGTGACATGTTTAAGTAACCACATTTTCCAAACTTAATAAATAATTTCCAAACTTGTTTTATTCCTTTTCCCTTGCATCTATTATTGCTACCTTGTTGCTATTTTGTGGGTATCATCATGCATGCATCATGCTAACAACTTTCACATAATAATTAATTGTAAATCATTTGTTTCCACTTAATTCAATGGATCTTTTCCATATGCAATCCAATTGCATATGGGTCCATTTAAATTGTGTTATCATGTTAGCTAGTTATTTTTGATGCAACCATTAACTTGTCATGCATCATCTTGATTGTGCACAATGCCATGGCAATGATTGTTTACATTCCTGTTTTGTTTGTTTGCCTCTTCTCGAATAGACGACGACGTTGAGACAGACGATCCTTACAGCACCCCTTCTGAGGATCTAGCTCAGTACCAGGCTGCTGAGTTCGCAGGCAAGTTATCACTCACATGAACCATTGTGTTCCTCTCAACCCTGGTTACCGATACTTTCCTTTGTCTATTTCTGCTAGCCTTAGTGGTAGTTGTTTCTGTTACGAACCTATCACATGAATCCTTTAACCCTGATATTGCCTCACCACCCCTCCTACAACCCTATTGATTGAGCCAGTGTCTTACTAGTATGCTTAGGTTGTTTTGCTCGAGTCTGTTACCCGTTACTTTCAGTTACTATATTTCATTATGTTCTGGGGGCTCGATGTTTAATCAATCAATCAATCATGCTAATGTTATTACTTAATAATAATTTGATGTTAAGGCACCGGCAGGAGGCCCTGTGTGGTTTTGAGGCCTGCTAGTGTCGACCCTAATAGGAAAAGGGTCTTGTCTACTGATCCATGATGAGCGCACTACCCGCACGTGGGAAGCGAGTATGGGCGCCCCCCTCAATTTGATTCGATTCGCATCTCGTCCAAATCATCTCATTTAGTTCGTGCTTTCTATTTGCCGCATGCATGTTTTTGCGAGCCCAGCGCAGGGTGGAACTTTTGTAGTCGGCATATAGGGGGACACGTTCTTAGAGTGCTATGAGGGTCCATTTTCTTCTGGGCTCGATTAGCCGTGCGCCCAAGGTGCTTTGGTCTTGATGCGGAGAAGAGTTGAGTTGTGTTGAGTGCCCCGCTTGGTGGGAGGCATCCCATCTGGCGGGTTATTCATACGTGTACGGCCAAGTTGGTGCAACCCTGCAGGGATAATCTTCTCGAGAAGCCGTGTTTTCCGCGGTTATGGTTAACTTGGTGAAAGTACTGGCTAACAAGTACTCAGGACAACTTAAACCTAATGATTCATAATCTCACACCCCATGATTAACAATTTGACTAGTAATAGGATTATTGTCACAATAACTTGTTTCATCTTAATCCAACGGTGTGAGTTATCCTCGGATTGCTTCTTTGGATAAGGGGCGAGATCCAGGATGGGTTTGTTTGAAGTTATCTGTCAGTTGGTTACAACACTCGATCTTATCCCCGTTCTGATAGTGGGAAGTGATAGAATCTCTGTAGTTGGTTAGCGCAGCCAGTTGCAGCATCTTATATATCCCCTTCTTTCCGTTGAACCCAAGTCATCTGTGCTTGTGTTGACGGGCTATACTTTGGTAAACTGTGAGTCTTGCTTACCAGTACGTCTATGTACTGACCCCTTTGGGGCTGTGGTTTCCGCAGACTACGATTACGAGGATCCAGGTGACGGCTACTACGTGGAGTTTGACGAGGCTGCTGACGAGTAGTTAGCGGACCCGGGCAGGATCCGAGCCATCGTGGATGGGCTCCGTCTTTATTTCAGTTTCCGGCTTCTTAAGCCTATTTGGATTTTGTCTGTACTCAGACCCCTCTGAATGCTTCCGCTGATGTAATGAATGCTATGTTGGGACATGTGTCCTTTGGATGATTGTATTTGCTATTTCTGCCTTAGTGAAGGCCATTTGCTACCTTATTTCAATCTTTTGTGTCGTAGAGGCATGTTGTGTTATCCTTTTGTTCAAAGCCATTGACGTACCATGTGTGTATGGTATGAAGTACGTCAATGGTAGTGTCCAGATTTCTACAGGATAGTTTACATCGACGGTGAACAGTAGCGATGGGTTGTCACACATAAGTGTTGGCCTACTCGTAAGAGGACGCGGGTGCCGGAAAGCCCCGTAATCCCATCAGAATACTGTTCAGTTCGTACGGTGAGTATCCTATAGAAGTCCGGGTGCGACAAATGGTATCAGAGCCTGTCTGCCTGTAGGATCCCTTTTTACTGGTCGCAGTTGAGTCTAGAAACTATTTTGTAGCTATATAGGAAAAATGAAACGTGAGAGTAGGAAGTCTGCCATTTTTCTTCTTTCCCCACCCACCCACCCTTTTCTGGTAAGGAAGTGCAAACGTTGTTTTCTGTTCTCACCTAAACTTTCAAGTTAGGATTTCCCGTGTTTTGGGTTCTCCGTAGTACCTCAGGAGTTTTTGGTCTCGAGTTTCCCGATGTTGCTTCGATATCCTGTTCCTCTAAAGAACCTTTCGTCCGTTGAAACCTTGTTGTTGTTTTCCACTTCAATTCTTCTACCGGAGTCTAATCAAAACTTCCCCGATCATCTGCAGATGGATCTCAGGTTCTACCCGCAGGTGGTTCGGATGACTCGCTGTGAGAGCACCGCCGGTTATCCGGAGATGCTGAGAGACATGGTTACCTATCTGGGGTTCCATTGGGCACCAGAGTACCAGGTCTACGAGCAGCAGCGAGAGTTTGAACAGACCTACTACCGGGCTATCGTCTACATTCTGTCGGATGATGGCAGGAGCGTTGTCCACCGCTACGAGGCAGTAGGTTCCACAGTGGATATGGCCGTGCAGCAGGCAGCTTACGTGAGTCTCACCGTCCTCCGTGCTGACTACTGGGGGTTTGATCATTCCATCTATCGTCACATCCCCCGTGGTTACATAACGTCAGCGGGAGTTCACTTCACTCTCCACAGCAACCTGGATACCTACGAATCTGATAGCTCCAGGCTGCACACCACTGCTCAGTTCGTGAGGCACAGTGACGCAGTTGCTTCCACACTGTCTCAGGAGTTGGCCTCAGTCAGGGAGCAGCTCTATCTGGCGTTGACTCGTCTGGCTACGTACACCACAGACTTTGTTGGAGACGAGCGCTTTGCGCGTTTCACTCAGCCAGCTGGGTTTCCGCTGCCAGATGCTGGAGGTTACGAGCCGATCAGAGGTCCACTTCTCGACCTTGGTCCTGGTTACACTGGGATTCCCCGCTTTGGAGCACAGGGAGACAACGCTTTCTACTTCACCACACCGAGAGTTGCTCTCAGGGCAGTCCCGCTCTACGTGGATCGTCGTCATACCTACTTCCGGGGGATTCCTCCGCACCGTATCTCTCGTCGTACTACTCACCGCCGTCCTGCGTGATGAGCATGAGAGTACCGATGTATCCATTCCTAGCTATGTTTAGTTATCCTTTGGCATTCGAACCATGTATGGGTCTGTTGGATATTCTGATGTATTTGAACATGTGATGATGTACCTGTTGGTTATCTATTCATGCGTCGGAATAATCTATCTTTCGGTTACCAAGTCTATCCTTTTCTATTGTTGTGCTAAAATGAATGTCTATTCAGGATGCCGCCAACCAGGAGCAACCCGCCTGAGCCACCTCCGCTCACGGAGCTGTTGACTCAGATGACTCAGGTCGTGGCTCAGATGGCCCAGATCCAGGCTAACCAGCACAACAACCAGAATGCTCCGCGAGTCAGCATCAAGGAGTTTCTGAGCATGGGGCCGAGAGCTTTCGTGGCAACACGTGAGCCTCTGGATGCTGATGACTGGATCAGGGAGATGAACAGGGCTCTGGAGATTGCTCATGTTGCTGAGGAAGATAAGGTCAAGTATGCCACCTACCTACTGAAGGGTCAGGCAGCTACGTGGTGGGAGAACTACCAGACCATGAGAGCTGGCTATCCTATCACCTGGGGATGTTTCAAGGATGCCTTCCTGAAGCACCACATCCCAGATGGTCTCATGGAAAGGATGCGTGAGGAATTCTGCTCTCTCAAACAGGGCAAGCTGGACGTACTTGGCTACCAGAACGAGTTCAATCGTCTTGCTCGATACGCTGGTGACGAGGTGTCCACTGAAGCCAAGAAGATGGCAAGGTTCCGCCGAGGTTTTAACCCGGAACTGAAGTACGCTCTCACCAACGTCAAGTGCAAGGACTTCGTGGAGCTCGTGAACACCGCGCTCAATGAGGAGAATGGGCGCAAGGCGTTCGAAGAGTCCCGCAAGCACTCGCGTGAGGGTGGTTCCTCCTCCAACATGACCACCCCTTCTCAGAAGCGCCGCATCTGGGTGCCAAATGGTGCTGTCACTCGGGCTCCAAATGCCCAAGCTTCTCCAGGCTTTGGTCCCCGCCCACCCAACCCATCTCAGATGCAGGGTCAGAGGGTTCCAATGGGGCAGCCAAGGCCAGGTCCTCCTCGTGTCGTCACTTGCTACAAGTGCAAGGAGACTGGACACTACGCTGATAAGTGCACTCAGAGGCAGCTACCTCCTCCACCTCCTCGCCCCAACACCAACCAGGCAATGGTTCGTGCTCCCCCGGCTAAAGCCTTCAACTCCAACAACAGGCCTGTCGGGAGGACCGCGAGGGTGAACCATATCAAGGCCGGCAAAGCTGAGGAAGCTGCTGACGTCGTTCTCGGTATATTACCCGTAAACTCTTTTCCAGCTAAAGTGTTGTTTGATACTGGAGCATCGCATTCGTTTGTGTCAAAGATTTTTGCAAAAGCATACAACCTAGTTCTGGTTCCGCTAAGCAATCAAATGACTGTTCACTCTCCGGGACCGTAAATGTTGACTTCCAAGATAAGCATGGACAATGAGATCCTAATTGGAGGTCGCATATTCCTTGCTTCACTCATGTTGCTGGGAAATTCTGACATTGATGTCATTCTGGGTATGGATTGGTTGAAGACCCACAAAGCTAAAATTGACTGTGCTCAAAAGTCAATAACTCTCTCCCACACTTCAGGCCAGATAGTCTATTCTCCATATGGATCAAGTTCTGTTCAGCTGTTCAACCTCGATGCCAAACCCCTTCCTGCAATTGAAAATGTTCCGGTGGTTTGTGAATTCCCTGACGTCTTTCCAGAAGAGTTGCCAGGGATGCCTCCGGACAGAGCAGTTGAGTTCGTGATCGAGCTTGAGCCAGGTACTGCTCCAATCTCTAAGCATCCATACAAGATAGCTCCTCCTGAACTGAAATTGTTGAAGGAGCAAATCGATATGTACATGGAGAAAGGTTACATTCAGCCTAGTTCCTCCGCTTGGGGTTGCCCAACTCTGTTTGTTGCCAAGAAGGATCAAACGAAAAGACTCGTGGTTGACTATCATCCTCTCAACGAGAAAACCATCAAGAACAAGTATCCAATTCCTCGTATCGATGATCTTTTTGATCAACTTGCTGGAGCCTCAATATTCTCAAAGTTGGACTTGAGGATGGGGTACCATCAGATAAAGATCAGAAAGGAAGATATTCCTAAGACAGCTTTCACCACTCGTTACGGTCTATATGAATACACCGTCATGTCCTTTGGTCTCACCAATGCACCGGCAACGTTCTCAAGACTCATGAATTCTGTCTTCCATGAATACCTCGACAAGTTCGTTGTGGTATATCTCGATGACATTCTAGTCTACTCAAAATCCGAGGAAGAGCATGGAGAACACCTTCGTCTCACTCTCATGAAACTTCGCGAGCATCGTCTGTATGCCAAGTTTTCCAAATGTGAGTTCTGGATTCCAGAAGTTGCATATCTTGGTCATATCATCTCTGCCAAGGGCATAGCCATTGATCCTGAAAAGGTTAAGGCAATTGTTGATTGGAAACCCCCTAAGACGGTGAAGCAAGTCAGAAGTTTTCTTGGCTTGGCTAGCTATTGCCGTCGTTTCGTCCAAAACTTTTCCAAGATTGCCAAACCTCTCACTGATCTCACAAAGAAGGACAAGAAGTTCGTTTGGACTCCACAGTGTGATGAGAGTTTCAACCTCCTGAAGACTAAACTCACTTCTACACCTATTCTAGTTGGCCCAGATACCACCAAACCTTTCCAGATATTCTGTGATGCATCTCTCCAAGGCCTAGGAGCAGTTCTTATGCAAGAACGTCAAGTTGTGGCTTATGCCTCACGTCAGTTGAACCCACATGAGCAAAACTATCCCACTCATGACCTAGAACTTGCAGCAGTTGTGTTTGCCCTCAAGAAATGGAGACAATACTTGTTGGGTAACAGAACTGAAATCTTTTCCGATCATAAGAGTCTGAAATACATCTTCACTCAGCCAGATCTGAACCTCAGGCAAAGGAGATGGATTGAGAAGATTAAAGACTTTGATCTCACCATTTCTTACACTCCAGGCAAGGCTAATGTTATGGCCGATGCTCTCAGTCGCAAGTCATATTGCAATAATCTCATGATCATGGAAAGCCAACCTCCACTTCATGAAGAATTCCAGAAGCTGAACCTTGGTCTTGTCCCTGAAGGATACCTTGCTAGCTTGACAGCCAGTCCAACTCTCGAGGACAAGATTCGTTCTGAACAACTTCGTGATACTGAAATCAAGAAGATTGTAGAGCACATCAAGGAAGGCAACGATAAATTCAAGTCCTTCAC
This sequence comes from Alopecurus myosuroides, assembly GCA_028641055.1. NCBI lineage: Eukaryota > Viridiplantae > Streptophyta > Magnoliopsida > Poales > Poaceae > Alopecurus > Alopecurus myosuroides. Next base: position 72,658,179 of record CM054062.1, read on the forward strand.
AATTGATGACAAGGGAACTGTGTTCTTCGAAGGACGCATTGCAGTTCCTCAGATTCAAAGTCTCAAGGATATCATTCTCAAGGAGGCTCATGAAACTCCTCTCTCCATCCACCCTGGAAGTACAAAGATGTACCAGGATCTTAAGACTTTGTATTGGTGGCCTGGCATGAAACGTGAAATTGCTCAATACGTTTCTGAATGCGACGTTTGTCAACGTGTTAAGGCAGTCCATCAGAAAACAGCTGGTCTTCTCCAACCTCTAAAAATTCCTGAGTGGAAGTGGGACATGATTGAAATGGACTTCGTTACTGGGTTTCCAAAGTCCAAGAAGGGCAACGATGCAATCTTCGTTGTTATTGATCGTCTCACCAAGGTAGCTCACTTCTTTGCTGTCAAGGAAACTATCTCAGCTAGCCAGTTAGCAGAGCTCTACACAGCAAAGGTTGTTCCTCTTCATGGTGTTCCATTGGAAATAAGCTCAGACCGTGGAAGCATATTCACTTCTCATTTCTGGAAAAGCTTTCAAGAAGCATTGGGCACCAAACTTCTGTTCAGCACAGCTTATCACCCTCAGTCTCAGGGGCAAGTCGAAAGAGTCAATCATATTCTCGAGGATATGCTCAGAGCATGTGGTCTCTCTTTTGGCATGAAATGGGAGGATTGCCTTCCATATGCTGAATTCTCCTACAACAACAGCTATCAGGCAAGCCTAGGCATGGCACCATTTGAGGCACTGTATGGCCGCAGATGCAGGAGTCCAATCAATTGGTCTGGAGCTGGTGAACGTTCACTCTTAGGCCCTGACATTGTTAAGGAAGCCGAGGAGAAAGTTCGTATCATTCGTGACAATCTCAGGATTGCTCAGTCTCGTCAGAAGAGCTATTATGATAGCAAGCACAGGGATATGATCTATGCACCTGGTGATAAGGCATATCTCCGTGTAACTCCCCTCAGAGGCACTCATCGTTTTGGTGTGAAAGGAAAGCTTGCACCAAGATACATTGGTCCTTTCAACATTCTCTCAAGGCGTGCAGAAAATGCTTATCGTCTTGAGCTTCCAGAAAAACTATCCAAGGTGCACGATGTGTTCCACGTGTCACAACTCAAGAAGTGTTTCAAAGATCCAGATCGTGCAGTTGATCATGATTCCATTGAACTGCAAGATGATCTATCTTATGAGGAGCACCCTATTCGTATTCTCGATAAGACCGAGCGTAAGACTCGCAACAAGAGCACCAAGTTCTTGAAAGTGCAATGGTCGCATCATTCCGATAAAGAGGCAACGTGGGAGACCGAAGAGGATCTTCGCAAGAAGTATCCGAACCTTTTCATTTCTCAGTAGGGAATCTCGGGGCGCGATTCCTTCAAGGGGGGGCGTTTTGTAACATCCAAGTATGAAAAACTCCCTAGTTGTTTTATTTCTTGTTTAATTTAAGCAATGCATCATGTCATCATCCTCATCTTATTTTCTGTTTGCATTGTTTGCATATGGAAATTCAAACTTATTTCAACCTTTGTTTTCATACTTGTCTATTACAATCTTTTCAAATAAATAATTGCAAATCAAAAACCTCATTTGCTTCCAAACAATTCATTAATGATCACTTCTCAAATTGTTGCTTTAAACCAAACAAATATTTCAATCAATTAATTCTAATTCACTTCAATTTCAAATCAAATGTATTTTCAAATCAGTACCCATTTGAAACCATGAAATTCACCCAACAAATGTAATCCTTAAACACATTGATTCTTAGGGGTAACCCTATTAAAATTGTTGTTTTCAATATTGTGTATTTAATATTAAAAATTCTTTCAATTTGGTTTCAAATACAAACAACAGTTTTAATCACAACTTTTGAAAATAAACCTTGGCATTTGGTTGCTATTGGTCTAACAAGCCTAACCTAATTTTTCTAGGATTTTTCCTAAACAAAAACCTATCAAATTCTTCCAAATCTGTTTCAGCAAAAAAAAAAACAGAAGAAAAAAATAAACTGGGCAGCAGCTAACTAGCGCGCGCGGCAGCTAGCAGCAGCCCAACCCACCTAAGCCTACAGCGCGCGCAAGCCCAGCCCGCCTTACTCACTTACCGCTTCAAAGATCGTGCTGATCTTCTTTCTCCCGTACGGCAAGCATCGCAGCGTGCCACCGCGACCGCGGGGCGACTCCGGCGGCCCCCCCCTTGCTTTCCGCGCCTACAAGTACCCCAGGGCCCCCGCAGACCTAACCCTAACCCCTAGGACCTCGCTCCCCGCGCCGCGCCGCCGATTGCTTCCTCCTCATCGTTTTTCCCCTCCACTGTCCACCTCACCGGAGCAGCCCGACTGAATCTCTCCACCGCGCCGGCGCCATGTCGCTCCTCTTCCCTACCTAGACCCTGGAACCACGTCGCCGTCGTCTCCTCTCTCCGTTGGACACTTGATCGCCACCGGTAAGCCTCTGTGTCGCCGCCGCGATCCTCGCTTTTTCTCCGGCCACCGTGGCGCCATGTATCTGAACCCGATGTTCTCGTCTACGTAACAGAGCCTCTCGACTCCGATCGATCGCTGGAACCAGAAGCCCTCTCCTTCCTCTACTCGTCGAACACCTGCGGGAGCACGGAGGAGCACTGCAACCGCGCCGCCGTCCTCGTCATCGCCGCAGCTGCCGTCGTCACCGTTGCGTCACCGTCGAGCCTCTGCCTCGATTACAACCGGTGGTGAGCCACCGTCCATCTCCTCCCCTCTCCCTCTGCTTGCGCATGTTCTGCACACCTCCACGTATCATCAATCGCGAGCACGGCCGTGCAGATCGCCGCCGGCGAGTTTTCTGTCAGTCGAGCAACCTTTTGTTCGTCAGTTTCGTCAGACTAGCGCCTAGATCTGAACTTCAACCTGTTTGCGTCGCCTATACTGTCAAACAAGCGAACGCAGCGCAGTGGCTCAGCCCCTTGCGCGCGCCAGCGAGGGCGTGGGTTCGAGCCGCGGATGCGCGATTAATCCCCGCATTTTTGCACCACTGGCTGACAGGCAGGGGCCACACGGCAGTGACCCTGCCTGCCACGCAAGCGCAGCTCCACGCTGCCCCCCCCCCCCAGGCCCACGCTGCAGTGGCAGTGGCTAGGGGCCAGCACGGTGCAAAACGTTTAGCGTTTCTGTTTTGGAAATTCAAATTCTTTTAAATAACAGAATTAAACATAAAACTTCAAACACTAATAACTTTTAATCTGTAATTCCAATACATAAAACTTGTATATGTTTTCTGTTCCAAATTTCATAATCTTTCCAAATAATCAATTTGTGTACTGTTTTGACAATTACAAATGCATTTAAAATTCAAACTTAAATAATTCAAATGCTAATTTCTAAAATCAATAACTAATTATTTATTAATCCAATAAATACAAATAAAATATGTTTTTCATACCATTTTGAATATCCTATTCAAATATAAAATTTGTTTCATTGTTTGAATAATTTAAATTGCCTAAATAATTTAATCCTTATTTAATTCATTTAAATTTGATAAAAATCATAACTTGCTCAAAATAAAATATTTTTGAACATGCAAAATATATTTTCAAACCATCAAAGTGTGAAATTTTCAAATGTGAATTTGAATTTATGATTTGAACAAATAAAATTCAAATAAAATTCACACTTGTTTTAAATTCAATTAAAACTTGTTTAATATTGATTAATTCATAATAAATTCATCCTAATTCAAATTTCAATATTTGAAACATGTAATCCAACTAAAATTTGATGTTCTTTTCAAATATAAATTTTGTTAATTGTTTTGCACACTTTAAATTGATGAAAACAATAATTGTTTGTGTGACATGTTTAAGTAACCACATTTTCCAAACTTAATAAATAATTTCCAAACTTGTTTTATTCCTTTTCCCTTGCATCTATTATTGCTACCTTGTTGCTATTTTGTGGGTATCATCATGCATGCATCATGCTAACAACTTTCACATAATAATTAATTGTAAATCATTTGTTTCCACTTAATTCAATGGATCTTTTCCATATGCAATCCAATTGCATATGGGTCCATTTAAATTGTGTTATCATGTTAGCTAGTTATTTTTGATGCAACCATTAACTTGTCATGCATCATCTTGATTGTGCACAATGCCATGGCAATGATTGTTTACATTCCTGTTTTGTTTGTTTGCCTCTTCTCGAATAGATGACGACGTTGAGACAGACGATCCTTACAGCACCCCTTCTGAGGATCTAGCTCAGTACCAGGCTGCTGAGTTCGCAGGCAAGTTATCACTCACATGAACCATTGTGTTCCTCTCAACCCTGGTTACCGATACTTTCCGTTGTCTATTTCTGCTAGCCTTAGTGGTAGTTGTTTCTGTTACGAACCTATCACATGAATCCTTTAACCCTGATATTGCCTCACCACCCCTCCTACAACCCTATTGATTGAGCCAGTGTCTTACTAGTATGCTTAGGTTGTTTTGCTCGAGTCTGTTACCCGTTACTTTCAGTTACTATATTTCATTATGTTCTGGGGGCTCGATGTTTAATCAATCAATCAATCATTCTAATGTTATTACTTAATAATAGTTTGATGTTAAGGCACCGGCAGGAGGCCCTGTGTGGTTTTGAGGCCTGCTAGTGTCGACCCTAATAGGAAAAGGGTCTTGTCTACTGATCCATGATGAGCGCACTACCCGCACGTGGGAAGCGAGTATGGGCGCCCCCCTCAATTTGATTCGATTCGCATCTCGTCCAAATCATCTCATTTAGTTCGTGCTTTCTATTTGCCGCATGCATGTTTTTGCGAGCCCAGCGCAGGGTGGAACTTTTGTAGTCGGCATATAGGGGGACACGTTCTTAGAGTGCTATGAGGGTCCATTTTCTTCTGGGCTCGATTAGCCGTGCGCCCAAGGTGCTTTGGGCTTGATGCGGAGAAGAGTTGAGTTGTGTTGAGTGCCCCGCTTGGTGGGAGGCATCCCATCTGGCGGGTTATTCATACGTGTACGGCCAAGTTGGTGCAACCCTGCAGGGATAATCTTCTCGAGAAGCCGTGTTTTCCGCGATTATGGTTAACTTGGTGAAAGTACTGGCTAACAAGTACTCAGGACAACTTAAACCTAATGATTCATAATCTCACACCCCATGATTAACAATTTGACTAGTAATAGGATTATTGTCACAATAACTTGTTTCATCTTAATCCAACGGTGTGAGTTATCCTCGGATTGGTTCTTTGGATAAGGGGCGAGATCCAGGATGGGTTTGTTTGAAGTTATCTGTCAGTTGGTTACAACACTCGATCTTATCCCCGTTCTGATAGTGGGAAGTGATAGAATCTCTGTAGTTGGTTAGCGCAGCCAGTTGCAGCATCTTATATATCCCCTTCTTTCCGTTGAACCCAAGTCATCTGTGCTTGTGTTGACGGGCTATACTTTGGTGAACTGTGAGTCTTGCTTGCCAGTACGTCTATGTACTGACCCCTTTGGGGCTGTGGTTTCCGCAGACTACGATTACGAGGATCCAGGTGACGGCTACTACGTGGAGTTTGACGAGGCTGCTGACGAGTAGTTAGCGGACCCGGGCAGGATCCGAGCCATCGTGGATGGGCTCCGTCTTTATTTCAGTTTCCGGCTTCTTAAGCCTATTTGGATTTTGTCTGTACTCAGACCCCTCTGAATGCTTCCGCTGATGTAATGAATGCTATGTTGGGACATGTGTCCTCTGGATGATTGTATTTGCTATTTCTGCCTTAGTGAAGGCCATTTGCTACCTTATTTCAATCTTTTGTGTCGTAGAGGCATGTTGTGTTATCCTTTTGTTCAAAGCCGTTGACGTACCATGTGTGTATGGTATGAAGTACGTCAATGGTAGTGTCCAGTTTTCTACAGGATAGTTTACATCGACGGTGAACAGTAGCGATGGGTTGTCACACATAAGTGTTGGCCTACTCGTAAGAGGACGCGGGTGCCGGAAAGCCCCGTAATCCCATCAGAATACTGTTCAGTTCGTACGGTGAGTATCCTATAGAAGTCCGGGTGCGAAAGATGCGTGAGTAGTTCATCCTTGGACTACGGGTTCGTAGCTGTAGCTACATGATTGTCTTCTCCTCATATTCCTCCATGTTTAGATCTCGTGAGCTGCCTATCATGATCGAGATTGATCTTATGTAATTCTCTGTGTTGTGTTTGCTGGGATCCGATGAATATTGACCTTATGCCAAGTTGATTATAGTCTTTATTGCATATGTTATTTGTGATCTTCCATGCTCTCTATTGCTAGTGGTTATTCTAGCCAAGTAGTTGCTAGTGACTCCAAGAGGGAGTATTTATGCTCGATAGTGGGTTCATGCCTCCTTGTTTCCTTGCTCGAGTGACAGAAACGTGAAGGGGTAGGATGTGATGTTGCCATTAGGGAGAAAACGGCGGTGAGAGTGCCCGCGTGCATAATCATTGCTTACATTACACACTTTGTTTAGTGCAATTATCTGTTGCTTGCAACTTAATACCTAAGGGGGTTCGGATGATAACCTGAGGGTGGATATTAGTCATAAATGCAGATGGATGTCGGTCTATGTATCTTGTTGTAATGCCCGCACTAAAGATCATAGTAATCTTCATGCTATATTGTGCACTACGGTGCAACCTCTATTTGTCAATTGCTCAGCTGTAATTTTTTCACCCAGCATGCTATCTTTTATGGAGAGACACCACTAGTGAAACTATGAAGCCCGGTCCATTTTTCCACACTATTAAACAAACCACAACAATTTCCTGCTTTCTTTACTTACTGCAAGCATACACTGTTTTCCACACTCTACATCTAATCTTTGTTTTCAGCAAGACTGGTGAGATTGACAACCTCACTGTACCGTTGGGGAAAAGTATTTTGGTTGTGTTGTGTGCAGGTTCCACGTTGTTGCTGACACTGGTGAAGCGCCATGTAACATCCCAGTGTTTGGGAAGTTATAAGGATCTAAATTTAATATGTGCATTTGCAAAGCATGCATCTAAAAGTACGGGAAATTTGGGCGCGAAAGTTTAAACAAAGCAAAGTGACCAAAGTTTCACTTGACATGATGAAATAGGTCTAGTTCATCTAGTCAAGAGTACATTTGGAGTGATCTTTATAACATAGTATCTTTACAAACCAAATCATCTGATTAGACAAACCATAGTTGGTTATGACCAACACTAACTCTCAACAACCTTAACCACAAGTCTATAAGTGACTTGGGATAATTCACTAGGTATCTAGAACTCAAAGAGAGGTGAATATTCAAATCACACAAATTAATAAACATACTTCCACAAATAAGTAATACACAATTGAACCATCTCATTAATAGAGGTGTTATATCCTCTCAAACAATAACTCTTTAAGATATCAATCATTCACACCACATCTTTCCAAATTATTTAGTACTTCCTCCGTTCCAAAATGTAAGCCTTTTTAGCTAGCTAAAACAGTTTGCTAAAAAGGCTTACATTTTGGAACGGAGGGAGTAACTACTAAGTTAACCTTCACAAGTAAATAATAAAGGTTTAATAGAATACAAATGATACCCACAAGTCTTAACTCAAAAACCACAAGTGGGAAATGACATAATAATTGTATTAACATATTTATCGAATATGTACATATCTCATCCATCATAACAGAAGTACCTAAATGAAGAAATAATCTTCTTAACATACTGTTAAAACTTTGATCATCACATATGATACTTCCAAAACTCTACATCTGCATTATGTTTACAAAATAAGAAGATGAAATAAAATCAAGGCACCTGAGAAAAACAACTATCAATTATGACATAAGTCATTAAACCCAATAACCTTCTTATGCTCATTGTATTAAACATCTTATACAAGTGAGCATATGAAATCTCAACACCTCAATGAATCATTTGATCAACTTATGATCTTAAGTCATCATCCCAAAAAACACTCTATATTTCCAACCACATCAATAATCAACAAATCAAGTATCCCTGGATACAAGTAATGATTAACAAAAAGATATAACCTCCATTAGAAGAATTGAATTAAAAGCTAAGTAAAACTAATCATGTATGAGACAAGTACCTATCTTATGGGAAATAAATTAAGAAGTTTATGGAAGGATAACAAAAGCATGAATTAAATCTTAATATAGATCTTGGTAGTTTGGCTAGACCAATGTATCTTGTTTCCTCAATCTCCTCCAAGATATTCTGCAAGAAGAAGGAACCACAAGACAGAAAGAACTACCACATGAAGATCTCCAAGAAGATTATTTAGAGTGTGCTATAAGTGCTACTCTAACTTTCTATAAGAGTACTTGGAAACTCTTATACATTGATTTGATCTTATTAAACCTCTTGAAATAGTATCATATTCCAATGTTAGTGCTATATAGAAGTAGTTTGGTAAAAAGACTAATTACCTTGTTAACAGATCACTTTTGTATACTCAAACACTTGAGTGTCTTACACAAATAAACATAAGACCATATAACCTAGTACATCTCATCCAATTGTATATGAATAGTAATTTGGAGGCAAGTCTGGCCCACTTGTTAACAAATTCCTCTTATATGCATATGGTAACTTGATGTCCTAAAATAAACCCATATTCTTTTATAATCCTCTCAGTAAAATCCTTGCTTGGAGTTACTGGCTGTTTCCACCACAAGAATGAGATAATTGATGATGGAATCCTAGAGATGATCTTACTGGCAAGTGACAAATGTGAGAACAAAAGACTAGTGGAAACTAGAGAGAAGAACCTCAAGCAACAGAAGACCACAAGAAGCAACACTGCCTTAGTAAGGGAATATAAGAAACTATCCAGTGAAGAATTAGTTAACATTAGAGAAACTATAACCTTGTCAAGCTCATCAGATATGAAGAACTCATAATGATATTTTTAATGGAAATAATTATCAAGAGAGAAAATAATAACAAGCACTTGCACCCATATATCTTGTGGTATGTTGAGGTAGATGGAAACAAACTAATTCCCTTGTTTTCCAGATCTTTCTCATCCATAATACAAATGGATAACAACAAGAAGTCATCCATACACCCATATGTAAATGATTACATGTTCTGAAAACAACATGTAATAATATCTATACTTGAAAAAAAGGTTGGAAAACAAACATATAATATCTTGATATTGGGAATCAATGTGAGCATCCTAAGCTACTTATGTTCTCCACTTTATCAAGAACTAAAACAGAAAACATGACCTACACACACTTAAGTAAAATGTCCACCAAACTTTCTAAGAGTTTCAAATATGAAAATAACAAAACCACCTAAAAGAAAACAATTCCCTTCACCAATTAAAAATCATCTAGTATGACTTTGAGTGATGTTTCATAATTGGTGAATTTTCCATAACAGATAAAAACACTACTCACTAGTGTTACCAAACTATTTTCTATAAGGGATTATACCTAAAATTGTCCAACTATGATACACCACCTTGGTATCCACAAGTTTGGAGTGTGTACTTTTATTAAAAATGCTTTAGAATAATTTTAAAGCTATTAAATAGATTAAAAGAGGAGAAAACAACAAAATCACTTAATCTAGCACCATAAATAAAAAATACAAATATTATTCAAATTCACCAAAACAAAACATGGTGAGATGAAAAATTTGATGAGGAATTCAAATTTATATTTTATTAATTTTTCTGTTTATAAATTGGTCCCGAAAACAAATGTTTTTTCAGTTTATAAGACAGAAGGACTTCTTAGTAATTTGTAAAATCTTCCAGGGGGTTATCCATGAAATGTTATTTCTTTTCTTCTCTCCCAACTCTGGCCAGAAGGCAGGGGCGGTGGACGTCGCGTCACCACCGCGGTGTCGCCTCCTGCTAGCTTTTCCCTACACGGATAAGGGAGAGGAGGAAGTCGTGAACCTCGTCTCATTCGCACTCATCGCCCCGCTGTCTCTCTCTCTCTGGACGAACTCGAACTGCAACCCTAACCCTAGCTACCCACGGCCGCCGCCGAGCGCCGTCGTTCCCGGTCACCCCAGGAAGAACGGAGACCATCACTGAGTCCCTCGTCGTCCTCTCCACCGACTCGAGCCTGCACATGGGTGGGGATGGCCAGAAGCCCGAGAATCGCGCCGGCTTCCTCAACCACGGCCGCCGGCCAATTTTCGATGCCGCCGTTGAATCAGACCTCTCTGAGCCTCCTCGGTCACTCCGTCGTCCTCCCCTGGCTCCGGTGAGCACCGTCGTTTCCTCGGTTCGCTTCCACGTGCATCCTAGCCCCCTGTCACCGAACCACTGTCTCCGCCGTGTTTTGCTCGCCGCCGACCATCTCAGGCGACCATTTGGTCAAGCGCTGCCACCCACCGACTCCTTGTCATCCCTTATACCTAATGCAAGCAACCAATAACATCAATTTGAGCTTAATTATCGAATTGTAGTTCAACAGGAGAAATCCCCTCCCGTGGTGATGTCACCCTGACGTCAGCATGACGTCAGGAGCATTATCCTTTTATTTTTTCTTTTTATTAAATCATATATGACAGGTGGGTCCCACCTGTCAATTCAAATAATAACAGAAAATAATTAAACTTAATAAATCAATAACTTAAATTCTATTAATCAGAAAAATATAACTAATATACCAAATTGATTAGAAAAATATAATTTAAATGATTATCAACTTTTTAAAAATAAAGTTTAAAATTAATATTTTCTTTAATTAAATTAAATCATTTAAAATTGAGAAAAATAGGAAATAATTCATAAAATCAGAATAATACAAGTTATACACCAAAATGCTCCAAATGATAAATGCAACTCATCTATGATGTTTACAAAGTCATTTGACCAAGTTTTTATGTGTGCAATGTTTTGTCTAATCAATTAAATTCATTTAAAATTAATAAATTAATAACTTATTCAAATATTTTCTGAAAACATCAATTGATATACCAAATTAAAGAGAACAACATTTCCAACTCAAATATGTCAATTGCAAAACATTTTACTTAACTTCTAAAATTTCTTTTATAAGTATACTGAAAGTCTATAGATGTCTATTAAAAACCAGAGATGACTATCACATCATTATTTTCCTTATTGATAAAACTCTCATGTTTCCACACCTACTAAACCTATCATCACAAATTATTAGAAAGTTTTGTGATGATAGAGTAGTGGCATTAGTTCATCATTTTCAAATTAACACTTTTTCATTAACTCTACACCTGTGAAAATAAAACAAAATGTGTTTGTTACTTTGTCAATAGTTGTTTTCCATGTACTAATGTCTTATTGCCTAACCATGTTATAACACCTCTATTTAAACATGATAACAAGTGATTTGTTAAGTAAAAGTGAAACACGTGTAAGTCTAAAAGAAGTAATGACCACATCACCCCAAGTAATGAAACATTTCACCCAAAACATGTGTGATTGAGATATCGTATCAAACGTGGCTTACACTTCTAAGCTGGGGTATTTTCCAGGGTATTTCACGATGCATCCCATAACTATGCATGTATCATCTTGCCAATGTTTTCTGTAGTCCTTACCGGGACTACTTTGCAATCTTTCAGATGTCAGAATTGTCTACGCGACCCTCGAACCCCGAAGACATTGATCATTATGGTTATTTCAATTTCAGGCAAGTTCATCACTTTCTCATATCCCTTGCAGTACTTCATAACAAACTAATTGCAAAATCCCTATCGTCTTATCACCTACTCTCAAAAGAATGCATGATCCGATTTTTCTATAATAATATGACTAATTGAATGACTACCCGAGTGGTAGTGTTCTGTTTGGTGGGCGGATGGAACCATGGTAAGATGAATAGGTCAAAGAAAGGTTCCATCTGCATGGGAACGTATTACCTAGGAATTAACCACAACTGCCGTCATAACTCGGTGCGCCGTAAATACCGCGTTAACCATGGGTCTTCTATGGGGGGGAGTAAGTCAGCTATGATACTTTTCTCGTTCGCATGTCAACGGGCTGCCAGAGACGTACGCGGTAGGTTCTGCGGGACTACATGCACATGGGTGGGAGCCCTTACGTCCCACAGACTCTGGGGTCTATGAGTGTCTGCCAGGGGCGCATAGATCTCCATCGTGAGGGGTGGAATCAGGCGTTCAACCTGCTGGCGGAAATGGGTGGGCATGCGTTGTGCGGAGAAGCACAGTTTGGCTTGGACCAACAACCGGGCCCCACACCTGAGTGGGAGTGGACAGGATCTCGAGCCTGGTTGTGCAACATGGTCTTGGTCGTCCATGGGTAAAGTAACGCACCTCTGCAGAGTGTAAAAGGATGTGGCATGTTACCCCCTGTTCCGGGAAGGAACTGCGAACGCTACAGGAAAGGCAACTCCATGAAGTTCTAGCTCCTGTGATGGTCTGGCGGGCATAGTTTTCAGAAGTAAAAGCAACCGCTTGAAGAAAGCTTTACAAAACCTTGCATTAGCTTATGACTCTTGTGAGTCTAAAGCTGTAGTTAGTGCATCAAGCTATCCTCTATATATCATGAACTTGCTGAGTAACGCTCGTTACTCATTCGTTCCCGTTTGACCCCCTGCTTAGAGTTGAAGCCTTATTGAAGTCGTCATCGAGAAGCCATCGCTGTCTAAGGAAGCTAGGTGGAGTCTTATACTACTTAGCCAGTAAAGCATCGTCATCAACAACGCTGATGGAGGAGAAGATATCAAGGTGTAGGTGGAGTCCATTCTTGGATTAGCTATTACAAGCCATAGGTTAGGGATGACATCAGCCATAGTAGATTTAGTTCTGAGCTAGAGTAATTCTCCAGCTTGGATCTCCGGAATGCTTCTTCTGATGTTTCATTTGCAGGAGATTTTCTTGATTCATCAATGAGATTCTCAAGATTTTGTAATGAAGTTTGTATCCTATAGTTTTGCCTGGACCCGCTGTGTTTTTGTTGCACTACTCTGAGGGATGTCATATTCACGGATAAGTCCTTCTGTGAGTATTATGTCATCGACTTACGCACTACACATGCAGTGGTGTGCTGGGTCACCACACGCCAGCACCACCGTCAGTGGAAACAACCTTCCGAAGATTCTCTTTCTCTTGCTGGATTAATAACCCTGGTTCTTAACTAAGGGGAAAACTCCTACCGCTGTGCTCATCACACCTTCCTCTTGGGGTTCCCAACAATGCAGAGAAAGGATTCAACTCTGCCAGCAACAAGGACTTTTCTGGCGCCGTTGCCGGGGCGAAGGAAGTCTTCTGGCAAGGGGAGTCTCTCACTCTCAATCTCTTTATTTTGTTTATTGTCTTGTTTTTATTTTTCTTGTTTTTATTTCTCTATATCAAAAACACAAAAAAATTAGTTTACTTCATAGCTGTTATTTATTTGCTTGCTTTTATTCTGCTAAAATGGGTATTCCTGAAGTAGAGGTTCGTTCTTTTAGGCAACAAGGGGGAGAAAGTTTAAAAGATGCTTCGTATAGAATAAATGATGCTCACAAGAGGTGCACAAAAAAATATTCTACCTTGATACTCCTGAGAATTTTTTATGTTGGTATTTCTGGCTGGTATAGGCATGTGTTAGATACTCTTACGGGTGGAAATTTTCTAGGAACTCCAGCTTTGGAAGCCTGCAATTTGATTGAAAGTTTGGTAGGAGCACCCCCTATTACAACTGTTAAAACTGAAATAACTTTGGAGAATGTTATTGATAAACTTAACTCTCTAGAAATGAACTTGTCAGTCTTCCTTGATAATGCTAGCAAAGTTAATGAATTACTAGTTATTATTGATAAAAGAATCACTGCTCTAGAAGCTAGCAACACTCATGATGATCAAAGTTTTAGGATTGGTAAACAAGAGGATGCCACAGATCAACCTTTTCATCTCTTAAATTCAAAAATGAGAAATACTTTGTGGGTAAGGAGCAAAGATTTATGTATTCTCCTAAGATGGCTAAACCCAAATCTCAATATGTGCTGAAAATTGCTAAAACAATTAATGAGACTAAGAGTGACCTTCATGTTGAATCTTCAAAAACATCTAAAGTGCCTATTGCTTCCAATAATGGTTTAGAGGAAGGTATATATGATGCTTATTAACTTGAAAATACATGAGTTTCCTTTTTATGCCTAGCCGAAAGGCGTTAAAGAAAAGCGCTATCGGGAGACAACCCATTTTATTTCTCTGTTTTCATTCAGTTTTCCTTTGTTTTCTTTGGTGTTCTTGCACCTGGGTGTTGTCTATTTCCTTATCAACCCCGCCGTATCTTTTCTTTTGAGTTTTTGTTGAGCCAAGTAAAGCCTCTAGTGCAAATTTGAGCCTATATTTCGGATTTCTGCGCAGAAAACAGATTTCTGTTGTCCACTGTTAATCCAGTTAAAAATCACATAAAATTACAAATGACCTGAGCTTTTTTGTGCTTAATACTGAGTTATATACTCAACATTTATTATAATACCACTTTTTGATTTGAGCAACAGAAGATTTTTAAAAAAATCGATCTTTACCTTCTGTTCTGTTTTGACAGATTTCTGCCATTTATCGCATTTCCATCTTAATCGCTTTCTTTTGTTGTTCTTTTGATAAAAAGAGTTTTGAAAGAAGTTGTGACAGTAGCTAATGTGTTTTTGAGTGTTAGACTTGTGTTTAAACTGAACCATGTGAAATTCTTATTTCAATTGCACTAACGTTGCTAATGAAGATTGTGAGAATTTTGATGTGAAGGAAGTTTTCAAGGGTCAAGAGAAGAGGATGATATGATGTGATCAAGAAGAGTGAAAAATACTAAGCTTGGGGATGCCCGGGTGGTACATCCAAGCAAATTCCAATAAGTCTCAAGCAAATTCCAAGGCATCCCCTTCTTCATCAACAAATTATCAGGTTACTTCTAGTGAAACTATATTTTTATTCGGTCGCATCTTATGTGCTTTACTTGGAGCGTCTTTTATTTTTGTTTTCAGTTTTCTTTTGCTCTCAGTTTGTTTTTACTCGCATAATAAGCTTGTTTGGACCCCAGCATTTGTTTATTGGAGAGTGACACGCTCCACTTTTTCATGAGAATACGTTGTATTCTTAGTCTCTCTCTAGCTACTGCATTTATTGAGCTCATGTTTTGCATGCATCTCTTATTAGAGCTGTTAGTTTTAGTAGTATTATATGAGTACTATCATGTTTTCTTGATGTATCATAAAGAGTATTTTTGTTAAAGCATTTTTTATATGGTGCTTGTTGGGAGAAAGAAAGCTGTTGCTTGAAGGAGAATTTATAACAGTACTAGTAGAAGCTTGTATAGACTGTGGCTAGAACTTTTTCATGCCATGCTAAATGTTATTTTAGTTTTAAAGCCGTGTGGTTATTGAGTAGCATGATTAGCCTCAAATAGCTGAGAGTGTTTAATATGTATTGAAAGATTCATGAGTTTTTCTTGTCATAGTAAATCATCAATATATGGTATTCTCTTTCGAATGTTTTATTTGGTTGACTTGGCGCATGCTCACACCATGTTCATGACTACAAACCAGTCACGAATAGCCTCCATGACCAATTAGTTTTTGAACTTGTGATACTGCTTATGTTTTAATTAATGATGCTTATGTCGCTATGCATGATTATGGCTCTTATGCTCTCTTGATTTGTCGCTCCCAGTCTTTTGATAGCCTCCACCTGTACTGAGTATGAGCTCTACTCATGCATCCAAACTCCCTTAAACCAAAGTTTTTCCCATTTTTTCCACCCTACCTACCTACATGTGGTATTTAACTGCCATTCCAAAGTAAATTGCTCATGTGTTACCTTTAAAACCTTCAAAATTACTTCTGCTTTATGTTCCTGTTTTTGCTCATGAGGACGTAAATAGAGAATCTTTATCTCACTTGTTGATTGGATTTCACACCCTGGACTAGTGGCTTGTCGCACCCGGACTTCTAGAGGATACTCGCCGTTCCGTTGAACAGTAGTAGATTGGATTACGGGGCTTACCGGCACCCGCGTCCTCTTACGAGTAGGCCAACACACGTATGTGTGACAACCAACCCCTATCTGTTCAGCGTCGACGTAAACTATCCCATAGAAATCAGGATACTTCCATTGACGTACTTCAAACCATACACACATGGTACGTCAACGGCGTTTAACAAGTGATATCACAACAGATCTCTACGACACAAAAGATTGAAATAAGTTGCAAATAACTCTCATTAGAGCAGAGATAGCAAATACAATCATTCAGAGGACACATGTCCCAACATATCATCATTACATCACAGCGGAAGCATTCAAAAGGTCTGAGTACAGACAAGAACCAAATAGTCCTAAGAGGCCGGAAACGAAAAGACGGAGCCCATCTAAATCTGAGCATAATTTGGTCTCAAACCGGCCAAACCATCAACCCAACCCGCACCGGACCTGTTTATGGTGGGTTGGCCCGGTTTCCGTGTTGAAACCGTAAGAAAATGCTTTGACATGGGTTAAAACGGGTTTGAACCAACGAAACCGACCAAACCGTATCAGTGTATCACGCCAGATCTTGCACCCACCTTTCCCGGGATGGTCACGGCGACCGCGCCGCTACCACTAGCTCTTCGCGCTCATCCGATGTCCGCCGTCTGCGTGAGATCGGGAGCGGCATGCGTCCATGCACGAAGGATCAGATGGCTCTTTCTCCCATCATTAGCTGGCCACGCGCATGGTGGCTCATCCACGCATGCAGCAACGAACCACTGTCCGCGATCGTGATGCAGAACCTGCCGATCTACCTCATGCGTTTAGCATCCCGGCGAGACGGCGACGACGCGACGTAACCCGGGCGGCGCGAGGAGCGCGATACCGCCGGCGTTCGAGGCGATGATCTCTGGGTTGCCACCGGCGCGGCAGGGCGCACTGTGCAGGATGATGCGGTGGCGACGGGGCCATTTGCGCTGCTAATTGGGCGCACTGGTGCTAAACCATTTACACCACGTAACCAGCCCAGACCACACCGTCGTGGCACGTCTTATCTAAACGGTTTCAAACCAGCTAATCCGTTTCAAACCGTGGTGAACGGTCTGGTTTATGCAAACTGCATAAACCGGCTTAAACCGGGAATGCACAGGGTTAAGCCCATCCACGAAGTCTCGGATCCTGCCCGGGTCCGCTATCTACTCGTCAGCAGTCTCGTCATACTCCACGTAGTAGCCACCATGTAGATCCTCGGAAACGTAGGTCTGCGGAAACCACAGCCCCAAAGGGGTCAGTACATAAACGTACTGGCAAGCAAGACTCACAGTTCACCAAAGTGTACCCGTCAACACCAAGCACAGATGCTTTGGGTTCAACGGAAGAAAGGGGATATAAAAGATGCTGCAACTGGCTGCTCTAACCAACTACAGAGTTACTACCACTTCCGGCTAACAGAAAGGAGATAAGATCGGGTATCGTAACCAACCTGTCAACTAACTCCAAACAAACCCATCCTGGATCTCGCCCCTTATCCAAAGAAGCAATCCGAGGATAACTCACACAGTTGGATTAATGATGGTTCAGATTATTGTGTCAATAAGCCTATTACTAGTCAAGTTGTTAATCATTGGGTGTAAGGTTGTTAAACATTAGGTTTAAGTTGTCCTGAGTACTTGTTAGCCAGTACTTTCACCAAGTAATCCATAACCGCGGAAAACACGGCTTCTCGAGAAGATTATCCCTGCAGGGTTGCACCAATTTGGCCGTACACGTATGAATAACCCGCCAGATGGGATGCCTCCCCCCAAGCGGGGCACTCAACACAACTCAACTCTTCTTCGCATCAAGCCCAAAGCACCACGTGCTGTGCGTGCGCGGCTAATCGAGCCCCACGGAGAAAAGGGGACCCTCATAGCACTGGAAGACCACGCCGCCCTAAATGCCGACTACAAAGTTCCACCCTGGCCTGGGCTCGCAAGATCATGCATGCAGCAAATGGAAAGCCCGAACTACGTGTGGCGATTTGGACGAGATGCGAATCGAATCAAATTGAGGGGGGCTCCCATACTCGCTTCCCACATGCGGTTAGTGCGCTCATCATGGATCAGTAGACAAGACCCTTTTCCTATTAGAGTCGACACTAGCAGGCCTCAAAACCACCCTGGGCCTCCTGCCGGTGCCTTATCATCAAATTTATTATTGATAATAACATTAGCATGATTCATTGTTTAACATCGAGCCCCCAGAACATAATGAAATATAGTAACAGAAAGTAACGGGTAACAGACTCGAGCAAAAAAACCCTAAGCATGCTAGTAAGACACGGGCTCAAACAAAAGGTTATAGGTATGGAGGTGAGGCAATATCAGGGTTAAAGGATACATGTGATAGGTTCGTAACAGAAGCAACTAATCATAGGGCTAGCAGAATAGACAACGGAAAGTATCGGTAACCAATGTTGAAAGGAACACGATGGTTCATGTGAGTGAATACTTGCCTGCAAACCCAGTAGCCTGGTACTGAGCTAACTCCTTAGAAGGGGTGTCGTAAGTATCGTCGGTCTCAACGTCGTCGTTTATCCGAGAAGAAGCAAACAAACAAGGCAGAAAGATAAACAATCAATAACATGGCATAGTGCACAAACATGGGATGATGCATGTCAATTTAATTGATGCATAGAAATAAACTAGTTGACAAGATAGCAACATGATTAAATGGACCCATCTGCAATTGGATTGCATATGGAAAGCCCATGAATTACGGTTGAATTAATTGTTTTACAACTAAGCAACATGTGAAAGTGGATTAGCATGATGCATGGATGAGGAAAACAGCAAAATAACAACAATAGAACCAAATGGAAATAAGCTTAACAAGTTTGGAAATTCATTCATTAAGGTAGGAAATTTTGGTTACTTAAAGGTGTCACACAAGCATTTGTTGTTTTCAGCAAGTTAAATTGTTCAAAATAGATAACAAAGTTCATATTTGAAAAGAAAACAAGATTTTAGTTGGAATACATGTTTCACTTGTTGAAAAAGGATTTCAAATAAATTATTTATGAATTGAACAAGTTTTAATTGAATTTAATCCAAACATGAACTTATTTGAAGTTTTATTTGTTCAAAACAGTAAGTGAGATTCATATTTGAAAAGTTTATGCTTTTATGGTTTGAAAACATATTTTATATGTCCCAAAAGAATTTGTTTTGATCAAGTTATCAATTTAGCAATATTAAATGAATTAAACAAGTTTTAAATCGTTTAACCAATTTTAATTATTCAAAACATGAAGCAAATTTTATATTTGAAAAGGTGGTTTAATTTTGCATGGAAAACATATTTCATTTGTTGAAATTGGATTTAAAATGAGCAAGTTATTATTTTGGCAATTTTAAATGCATTAAAAAAGAAACAGTTGTTTTCAGCAATTTAAATTATTCAAAACAGCAAAAAAATTCATATTTGGAAAGTACTTGAAAAGTTGATTGGAAAACATATTTAGTTTGTTGAATTTGGAATTTTTATGCCCAAGTTATGAATTTTGCAAAATTAAGTGATTTAAACAAGAATTCAAATGTTTCACCAATTTAAAATATTCAAAACAGTAAACAAATTTTATATTTGGGTAGAACATTTAATTTGGGACAGAAAACATATTAAAAATGTTGAAATTGGAGTTGGGATGAAATAGTTATGCAATTTACAAGATAAGGTGCAAATCTGCCATTTTTATGAATCTAGGGACTTGGAAAAATTATTACAGGGCTAGAAATAAAGGGCAAGGGCCTATGTGTGATTTCCTGGAAGTTCTGTGACCAAAACATTGCAAAAATAAAAGGTGGTTTTATTCTGTGGGAGGGGGGATTCGATCCCCCACCTCCTGGCTGCGCATAGGGACATGAGCCAGATGGGCTGCTGCTGTTTTGGTGACAGAGAAGGGGGCTCGGGGGGATATGTTTCAGAAACCTGGTACTGCACTTAAATCGGAGAAATAAGCAGCAAAAGGGGTGGCCGCTGGGACTCGATCCCGTGACCTGGGGTGTGCGCGCAAGGTTCGCTGCCAGTAGGGTAGCTGCTGTGTGTGTTGAGAGGGAGGGGATCTCGGGGGGTAAGAGGTGTTGGTGCGGCTGTGTAACTGAAATTTCCTGCACGCAATCTGAACATGGCGGACAGAGAAACATCGCTGCTGCTCATCGGCCGGAGGGGGCGCCGTGGGGGGGCTGCTGCGCGGTGGTGTGGGGGTGCGGTGAGATGGGGGAGATGAGGGAGGAGAGGCGAGGGAAGGAGGAGGTGGGGCGCACCTCGAGCGGTCGAAGGGAAGGAGGTCGGGGCGGACAGGGCACGGTCGCCGGCGACGGGAGGATGGCGGCGGCGCGGTGGTGCGTCCCCGCCCGCGCCGAGGTGATGGGGAGGGAGAGGGAAACGCGAGGGTTCCATTCCCGCCCTCTCCCTGGCCGGAGGAGGACCGGATAGCCGGCGATCGCCGGAGAACAGAGGAGATTTTTTTTCGGTGGTTCAGGTGTTCAGTTACAGAGTAGTAGAGAGTTGCAGAGCAGAGGAGGAAGAGGAAGAAGGTGGCGGCGCTGTGGAGGAAGGAGGCTAGGGATAGCAAGCAGAGGGGGGAGGTGTAGGTCTTTTATGGAGAGAGGAGACTGGTACGGCTGCAAATCGGAGGAGGGGGAGGAGGATCATACGGTGGTTGCTCGTTCGTACTGATGACAACGTCATCGATGGGGAAGACGACAACAGCAGGGGGTATCGGGCCACCAGAGGGAAAGTGGGCTGGGGAGAAAAATTGGATGGGGTGGGCTGCCTCTCTCCTCACCCCTCTCTTTTTTTCATTTTTATTTTTTTATCTTTCCTTATTTTTTTTTGTAAAGGATGAAAGGGGAAAAGGGATAGAATTTGGAGGGGTTTATTTTATTAAATATTTCTATTACTTTTCAAAACAAAAAATGAAAGCAATGTTAGCATTATTTTTCACAAGTTTGAAAGTTTTAATTTTGATTTAAAATTGTAAGTTCAACTTTTCAATTAGGGTTTGAGGGTGTTTATTTGATAATTAAAGTTTAGTAATTTGCAAAACAATAATTAAAGTAAGGTTAGTTATTGATTTCAAAATTTGAATATTAGTTTGATTTTAAGTGGTTAGTTGAATTTCAAATAAGGTTTGATTTGGGAATTTTGGAAATAAGCAAATTCTATTTAATAAGCTCAAGCAATTTTTGCAAACATTATTGAATTTAATAGTTGGCAAGAATTTTAATGTTCAAACCACAATTTGAATCATGTCAATTATGATTTGAGTTGAGTTTTGAATGCAATTTATATTAGGTGGATTATTAAATAACAAATAGGAGTTTATTTCATGGAAACAAATGGAAGTGTTAATTGAACCATTTTATTTGGAGAGTTTTGTTTTGCAATTTTCATAATTTCAACATGGTTGTTTGGAGGAAAATCATAATTGAATCTGAAAAGGGTTTGGTTATTGGATGCATTTTTATAGAAACAACACAACAGTTTTGGAATCACAACTTTTATTGAAACAAATGATTGTTTTGATTTGAAATATCCTTTTGGAAATTGTAACATCACAAGGATGAAACAAAAGGTTTGAATTTTGGTTTGAAATTCAAATAGAAAACAAAGGAAAACAAAGGAAAACAGTTGGAAAACAAATGAAAACAGAGGAAAACAAATGGAAAACAAGCAAAACAAATGCAATCAACATGATGCCATGATGCAAAACATAAAATAACAGAGAGCAAAACATCCTAATGGCTATTTTTCAGACTTGGGATGTTACAAAACGCCCCCCCTTGAAGGAATCGCGCCCCGAGATTCCTACTGAGAAAAGAAAAGGTCCAGATACTTCTTACGAAGATCCTCTTGAGCTGTGACACGTGAAACACAACGTGCACCTTGGATAGACGTCAGGGAATTTGCAAACCACCGGAACATTTTCAAGTAAAGGGATAGGTTTTGTATCAAGGGTGTATAGCTGAATGGAACTTGATTCATTTGGAGAATAGATTATCTGGAATGTGGTGATTCAGGAATGCTTCCTCGAAACAACCCCAGGTGATAGGAATGCCAGCTCTCATAGCCTGGAATCAACAACAACAACAACCTTTCTGGCCAGATAGACTTGATATTTGGGAAGTTTTGATTAGACGTCGGTAGAAAAACTGAAATGGAAAACAACAACAAGATTTCAACGGACGAAAAGGATGTTGAGAAGAACAGGATATCAACATCGGGGAAAACGAGAACAAAACTCCTGAGGTACTATGGAAACCCATCCGGGCTTCTAAAGGATCAATATCTACTGCTTAAGGAATAGAGGATCTGCTTCCGGGGCTTACACGCCTCCGTTCTCAATCATGAGTAGATAACATGATAAATCATGTCACAACCACCCCCATTCCTATGGTCTAGTAGATATAACCATCCTAGAGAAACCAGAATTCATGAAATCCTAACTTGAAAGTTTAGATGAGAAGGGAAAACAACGTTACACTTCCTTACCAGAAAAGGGAGGGTGGGTGGGGAAAGAAGAAAAAGAACAGAATTCCTACTCTCACGTTTCATTCTTTTCCTATATAGCTACAAAATAGTTTCTAGACTCAACTGCGACCAGTAAAAAGGGATCCTACAGGCAGACAAGCTCTGATACCATTTGTCGCACCCGGACTTCTAGAGGATACTCGCCGTTCCGTTGAACAGTAGTAGATTGGATTACGGGGCTTACCGGCACCCACGTCCTCTTACGAGTAGGCCACCACACGTATGTGTGACAACCAACCCCTATCTGTTCAGCGTCGACGTAAACTATCCCATAGAAATCAGGATACTTCCATTGACGTACTTCAAACCATACACACATGGTACGTCAACGGCGTTTAACAAGTGATATCACAACAGATCTCTACGACACAAAAGATTGAAATAAGTTGCAAATAGCTCTCATTAGAGCAGAGATAGCAAATACAATCATTCAGAGGACACATGTCCCAACATATCATCATTACATCACAGCGGAAGCATTCAAAAGGTCTGAGTACAGACAAGAACCAAATAGGCCTAAGAGGCCGGAAACGAAAAGACGGAGCCCATCCACGAAGTCTCGGATCCTGCCCGGGTCCGCTATCTACTCGTCAGCAGTATCGTCATACTCCACGTAGTAGCCACCATGTAGATCCTCGGAAACGTAGGTCTGCGGAAACGACAGCCCCAAAGGGGTCAGTACATAAACGTACTGGCAAGCAAGACTCACAGTTCACCAAAGTGTACCCGTCAACACCAAGCACAGATGCTTTGGGTTCAACGGAAGAAAGGGGATATAAAAGATGCTGCAACTGGCTTCTCTAACCAACTACAGAGTTACTACCACTTCCGGCTAACAGAAAGGAGATAAGGTCGGGTATCGTAACCAACCTATCAACTAACTCCAAACAAACCCATCCTGGATCTCGCCCCTTATCCAAAGAAGCAATCCGAGGATAACTCACACAGTTGGATTAATGATGGTTCAGATTATTGTGTCAATAAGCCTATTACTAGTCAAGTTGTTAATCATTGGGTGTAAGGTTGTTAAACATTCGGTTTAAGTTGTCCTGAGTACTTGTTAGCCAGTACTTTCACCAAGTAATCCATAACCGCGGAAAACACGGCTTCTCGAGAAGATTATCCCTGCAGGGTTGCACCAATTTGGCCGTACACGTATGAATAACCCGCCAGATGGGATGCCTCCCCCCAAGCGGGGCACTCAACACAACTCAACTCTTCTTCGCATCAAGCCCAAAGCACCACGTGCTGTGCGTGCGCGGCTAATCGAGCCCCACGGAGAAAAGGGGACCCTCATAGCACTGGAAGACCACGCCGCCCTAAATGCCGACTACAAAGTTCCACCCTGGCCTGGGCTCGCAAGATCATGCATGCAGCAAATGGAAAGCCCGAACTACGTGTGGCGATTTGGACGAGATGCGAATCGAATCAAATTGAGGGGGGCGCCCATACTCGCTTCCCACATGCGGTTAGTGCGCTCATCATGGATCAGTAGACAAGACCCTTTTCCTATTAGGGTCGACACTAGCAGGCCTCAAAACCACCCTGGGCCTCCTGCCGGTGCCTTATCATCAAATTTATTATTGATAATGACATTAGCATGATTCATTGTTTAACATCGAGCCCCCAGAACATAATGAAATATAGTAACAGAAAGTAACGGGTAACAGACTCGAGCAAAACAACCCTAAGCATGCTAGTAAGACACGGGCTCAAACAAAAGGTTATAGGTATGGAGGTGAGGCAATATCAGGGTTAAAGGATACATGTGA
Organism: Alopecurus myosuroides; assembly: GCA_028641055.1. NCBI lineage: Eukaryota > Viridiplantae > Streptophyta > Magnoliopsida > Poales > Poaceae > Alopecurus > Alopecurus myosuroides. The sequence goes on from CM054062.1 coordinate 72,682,418, forward strand.
TAGGTTCGTAACAGAAGCAACTAATCATAGGGCTAGCAGAATAGACAACGGAAAGTATCGGTAACCAATGTTGAAAGGAACACGATGGTTCATGTGAGTGAATACTTGCCTGCAAACCCAGTAGCCTGGTACTGAGCTAACTCCTTAGAAGGGGTGTCGTAAGTATCGTCGGTCTCAACGTCGTCGTTTATCCGAGAAGAAGCAAACAAACAAGGCAGAAAGATAAACAATCAATAACATGGCATAGTGCACAAACATGGGATGATGCATGTCAATTTAATTGATGCATAGAAATAAACTAATTGACAAGATAGCAACATGATTAAATGGACCCATCTGCAATTGGATTGCATATGGAAAGCCCATGAATTACGGTTGAATTAATTGTTTTACAACTAAGCAACATGTGAAAGTGGATTAGCATGATGCATGGATGAGGAAAACAGCAAAATAACAACAATATAACCAAATGGAAATAAGGGTTAACAAGTTTGGAAATTCATTCATTAAGGTAGGAAATTTTGGTTACTTAAAGGTGTCACACAAGCATTTGTTGTTTTCAGCAAGTTAAATTGTTCAAAATAGATAACAAAGTTCATATTTGAAAATAAAACAATATATTAGTTGGAATACATGTTTCACTTGTTGAAAAAGGATTTCAAATAAATTATTTATGAATTAAACAAGTTTGAACAAGTTTTAATTGAATTTAATCCAAACATGAACTTATTTGAAGTTTTATGTGTTCAAAACAGTAAGTGAGATTCATATTTGAAAAGTTTATGCTTTTATGGTTTGAAAACATATTTTATATGTCCCAAAAGAATTTGTTTTGATCAAGTTATCAATTTAGCAATATTAAATGAACTAAACAAGTTTTAAATCGTTTAACCAATTTTAATTATTCAAAACATGAAGCAAATTTTATATTTGAAAAGGTGGTTTAATTTTGCATGGAAAACATATTTCATTTGTTGAAATTGGATTTAAAATGAGCAAGTTATTATTTTGGCAATTTTAAATGCATTAAACAAGAAACAGTTGTTTTCAGCAATTTAAATTATTCAAAACAGCAAAAAAAATTCATATTTGGAAAGTACATGAAAAGTTGATTGGAAAACATATTTAGTTTGTTGAATTTGGAATTTTTATGCCCAAGTTATGAATTTTGCAAAATTAAGTGATTTAAACAAGAATTCAAATGTTTCACCAATTTAAAATATTCAAAACAGTAAACAAATTTAACATTTGGGTAGAACATTTAATTTGGGACAGAAAACATATTAAAAATGTTGAAATTGGAGTTGGGATGAAATAGTTATGCAATTTACAAGATAAGGTGCAAATCTGCCATTTTTATGAATCTAGGGACTTGGAAAAATTATTACAGGGCTAGAAATAAGGGGAAAGGGCCTATGTGTGATTTCCTGGAAGTTCTGTGACCAAAACATTGCAAAAATAAAAGGTGGTTTTATTCTGTGGGAGGGGGGATTCGATCCCCCCACCTCCTGGCTGCGCAGAAGGACAGGAACCAGATGGGCTGCTGCTGTTTTGGTGACAGAGAAGGGGGCTCGGGGGGGATATGTTTCAGAAACCTGGTACTGCACTTAAATCGGAGAAATAAGCAGCAAAAGGGGTGGCCGCTGGGACTCGATCCCGTGACCTGGGGTGTGCGCGCAAGGTTCGCTGCCAGTAGGGTAGCTGCTGTGTGTGTTGAGAGGGAGGGGATCTCGGGGGGTAAGAGGTGTTGGTGCGGCTGTGTAACTGAAATTTCCTGCACGCAATCTGAACATGGCGGACAGAGAAACATCGCTGCTGCTCGCCGGCCGGAGGGGGCGCCGTGGGGGGGGCTGCTGCGCGGTGGTGTGGGGGTGCGGTGAGATGGGGGAGATGAGGGAGGAGAGGCGAGGGAAGGAGGAGGTGGGGCGCACCTCGAGCGGTCGAAGGGAAGGAGGTCGGGGCGGACAGGGCACGGTCGCCGGCGACGGGAGGATGGCGGCGGCGCGGTGGTGCGTCCCCGCCCGCGCCGAGGTGATGGGGAAGGAGAGGGAAACGCGAGGGTTCCATTCCCGCCCTCTCCCTGCCCGGAGGAGGACCGGATAGCCGGCGATCGCCGGAGAACAGAGGAGATTTTTTTTCGGTGGTTCAGGTGTTCAGTTACAGAGTAGCAGAGCAGAGGAGGAAGAGGAAGAAGGTGGCGGCGCTGTGGAGGAAGGAGGCTAGGGCTAGCAAGCAGAGGGGGGAGGTGTAGGTCTTTTATGGAGAGAGGAGACTGGTACGGCTGCAAATCGGAGGAGGGGGAGGAGGATCATACGGTGGTTGCTCGTTCGTACTGATGACGACGTCATCGATGGGGAAGACGACAACAGCAGGGGGTATCGGGCCACCAGAGGGAAAGTGGGATGGGGAGAAAAATTGGATGGGGTGGGCTGCCTCTCTCCTCACCCCTCTCTTTTTTTTCATTTTTATTTTTTTATCTTTCCTTATTTTTTTTGTAAAGGATGAAAGGGGAAAAGGGATAGAATTTGGAGGGGTTTATTTTATTAAATATTTCTCTTACTTTTCAAAACAGAAAATGAAAGCAATGTTAGCATTATTTTTCACAAGTTTGAAAGTTTTAATTTTGATTTAAAATTGTAAGTTCAACTTTTCAATTAGGGTTTGAGGGTGTTTATTTGATAATTAAAGTTTAGTAATTTGCAAAACAATAATTAAAGTAAGGTTAGTTATTGATTTCAAAATTTGAATATTAGTTTGATTTTAAGTGGTTAGTTGAATTTCAAATAAGGTTTGATTTGGGAATTTTGGAAATAAGCAAATTCTATTTAATAAGCTCAAGCAATTTTTGCAAACATTATTGAATTTAATAGTTGGCAAGAATTTTAATGTTCAAACCACAATTTGAATCATGTCAATTATGATTTGAGTTGAGTTTTGAATGCAATTTACATTAGGTGGATTATTAAATAACAAATAGGAGTTTATTTCATGGAAACAAATGGAAGTGTTAATTGAACCATTTTATTTGGAGAGTTTTGTTTTGCAATTTTCATAATTTCAACATGGTTGTTGTTTGGAGGAAAATCATAATTGAATCTGAAAAGGGTTTGGTTATTGGATGCATTTTTATAGAAACAACACAACAGTTTTGGAATCACAACTTTTATTGAAACAAATGATTGTTTTGATTTGAAATATCCTTTTGGAAATTGTAACATCACAAGGATGAAACAAAAGGTTTGAATTTTGGTTTGAAATTCAAATAGAAAACAAAGGAAAACAGTTGGAAAACAAATGAAAACAGAGGAAAACAAATGGAAAACAAGCAAAACAAATGCAATCAACATGATGCCATGATGCAAAACATGAAATAACAGAGAGCAAAACATCCTAATGGCTATTTTTCAGACTTGGGATGTTACATGGCTTCATGTGACGCCCCGGGATCGGGCACTATGCAGATTTCAGCATTTCCGCCAAAATTCACATAATAACCGATTCCAGGTTGCCACTTGTGATAACATTACAACAGTTCACGAATAATCCACAACAACAACAGAAAAGATATATACAAGATGACTCAAACGAGTCAGAGATACAACTGATACAATACAAAGATCCAAATAACAGCGGAAGAAACAACATTGTGTCCGGCTACAGACAAGATACAAATTGGACTAAGAGTCCTGAAGATAACCGAGAGCGTCCAATCCCTGCCCAGGCCAAGCCGGAGGGATTCCCAAGCTAACGTCGTCAGACTTCAAACCTGTTGACTGCAATGTTGAATATGCAGCCACGAAAAAGGATTCGTGGGTTAGTACGGTTAAGTACTGGCAAGTGGATAAACCATACTCACAAGATACCGGCGTAACCAGTCATCACAAGATACAAATACTTTGGGTTCAACGGATGGGAAAAGGATTATTGCAAATAAGCGGCAGCGGGCTGCACTAATCAACTACAGAGACTCACTACGACATCCGTCTAAAAGAGGGGGATAAGATAGCGTATCGTAACCAACTACGACTACTCACCAAACAATACCCATCCAATGTCACCCCCTTCTAAGGAAGCAACCCAAGGATAACTCACACTGTTGATTAGGGTGACATCATTTATATGGTGGAGGTAATCTATATTACTAATCACGTTATTATCATTAGGTGTAAGTTGTCTGAGTACTTGTTAGCCAGCACTTTCACGAAGTCGTCACATAACCGCGGAAAACACGGCTTCTCGAGAAGATTTATCCCTGCAGGGGGTGCTCCAGTACCCGTACACACTCAAGCCACCAACTAAAACTCAGGTTGGCTCGACACGACCCAAACCGTCTCTACAACCCATCCTAGGAGCCACGGAGCTATAAGGTCCCAGCCACGCAGCCGAATACTCAGCGCAGGTGTGCAAAACTCCCGCAGGACGCAACACCCCGGCAATACAGGCCTCGCCCTATATGCATCATCATCATCATCATCATCAGTAACCAAGGGGGGCCAACCCATTATGCAAAGGAGCAAATGGAACACCCGAACTAAGTGTGGCTCTTCGGACAAGCTGCGGATCAGGTCTAAGTCGAGGGGGGTTCCATACCACCACCCGGATGCGGTGAGCACGCTCATCATGGATCAGTAGACAAGACCCTTTTCCTAATTAGGGTCGACACTAGCAGGCCTCAAAACCCTAACCCGGGCCTCCTGCCGGTGCCTTATCATCAAATTATTATTACCCCAAACATTAACATGTTGTTGATTAAATTGAAACCCAACTATCAAACTAAACAGGTGATAAGACGGACAACAAAACTTGAGCGCAAACAACACTAAGCATGCAACTACGACACGCGGGACAACAAGGTAAACAAACAACAGCTAATAGGAAGTGGAAGGAAGGCCATATCATGGCTGCAAGGTAAACATACGATAGGATCGAGACACCAGCATCGAATCAAAAGGCTAGAATAAGAACAACAGAAAGAATCGGTAACAAGTGATGAAAGGCAGCCATTTGGCAGCAAGTGAGTATACTTGCCTGGAATCCAGCAAGTAGAGGTACATCCGAAGAACTTGTCGTTGCTCACATCATCTCAACGTCCTATCCGCGAAGAAGCAACGAACCTCGAACAAACACTGGATGCAACAATTACTTCTACGGCAAAAGATCCAGCATGATCAAGATATGGGTGCATGACAAGTTTAAGGATGCATCAAAGATAAACTAGTTGACATGGTAACATATTTAAATGGGACCATATGCAATTTGGGTTGCATATAGAAAGGCCCATGAATTAAAGTTGAATTAAATGATCTACAAATAACCATCATGTGAAAGTTGATTAGAATGATGCATGGATGATGAAAACAAATAAGAAAACAACAATAGCTTCAATTTGAAAAGGTGTTTACCAAGTTTGGAAATTTTTTCTTATTAAGTTATGAAATTTGGCTTCTTAAGTGAGTTACACAAACATTTGTTGTTTTCACCCATTTTAATTGTTCAAAACAGATAACAAAATTTATATTTGGAAAGAACACAAAATTTTAGATGGAAAACATATTTCATTTGTTGAATTTGGATTTAAAATGAGCAAGTTATTAATTTGGCAATTTTAATTGCATTAAATAAGAAACAGTTGTTTTCAGCAATTTAAATTATTCAAAATAGAAAACAGAGTTGATATTTGCAAAGTTCATGAAAAATGGGATGGAAAACATATTTTACATGTTGGAATTGGATTTGAATTGCCCAATTTATGAATTTTGCAATTCAAAAGGTTTAATTAAAGCATTGGATTATTGCACCACTTTTAATTAGGTAAAACAATAAACAAATTGCATTGAAAAGGTTGAAAACATGTAGCAAATGTTTCACTGAACATTTTGAGCTATTAAACATAATTTTTGGGTTATTATTGAATTTATTATGCAAGTTTTCATAAACATTCTTATTCTGCCCTTTTTAGTAAACTGAGGGAAACATGTTCAAAATTAATTCAATTGTGTCCAAATAAAATACCAATGTGTAGAGTTTGTTAAGAAAAAATTTTAGAGCCCAAGTTTGCTTAAATTGGATGAACAGAACTAAAGTTATGAAATTCCAAAGTTCCCAATTTTTATTGCATTTTCAGTAATTAATTATTTAGTGCAAAAATTGCTACAGCAACATATTGCAAACTTGACATGGACAGGAAGAGCATGAAATTCTGAAGCCACAGAAACTTGAATCGTTGAATTTGGAGCAATATTCAATTTTTTATGGATTTTACAAGTAATGTTTCAGATCTGCTTTTCTGAAAGTCGGGCAAAAAAAAGGAAAAAAGGGCAGAAAAGGTGTGGCTTTTGCTGCGGAAAGGGGGGATCGAACCCGGGGCTTGCTGGGCACGTGCAAGGGGTCCTAGCCACTAGGATGCTGTGCGCTCGTGTGAAGGATATGGGCTTCGGCCCCTTTTTAGGTGACTTCGCGCGGAGATTTTTCTTCAGGAAGCTGAAGACCAGACGATGGAGCTGCAGCAGGCGGTCGTCCGCGACCTGCAGCGATGACGGCGCACGAAGGCACCGCGTCCAGAGCACGAGGGGGAGAAGAGAGGGTCCGGTTCGGACGGAGGCTCACCTCGGGAGGCACGGGGCGTCGCGGAACCGGCAGAGGAGGACGGCCCGCGCGGGAGCGACCTGACGGAGGCGCTGCAGTCAGGAGCTCGCCGGGAAGAAGAGCTCGACGGCGTCGGCGCTGCAGCCCGCCTCCGGCCGCGCCGTCTTCAGCAAAGTCGAAGAGGGCACCGTCCCGGTTCCATTCCCGCGAAGAACCGGCCCGGAGGATGATCACAGCAACCACGCCATCACCTCCAACTTCCGGCCATGGAGGTGCTAATTGGGTTCAGAAAATTTCAGAGAAAGAAGGGGATCTGAGGGGAGAGGGAGCTGGGTGGCGGCGACGGCTGGGGAGGAGAAAAAGAGGGGCTAGGGTTAGGGTTTGGGAGGAGGAGAGGGGTAGATAAAGGAGGGGAAAGGGAGCAGGTGGGTGGAGGGGTCCATGGTGGGGAGGGGACAGCGACAGGGACAGGTTGCTCTCCCTCGTGCCTGTTCGTACGGAGAAGAAGGTGGGGAGTGGGCTGGGCGCTCGGGGTCGTAGGTGGGCCTTTGGGCCTGCCTCCCCCAAAAACATTTTTCTTGTTTTAGTTGTTGCCAATTATATTCCGAAATTAGCAAAGGTAGAATAAGGGTAGGTTTTAATATAAAACATGACAACATAATTTGTTAATAAAATATTTGTCTATTTATAAAGTCACATAAACATTTTGAAAAATAGTTTCACAAGCCATTCTAAAATTTTAAATTTGGGATAGGTTGATAGAAGACATTTTTTTTGTGTTGTTGGAGAAAAGCAATGAAATGCATTATGCCATGAGGATGCTAAAAGGAAAACAACAAACAAAACCTAATTAGGGAAAACCCCGGCCGTTACACTTCATCCGCTTATCCAAATGATAGAAGACCTGGCAGCGGGGTGCCCAGCCCCAAATTAATACAAACAAATTCTCTTCACTATTTTTGCCCCTGATTTATCAGTCAAAGCATAATTGTGTAAACAAAAGAGAAAGAGGGATGAACTTCTACACCAGTTGCGTCCTTCACCATGGGAGCCGCTCTTGTGAATCCAGTTGACTTGTGACGTACTGTATTTTCTGTTTACCATTCGTTGACATTAGCATACATCTCCCAAAATATAGACACTCCTCCACGGTATGTGATTGTTGGCAGGCACCCGAGGATTTGGTTAGCCATGGTTTGTGAAAGATGGATGGGAGGAGTGTCAAACTTTTAATACCTCTGTTTAATAGAATAAAAGCTCTAGCACATGAGTGATCCGTGCTTCCCTCTGCGTAGGGCCTTTCTTTTACTTTTATGTTGAGTCTCCATCTTCTAACTTTATGCATAGTTGAGAGAGCATTTTTGCCATTCTGAGTTCTATGTGCATTTGTCCCATAAGAATCAACAATTACTTCATGATGTGTTATCATTTGTTCTTAAATTATTTGTTCTAGTCTTCCTCTTAAACTTTGAAGGTGTCCTGGCATTTATGTTTTGCCCCACTCTTAAGGACTATCGAAATATCACTTTGCCATGCTTTCTCTAAACCTGAAACAAACGTCTACCTTTCTTTGCATTATCATTCATGATCCTTTATTTGAGTTACTCTTCGTGATGCAAAGTAATTACTATGCTTTATTATTAAAGTTTTATTTATCATGCTGTGTTTAAAGTTTTATGATCTCAACATGCATATGCTTTTACATTAGATTGATCAAGTTTATGTTAGTAGCATGTCACCTCAGAAATTATTATTTTATCATTTACCTACTCAAGGACGAGTAGGAACTAAGCTTGGGGATGCTTGATACGTCATAAACGTATCCCTAATTTCTGATGCTCCATGATGATAGTATGCCAATTGCTACATGTTTTCTCCCTTCTTTATGTCATTTTTATCGATTTTCCGGACTAACCTATTAACAAGATGCCGCAGAGCCAATTACGTGTTTTCTGCTGTTTTTTAGTTTTAGAAAAATTGTCCTGGAAATATTCTCGGATTTGGAAAATTCGAAGCCCGGAAGTCATATTTTCCCAGAAGCATCCAGAAGACCGAAGAGGAGTCGAAGAGGGGCAGCAGGGGGGACCACACCATAGGGTGGTGCCCTCCCCCCCTTGACCGCGCCAGCTATGGGTGTGGGCCCCCCCGGCCTCCACCGCCTTTGCCCTTTCGCCTATTTAAGCCCCCCCCCGATGGAAAACCCTAGGAACCTAATCAAAATCCACGAAAAAGTTCCATAGCCGCCATCACCGTCAACCCCAGATCAGGGGGTTTTGAAGCTGTTTCCGGCACCCTGCCGGAGAGGAGATCATCACTGGAGGCTTCTATATCACCATGCCTGCCTCCGGAGTGATGTGTGGGTAGTTCATCCTTGGACTACGGGTTCGTAGCTGTAGCTAGATGGTTGTCTTCTCTTCATATGCCTCCATGTTTAGATCTCGTGAGCTGCCTATCATGATCGAGATTGATCTTATGTAATTCTCTGTGTTGTGTTTGATGGGATCCGATGAATATTGACCTTATGCCAAGTTGATTATAGTCTTTATTGCATATGTTATTTGTGATCTTGCATGCTCTATGTTGCTAGTGGTTATTCTGGCCAAGTAGTTGCTAGTGACTCCAAGAGGGAGTATTTATGCTCGATAGTGGGTTCATGCCTCCTTGTTGCCTTGCTCGAGTGACAGAAACGTGAAGGGGGAGGATGTGTTGTTGCCATTAGGGAGAAAACAGCGGTGAGAGTGCCCGCGTGCATAATCATTGTTTACATTACACACTTTGTTTAATGTAATTATCTGTTGCTTGCAACTTAATACCTAAGGGGGCTTAGATGATAACCTGAGGGTGGATTATTAGTCATAGATGCAGATGGCTGTCGGACTATGTATCTTGTTGTAATGCCCGCACTAAATATCATAGTAATCTTCATGTTATATTGTGCACTACGGAGCACCCTCTATTTGTCAATTGCCCAGCTGTAATTTGTTCACCCATCATGCTATCTTTTATGGAGAGACACCACTAGTGAAACTATGAAGCCCGGTCCATTTTTCCGCACTGTTAAACAAACCACAACAATTTTCTGCTTTCTTTACTTACTGCAAGCATACACTGTTTTCCACACTCTACGTCTAATCTTTCTTTTCAGCAAGTCCGGTGAGATTGACAACCTCATTGCACCGTTGGGGCAACGTATTTTGGTTGTGTTGTGTGCAGGTTCCATGTTGTTTCTGACACCGGTGAAGCGCCAGCACCACCTTCAGTGGCATCAACCTTTCGAAGATTCTCTTTCTCCTACTGGATTGATAACCTCTGTTCTTAACTAAAGGGAAAACTCCTACCGCTGTGCTCATCACACCTTCCTCTTGGGGTTCCCAACAACGCAGAGAAAGGATTCAACTCTGCCAGCAATAGTGACATGCTACCAACATAAACTTGATCATCAATAATGTAAAAGAATAAGTAAGCTGAGATCATAGAACTTCAACACAAGCTTGATAAATAGAATTTTAACTAAAGCATAGCAATCACCTTGCATCATGAGAAGTAACACAAATAAAAGATCATGAATAACAATGCAACAAAAGATATACGTTTGTTTCAAGCATAGAGATAACCTGGCAAAGTGATATTTCGCTAGTCCATAAGAGTGGGGAAAAACATAAATGCCAGGACACCTTCAAAGTTCATGAGGAAGATAAGAAAAAATAATTAGAGAACAAGAAATAACACATCATGAATCAATTAATAATGTTTCTGGGACAAATGCACCTAAAACTCAGAATGGCAACTATGCTCTCTGAACTGTGTATAAAGAAGATGGAGACTAAACATAAAAGTAAAAGAAAGGCCCTTCGCAGAGGGAAGCATGGATCACTCATGTGCTAGAGATTTTATTTTATTAAACAGAGGTATACAAGTTTGACACTCCTCCCATCCATCTTACACAAACCATCGCTAACCGAATCCTCGGGTGCCTGCCATAAATCACATACCGTGGAGGAGTGTCTATTTTGTAGAGAGGTGTATGCTTATGTCAACGAATGGTAAACAGAAAATACAGTACGTCACAAGCCAACTAGACTTCATAAGAGCGGATCCCATAGAAGGACGCATCTGGGTAGAAGGTCATCCCTCTTTCTCTTTTGTTTACACAATTATGCTTTGACTGATAAATAGGGGGCAAAAATAGTGAATAGAATTTGTTATTATTAATTTGGGGCTGGGCACCCCGCTGCCAGCTCTTCTATCATTGGATAAGAGGATGAAGCCACTAGTCCAGGGTGTGAAAGTCCAATCAACAAGTGAGATAAAGATTCTCTATTTACGTCCTCATGAGCTAAAACAGGAGCACAAAACACGAGTAATTTTGAAACTTTTAAAGGTAACACATGAGCAATTTACTTTGGAGTGGCGGTTAAATACCACATGTAGGTAGGTATGGTGGAAACATTTGGCATACTTTGGTTTTTGGGAGTTGGATGTGTTGGGAATATGCCCTAGAGGCAATCATGTATGATGTATTTCCCAATGTATTCATAAAGTTATTAAGTCGTCCTTGTTTTGAACATCTGATACATGTCATTGAATATGTGATTCGATTGTGGAACTATGTATTCATGTTGTTCATACTAGATTGTCCTTGGTCATCAAGGTTGTGCTGGACACACACCCTAGACTAATGTGAGTGTTGGCTGATGACTCGGTTCCACTTGTCATGGGCATGCCGATGCCATTCCAACGTTCACAGACTTGGCTAAAGAGTTTAGCAAGTCGGACTGACCCATATTGAGATGCAACGAGTAAGTCGTCATTTGGATGTCTCAATCAATGTAATCCTTAGACCTGCAGTTGTCGCACCATCCGAGTTGTGGATCACCGACTTAGGTTCTGTCAAACGTTGTTCCGTGACAAGGCAGTTATAAAGGCAGAGTTCGGGTCGAATGAGAAGCAAGCTGTGTGATGTGGATAATCAAGATGGGATTTTGCCCCTCCGAATGGAGAGATATTCTCTGGGCCCTCTCTACTGATATGATTCCAGAAGCATGGCCATGCGTGACTCAGTTAAGTGTTAACTTGGTCTATTGACTAAGAGTTAGTCAGATGAATCATATATCACGGACTGAGAAGAGAGTTGAGCTATTAAGGGATGACGATAATTCTCCTATGGTTCGACAAGGTATATCGTGAGGCAAAAGGGACTAAGATGAAAGTCACATTGGAAGGTATGTCGTCATGACTCTATGGCACTTGGGAGTCGGCACGTTCTGCTAGGAACCGCTACCGATTGATCGACTGAGAGTCGGACTCCAATCGTGTCCAAGTCGCCATGAGCCTGGAGGGTCACACACTTAAGAGCGGGAGCAAATGTATTGGTCGGGTTGGACCCGAACCGGAAATGGACTGAGTTTGTGAGTCGGACTCACAGAGGGAATGGGCCACAAGTGTTGTGAAGCCCACTACCATTCGCTATATAAAGAGGGGCGCAGGTTGCCCAGCGGGCACGTTACTCCACTCCCATGCGTTGGGAACCCTAGCCCCACTCAATCCAGCCGTCGCACCAGACCTAGCAGTCTACCGTCGTAGCTCCTCCTCATACGTGTGGATACCGGCAGAGGTGATGTACGTTCATCACTTCGGTTCGCGGGATTGGATCGGCTAGATCGGATCGTGGGACTGCACTGCATCGACGCGCTGCATCGATAATCCGCAACCGCGCGTCTAGTGGTAATCCTCGTGGCCTTCTACCTCGGCTAGATCTTGGAAGTACCGCGTAGGAAAAAGTTTTTGTTTATCTCTACGCGTTCCAACAGGATGCACGAGTAGAGCTCATACTCGGTACAGGTGGAGGCTAGCAAAAGACTGGGAGCGACAAATCAAGAGAGCATAAGAGCCATAATCATGCATAGCGACATAAACATCATTAATCAAAGCATAAGTGGTACCACAAGTTCAAAAACTAAATGATCATGGATGCTATAAGTGTCTGGTTCATAGTCATAAACATGGTGTGAGCATGTGCCAAGTCAACCAAATAAAACATTCAAAGGAGAACACCACAAATTTATGCTTCAATATGACAAGAACAACTCATGATTCTTTCAATGGCACATTAAACACTCTCAGCTATTTGAGGCTAATCATGCTACTAAATAACCACAAGGCTTTAGAATTAAAATAATATCTAGCATGATATGAAAAAGTCTAGCCACAGTCTATACAAGCTTCTACTTGCACTGTTATAAATTCTACCACTAGCAGCAGTTTCTTTTCCCAACAAAAACCATACAAAACATGCTTTAACAAAAACTCTCTAAATTCTACAGAAAGAAAACATGAGAGTACTCACATAACACTACTAAAACTAACAGCTATGAACAATAGATGCAATGAAAACAAGAGCTAAACATGAATTTTGCAGCAGCTAGAAGAAAAACTAAGAATACTAGCATAACAAGTATTCAAACGAAAAAGCGGAGCATGTCTCTCTCCCAAACAAGGAATGCTAGGGTCCAACTATATTATTGCAACAAGTAAAACAAAACAAAACAAAGGAAAACAATAGAAAAATAAACAGACGCTCCAAGTAAACTTCATATGATGTGACCGAATAAAAATATAGTTTCACTAGAAGTGACCTGATAGATTGTTGATGAAGAAGGGGATGCCTTGGGTATCCCCAAGCTTAGATGCTTGAGTCTTATTAAAATATGCTTGGATGAACCACGGGGGCATCCCCAAACTTTGACCTTGCACTCTTCTTGATCACATATATCACCCTCTTCTCTTGACCCTTGAAAACTTCCTTCACACCACACTGAAAGAGTAATTCTCCTTAGAGGGTTAGCGCAAAAATCAAAACTCTATGTGTTCTGTAAGGGAACAAGTGTTATTGATACTTTTAAACATTATCTGCAGCCACAGATGTTTCGTGAAGCAAAGAAGTCCACTTGACATCGCAAAAGAGCAAATGCAAGAAAAAATATAGAATCTGTCAAAACCAGAACAGTCTGTAAAGACGAATTTTTTCGGGGCACTTACGTTGCTCAGATAGAAAAACTTAAAGAAATAAAAAGTTGCGGAATTAGCCGAGGAATAAGAAAAAGAAATTCCAGGTCATTCTGATTTTTCTGTGAATTATACGATTTTTTACGGTGGACAACAGAAATCTGTTTCCTGCGCAGAAATCCAAAAACCAACTCCAACTCTCATCAGAAACTTTACTTGGCACAACTAAAACATGAAAATAAAGATACAAAGGAGTTTCTACAGAAGTATACAACCCCTTGACTCAAAGAAAACATAGAAAAACAAAGCAAAAATAAAACCATGGGTTATCTCCCAAGAAGTGCTTTTCTTTAACGCCTTTTAGCTAGGCCCAGAAAAGTGGAATCAAGTGTTGTCAAGTGGAGGGGCATTCAAATCAAGATTTGGCAATTCCTTAATAATGCATTGTATTTTATCCAAGTGAGTTTGAGAGGCTCCTCTCTTAGAACTTTTAGGCTTACTATTATCATCAAATAAATTCTCAGGAACAATCCAATCAAAATTCTTTTCTTGGGCTTCATGCAGCACTATCAATTTAAAGGGGATTGGTATTTTATCCTCCTTTTCATTATTAGATTCAGTTTTTTCAAGAGCACCAACAATATCTACACATGAGCCTAGCATATTGAAACGATCAAAGACTTTTCTAGCTTCTATAGCAACATCTCCAAATTCTTTAAGCATGGTTTCTAAAATAAAGTTCCTTTTCTCAACATCTTCAATGTTATTCAAGTTGAGGAACATATGTTGTAATATGGGATGAAGGTTAACAAACCTAACTTCTAACATGGGAACTAAAGAAGTTGCGGCAGTCTCATAATTTGGAGCAAGTTCTACTATGGATTTTTCCTCAAAATTATCATGCTTACTTAAATGATCAAAGAATTATTTAATGGTATCTTTTCCAAGTATATAACCACTTCCTAGTGGCAGATATTCCAGAGTAAACTTAGGGAACAACATGATGAAAAGTAACAACGAGGTAACAAAAGTAAGAACTAGAATAAGAACTAATTTTTTTGTGTTTTTTATAAAGAGAAGCAAATAAGACAAAATAAAATAAACTAAGCAAAACAAAAAGAAAGTAAAGAGATTGGAAGTGAGAGACTCCCCTTGCAGAAATTATCATCCTTCCCGCAACGGCGCCAGAAAACTTGATGGAGTCTAGATACCCTCGTTGGTAACCCCCAGGAGAAAGGTTGTGAAGAGTGCAGCGGCAAGTTTTCCCTCAGATTAGAAACCAATGTTGAATCGACCAGTAGGAGGACAAGAAATCTCTTAAGGTTGATGCAGCTTAGGTGGAAGGACACACTACTGGTTCAGCAGCAACGTGGAACCTACACAACACAATCAAATCACTTACCCCCAGCGAAGCAGTGAGGTTGTCAATCTCACCGGTTTTGCTGAACACAAAGAGGTTAAACGTATGGTGTGGAAAACAGTATGAAAGCAGTGTGAAAGTAGTGTGTGTATTATTAGTATGAGAAAATGGACCGGGGTCCACAGTTCACTAGTGGTGTCTCTCAGTGAAAGATAAATAACATGTGTGGTGAACAAATTACAGCTGGGAAATTGAAAGAAATGAAGGCTGCACCGTAGTGCATATGCAAGACATAAAGATTACTATGTGATTCATGCGGGCATTACAACAAGGTACATAGACCGTCATCCAACTGCATCTATGTCTAATAATCCACCCTCCGAATATCATCCGAACACATGTTGGGTATTAAGTTGCAAGCAACAGATTATCGCAGTAAGCAAAGTGTGTAATGTAAATAATCTAAACTAGGTAAACACTGTTGTTTTCTCCCTAATGGCAATAGCACATCCTCCATCCGTCATGTTTTTGTCACTCGAGCATAAATGCAAAGGAGGCATGAACCCACTATCGAGCATAAATACTCCTTCCTGGAGTTACTAGCATCTACTTGGCCAGAAAATCTACTAATAACGGAGAGCATGCAAGATCATAAATAACATAAGCATGAAGATAACATGATAGATTGATAATCAGAAGACATAGAATTCAACATTCATTATATCCCAGCAAACACAACATGTAACATTACATAAAGATGATCTCGATCATGTAGGAAGCTCACGAGATCTAAACATGAGGTACAAAGTGGAGAAGACAACCATCTAGCTACTGCTATGGACCCATAGTCCAGGGATGAACTACTCACGCGTCACTTCGGAGGAGGGCATGGTGGTGTAGACCCCTCCGGTGATGAATTCCCCTCCCGGTAGGGTGCCGGGATGACGATGACGGCAGCCTCGGGTGTTTCTCGGGAGGAAGTGGTAAATTTTTAGGGTTGATATGTCGGGGGGGTATAAATAGGCGAAAGGGAATAGGCGGTAGAGGCCTGGGGGCCCCACACCACCCCATGGAACGGCTCGAGGGGGCGCGCGACGCCCTATGGTATGGCCCCCCTCCGGGCTTCTTCAGGACTCCGTGGAACCTTCGGGAATTCTAGGACCTCCGGACTTCGAATATTTCCAGAACAACTTTTCTGGAACTAAAAACAGCAGAAAACGGGGAACTAGCTCTGTGGCATCTTGTCAATAGGTTAGTTCAGAAAATCGATAAAAATGACATAAAGTGTATAGCAAACATGTAGGAAACAACATGAAAACAACATGGAACATCAGAAATTAAGGATACGTTTATGACGTATCAGGTCCACTTGGGATTGATCTCCACTTAGGCCAAAAGGCAATCGTATCAGGTCCCCTTGGGACCGCCGGCTTCGCCCTGTCGTAGCGCCTTAGATGTCGTTACGAGTTTCACAACGCCGGTAGATATCGTGTCTATGCATAACTTGTTTTTGCAGGAAGTTGTGAATGGTATGGCTTATGTGCATATGATGTGTGTAATCCATACATGATCTGCATATCATGTTTTTGTCAGCCGGATGGAGCCTAGGTGCTGTCATTTTATTGTATAACGGCCTGCGTGTTGGATTCTCTATGTAATTTCATTTACTAGCTAGTGTAGCTTGTTGGAGAACCCGGGTGACATGCAAGTCGATGTACAAGTCGGGTACATGGAATAATATGGCACGTGACAAGAGTTGGCACGAATTGACTTACAAGCTTCGTGGAGATGGAGATCACCATGAAGAAAGCCATACCATTTCACATTATAATTGCTTTATTTGTGTTATTGTTATGTCTCTGTTTACCTCTATTTAGATAGTTGGTAGATTTTAATCCCTCAAAGAAGGTCTAGTCGGTCGCCCCGCCAGTGCTGCACCATCACAAGTCCGACATTCTTGGTAGTGGGCTCATAAAATTGAGGTGCAACCAATTCTTTCCGATTAGGTGGGTTTGAGTCGGACTCTTACAGCGGAAGCACTTGGTAATCTAGACGAGTCCATCACAACGGTTGTGGGGCTCGGGGCGAGGTAGGTTGGGAGCCGGGGCATGTGATGCCACCCAACTAACAGGAGTCGTATTGGATACGATTGGCAAGGTGTTGCCTACCTAGATCACTTGACGGATATCAGTGATGCTAAAGCTCACTAGTCGGCTTGCTTATTTAGGATCTTGAATCACTTAGCAACCATCGGAGGGGTGTTGGTTCTAGTGGGAGCATAAGTATTAAAGAGTTTAATATGCCTGCTCTTTTATGAATACATGTCTTAACGGTTTTGCATATTTTCTGTTGTAGATCAATGGCACCTAGCAACCTTCCTCAGTTGTCCACTTTTGCGTTGAGGTCAATCCTAGAGAAAGATAAGCTTAATGGAACTAATTTCACCAACTGGTATCGTAATCTGAGGATAGTCCTCAAGCATGACAAGAAAGAACATGTTCTAGAAACTCCACTTCCAGAAGAGCCTGATGATGATGCGACTATCGATGTCATGAATGCCTACCGTAAGACTAGAGATGAGTCTACGGAAATTAGCTGTTTATGCTTGCACACATGGAACCGGACTTGCAGCAGCAGTTCGAGAATGTTGAGGCCTACGATATGATCGAAAGCCTCAAAAGTATGTTCCAGGCTCAGGCAAAGACCGAGAGGTATCAAGTCTCTCAAGCTTTGCTGGGCTGTAAGCTTAAAGACGGTGATCCACTGAGTCCGCATGTAATCAAGATGATTGGTTACGTGCAGTCTCTGGATCGGCTGGGCTTCCCAATTAACGAAGAGTTCGCTATTGATATAATTCTGAACTCTCTTCCTAGTGCGTATGGTCCGTTCATTTCGAACTGCCACATGCATGGTATGGATAAGAAGATCACTGAATTACATGGGATGCTCAAAACGGCAGAGGCTGATCTTAAGAAAGGCGCCAGTCAAGTGTTGATGGTGCAGAATAAGGCTAAGTTCAAGAAGAGTTCTTGGACTAAGAAGAAGAAGGATAAGTCAGGAGGAAACGCCCATGGCCCTGTCCAGAGCGCTTCCTCAAATACTAAGCCATCTCCTACAGCCGGAGCCAATTGCTTCTATTGCAAGCAGGATGGCCACTGGAAGAGGAACTGCACCAAGTATTTGGCTGACAGAGCCAAGAGTGGAGGTGTGACTTCCAACTCAGGTACGCTTGTGTGCAATGTTATAGACATTTATCTTGCTAATGCACCTAACAGTTCTTGGGTATATGATACCGGATCAGTTATTCACATATGCAACTCGTTGTAGGGATCGGTAAGAACTAGGAGCGTGTCAAGAGGAGAGGTTGATATTCGGGTCGGCAACAAGGCGAGAATCGCTGCGTTGGAAGTCGGCACGATGCAACTTCATTTACCTTCAGGATTTTTAATGGAGCTGAATAATTGTTATTATGTTCCAGTGCTTAGTCGAAACATTATTTCCGCCTCATGTTTGATGATACAAGGTTATGAGTCGAATATTAGGAATAATGGTTGTTCTTTATATTTGAAAGATATGTTTCATGGCTTTGCACCCGTTCAGGACGGGTTATTTATTTTGAATCTTGATAGTGAATCGGCCTATAACATAAATGTTAAAACGTTGAAACCAAATGATCTGAATATGACTTACTTTTGGCACTGTCGGCTTGGTCATATAAGTTGGAAGCGCATGAAGAAGCTCCATGATGATGGACTTCTAACTTTTTTCGACTTAGAGTCATTCAAGACATGCGAATCATGCCTACTAGGCAAAATGACCAAGATACCTTTTGCAAGGAGTTGTGAAAGGGCGTCCGACTTGTTGGAATTAATACATAGTGATGTATGTGGTCCAATGAGCACGACAACCAGAGGTGGTTATGATTACTTCATTACCTTCACTGATGATTTGAGTAGGTATGGATATATCTATTTAATGAAACACAAGTCGGAAGCCTTTGAGAAATTCAAGGAATTCTAGAGTGAGGTACAAAATCAACTCGGCAAGGAAATAAAGTTTCTACGGTCGGACCGTGGAGGCGAGTACATGAGCCATGAGTTTGATGACCATCTAAAGAGTTGTGGAATAGTTCCTCAACTCACTCCACCGGGTACACCGCAAAGGAACGGTGTATCGGAACGGAGAAACCGGACCTTGTTGGACATGGTACGATCAATGATGAGTCGGACAGATCTAACTTTATCATTTTGGGGTTATTGTCTAGAAACTGCAGCGTTCACACTAAACAGAGTACCATCAAAGTCAGTAGAGAAGACACCGCATGAGATGTGGACTGGCAAAAGGCCAAGTTTGTCTTTTCTTAAGATTTGGGGTTGTGAAGCTTTTGTCAAGCGACTTCAGTCAGACAAGCTCACGCCCAAGTCGGATAAGTGTATTTTCGTGGGGTATCCGAGGGAAACCTTGGGGTACTACTTCTACAACCGAGAAGAGGGCAAAGTGTTTGTTGCTCGGAACAGTGTCTTCCTTGAGAAAGAGTTTCTCAGTCGGGGAGTCAGTGGGAGCACAGTGCAACTCGAAGAAATTCGAGGGCGAGTCGGCAATGGCCTTGGAGGCTGAGCCAGTCGTGGTACCTACGCCGGTAACAGCACCTGAACCACGGAGATCTGCCAGATTACAAAATGCTCATGATGTTTTACTGTTAGACAGTAATGAGCCGGTAACTTATTCGGAAGCGATAGTGGGATCTGATTCCAAGTCATGGCTTGGAGCCATGAGATCCAAGTTAAAGTCCATGGATGAAAACCAAGTTTGGAATTTGGTTGATCTGCCTGACGGTGCAAGACCCGTTGATTGCAAATGGGTCTTTAAGAAGAAAACTGACATGGATGGAAATGTTTCTGTCTATAAAGCACGACTTGCCGCGAAGGGGTTCCGACAGGTTCAAGGAGTTGACTACGACGAGACCTTCTCGCCCGTAGCGATGCTTAAGCCAGTTCGGATCATGTTAGCCATAGCATCCTATTTCGACTATGAGATATGGCAGATGGATGTCAAGACGGCTTTCCTTAATGGAAATTTGACTGAGGACGTGTATATGATACAGCCCGAAGGTTTTGTCGATCCAGCTAACACTGACAAGGTATGCAAACTTCAGAAATCCATTTATGGGTTGAAGCAAGCATCTCGGAGTTGGAACATTCGCTTTGATGAGGTAGTCAAATCGTTTGGCTTCATCAAGAGCGATCATGATTCTTGTTTATACAAGAATTTTAGTGGGAGCAAGGTAAATTTCCTAATCTTATATGTGGACGACATATTATTGATTGGAAATGATGTCATGATGTTGCAAGAAACCAAAGAGTCGTTGGAAAGGAGTTTCTCAATGAAGGATTTGGGTGAGGCAACTTACATATTAGGAATCAGGATCTATAGAGATAGATCAAGGTGGCTCATTGGATTGAGTCAGAGTACATATATGGACAAAGTTTTGAAGAAATTCAAAATGGAAGAGTCTAAGAAGGGATTGTTACCGATGTCCCATGGTATAAAACTTAGCAAGACTCAGTGTCCTTCGACGACTGATGAGCGAAGTCGGATGAGTGTGATTCTATATGCTTCGGCAATCGGATCCATCATGTATGCCATGCTTTGTACTAGGCCAGATGTTTCCTATGCTCTAAGTGTAACGAGCAGATACCAGGCTGACCTTGGCGAAGCCCACTGGGCAGCGGTTAAAAACATCCTTAAGTACTTGAGAAGGACTAAGGAAATGTTCCTAGTTTATGAAGGTGATGAGGAATTCATTGTAAAGGGTTACACAGATGCGAGTCATCTCACCGACTCAGATGATTCTCGTTCGCAATCTGGATACGTGTTCGTAATGAACGGAGGAGCTGTGAGCTGGAAGAGTTCCAAGCAAGATACGATGTCTGCATCTACAACAGAGGCTGAGTATATTGCTGCCTCGGAGGCTGCAAAGGAAGTTGTTTGGATCAGGAACCTCCTGATAGATCTTGGTGTGGTTCAGGGCGCGTCCAATCCATTGGACGTATATTGTGACAACAATGGTGCTATCTCACAAGCCAAGGAACCTAGACAACACCACAAGAACAAAAATATACTCATGCGTTACCACCTCATTCGACAGTTTGTCGAACAAGGTGATATCAAGTTATGCAAAGTACACACGGATGCAACCATTGCAGATCCGTTGACGAAGGCGCTACCACAGCCAAAGCATGAGGCGCACACGAGAGGTATGGGCATTCGATGCCTAGGCATATGATGCCAGGATGATTGACTCTAGTGCAAGTGGGAGACTGTTGGGAATATGCCCTAGAGGCAATCATGTATGATGTAATTCCCAATGTATTCATAAAGTTATTAAGTCGTCCTTGTTTTGAACATCTGATACATGTCATTGAATATGTGATTCAGTTGTGGAACTATGTATTCATGTTGTTCATACTAGATTGTCCTTGGTCATCAAGGTTGTGCTGGACACACACCCTAGACTAATGTGAGTGTTGGCTGATGACTCGGTTCCACTTGTCATGGGCATGGCGATGCCATTCCAACGTTCACAGACCTGGCTAAAGAGTTTAGCAAGTCGGACTGACCCATATTGAGATGCAACGAGTAAGTCGTCATTTGCATGTCTCAATCAATGTAATCCTTAGACCTGAGGTTGTCGCACAATCCGAGTTGTGGATCACCGACTTAGGTTCTGTCAAACGTTGTTCCGTGACAAGGCAGTTATAAAGGCAGAGTTCGGGTCGAATGAGAAGCAAGCTGTGTGATGTGGATAATCAAGATGGGATTTTGCCCCTCCGAATGGAGAGATATTATGTGGGCCCTCTCTAGTGATATGATTCCAGAAGCATGGCCATGCGTGACTCAGTTAAGTGTTAACTGGGTCTATTGACTAAGAGTTAGTCAGATGAATCATATATCACGGACCGAGAAGAGAGTTGAGATATTAAGGGATGACGATAATTCACCTATGGTTCGACAAGGTATATCCTGAGGCAAAAGGGACTAAGATGAAAGTCACATTGGAAGGTATGTCATCATGACGCTATGGCACTTGGGAGTCGGCACGTTCTGCTAGGAGCCGCTACCGATTGATCGATTGAGAGTCGTACTCCAATCGTGTCCAAGTCGCCATGAGCCTGCAGGGTCGCACACTTAAGAGCGGGAGCAAATGTATTGGTCGGGTTGGACCCGAACTGGAAATGGACTGAGTTTGTGAGTCGGACTCACAGAGGGAATGGGCCACAAGTGTTGTGAAGCCCACTACCATTCGCTATATAAAGAGGGGCGCAGGTTGCCCAGCGGGCACGTTACTCCACTCCCATGTGTTGGGAACCCTAGCCCCACTCAGTCCAGTCGTCGCACCGGACCTAGCAGTCGGACGTCGGACCTCCTCCTCGTACGTGTGGATACCGGCAGAGGTGCTGTACGTTCAGCACTTCGGTTCGCGGGATTGGATCGGCTGGATCGGATCGTGGGACTGCACTGCATCTACGCGCTGCATCGATAATCCGCAACCGCGCGTCTAGTGGTAATCCTCGTGGCCTTCTACCTCGGCTAGATCTTGGAAGTACTGCATAGGAAAAAGTTTTTGTTTATCTCTACGCGTTCCAACAGGATGCACGAGTAGAGCTCATACTCATTACAAGTGGAGGCTAGCAAAAGACTGGGAGCGACAAATCAAGAGAGCATAAGAGCCATAATCATGCATAGCGACATAAACATCATTAATCAAAGCATAAGTGGTACCACAAGTTCAAAAACTAAATGATCATGGATGCTATAAGTGTCTGGTTCATAGTCATAAACATGGTGTGAGCATGCGCCAAGTCAACCAAATAAAACATTCAAAGCAGAACACCACAAATTTATGCTTCAATATGACAAGAACAACTCATGATTCTTTCAACGGCACATTAAACACTCTCAGCTATTTGAGGCTAATCATGCTACTA
Source organism: Alopecurus myosuroides (assembly GCA_028641055.1). Taxonomy (NCBI): domain Eukaryota; kingdom Viridiplantae; phylum Streptophyta; class Magnoliopsida; order Poales; family Poaceae; genus Alopecurus; species Alopecurus myosuroides. Next base: position 72,705,356 of record CM054062.1, read on the forward strand.
AATAACCACAAGGCTTTAGAATTAAAATAATATCTAGCATGATATGAAAAAGTCTAGCCACAGTCTATACAAGCTTCTACTTGCACTGTTATAAATTCTACCACAAGCAGTAGTTTCTTTTCCCAACAAGAACCATACAAAACATGCTTTAACAAAAAACTCTCTAAATGCTACAGAAAGCAAACATGAGAGTACTCACATAACACTACTAAAACTAACAGCTCTGAACAAGAGATGCAATGAAAACAAGAGCTAAACATGAATTTTGCAGCAGCTAGAAGAAAAACTAAGAATACTAGCATAACAAGTATTCAAACGAAAAGGCGGAGCATGTCTCTCTCCCAAACAAGGAATGATAGGGTCCAACTATATTATTACAACAAGTAAAACAAAATAAAACAAAGGAAAACAATAGAATAAACAGACGCTCCAAGTAAACTTCATATGATGTGACCGAATAAAAATATAGTTTCACTAGAAGTGACCTTATAGATTGTTGATGAAGAAGGGGATGCCTTGGGTATCCCCAAGATTAGATGCTTGAGTCTTATTAAAATATGCTTGGATGAACCATGGGGGCATCCCCAAACTTTGACCTTGCACTCTTCTTGACCACATATATCACCCTCTTATCTTAACCCTTGAAAACTTCCTTCACACCACACTCAAAGAATAATTCTCCTTAGAGGGTTAGTGAAAAAATCAAAACTCTATGGGTTCTGTAAGGGAACAAGTGCTATTGATACTTTTAAAGATTATCTGCAGCCACTGATGTTTCGTGAAGCAAAGAAGTCCACTTGACATCGCAAAAGAGCAAATGCAAGAAAAATTGTAGAATCTGTCAAAACCAGAACAGTCTGTAAAGACGAATTTTTTCGGGGCACTTACGTTGCTCAGATAGAAAAACTTAAAGACATAAAAATTTGTGGAATTAGCCGAGGAATAAGAAAAAGAAATTCCAGGTCATTCTGATTTTTCTGTGAATTATACGATTTTTTACGGTGGACAACAGAAATCTGTTTCCTGCGCAGAAATCCAAAAACCAACTCCAACTCTCATCAGAAACTTTACTTGGCACAACTAAAACATGAAAATAAAGATACAAAGGAGTTTCTACAGAAGTATACAACCCCTTTACTCAAAGAAAACATAGAAAAACAAAGCAAAAATAAAACCATGGGTTATCTCCCAAGAAGTGTTTTTCTTTAACGCCTTTTAGCTAGGCCCAGAAAAGTGGAATCAAGTGTTGTCAAGTGGAGGGGCATTCAAATCAAGATTTGGCAATTCCTTAATAATGCATTGTATTTTATCTAAGTGAGTTTCAGAGGCTCCTCTCTTAGAACTTTTAGGATTACTATTATCATCAAATAAATTCTCAAGAACAATCCAATCAAAATTCTTTTCTTGGGCTTCATGCAGCACTGTCAATTTAAAGGGGATTGGTATTTTATCCTCCTTTTCATTATTAGATTCAGTTTTTTTCAAGAGCACCAACAATATCTACACATGAGCCTAGCATATTGAAACGATCAAAGACTTTTCTAGCTTCTATAGCAACATCTCCAAATTCTTTAAGCATGGTTTCTAAGATAAAGTTCCTTTTCTCAACATCTTCAATGCTATTCAAGTTGAGGAACATATGTTGTAATATGGGATGAAGGTTAACAAACCTAACTTCTAACATGTGAACTAAAGAAGTTGCAGCAGTCTCATAATTTGGAGCAAGTTCTACTATGGATTTTTCCTCAAAATTATCATGCTTACTTAAATGATCGAAGAATTCTTTAATGGTATCCTTTCCAAGTATATAACCACTTCCTACTGGCAGATCTTCCAGAGTAAACTTAGGGAACAACATGATGAAAAGTAACAACGAGGTAACAAAAGTAACAACTAGAATAAGAACTAATTTTTTTGTGTTTTTTATAAAGAGAAGCAAACAAGACAAAATAAAATAAACTAAGCAAAAGAAAAACAAAGTAAAGAGATTGGAAGTGAGAGACTCCCCTTGCATAAATTATCATCCTTCCCGGCAACGGCGCCAGAAAACTTGATGGAGTCTAGATGCCCTCGTTGGTAACCCCTAGGAGAAAGGTTGTGAAGAGTGCAGCGGCAAGTTTTCCCTCAGATTAGAAATCAATGTTGAATCGACCAGTAGGAGGACAAGCAATCTCTTAAGGTTGATGCAGCTGAGGTGGAAGGACGCACTACTGGTTCAGCAGCAACATGGAACCTACACAACTCAATCAAATCACTTTCCCCCAGCGAAGTAGTGAGGTTGTCAATCTCACCGGTTTTGCTGAACACAAAGAGGTAAACGTATGGTGTGGAAAACAGTAGGAAAACAGTATGAAAGCAGTATGAAAGTAGTGGTGAAAGCAATGTGTGTATTATTAGTATGAGAAAATGGACCGGGGTCCACAGTTCACTAGTGGTGTCTCTCAGTGAAAGATAAATAACATGTGTGGTGAACAAATTACAGCTGGGAAATTGACAGAAATGAAGGTTGCACCGTAGTGCATATGCAATACATAAAGATTACTATGTGATTCATGCGGGCATTACAACAAGATACATAGACCGTCATCCAACTGCACTTAGGATTGATCCCATTGGGATTGATCTCAGATAAAGATTACTATGTGATTTATGACGTATCAGGTCCCCTTGGGATTGATCTCCACTTAGGCCAAAAGCCTAAGCTTGGGGGGAGGTATACCGACATCACACTCATTTATATATCATGTTTCTGTCGGTTCTTTGTATATCCATGTTTTTGTTTCATTTGTTTGCTTTCGTTTCTTTCGCTTCTTTCGTTTCTTTTTGTTTCTATCATTTTCTTCTTACTTTCAAAAACGCAAAAAGACCAAAAATATTTCTGTTGTTTCTCTTTATTTACTTCTTTGGTTTCTTTTGTTGGTTTGCTTTACCTTCTCGTTTCGGCTCAATATTCAAAAATCCAAAAAAAATGCCATGTTTGCTTGTTTCTTTCTGTTCTTGTTTTAATTCGCAAACCCAAAAATATTTGTTGTTCTTCTTTGGTTTTTTAAAGTTTGTTGCAGAGTTAATCGGTCTTCCGCGTCTCCATTGGAGCTTGGTTATCATTTTATATTATTAAATCCACACGAGTGAAGAGCAATAATGACGATTTACGACAATTCAAGTTGTGGTGAGAGGCTGGTATGAACTCTATTTGTTTTATTTTTGTACATATACTCATCCATGTGGACATGCTTATTTTGTTCGTGTAAGGTCTATGTTATTTAATTGATGCATTGTAGTTCGTGCTATCAAATGTTCAGTTCCAACTTATTAATATAAGATAACATGTCGTATAAATGTTTCCTTGCATTGTTTTATTCATAGAAGGGTATGACATTGTGGTATCTCCCTCTGATTGTTTCGCTTGAATCGGCCTGGAACATGCTCACGCATGCTATGACTGAAAACAAAAAGTCAATTAAGCCTCGATAATTTATTTTGCCTCGGAGTATTTGTATCACTTTTATGCCCCTGTTAATTTTGTTTTGTCGCAAGCATGATTATGACAGTTGTTGCTCTCTTGATTGTCGTTCCCCGTCTACTGCTAGCCTTCACCTGTACTGAGTATGAGCTGTACTCGTGCATCCAACTACCAAAATCCAAAGTTTTCCAAATGTGTCCACCATACCTACCTATATGTGGTATTTAACCGCCACTCCAAATTAAATTTCTCATGTGCTACCTTTAAAACCTTCGAAAAATTATTCATGTTTTGTGCCTCTGTTTTAGCTCATGAGGAAGTAAATAGAGAATCTTTATCTCACTTGTTGATTGGATTTCACACCCTGGACTACTGGCTTCATCCGCTTATCCAAATGATAGAAGAGCCGGCAGCGGGGTGCCCAGCCCCAAATTAATACAACAAATTCTCTTCACTATTTTCCCCCTGATTTATCAGTCAAAGCATAATTGTGTAAACAAAAGAGAAAGAAGGATGACCTTCTACCCAGATGCGTCCTTCTACGGGAGCCGTGATGCGCGTGTAACACACGTTCGTTGGGATACCCCAAGAGGAATGTATGAAGAGCACAATATCAAGTTTCCCTCAGAAAGAAACCAAGGTTGAATCGACCAGTAGGAGGAAGGAGTAACTTCAGAAGGTTGATGCAGCTGAGATGGCAAGGCGCACTATCGGTTCAGCAGCAACGTGGAACCTACACAACACAATCAAATCACTTTGCCCCAACAAGGCAGTGAGGTTTTCAATCTCACCGGTTTTGCTGAACACAAAGAAGTTAAACGTATGGTGTGGAAAACAGTATGAAAACAGTAGCAGTAGTGTGAAAATAGTGGAAACAGTGTGTGTATTATCAGTATGAGAAAAATGGACCGGGGTCCACAGTTCACTAGTGGCGTCTCTCCATAGAAGATAAATAACATGTGTGGTGAACAAATTACTATGTGATTCATGCGGGCATTACAACAAGGTACATAGACGTCATCCAACTGCATCTATGACTAATAATGCACCCTCCAAATATCATCCTAACAAACGTTGGTTATTAAGTTGCAACCAACAGATAATCGCAGTAAACAAAGTGTGTACTCTAAACAATGTAAACTAAGTAAACACCTTTGTTTTCTCCCTAATGGCAACAACACATCCTCCATCCATCATGTTTCTGTCTCTCGAGCACAAATGAAAAGGAGGCATGAACCCACTATCGAGCATAAATACTCCCTCTTGGAGTTACTAGCATCTACTTGGCCAGAGCATCTACTAATAACGGAGAGCATGCAAGATCATAAATAACATATGCATGAAGATAACATGATAGATTGATAATTAGAAGACATAGCATTCAACATTCATCGGATCCTACCAAACACAACATGTAGTATTACATAAAGATGATCTCGATCATGTAGGGCAGCTCACGAGATCTAAACATGAGGCAAAAAGTGGAGAAGACAACCATCTAGCTACTGATATGGACCCGTAGTCTAGGGATGAACTACTCACGCATCTCTTCGGAGGAGGGCATGGTGGTGCAGACCCCTCCGGCGATGATTTTCCCTCCTAGCAGGGTGCCAGGGAGAGCTCCAGAACCCTCCCGATCTCAGGATGACGATGACGGTGGCCTCGGGTGTTTTTCGGGGAAAAGTGGTATATCTCTAGGGTTCACGTATCGGGGGGATGATAACCCACAAGTATAGGGGATCGCAACAGTCTTCGAGGGAAGTAAAACCCAAATTTATTGATTCGACACAAGGGGAGCCAAAGAATATTGTGAGCCTTAACAAGTGAGTTGTCAATTCACCTGCACCTGAAAGTGGACTTGTTCGCAGTGGTTTGTAGTAACAGTTTTATAGTAGCACCAGTAGTGAAATAATAGCAGCAGTAGTGATTGAAGTAAAAGTGGGATTAAATATTGTAGGCATAGGGACGGATGTACGGGCGTTGCATGGATAAGATAGTTCATATAATAATCAATACATGGGCATTGCAGATAAATAAGATAAAACATCCAAGCACTAAGTAACCATAGGCATGTGTTCCGTAAATAGTTGTACGTTCTCACAATGAGAACTTGCACAACATCTTTTGTCCTACCAGCCTGTTTCAGTGGGGCCTCAAGGGAACTACTGGTAATTAAGGTGTTCCTTTTAATAGAACACCGGAGCACAGCATTAACACTCCGTGAACACATGTGATCCTCACAACACAGCCATCCCCTCCAGTTGTCCCAATTTCTGTCACTTTGGGGCCTCAGGTTCCGGACAATGATATGTGTAAACAACTTGCAGGTATGATCAAGAAACAATAATTATGATCGTGATTCAATAACATGTTTAGATCTGAGATCATGGCACTCAGGGCCAAAGTGACATGCATTAAGCATAACATGTTGCAACAATGTCAATAGCACTAATAGAGGATACTAGGCACTATGCCCTAACATTCACGACATTATTACATGAACAATCTCATCCAATCCCTACCATCCCCTTCAGCCTAGAGGGGGGAATTACTCACACATGGATGGGGAAACATGGATGGTCGATGGAGAGGCATTGGTGATGACGATGGCGATGATCTCCTCCAATTCCCCGTACCGGCAGGGTGCCAGAACGGAGTTTCTGAACCCCGAAAAAGGATTTGCGATGGCGGCGGAGCTAGGGACTTCTTTCTAGAAAACGATCAAACCCCCTCGGGTCTTTAGGTTTCGAGGCATAGTCGAAAGGGGAGTCCGAGGGGGTGCCCGAGGTGGGATCACCATGCCCAGGCGTGGGCCCACCTTGATCGCGCCTGGGGTGGTGAGGGCACCCCCTTGCCCCTCTCCGACTCATCTTCTGGCTCCGGGAGTCTTCGGGTAAAATATGGACTTTCCCTTCGTTTCCGGGTATTTTCTTAAAAGTTTATTTTCTGCGCAAAAACGAGACACCAAAGTAATTCTGCTGAAAACAGCGTTAGTCCGTGTTAGTTGCATTCAGAACTAACAAGTTTAGAGGGAAAACATCAGCAAAGTGTTCAGAAAAGTAGATACGTTTTTGACGTATCAGGGGATTATATAGGCGAAAGGGCGATGGCGGTGGACGTCCGAGGGGCCCACACCACCTCTAGGCGCGGCCGGGGGCGCGCCGCCCTATGGTGTGGCCCCCCTATGGGCCCTCTCCGAGCCTCTTCGGAACTCTATGGAACCTTCAGAAATTCTAAGACTTCCGGGCTTCGAATTTGTAACATCCCTGATTTTTGGAAAACTCAAAAATCACAAAAATTTGAAACTTTTTGTTTTCATGTTTAGTAAGTCACCAAAAACCAAATGAGATGCAAGAAACAAAAGAAAACAATGCATGTTCTAATGTTTTGGAAATGAAAATCCAATATACCTCTATTCCATAAACCCTAAAGCCATTTCAAAATAAATATTTCTACATAAATAAAATAATTCTTCTTAAGCAAACCCTTACACCAAACATGTTTTCAACCCAATTATGATCTTGAAAATATTTTTGATATATAAAAACTAGAGAATTGTTATCTCTAATATTTTTCTTCTTATCTCTAAAAAGGGTTTCACTATTATTGAAAACCCCAAAATAGATATAAGTTGGATCCTTGTTTTCCAAGTGTTATGTCAATCAACAAAATAATATAGTGCTATAGAAATAAATTGTTTATGAAAACAAGTAAGATACTTTGAGAAAACACTGTTTTCATTTGGGAAAACCTTTCTGCTTTTACTAAACCCCATTTTCCAAATTTATTAAATAATTCTCTATGTTTGAAATATAACAAAAGGATACTAATTGTGGTTTCACTAATATGTTGAATATATACAATATGAAAGTTCCTAAAAGGGTCTTAGAAAACAATAGTTGAACCATAGAAAATATTTCTAAAAATTGTTTTAATCATATAAAAATTAATGTTTTCTATTAAGTGACTATCATTGTTTCTTCATATTTTAAAATCATAAAATATGAAAACCATTAAAAATAATTTTGGAAAATTTCATTTGATCACATTGTTGTCTCTGATATTTTATTCAACCAATAATTTTCATTTATATAATTGATATTTTTAAAATGGCATTAATATGCTATTAGTGAAATCATTTTGATTTCAAAATATAAAATAGAAAAATAAGTGTAAATGATTTTCAAAAATGATATTTGACTTATATAATGTCTCTTTATTTTTATAAAACCCTTTCTCAAAATTAAATTTGATTTCCTATTAAAAATGCTATTAAGTCACTTTTAATGAATTATTCAAATTTCATAATTCAAAAATGTAATATGTTCAAAAGTTTTCAAAAATGGTATTGTTAGAAAGTATTTCAAATATTATGAATTTAGAATTTTGTTTCAAGTTAATTGAATTTATAAAACAGAAGATATAATTAAAACAAATAAACAGGAATAAAAGAAAAATCATTGATGACGTCATCAATGACGTCATCATCTTCTTCCTCGTTTGGAAACTGCCCCGAATGTTTCGGGTGGAATTTTTGCGCTTTGATTTCTCGCGATTAAAGCCATATTAAGTCCTTCCGTTTCTTCCCCTTAATAGCCCCAGCTCTCCTCCTCATTTCCCCTCTCCTCCCATCTTGTTTTGTGCCCCGAGGCCGGAGCAATCTCTCGCCGGAGTTGCACACTGCCGCCACCGTCATCTTCTGTTTCCGGCGACACCAAGGCAAGGAACCTCCCCCTCTTCGATCCCCTCCCCTCTCACTTCCCCTGCGCGTCTCCTTATACCCCGGTTTGATTTTATCGAGCAGCGGAGCACCACCCCCGACGGCCACCGACGCAGCCGCAACGCCGACCACCTCGCGTTGCGCATCCAGGAAGAAACAGAGGGCGCCGTGGCCACCAACACCTCCGCCGTGTCGCTCTGCATCTCCCAGTGGTCTCCATCGAGCTCAAGCACAACCGGAGCGCCGCATCGTCGTTTTCCGGTGAGCAGCACCACCGCGGCCACCATTTCCGGCGACCTAGCTCCGGTGAGACCCCTTCCCCTCTCTCTCTGACGTTCGATCTAAAATCAACGCACAGGATTAGATCTTCCCCGAAGGGGTACGCCACCGTTAGATCTGGATCTAACGATCCAGATCAAATCACTTAACCCAGTCAGCTGCCACATCAGCACACCCAGTCAGCATACAGTCAACAGAGCCAACCAATCGCAGGAAGCCACGTGGCCTAGTAATTTCTAGATTATTTCTCCCGGTAGAAATTTTGGCAGATTTGCAGAAAAGCCCCTACAACTTCAAATCATCATATCTTTTCAACCACTTAGCCAAATTTAGCAATCTTGGACTTTTTGAAATCACCAGAACATGTAGAATCTTTTAACACTGTCAAAATTCAAATTTGACAAACTTAAAATTGTTCAATTTCAAATATGCTTGTTTGATGAAATTTGGCATAATTCAAATTCTACAAATCCAAAAATTGTAAATAAAATATATTTGGAAACCTTAGGATGTGTACTTTCATATCCCCTGTCCCAAAATAATAATTGAACAAATTAAAATTGAATTTAGAATTTAGTTGTATATTTGAGTATTTTTGACATAGATTAATTTCTATAAATAATTTCAATATAGTTCCTTTTGCAAATTTGTTCCATTTGACAACCTTGAACCAGAAACAACCTTGCCCAACCATTTTGGACATCCTTGGACCATGGCCATGTGTTTTTGAACAAAAACCCAACATAGTGTTACATCCATTTTCACCATGACTTAGGAATTATTTTCAACTATTATTATTTGTTGTTGTGGCTATTTGGAGCCAAGACCAAATCCCTAAAATTACCAAGTAGTGAACCTCAAACACTAGCACCTTAGTATTCTATCTAATTCTCCACTTCCCCTATTCTTGCTTCAAGAAATCATCAAGTTAGCAAAATGGACATCAAGACTCAAGCACAAGAAGAAAACTTCATTCTCAACTTAGTGGAAACATGAAGAGCTACAAGGAAGATCAATGAAGAAGGTTTGAAGAAAATACTTGGACTCCACACCTAGAAGAAACTCAAGGAAGTACAAGTGTGAAGAAATTCAGAAGAAAGCATCTCCCTCTCTCTTTCTATCCTTCTTCTTAAATTTTCTTTCAAATTAACTTAGTGGTATTTGTGACCATCCCATACACAAACCAAGTAGTGAAGTGAAGATCATGAAGATTTATCAAGTACAAGAGGAACCTCACAACAAGGAGGAAACTACAATAGGAGCATGAAGATGAACTTCAAGAACACAAGCATGTGAAGACTTGGAGCCATCCACACAAGTTGAAGAGTAACAAGTTATTTTGTCCAACCATTGACCCAAATGGAAAACCCAAGACTTAGTAATATTTTCCCTTGGATGATTAAGTTGGTAGACCTACCCTAACGACAATGGAAAATACTAACATAATCAATCAAATATTTTTGAAGGTGAATATGACCAAGTGTTTGCATGTATTACTTTAGTTGAAGAAGTAATATGTTTATTCTTAGTGAACTCTTGGAACTTCCTTGACAAGTATGGTTATAATAAAGTTAGTTTTATACATAACTCAACCTAGCCCTTCCCAAGTAAACCATTGGAATTTCCTTAACAAGAATGAGACCACTAGAGAATGAATCTTTCAACTCAAACCTAGACCTTGTCCTAACCAACTTGGTTAAGCCCCTTTTGATATGTTAATTGCTATGTATGTTTTCCACACTTGTATGATTGTTTGATAGAATGTTTGTTTATTTTGTTATTGTGTTTTCAATGAATAGATTGTACGGAGAGCAACGATCTTTTGTGAAGAGAGTGTGATATCTTCACCAACTTCAACAAGGCAAGTAACACATCATCAACTACCCATTATTTTCTATATGCATAAGTTGATTTTGAGTAGTATGCATGATAGGAGATTTTTAATAAGTTATATTATGCTATGCTATTATCCTAGTAGTGTGTAGCCATCCTTATACCTTGTTATTTTGATGCCTTGGTACTTATTTAGATGCTTAGCCATGCTACAAAATTTGTTTTACTAGATGTTGAGGAAAAATTCTAAGTATAACTAATGAATGAACCACCTGGGTGGAAGTGGTAAGACTGGTTTATGTTGAGTGTTGCCTCAGGGCCCTTTTCTAAGGGTTATTCCACTTGAGGTTGTCACTTGCGGATGGCCACCCAGGAACAAAGAGATTACTATGTCCCTCTAAATCTAGTAGCTTCCCGTGCAGCCTTTTGACAATATGGGCTCTGTCTTGATCAATTAAGTTGTGAGGGTTCAACCCAGGCTTGACAAGCAGATGTAGCAAAATTATAGGTGGAACGGGTCTTGCCGGTGGGTTTGGACTTCTTCTTCTGAAAGATCTCGTCTCAATTCTCTCCTTTCCATGATGCACTCCGGGTGTATAGGATGTTTGGGCTAATTGAAGACAAAGGGTGAAAGTGCACAAACTCTGCAGAGTCAACAAACTAAGATCTTAGCCGTGTCCCCGGTTATGGACAACTATGAGCAGCTAGACAAGGATTGACGGAAGAATCTCATCATCAATTTCAATAAGTAAAATTTTGACCAAGTGAACAGTATTGTGGTGCTTGGATCTTAATCCAATGTTGCCACCCCTTTGAAAAGAAAAGTTTGTTTTACAAAAGAGATAGGACAAAACTGGCTTTATGCAAACTTAGCCAAAACTCCACTCAGCCAAATAAGCATGTAGTATTAGTCTTGCCATTTATATCCACCATAGTGTTACTTGCCAATACATTAAATTGTATTGACTCCCTTGTGGCTGCATATTCCATATTGCAGATATCTCTGAAGACGAGTGAGGATTTCGTTTAGGATCTCGAGACTATCGCCAACATGTTTTGCCTGTGGCACATGAAGAAGATGGGCTCAATGTTGTACTATGTTTTCTGCTGTATTTCTTTGTTTTCTGCTAGTCTTCTAAGACTATGCAAGTTGTAATACTATTTTGTAAAGACTGGATCATGCGATGTAATAGAATTTGATGCATTTGCATGATATTTCATTTTGTACTGTGGTGCTAGCAATTGATCCAGGGACTAGCACAATAACACATGTATTCCATCTCTATTAAAAGTTGGGATGCTACAAAATGGTATCAGAGCATTGTGTTGCCTGTAGGATTCGAGACCCTAAGTTTGGATTAGAATAGGAAAAGCCATAGGAATGAAAATATACTTTTTATTAACTACTCCACAAAAAAAATCTTTTATATCTTCATTTCTCCTCATACTCCTTTCCATGATACATTTCTAATGTATACTCTTATCTATAGATGACCAACATCATTGAATCACTCAAGAAAGGACCAATGATGACCATGACCCTGGAGTGTGACACTGATTTTCCAAGAGCATTGAAGGATCTCATGTTAATCATGGGATTTGAAGGACCAGCAGTCTATTGGGGTTTTCCCTACATTGATGAGGAAGATGATCTTGAATATTGGTGGGTGCAGATTCATCTGTACATGAACAAGGAGTACGACCACAAGAAGGGAGGAGATTGCATGCTTACCAACAAGGAGGTGCATTTGACATTCTTTGATTCAGCAAGAAGTGATGCATGGAGGGCTATTGAAGAACTTACTGAGAGACTCAAGTGGAGACTTCACAACACTAAGAAGATTCTCAAGGAAGCCGAAGAAGAGATCAACACTCTTGAAAAAGAGATTACAATGTACAAGAACGCAGAGATCATTGTGAAGACTGAGTATTGAAGACCTATCATGAGGAATAAAGCAAGAAAGTTGTTACCCTGCCTTGAACAGTAGACCACCATGAGATGTAACAAAGTTGTGAGACACGAAACACGATTAGAGTATTGATCATACTAATGAGTGTGGTATGACAATACTAGATGTTTTCCTAAAACTAGGTTGTTTGGTGTGATGAATGTGTTGCTATATGTTTGTTATGTGTTGTTTGTAAGATGAGTTTCCTTGATCTGCTGTGTTTGGATAGGAACCTTCTTAGATCCTTTCTAACCTCTACTCATCTTCCCTAAAACCTCAAAACAGATGTCTAGCCAGAATGCCAACAACCCGGAGAACTCAATAGCAATGCAGATGCTACTAGAAGCTCAAACTCAGCTGATACAACTGATGACCCAGAACCAAGCAAACAACCCCAATATGGAGTTAACACCAGGAATGCAACAAGTGTTAGATACCCAATCCCAGATAGTGCATATGATGTCCCAAAACATGACCAATAGTGGAAACCATCAACCCTTGGTAGCTAGGAATAACCAGGAGACAGAAGAAGAAATGTTTTCAACACTCAAAGCCTGCAAAGCTTGTGGAGAGATAGGACACTATTCCAAAGATTGTCCAGATGAGTGGCCCCATGGTGATGTAAACAACTCAATTGAAGGATACTTCACTCAAGTTACTTGTTTTATGTGTGAAGGGACAACACATGTTCCGACACAATGTCCACTTTACCCCATGGTACAACAAGTTGGACAACAAGCCAAAATGGAAATGCTTAGTGCAATCCAAGAGAACTTAGGAAAACCAGAAGTGAAGGGAAAACACAAGTTGGATACTTTTCAGATGGACCATGTCAAGATGTATACTGGAGCCAAGACTACACCACCTCCATATTCATCCAAACACTCCACCAAGAATTGCTATTCTTGTGAAGAAGATGGACATTTGTCTAGAAATTGTCCCAACAAGAAGCCCAGACCTTCAACCAACATAGTTGAGTATACTGGGCAGCAGTATGAAGATATGATGGCCAATTTAACTCCACCAAGGAAGAAGAAGAAACTTCAGAAGAACCCCAATCCTGTCTATAGAGACATCAGCCAAGTGACTTGCTTCAAATGCAGAGATAAAGGACACTATGCAAATGGATGCCCTCAAAGGGAGAAGGAAGGAAACATGACTTTCTGAAAGAAGGAATCTTAGGCAAAGTTTCATGTTGAAAATAAATTTATTTTCCCTAGGAGTTCTTCCAGTATAATAAACCACAATGAATGTCTGAGAAATGTGTTCCCATTATAATGAGATGATGTTGTGAAATCCTCTCAACTTGATCTTTTGATTGACCCAAAGAGTGACCCCTCAGTGTCAAAGGTAGTTCAACAGACCTATGTTGGTCTACACCTCTACCACAGAGGAAAGATCTACTCAAGCTAATTTAGAATCAATCTACACTCCAATCTAATGAAAATACCCACAAAAGTTTCTTTTAAGGGTGGTAGCCCACCCAGTTGTTTTGGAATCCAATTACCCAAATCTTTCTTTCTAACCTTCCCAAATCTCGGGACGAGATTTCTTTTAAGGGTGGTAGTCTGTAACATCCCTGATTTTTGGAAAACTCAAAAATCACAAAAAATTTGAAACTTTTTGTTTTCATGTTTAGTAAGTCACCAAAAACCAAATGAGATGCAAGAAACAAAAGAAAACAATGCATGTTCTAATGTTTTGGAAATGAAAATCCAATATACCTCTATTCCATAAACCCTAAAGCCATTTCAAAATAAATATTTCTACATACATAAAATAATTCTTCTTAAGCAAACCCTTACACCAAACATGTTTTCAACCCAATTATGATCTTGAAAATATTTTTGATATATAAAAACTAGAGAATTGTTATCTCTAATATTTTTCCTCTTATCTCTAAAAAGGGTTTCACTATTATTGAAAACCCCAAAATAGATATAAGTTGGATCCTTGTTTTCCAAGTGTTATGTCAATCAACAAAATAATATAGTGCTATAGAAATAAATTGTTTATGAAAACAAGTAAGATACTTTGAGAAAACACTGTTTTCATTTGGGAACACCTTTCTGCTTTTACTAAACCCCATTTTCCAAATTTATTAAATAATTCTCTATGTTTGAAATATAACAAAAGGATACTAATTGTGGTTTCACTAATATGTTGAATATATACAATATGAAAGTTCCTAAAAGGGTCTTAGAAAACAATAGTTGAACCATAGAAAATATTTCTAAAAATTGTTTTAATCATATAAAAATTAATGTTTTCTATTAAGTGACTATCATTGTTTCTTCATATTTTAAAATCATAAAATATGAAAACCATTAAAAATAATTTTGGAAAATTTCATTTGATCACATTGTTGTCTCTGATATTTTATTCAACCAATAATTTTCATTTATATAATTGATATTTTTAAAATGGCATTAATATGCTATTAGTGAAATCATTTTGATTTCAAAATATAAAATAGAAAAATAAGTGTAAATGATTTTCAAAAATGATATTTGACTTATATAATGTCTCTTTATTTTTATAAAACCCTTTCTCAAAATTAAATTTGATTTCCTATTAAAAATGCTATTAAGTCACTTTTAATGAATTATTCAAATTTCATAATTCAAAAATGTAATATGTTCAAAAGTTTTCAAAAATGGTATTGTTAGAAAGTATTTCAAATATTATGAATTTAGAATTTTGTTTCAAGTTAATTGAATTTATAAAACAGAAGATATAATTAAAACAAATAAACAGGAATAAAAGAAAAATCATTGATGACGTCATCAATGACGTCATCATCTTCTTCCTCGTTTGGAAACTGCCCCGAATGTTTCGGGTGGAATTTTTGCGCTTTGATTTCTCGCGATTAAAGCCATATTAAGTCCTCCCGTTTCTTCCCCTTAATAGCCCCAGCTCTCCTCCTCATTTCCCCTCTCCTCCCATCTTGTTTTGTGCCCCGAGGCCGGAGCAATCTCTCGCCGGAGTTGCACACTGCCGCCACCGTCATCTTCTGTTTCCGGCGACACCAAGGCAACGAACCTCCCCCTCTTCGATCCCCTCCCCTCTCACTTCCCCTGCGCGTCTCCTTATACCCCGGTTTGATTTTATCGAGCAGCGGAGCACCACCCCCGACGGCCACCGACGCAGCCGCAACGCCGACCACCTCGCGCTGCGCATCCAGGAAGAAACAGAGGGCGCCGTGGCCACCAACACCTCCGCCGTGTCGCTCTGCATCTCCCAGTGGTCTCCATCGAGCTCGAGCACAACCGGAGCGCCGCATCGTCGTTTTCCGGTGAGCAGCACCACCGCGGCCACCATTTCCGGCGACCTAGCTCCGGTGAGACCCCTTCCCCTCTCTCTCTGACGTTCGATCTAAAATCAACGCACAGGATTAGATCTTCCCCGAAGGGGTACGCCACCGTTAGATCTGGATCTAACGATCCAGATCAAATCACTTAACCCAGTCAGCTGCCACATCAGCACACCCAGTCAGCATACAGTCAACAGAGCCAACCAATCGCAGGAAGCCACGTGGCCTAGTAATTTCTAGATTATTTCTCCCGGTAGAAATTTTGGCAGATTTGCAGAAAAGCCCCTACAACTTCAAATCATCATATCTTTTCAACCACTTAGCCAAATTTAGCAATCTTGGACTTTTTGAAATCACCAGAACATGTAGAATCTCTTAACACTGTCAAAATTCAAATTTGACAAACTTAAAATTGTTCAATTTCAAATATGCTTGTTTGATGAAATTTGGCATAATTCAAATTCTACAAATCCAAAAATTGTAAATAAAATATATTTGGAAACCTTAGGATGTGTACTTTCATATCCCCTGTCCCAAAATAATAATTGAACAAATTAAAATTGAATTTAGAATTTAGTTGTCTATTTGAGTATTTTTGACATAGATTAATTTCTATAAATAATTTCAATATAGTTCCTTTTGCAAATTTGTTCCATTTGACAACCTTGAACCAGAAACAACCTTGCCCAACCATTTTGGACATCCTTGGACTATGGCCATGTGTTTTTGAACAAAAACCCAACATAGTGTTACATCCATTTTCACCATGACTTAGGAATTATTTTCAACTATTATTATTTGTTGTTGTGGCTATTTGGAGCCAAGACCAAGTCCCTAAAATTACCAAGTAGTGAACCTCAAACACTAGCACCTTAGTATTCTATCTACTTCTCCACTTCCCCTATTCTTGCTTCAAGAAATCATCAAGTTAGCAAAATGGACATCAAGACTCAAGCACAAGAAGAAAACTTCATTCTCAACTTAGTGGAAACATGAAGAGCTACAAGGAAGATCAATGAAGAAGGTTTGAAGAAAATACTTGGACTCCACACCTAGAAGAAACTCAAGGAAGTACAAGTGTGAAGAAATTCAGAAGAAAGCATCTCCCTCTCTCTTTCTATCCTTCTTCTTAAATTTTCTTTCAAATTAACTTAGTGGTATTTGTGACCATCCCATACACAAACCAAGTAGTGAAGTGAAGATCATGAAGATTTATCAAGTACAAGAGGAACCTCACAACAAGGAGGAAACTACAATAGGAGCATGAAGATGAACTTCAAGAACACAAGCATGTGAAGACTAACAAGTTATTTTGTCCAACCATTGACCCAAATGGAAAACCCAAGACTTAGTAATATTTTCCCTTGGATGATTAAGTTGGTAGACCTACCCTAACGACAATGGAAAATACTAACATAATCACTCAAATATTTTTGAAGGTGAATATGACCAAGTGTTTGCATGTATTACTTTAGTTGAAGAAGTAATATGTTTATTCTTAGTGAACTCTTGGAACTTCCTTGACAAGTATGGTTATAATAAAGTTAGTTTTATACATAACTCAACCTAGCCCTTCCCAAGTAAACCATTGGAATTTCCTTAACAAGAATGAGACCACTAGAGAATGAATCTTTCAACTCAAACCTAGACCTTGTCCTAACCAACTTGGTTAAGCCCCTTTTGATATGTTAATTGCTATGTATGTTTTCCACACTTGTATGATTGTTTGATAGAATGTTTATTTATTTTGTTATTGTGTTTTCAATGAATAGATTGTACGGAGAGCAACGATCTTTTGTGAAGAGAGTGTGATATCTTCACCAACTTCAACAAGGCAAGTAACACATCATCAACTACCCATTATTTTCTATATGCATAAGTTGATTTTGAGTAGTATGCATGATAGGAGATTTTTAATAAGTTATATTATGCTATGCTATTATCCTAGTAGTGTGTAGCCATCCTTATACCTTGTTATTTTGATGCCTTGGTACTTATTTAGATGCTTAGCCATGCTACAAAATTTGTTTTACTAGATGTTGAGGAAAAATTCTAAGTATAACTAATGAATGAACCACCTGGGTGGAAGTGGTAAGACTGGTTTATGTTGAGTGTTGCCTCAGGGCCCTTTTCTAAGGGTTATTCCACTTGAGGTTGTCACTTGCGGATGGCCACCCAGGAACAAAGAGATTACTATGTCCCTCTAAATCTAGTAGCTTCCCGTGCAGCCTTTTGACAATATGGGCTCTGTCTTGATCAATTAAGTTGTGAGGGTTCAGCCCAGGCTTGACAAGCAGATGTAGCAAAATTATAGGTGGAACGGGTCTTGCCGGTGGGTTTGGACTTCTTCTTCTGAAAGATCTCGTCTCAATTCTCTCCTTTCCATGATGCACTCCGGGTGTATAGGATGTTTGGGCTAATTGAAGACAAAGGGTGAAAGTGCACAAACTCTGCAGAGTCAACAAACTAAGATCTTAGCCGTGTCCCCGGTTATGGACAACTATGAGCAGCTAGACAAGGATTGACGGAAGAATCTCATCATCAATTTCAATAAGTAAAATTTTGACCAAGTGAACAGTATTGTGGTGCTTGGATCTTAATCCAATGTTGCCACCCCTTTGAAAAGAAAAGTTTGTTTTACAAAAGAGATAGGACAAAACTGGCTTTATGCAAACTTAGCCAAAACTCCACTCAGCCAAATAAGCATGTAGTATTAGTCTTGCCATTTATATCCACCATAGTGTTACTTGCCAATACATTAAATTGTATTGACTCCCTTGTGGCTGCATATTCCATATTGCAGATATCTCTGAAGACGAGTGAGGATTTCGTTTAGGATCTCGAGACTATCGCCAACATGTTTTGCCTGTGGCACATGAAGAAGATGGGCTCAATGTTGTACTATGTTTTCCGCTGTATTTCTTTGTTTTCTGCTAGTCTTCTAAGACTATGCAAGTTGTAATACTATTTTGTAAAGACTGGACCATGCGATGTAATAGAATTTGATGCATTTGCATGATATTTCATTTTGTACTGTGGTGCTAGCAATTGATCCAGGGACTAGCACAATAACACAGGTATTCCATCTCTATTAAAAGTTGGGATGCTACAGAATTTTCCAATTCCGAGAATATTTTCAGGACAACTTTTCTGAAACTAAAAATAGCAGAAAACAGGGAACTCGCTCTGTGGCATCTTGTCAATAGGTTAGTCCCGAAAATTGATAAAAATTATATAAAGTGTATAACAAAGATGTAGGAAATAACATGAAAACAACATGGAACATCAGAAATTAAGGATACGTTTATGACGTATCAACATCCCCAACCTTAGTTCCTACTCGTCCTCGAGTAGGTAAATGATAAAAACACATAATTTATGAGGTGACATGCTACCAACATAAACTTGATCATCAATATTGTAAAAGCATATGTAAGCTGAGATCATAGTACTTTGAACACAAGCATGATAGATATAATTATAGCAATAAAACATAGCAATCACTTTGCATCATGAGAAGTAACACAAATAAAAGATCATGAATAATAATGCACTCGAAAGATATACGTTTGTTTCAAGCATATAGATAACATAGCAAAGTGATATTTCGCTTGTCCTTAAGAGTGGGGAAAAACATCAATGCCAGGAAACCTTCAAAGTTTAAGAGGAAGACTAGAACAAATAATTTGAGAACAAACAATAACACATTATGAATCAATTAACAATGTTTCTGGGACAAATGCACATTAAACTCGGAATGGAAACTATGCTCTTTCAACTGTGCATAAAGTTATAAGATGGAGACTCAACATAAAAGTAAAAGAAAGGCCCTTCGCAGAGGGAACCAGGGATTAACTCATGTGCTAGAGCTTTTTATTTTATTAAATAGAAGGTATTGAAAACATTTTTAGAGAGGTGTATCCTTATGGCAACGAATGGTAAACAGAAAATACAGTACGTCACAAGCCAACTAGACTTCACAAGAGAGGCTCCCATGGAAGGATGCAACTGGTGTAGAAGGTCATCCCTCTTCCTCTTTTGTTTACACAATTATGCTTTAACTAAAAAATCAGGGGCAAAAATAGTGAAGAGAATTTTTTTGTATTAATTTGGGGCTGGGCACCCCGCTGCCAGCTCTTCTATCAATTGGATAAGCGGATGAAGCCACTACTCTAGGGTGTGAAAGTCCAATCAACAAGAAAGATAAATATTATCTATTTACGTCCTCATGAGCTAAAGCAGGAACACAAAACAGGAGTAATTTTGAAAGTTTTAAAGGTAACACATGAGCAATTTACTTTGGAGTGGAAGTTAAATACCACATGTAGGTAGGTATGATGTACACATTTGGCAAACTTTAGTTTTTGGGAGTTGGATGCGCAAGTAGAGCTCATACTCAGTACAGGTGGAGGCTAGCAAAAGACTGGGAGGGACAAATCAAGAGAGCAATAATGGCCATAATCATGCATGGCGACAAAAACATCATTAACCAAAGCATAAGTGGTACCCCGAGTTCAAAAACTAAATGATCATAGAGGCTATAAGTGACTGGTTTGTAGTCATAAACATGGTGTAAGCATGCGCCAAATCAACCAAATAAAACATTCAAAGGAGAACACCACGAATTTATGCCTCAATATGACAAGAACAACTCAAGATTCCTTCAATGGCACATTAAACACTCTCAGCTATTTGATACAAATCATGATACTAAATAACCACTAGGCTTTAGAATTAAAATAACATCTAGCATGATATGAAAAATTCTATCCACAGTTTGTACAAGCTTCTATTTGCATCGTTATAAATTCTACTACATGCAGCAGTTTCTTTTCCCAACAAGCACCATACAAAATATGTTTTAACAAAAACTCTCTAAATGATACAACAAGCAAACATGAGAGTACTCACATAACAATACTAAAACTAACATATCTGAATAAGAGATGCAATGAACACAAGAGCTAAACATGAATTTTGCAACAGCTAGAAGAAAAACTAAGAATACGAGCATAACGTGTATTCAAATGAAAGAGCGGAGCGTGTCTATCTCCCAAACAAGGATCATAGGTTGCAATGATGTTTGTTGCAGCAAGGAAAACAAAAGAAAACAAAATAAAACAAAAGAAAAACAAATAGACGCTCCAAGTAGATTTCATGTGATGTGACCAAATAAAAATATAGTTTCACTAGAAGTGACCTGATAAATTGTAGATGAAGAAGGGGATGCCCAAGGCATACCCAAGCTTAGATGCTTGAGTCTTCTTAAAATTTTCTGGGATGAACCACGGGGGAATCCCCAAGCTTTGACCTTGCACTCTTCTTGATCACATTATATCACCCTCTTCCCTTGACCCTTGAAAACTTCCTTCACACCACACTCAAAGAGTAATTCGCATTAGAGGGTTAGTGCAAAAATAAAAAAATCCATGGGTTATGTACGGGAACAAGTGCTATTGATACTTTTAAACATTAGGTACAGCCACTGATGTTTCGTGAAGCAAAGAAATCCACTTGATATCGTAAAAGAGCAAATGCAAGAAAATGGCAGAATCTGCCAAAACCATAACAGTATGTAAAGAAAAACAATTTCGGGGCCCTTACGTTGCTAAAATCGAAAAAATTAAGGAAAAAAAGTTGCAGAATTAGCTGAGGAATAAGCACAAAAAATTTCAGGTCATTCTGATCTTTTTGTATTTTTCACGATTTTTTACGGTGGACAACACAGATTTGTTTCTTGTGCAGAAATCCAAAACCAACTCCAACTCTCGTCAGAAAATTTACTTGGCACAACTAAAACATGAAAATAAATATACAAAGGAGTTGCTAAAAAGTATAAAACCCCTTGAATCAAAGAAAACGGAGAAAAACAAAGCCAAAATAAAACCATGTGTTCTCTCCCAAGAAGTGCTTTTCTTTAACGCCTTTTAGCTAGGTCCAGAAAAGTGGATTCACGTGTTTTCAAACGGAGAAGATGATCACATAAGAAATATGAATTAAGCTAAAGAGAGCATCAAGAAGAAAGAATAAAACAAATTTAAGTCTAACCCACTTCCTATGCATAGGAATCTTGTAAAGAGATAAATAAAGAAGCTCAAACTAGAAATCATGGGAAGGTAGAACAAGAGAAATTTCAAAACTTTCGACACAAACAGAGGTGTTTTAGTAACATGAAAATTCCTACAACCATCTTTTCCTCTCTCATAATAATTTTCAGTAGCGTCATGAACAAACTCGACAACATAATTGTCACATAAAGCATGTTTGTCATGGTCTAAAAGCACATAATTCATATTAAGTTCCAAAATCGTGGGATCATAATTTAAAGTCAGCTCCTCTTTTTTACCACTTTTAGCAATAGCAAAACAAGATAATTGGTCACTCTTAAAAGGTATGTGACACATTATAGAAATCCTATTTTCAGTAGCATTATGATTTATAACATCAAGTAACATAGGACCATCATCAAGAGCATTATCATATAAATTTTCTAAACAAACTTCCTCATTATCGTGCATATCAATAGTTGGAATAAATAGAGGATTATCATAGGATTTATCCAAGTATCATGGATTATCATAAATAAACAGTAGAAATATCATTCTCAAAAGTTACATTCATAGTCGTATCAAGGTCACATGTATAGCAAGTATCAAATTCATCAAAACGGGATATTTCAAAAGAATCAATAGGATCATCACTTTCATCAAATAATGATGAGTTAAAGAGTTACTCTCATTGGGAGGTAGACATGGATATCTCCATTATTACTCCTCTTGATCATCACTCTCCTCCTCTTTTTCATCCAATGGGCTTCCAGATTCAGCAGTTTCTTCTTTCATAGGTTCATGCAAGGCATTAGTCTCTCCCTTTGGGGGAGATAATTGATTAAGATATTGAAGTATGTAGTAATTACAATCCTTGTAATTATCAAAGAAATATTCAAGTATATCATAAATGTCATATTTATAAGGTGCATCATCAATATTTTCAAGAAAATAAGCAATTTCGAATGCACCCTTCCAAGCAATAAATTCCTCAGTTTGTTCCACATCATCAAAGTCATAATTTCCCTTAACATAAGACTATATGGTAACATCATCATTATACTCACATTGAAAAGGGAGGTGCTTATACCTCGTACAGCAGCAAGATTTATCAAAGTAATAAGTAACATTATAAGTAGAGCACAAGTTTTTAGCATAGTCATGCAATTTATTAATTTTCTCCCATAAGTGTATCCCTTTTTGTGATAAGTGGTGTTCCTTATAATATTTTTGTTGTTCATCTGTGAACCCACCTTGCCTATAAGATCTAGTTCCAAAGACATCAAACATTGCTAGCAAGCAAGTAACAAGCAAAACAATAACAAAGTAAAAATGATTGGAGGTGAGAGACTCCCCTTGAAGAAATTCTCTTCCTCCCCGGCAACGGCGCTAGAAATTAGCTTGATGCACGTGTAACACATGTTCGTTGGGAGACCCCAAGAGGAAGGTATGAAGAGCACAGTAGCAAGTTTCCCTCAGAAAGAAACCACGGTTGAATCGACCAGTAGGAGGAAGGAATAACTTAAACACATCCTCCATCCGTCACGTTTCTGTCACTCGAGCACAGATGCAAAGGAGGCATGAACCCACTATCGAGCATAAATACTCCCTCTTGGGGTTACTAGCATCTACTTGGCCAGAGCATCTACAAATAATGGAGAGCATGCAAGATCATAAATAACATATGCATGAAGATAACATGATAGATTGATAATTAGAAGACATAACATTCAGCATTCATCGGATCCCAGCAAACACAACATGTATCATTACACAAAAATGATCTTGATCATGTAGGGAAGCTCACGAGATCTAAACATGAGGCATAAAGTGGAGAAGACAACCATCTAGCTACTGCTATGGACCTAGTCCAAGGATGAACTACTCACGCATCACTTCGGAGGAGGGCATGGTGGTGTAGACCCCTCCGGTGATGAATTTCCCTCCCGGCAGGGTACCAAGGAGAGCTCCAGAACCCTCCCGGTCTTGGGGTGACGATGACGGCGGCCTCAGGTGTTTTTCAGGGAAAAGTGGTATATCTCTAGGGTTCACGTATCGAGGGGATTATATAGGCAAAAGGGCGATGGCGGTGGACAGCCGAGGGGCCCACACCACCCCTAGACGTGGCCAGGGGCGCGCCTCCCTATGGTGTGGCCCCCCTGTGGCCCCTCTCCGGGCCTCTTCAGAACTCTGTGGAACCTTCGGGAATTATAAGACTTCCGGGCTTTGAATTTTCCAATTCCGAGAATATTTCCAGAACAACTTTTCTGAAACTAAAAACAACAAAAAACAGGGAACTGGCTCTGTGGCATCTTGTCAATAGGTTAGTCCAAGAAATCGATAAAAGCGATATAAAGTGTATAGCAAACATGTAGGAAATAACATGAAAACAACATGGAACATCAGAAATTAAGGATACATTTATGACGTATCAATCCGCTCTTGTGAAGTCTAGTTGTCTTGTGACGTACTATATTGTCTGTTTACCATTCGTTGACATAAGCATACACCTCTGTACAAAATGTTTTCAATACCTCGGTTTAATAAAATAAAAGGCTCTAGCACATGAGTTAATCCCGCTCCCCTCTGTGAAGGGCCTTTCTTTTATTTATTTTTATGTTGAGTGTTCACCTTCTCACTTTATGCACCTTCTTGAGAGCATGGCTGTCATTCTTAATGTAATGTGCTTGTCCCAAAAACACGGTTGATTGTGGTATAACTTTGATGCTTGTATTTTTTATATCTTTATTTCTAGTCTTCATTTGAACTTCAGAGGTGCCCTAGCATTTATGTTTTGCTTCATTATTAAGGGAAAGCGAGTAAACTTTATCATACCCTGTTATGAGCACTGCAATCCTGCAGATTGATATACTTCATGTTGTTTATCATTAGTTTGTTGGTATCTCTTCATGGTTTGCATAACTGCTAGGTGAATTTTATTTTGCATACATCTTATTCTGAATTGCCTTAGCACTTGATCATATAGTGAGTATATTTACATCATATGAAACAAATGTGTTCGTAAAAGTTCTTTTATCGCACTCAGTTGTCACTAAATTGCTTGAGGACAAGCAATAAGCTAAGCTTGGGGGAGTTGATACATCCAAAACGTATCTCCTTTTCTGAACACTTTTGCTATTGTTTGCCTCTAAACTTGTGAGTTTTGGATTCTACTAACACGAATTAACGTTGTTTCCAGCAGAATTACCCTGGCGTCTTATTTTTGTGCAGAAAAATCAACTTTCAGGAAATTGCCCGAAAAAGATCACATTGAGCTTATATAACCAGAAGACCCCGCGAGCTAGAGGGAGACCTGGAGGGGGGCAAGGAGTGGCCCAGACCACCCCTGTGATCCCCCCAGGCCGCGCCACCTGGTGGTGTGGGGGCCACAACCACCCGCTCGGGCTCCACTTTCGACTACATATGCCCCTTTACCCTAAAATACGAGGGGGTTCGTCATATTCCACATAAACACATCAGAGCGCCACCACTACCCCGAAACTCAACTCGGGGATCAGAAGTTCCTATTCTGGCGCCCTGCCGGGACGGGGATTCGGAGGAGATCATCGCCATCGACACCGCCACCTCTTCTCCATCAACCATCCATGATTCCCCCGTCCATGTGTGAGTAAACACCGCTATAGGCTGAGAGAGGTGGAAGGGATTGGATGAGATCGATCATGTAATAATGCCAGATTGTTAAGGCAGAGTGCCTAGTATCCACCGTTAGTGTTTTCTACCATTGTTGCAACTTGTTTTGCTTAATGCTTGTCACTTTGGGCCCAAGTGCCATGATATTAGATCTTAACATGTTATTTTTTCGTGAGTATAATTATGTTTCTTGATCATATCTCCAAGTTGTTTACACATGTCATTGTCCGGAACCCGAGGCCCCAAAGTGACAAAAATTGGGACAACCGGAGGGGATGGTTATGATGTCAGGATCACGTGTGTTCATGGAGTCTTAATGCTTTGCTCTGGTGCTTTATTAAAAGGAGCACCTTAATTACCAGTTGTTTTCCTTGAGGCTCCGCTGCAAACGGGCTGGTAGGACAAAAGATGTTGTGCATGTTTCTCATTGCGAGTACGTATGACTATATTGGAACACATGCCTATGGTTTTCCTAGAATTTGGATGCTTTATTATTATTATCTGCAATGCCCATGTTTAGATTATTACATGACCTATATTAACCATGCAATGCTTGTTCATCCATTCCCTTTGCCTATGGTACTTTCATCCTGCTATTTCCCGCAATTTCTACTGTTGTTGTTATTTTATTCCTTCTCTTATTTTACTACTAGTGCTGCTATAAAATTATTACCACTGATAAACTGTTGCGAGAAAGTCTACTTTCAGGTGCAGCTGAATTGACAACTCAGTTGTTAAGGCTTATAAATATTCTTTGGCTCCCCTTGTGTCGAATCAATAAATTTGGGTTTTACTTCCCTCGAAGACTGTTGCAATCCCCTATACTTGTGAGTCATCACCCCACCCTAGGCCGCACCCGGTGGGCCCCTGGAGCCCCTCACCACCGCCTCTCGACGCCTCTTTGCCTATAAATTGCCTTTAACCCTAAAAACATCGGGGAGAAAGTTATTTTCCATGAAACTTATAGAGAGGCGCCGTCACCTCGAAAGCCCAATCTAGGGCTTCTGCAGCTCTATCCCGGCACCCTGATGGAGAGGGGAATCGTCATTGGAGGACTCTACATCGCCATGATCACCTTCAGACATATGCGTGGGTAGTTCATCTCGGTACTACGGGTCCATAGCGGTAGCTAAATGGTTGTTCTCTCCCCTATGCCTCCATGTTTAGGGTCTCGTGAGCTGCCTCACATGATCGATACCAGCGTTATGTAATTGTACATGTTGTGTTTGTTGGGATCCGGTGAACCATGAGAATATGATTATTTTGCTCATGTCAATCTAAGATGCTTTACTTATATTCGTAGAGATTTTTAATATTGTCTTGTAATGCTCTCTGGTGTTTATGATTACCTTGGCCACAAAGTTGTTTTCACCGCTAAGAGAGGGTTTATATGCTAGATGGTAGGTTCATGCCTCCCTTACATCTGTGCTCGAATGACGGAAATGTGACAGATGGGGGATGTGTTGTTGCTACTAGGGAGAAAAAAACAGTGCTCTTGTCTACGGACGAGGACCACTGATTACATTATGTATTGTTCTTAATGCATTTGTCTATTGCACACAAAGCAACCACTTATTTGCTGAAACTTAACGCCAGAGAGATTTGCTGGATAGTTTTCTCGAGGTGGACTTTCATATATGGATGCATGCTGGATAGCGGTCCATATGCCTTGACGTAATGCCTAAAATGTTAGAACTGGTGAATTATATCTCGTGATAATAGTATTGTTATACGTTCATGATTTTTCAATTTACCATTTGTAATTTGTTCACCCAACATGTTTGTTTTCTTTGGAGACACACCACCACTAAACCTATGGCCCTCGGTCCTATTTTCCTCATATTTGAAACCTTCTTTAAAGAACTTCCATAATTGTTTCCTTGATGTTCCGTTTTTACTTTTATTACTTTTCAAGACTCTATATGTTTAATTGATTAATTCTATAGTTTTCAGCAAGACTCGAAGATTGACAACCTTCCAAAAATTTGGGGCAAGACAGAGTTTCTGTTTGTGTGTAGGTTCCACGCTTGTTGACACGCCAGACAAAAAGCAACCTTCTCCACTAGTACAAAGTCCTACTGGTTCGATACACCTTGGTTCCACAACTGGGGAAAATTTCCGCTGGACTACATCATACCTTCCGCTTGGGGTCTCCCAACGAGCGTGTGATAACGTTAGAAACAAGTATTTTTTTTCTGGCGCCATTGCTGGGGACTTCTAGCTTGCTGCAAGGAGAGTCTCACACTTCCACTCTCTTTATTTTGTTTTGTTCTTTCTTAGTTTACTTTTGTTTAGTCTTGTTTTATCTTTATCAAAACCCCTAAAAAAATAGTTCTCTAGTCTCTTGTCTTTTACTTGCTTTAATGTTTTTGCTGTCGATGAACCTACTAGAACCTCTATGTTAACGGAGGCTAGATAATATATATAAAGTATAAAGAATCAAAAGAGGGTAATATTTTGAGAGCTATGTTAAAGAAGTTGAATGAGATTGTTAAACTTTTACTTGAACTTCATGAAATAAATTTTTACTCGGAACAACATGACAGACATTTCAAATTCTAGTGTCGCTTTAGTAAAGAACCTTTAATTGCAACCTACAATGGGGTTAATTATACTCATCTGGAGCTGAACAAGTAGAACAATTTATTACATTTATGGCAGCTTCTGAGATAGATTCCTTCATGGCTGAGAATTATGAAACGTGCATTGCTTCAAAAGGACTTAAATTTAGAAGATATTTAATTCTTCATTATTGTCTAGAAAATTTCACCAATAATGAGTATATTATTGATTATAAAGAGGTCCTCCTTTCCTCACAAGAGGATACTCACATTTTGCAGGAGCCTACGAAGAAGAAATTGATGAAACTGGAAGCTCATGGGATGAAAAATAGAAGGAGAGTGATGATCAAAAGGAGTAGCTACCCATGCCTACCTTCTAATAAGAGTAACTCTTTAACTCATACAGTACCTGATTTCCCTCCATGCTTCCCAAAGGAGGATGAGTGCCAGATGAATGTGATGGTCCTATGGATTCTTATGAAATACCCATGATTGATGAAATTTATACTTGTTACAGAGGTAACAACCTCCAAGACATAATAGAAAACAAAGAGAAATAACTTGATACTTTTCATACTGTCATTTATGATAATCCTTGCTATTTTTATAAATTGTATGACAATATTTATTTGTTCCTACTATTGATATGCATGATAATGAATATTGTTTCTTAGAAAGTTTGTATAGTAATGCTTTAGATGATGGTCCTACGTTACTAGATGATAAATTATAATGGCACTGAAAATGGGATTTGGGAGGTCTTGACTTTAGCTAGAAAGAGTCTGATACGTCCATTTTGCATCACTATTTATATTGTAATTTTTTGTTATTCGTCGATATATTTCATATTATGATGCATTACTTATGTTGTTTTATCTCATTTTGCATGTTTCATAATTATTGGAGAATAAACACCCTGACTAGAAATCTGATAGAAAAAACACCGTAAAGATACCCTATTTCAGAAGATCAGAACAAGAAGGGGGGCCTCGGGGAAGTCTTAGAAGTCCAAAAGAGGGAGCTAGCCACGAGGAGACCCAGAGGGGGACACCAGGGGACCACACCATGCCTAGGCGGCCAAGGGGTGGTGTGGCCACCCTAGCCCACCTCTGGTCACCTCCTTTCGCGTACTTGACCCCTAGGGAACCCTAAGCCATAGGAAACCATCGAGGAAATATTACGCTGCCTCCTCGGGGAGGAAAACAACAGAGAGATAAAAGCTCTCCGGCAGGGAGAAATCTGCCGAGGAAATTTCTCCCCGGAGAGGGGAAATCATCGCCATCGTCATCATCATCGCTCCGAGCATGATCAAGATTGTCATCATCATCATCACCAACACCAACACCATCACCCTCACCATCCATCTCCATCCCACTGTAACGATTAGGGTTCTATATAGTTGTTCTTCACTAGATCTCTCTTCCGGGGTGAATTACTTGTTAGTAGTTGATGCTTGTGAGATTTATCGGTGTTTACACTTTATGAACAGATTGTTATTCATCATTATATAACCTCTGATTATGATCCGTATGATGTCTTGTGATTAGTTCATTTAGTTCTTGAGGACATGGGATAAGTCAAGATGTTAGTAGTGGAAATATGTTGAAGTAATATCTAATGGTTTGATATTTATGTTGTGGTGTTATTCTTCTAGTGGTGTCATGTGAACGTCGACTACATGAAACTTCACCTTTATGGCCCTAGGAGGATGCATTGTGTATTTGGCTACTAATTGTAGGGTTGCCGGAGTGACAGAAACCTAAACCCTTGTTAGGAAACCGATGCACGAGGGAGTGTAGGATCCCATAATTTAAGGTTGTGGTTAGATTTATATTAATTACTTCTTGTATTTGCGGATGCTTGCAAGGTGTTTAATCACAAGTATGTATTAGTCCTAGTTGGGCGGTGAATTAGCATAGGTTCACCCACACAACACCTATCAAAACAATAAATATTAATCAACTTTATGAAACGAAAGCGCTCGACGAAATTCCCATGTGTCCTCGAGAACGTTTGGTAATCATAAGTAGAAAAAACGGCTTGTCCTTTGCTCTATAAAGGATTGGGACACACGATGCAATTATATTTACTGTCTTTTATTTACTCGCGCTTTATTTATATGCTATCTTAAAAACCACGAAAAACCTGTTTGCTAGTGTTTACAGTGAATCCTCTATCCAACCTGCTTGTCAACACCTTATGCTCCTCGTTGGGTTCGACACTCTTATTTATCGAAAGTACTACGATACACCCCCTATACTTGTGGGTCGTCAAGACTATTTTCTGGCACCGTTGCCGGGGAGTGAAGCGCTATTGGTAAGTGGAATTGGTAAGAGAAACTTTTACTGTGGGTGTTGTTTTTATTTATGTTTGCTGCTTTATTTCATTATGGAGAATCTTTTTGGTTCTTTGTTTAGGGATACTATTACTGCTAGAGTAGTAGATGTCCCGTTATCTGTTGAATTGGATCCTTTCAAAATACCTATGAAAATTGTTGGACGTGTTATGGATAACTGCTATTTTTGAGATGGAACTGTCCATCCCGGTGATCATTTGCTATTTATACGAATTATGCGAGTTATTCAGGTGTGCAGGTATTACAACAGACCAAGTCAAAAGGAAATTATTCTCTTTATCGCTGAAAGGCAGAGCTGTTGAATGGTTTAAAATGCTGAAGAATGGTGTATCTATTGGATGGGAGGAAATCGTGCCTCTCTTTTATTCTAAATTTTATCCTCCCAGTGAGATTCATAAAGACCGGAATCAAATATATAATTTATTGCCTCGTGATGGAGAGGGTATTTCCCAAGCTTGGGGGAGAATGAAGTTATTAATGCTTAAATGTCCCGTTCATGAGCTCCCGAGTAATATTGTTATAAATAATTTTTATGCAAGGCTTTCTCTTCATGATAAGGATTTATTATATGCTTCTTGTTCTGGATCATTCACCGTATGAAGGAAGAAGCTAAATGGGATCTTCTTGACCGTATTCAAAAACACTGAAGGATGGGAGAATGAAAAATGTAGAAAGTCAGGTATAAATTATGATTATGAATGCATTAAAGTTTTTATGGGAACTGATGATTTCTATAATGTTAGTGTTGTTTGTGGTCTTGATTCTCAAATCTTTGCAAATTTTCTTAAATCCTTTGCCAAATATCTTGATATTCCCAAAAAAGGAGTTGACCAAGTACCATGCACATTATAAAGATATTGTTCCTGCTAGAAATATGGAAGTGCATGTTGTTAATCCTGCTGTGCCTGAGCCTTATATTGAGAAAATGCCTTTCCCTGCTAAGGTAAAGGAATATTCTATTGTAGCTAGTGTGGTTAACAAGAGTATAAAGAAATCTATTGAACTTGATGAACAAATAATTGTTGAACCTGCACTAGCTATAGTTAAAGATCTTGTCTCTCGAAATGTAGAGGATGAACATATTGCCTTCTATGAGGATGTTTCTAATATTGTCTCACATCCCAATAGACCTAAGAAAACTAGTGTTCCTATGCTTTCTGTTAGGATTGGTGATCATTGCTATTATGGTTTGTGTGATATTGGTGCAAGTTCTAGTGTCATTCCTTACGAGCTTTATAAAGAAAACATGCATGAAATTGGTTCTTGTGAACTTGAAGATATTGACGTGGCTAATCAACTTGTGATATCAAACAAGTATAGGGGATCGTGTGTAGCCTTTTAGATAAGTAAGAGTGTCGAACCCAACGAGGAGCTAAAGGTAGAATAAATATTCTCTCAAGTTCTATCAACCACTTATACAACTCTACGCACACTAGACGTTTACTTTATCAAGGAAATAATACTAGAGAAATAATACGGGTATAAGAGATAGCTTTGCAAGATAATAAATACAAGAAAATAAATGTTAGTGCTGCAGCAATAAAGTATACTAAGTAACCATAAACTAACAGTACCATGAGTGTGGAAAAATGGTGGTAATTGTGGTGGATTTGTCCATGATCAAATAGTCAAATACATGGTTGATATTCCTCTTTTATGTGGGAGAGGCAAACCTAACAAGCTCTCACTATCCAATGATTGCAAGTACTTATGATTGGAACTCTAGCAAACATCCGTAACTACTAGAAGATACATTAAGGTAAAAATACCAACCATAGAATTAAGATCAAAAGGTCCTCTTTATCCCATATGATTCAATCACTAGATTGGGGCTCATGTTTCTGTCACTCAAGCAGCCCTCCCTCTACCTTTCTACACATACTACAAACCCTATGATGTGATCCATACGCGCATAAACATATGGTGGCACCATAGGACTGTTACAAATTCAATATATAGCTCAAACCATCCATAGAGATTCAACAATCAATCATATGACAAAAGGGATCTACACAAACATGACATAGATGCAAGAGATCATCTGCAAATAATTTATAACGTTAAACACCATGTCTACATACGGCGATACAGAGGTGTGTGGGAGGATGAACCACTATAGACAAGGAGGAATTGGCGATGGAGATGGCGGTGAAGACGGTGGAGAGGACAACGCGGGGCGCAGGGCGGCGGCGACGCTGGCGGTGGCGCAGGGACTCCTTCCCTACACCGCCGACATCATAGGGGAGCACCGCCCCTTAGCCTTCTTCCTTCTTGGGAGCCCTCCCCCATGGAGATGGAATCCATAGGGGAGGCTAAAACGTGGCTTTGGTGACTGGAAATTCGTGGTATGGGGTGTCTCCCACGGCTTAGGTTTCCTCTCTTTATATAGTCTCACGGATTTCCGTCATCCCATCTAGGGCTGCGGTAAATCGGGCGTATCTCGGCCGTCCGAACTCGAAATCAGGCGAATTTTAACTCTAGAACGTACGTCGCGAAATTCTCCACAACTTTGTCTTCTGTGAGATTTCCGTTTGATATTGTTTTCGACACGTAACATGGCAATCTTTAAAAAGTATTTTCAGACAGATTTCAGGAAAGTCCCAATTCGACTCCAACAAGGTTTCTTCTTCTATTTTTGGTAATTCCTACAGATCAAAGTGTAAAACAAAAAAATTGTGCACTTTTGCAACTATTGTTAGGTTAGTCCAAATAAATCATAAATTTAATATAAAAATAATTATAAAAAGCATTAAAGTAGCATGAAACCATCAAAAATTATAAATACGTTTTGAACGTATCAACATCTCCAAGCTTAGTTCCTACTCGTCCTCGAGTAGGTAAAACGATAAAAACAAAATAAATTTTGAGGTGACATGCTACCAACATAATATTGATCATCAATAATGTGAACGCATATGTAAGCTGAGATCATAGAACTTAAGCACAATCATGATAAATAAAACTTTATTAATAAAGCATAGCAATCACCTTGCATCATGAGAAGTAACACAAATATAAGATTATGAATAACAATGCATCAAAAGTTATACGTTTTTTTAAAGTATAGAGAAACCATGGCAAAGTGATATTTCGCTAGTCCTTAAGAGTAGGGAAAAACATAAATGTCAGGACAGCTTCAAAGTTTATGAGGAAGACTAGAACAAATAATTTGAGAACAAGTAATAACACATCATGAATCAATTAATAATGTTTGTGGGACAAATGCAGATTAAACTCGGAATGGCAAGCTCTCTCAACTGTGCATAAAGTTAGAAGATGGAGAGTCAACATAAAAAGTAAATGAAAGGCCCTTCGCAGAGGGAAGCATGGATCACTCATGTGCTAGAGCTTTTATTTTATTAAACAGAGGTATTAAAAGTTTTACACTCCTTCCATCCATCTTACACAAACCATGGCTAACTGAATCCACGGGTGCCTGCCAACAATCACATACCATGGAGGAGTGTCTATATTTTGGGAGATGTATGCTAATGCCAACGAATGGTAAACAGAAAATACAGTACGTCACAAGCCAACTAGATTTCACAAGAGCGGCTCCCATATGAAGGACGCAACTGGTGTAAAAGGTCATCTATCTTTCTCTTTTGTTTACACAATTATGTTTTGACTGATAAATCAGGGGGGGGAATGGTGAAGAGATTTTGTGTGTATTAATTTGGGGTTGGGCACCCCGCTGCCAGCTCTTCTATCAATTGGATAAGCGGATGAAACCGCTAGTCCAGGATGTGAAATCCAATCAACAAGTGAGATAAAGATTCTCTATTTACGTCCTCATGAGCAAAAACAGGAACACAAAGCAGGAGTAATTTTGAAGATTTTAAAGGTAACACATGAGCAATTTACTTGGAGCGGCAGTCAAATACCACATGTAGGTAGGTATGGTGGACACAATGGGAAAAACTTTGGTTTAAGGGAGTTGGATGCACGAGTAGATCTCATACTCAGTATAGGTGGAGGCTAGCAAAAGACTGGGAGCGACAAATAAAGAGAGCATAAGAGCCATAATCATGCATAGCGACATAAACATCATTAATTAAAGCATAAGTGGTATCACAAATTCAAAACCTAAGTGTTCATGGAGGCTATTCGTGACTGGTTCATCGTCATAAACATGGTGTGAGCATGCGCCAAGTCAACCAAATAAAACATTCGAAAGAGAATAACATAAATTTATGCTTCCTTATGACAATAACAACTCATGAATCTTTCAATGACATATTAAAATCTCTCAGCTATTTAAGGCTATTCATGCTACTCAACATCACAAGGCTTTATACCTAAAATAACATTTAGCATGGCATGAAAAAGTTCTAGCAACAGTCTATACAAGCTTCTACTTGCACCATTAAAAATTCTACTTTAAACAACAATTTCTTCTCGCACCATACAAGATATGTTTAAAAAAAATACTCTTTATGATACAACAAGCAAACATGAGAGTACTCACATAACACTACTAAAACTAACAGCTCTGAATAAGAGATGCTTGAAAACAAAGGCTAAACACAGTACTAGCAAAACGTGAACACTCACAGAACAATAAGAATGAAAACTAGACTGTTCTAAGAAATGAAAATGGAGCGTGTCTCTCTCCCACACAAGTATGATAAGATCCAACTATAAACGAAAGCAACAAAAACTAAATAAACTGGAAGCAAAAATAAAATACGCTCCAAGTAAAGCACATAAGATGTGACCGGATAAAAATATGTTTCACTAGAAGTGACCTGATAAATTGTTGATGAAGAAGGGGATGCCTTGGGCATCCACAAGCTTAGGTGCTTGAGTCTTCTTGGAATTTTCTGGAATGTACCACCATGGCATCCCCAATCTTAGGCTTTTCACTCTTTTTGATCACGTCATATCATCTTCTTCTCTTGACCCTTGAAAACTTCCTTCACACCAAACTTCTCACAATCTTCATTAGCAACGTTAGTGCAATCAAAATAATAAATTCACATGGTTCAGTTTCAACACAAGCCTATCACTAATAAACACATTAGCTATTGTCACAACTTCTTTTAAAACTCTTTTTCTCAAAATAACACCAAAAGAAAGAGATTAAGATGCAAATACAATTATTGGCAGAAATCTGTCAAAACAGAACAGCGGGTAAAGATGATTTTTCTAGAAAATCTTATGTTGCTCCAATAAAAAAGTGTCCAACTAATAAAAGTTCCGTATATAGCCCATAATTACGCACAAGAATTTTCCGTGATTTTATACGAATTTAACAGTGGACAGCTGTAACATCCCTGATTTTTGGAAAACTCAAAAATCACAAAAATTTGAAACTTTTTGTTTTCATGTTATGCAAGTCACCAAAAACCAAATGAGAAGCAAGAAACAAAAGGAAACAATACATATCCAATGAAATTGAATTTTACCACTAACCCTAAAACCCTCTCAAATGAATTTTTCTCACATAAAGAAACCATTTTATCTTTAGCAAACTTTATTACATAAAAGGTTTTCAATTCAAATATTACCTTAAAAGTATTTTATGGCAACAACAATAAAAGATATATAACCCTTAATAAAGTTCTAAAGCCCCAAAGGTAATTGAAGAGAATAAAATTGTTAGTAATAACTTTTAGTTGATATTCCAAGTTTTAAACATGAAGGTGTGACAAATAAAATGCATGGTTTGGAAAATAACATAAAAGGAGTTTTGAAAACAATATTATGACATGTGGTTTTATCCTAAATTTATTGATCAACAATATTAATTAATTGATAAGAACTAATTAAATAACATTAAGTTACTATTAGTAAATCCTTCATATTACAATGTGAAATAGTTTTTAAAATGGCCTTCCAAAAATAATTTATGACAAGTAAAATGTCTCTGAAATTTTATTTAGACAATAACATAAATTTATTATTTTCTAAATTATAAAATGGCCTTAAAGTATTATTAGTGCTTTATTTATTTTTCAAAATAAATAATTGTGAAAACATGGTGGAATGACTTTCAAAATCTTGTTTTCAACATTTATAATGTCACTAAAATCTTAGTTGACCAATAACTATGTTTTATAAAAATTTAAATTAAAAATCACATTAAGTAACTATTAAGGAATTATTCAAATTCCCAAATTCAAAAATAAAATATGATGATTTTGTTTCCAAAAATGTTACTATTGGAAAGTAATTGAAATATTAAGAATTTAGATTTTTGTTTCATATTAATTGGAGTTATAAAACAGAAGATATGATTTAATCAATTAAACAGAAATAAAAAGAATAAAATCGATGACGTCATCAGTGACGTCACCGTCTTCTTCCTCACGGAAGGAAAGCCACGGCCAATTCGGCCGAAAATTTCGCCATCGAATCAAGGCCATTAAGGCCGTGTTCCCCTCCCCTCTCTGCATCTATAAGAGGCCCCCGATCCCCTCTTCCTTTCCCCTCTCCCTCCTCTGCAAATTATTTCCCGAGTCCACCGGAATAGCTCGCCGGAGTTTGTACGGGCCGCCGCCGTTTTCCATTGTTTCCGACCATAGATGTATGTCCCCGCGGCTGATTTCGTGCTCGTTCACTTCCCCTCAACCCCCTGCACCACCTCATGTCTTTGTTTCGATTTATCCCGCAGCGGAACCACATCCTCGACGACCACCGGAGCCGCGCCGTCTCGGGACATCACCGCGCCGCCGCTCCCGGAAGCGAGACAGCACCCCGTGGCCGCCATCGTGCTCGCCAGCTCGCGCTGCACGTCCTGGTCTTCCCCATCGAGGCGGGGAACCACCGGAACATCGACGCCGTCGATCTCCGAGCACAGCGCCGCCGCCTCGACATTTCCGGCGAGATCCCGCCGCCCGGTGAGCTCCCCTTTCATCCCTGGCCGTTAGATCTAAATCCTACGCGCGTGATTAGATCACTTAATCGAAGGGGTACGCCACCGTTGGATTCAGATCCAGTGGCTCAGATTGATCCACTTATCCACGTCATCGTCCCAGTCAGCAGCACAGTCAGCACCAGCACCCAATTAGATCCAGCCACGTGGC
Organism: Alopecurus myosuroides; assembly: GCA_028641055.1. Lineage (NCBI taxonomy): Eukaryota > Viridiplantae > Streptophyta > Magnoliopsida > Poales > Poaceae > Alopecurus > Alopecurus myosuroides. The sequence continues at coordinate 72,742,556 of CM054062.1, forward strand.
CCAGCCTTTAATTCAAATTTTTCTCCCGCTAGGATTAATTGGCAGTTTTACAGATTAGTCCCTGCATCTTAGATCTATCATATCTTTTGATCCATAAGCCCAAATTTAGCAATCTTGGACTTTTTGAAAAGCCCTTGACATTTAGAAACTTTTGACACTGTCCAAATTCAAATTTGACAAACTTAAAATTGTTCAATTTCAAATATGCTTGTTTGATGAAATTTGGCATAATTCAAATTCTACAAATCCAAAAATTGCAAATAAAATATATTTGGAAACCTTAGGATGTGTACTTTCATATACTCTGTCCCAAAATAATAATTGAACAAATTAAAATTGAATTTAGAATTTAGTTGTCTATTTGAGTATTTTTGACATAAATTAATTTCTATAAATAATTTCAATATAGTTCCTTTTGCAAAATTGTTCCATTTGACAACCTTGAACCAAAAACAACCTTACCCAACCATTTTGGACACCCTTGGACCATGACCATGTAATTTTAGCCAAACTTCCATCATAGTAGTCCACCTAGTTGGTTAAGTATTAGAGTTGTTTCTATCATTGTTTACCTTTGTTGTTATGGCTATTTTTGAGCCAAGACCAAGTACCTAGTATGTGTAAATCACATACAAGACCAAGTGGTAAACCTTAGAACCTAGTACCTTTGCTTTCTATCTACTTCTCCATTCCCCTATTCTTGCTTCAAGAAATCATCAAGTTAGCAAATGAAAAACAAGACTCAAGCAATAGAAGGCTCTTCACTTTCAACTTGGTGGCAACATGAAGAGAATACAAGGAGGATCAATGAAGAAATTTTGAAGAAAAGACTCCATCACTAGAGGAAACTCAAGGAAGTACAAGTGTGAAGAAATCCAGAAGAAAGCATCTCCCTCTCTCTTTCTATCCTTCTTCTTAAATTTTCTTTCAATTTTACTTAGTAGTATTTGTACCCATCAAATACCCAAACCAATTGGTGAAGTGAAAACCATGAAGACTATCAAGACCAAGAGAAGCACCACACCAAGGAAGGAAACAACTTAGATGGCATGATGATGATCTTCAAGAAGGCAATCACATGAGGTCTAGAAGCAATTCACACAAGTTGAAGAATAACAAGTTGTTTTTGTCCAACCATTGACCCAAATGGAAAACCCAAGACTTAGTAATATTTTCCCTTTGATGATGAAGTTAGTAGACCTACCCTAACCACAATGGAAAATACTAACATAGTCACTTAAATATTTTTGAAGGTGAATATGACCAAGTGCTTGCAGGTATTACTTTAGTTGAAAAAGTAATATGTTTATTCTTAGTGAACTCTTGGAACTTCCTCGACAAGTATGGTTATAATAAAGTTAGATCACATCAAGATCAACCTAGTCCTTCCAAGTAAACTCTTGGAAATCCCTTAACAAGTATGGAACCAGGAAAGAATAAATATTTCAAACCCAAACCTTGTCCTAACCAACTTGGTCAAGCCCCTTTGATATGTTAGTTGCTATGTATGTTTTCTACACTTGTATGATTGTTTGGTAGAATGCTTGTTTATTTTGTTATTGTGTTTACAATGAATAGATTGTACGGAGAGCAACGATCTTTTGTGAAGAGAGTGTGATATCTTCACCAACTTCAACAAGGCAAGTAACACACCATCAACTACCCATTATTTTCTATATGCATTAGTTGATTTTGAGTAGTATGCATGATAGGAAATTTTGCTAAGTTATATTATGCTATGCTATTATCCTAGTAGTGTGTAGCCATCCCTTTTACCTTGTTATTTTGATAGCCTTAGAATTTACTAGGTGCTATGCAATGTTACAAATTGTTTTACTAGATGTTGAGGAAAAATCCTAAGTATAATTAATAAATGAACCACCTGGGTGGAAGTGGTAAGATTGGGTTATGTTGAGTGTTTCCTCAGGGCCCTTATCTAAGGGTTATTCCACTTGAGGTTGTCACTTGAGGATGGCCACCCAGGAACAAAGAGATTACTATGTCCCTCTAAGTCTAGTAGCTTCCCGTGCAGCCTTTTGACATTATGGGCTCTGTCTTGATCAATTAAGTTGTGAGGGTTCAGCCCAGGCTTGACAAGCAGATGTAGCAAAATTATAGGTGGAACGGGTCTTGCCGGTGGGTTTGGACTTCTTCTTCTGAAAGATCTCGTCTCAATTCTCTCCTTTCCATGATGCACTCCGGGTGTATAGGATGTTTGGGCTAATTGAAGACAAAGGGTGAAAGTGCACAAACTCTGCAGAGTCAACAAACTAAGATCTTAGCCGTGTCCCCGGTTATGGACAACTATGAGCAGCTGGATAAGGATTGACGGAAGAATCTCATCATCAATTTCAATAAGTAAAATTTTGACCAAGTGAACAGTATTGTGGTGCTTGGATCTTAATCCAATGATGCCACCCTTTGAAAAGAAAAGTTTGTTTTACAAAAGTAATAGGAGAAAACTGGCTTTATGCAAAACTTAGCCAAAACTCCACTCAGCCAAATAAGCATGTAGTATTAGTCTTGCCATTTATATCCACCATAGTGTTACTTGCCAATACATTAAATTGTATTGACTCCCTCGTGGCTGCATATTCCATATTGCAGATGATTCTCAAGACGAGTGAGGATTTCGTTTAGGATCTCGAGACTATCGCCAACATGTTTTGCCTGTGGCACATGAAGAAGATGGGCTCAATGTTGTACTATGTTTTCCGCTGTATTTCTTTGTTTTCTGCTAGTCTTCTAAGACTATGCAAGTTGTAATCCTATTTTGTAAAGACTGGATCATGCGATGTAATAGAATTTGATGCATTTGCATGATATTTCATTTTGTACTGTGGTGTTAGCATTTGATCCAGGGACTAGCACAGTAACACAGGTATTCCATCTTTATTAAAAGTTGGGATGCTACAAAATGGTATCAGAGCATTGTGTTGCCTGTAGGATTCGAGACCCTAAGTTTGGATTAGAATAGGAAAAGCCATAGGATTAAAAATATACTATCTATTAACTACTCCACAAAGGAATCTTTTATATCTTCATTTCTCCTCGTACTCCTTTCCATGGTACATTTCTCATGTATACTCTTATCTGTAGATGACCAACATCATTGAATCACTCAAGAAAGGACCAATGATGACCATGACCCTGGAATGTGACACTGATTTTCCAAGAGCATTGAAGGATCTCATGTCAATCATGGGATTTGAAGGACCAGCAGTCTATTGGGGTTTTCCCTACATTAATGAGGAAGATGATCTTGAATATTGGTGGGTGCAGATTCATCTGTACTTGAACAAGGAGTACGACCACAAGAAGGGAGGAGATTGCATGCTTACCAACAAGGAGGTGCATTTGACATTCTTTGATTCAGCAAGAAGTGCTGCATGGAGGGCTATTGAAGAACTTACTGAGAGACTCAAGTGGAGACTTCACAACACTAAGAAGATTCTCAAGGAAGCCGAAGAAGAGATCAACACTCTTGAAAAAGAGATTACAATGTACAAGAACGCGGAGATCATTGTGAAGACTGAGTATTGAAGACCTATCATGAGGAATAAATCAAGAAAGTTGTTACCATGCCTTGAATAGTAGACCACCATGAGATGTAACAAAGTTGTGAGAAACGAAACACGATTAGAGTATTGATCATACTAATGAGTGTGGTATGACAATACTAGATGTTTTCCTAAAACTATGTTGTTTGGTGTGATGAATGTGTTGCTATATGTTTGTTATGTGTTGTTTGTAAGATGAGTTTCCTTGATCTGCTGTGTTTGGATAGGAACCTTCTTAGATCCTTTCTAACCTCTACTCATCTTCCCTAAAACCTCAAAACAGATGTCTAGCCAGAATGCCAACAACCCTGAGAACTCAATAGCAATGCAGATGCTACTGGAAGCTCAAACTCAGCTGATACAACTGATGACTCAGAACCAAGCAAGCAACCCCAATATGGAGTTAGCACCAGGAATGCAACAAGTGTTAGATACCCAATCCCAGATAGTGCACATGATGTCACAAAACATGGTCAATAGTGGAAACCATAAACCCTTGGTAGCTAGGGATAACCAGGAGACAGAAGAAGAAGTGTTTTCAACACTCAAAGCCTGCAAAGCTTGTGGAGAGATAGGACACTATTCCAAAGATTGTCCAGATGAGTGGCCCCATGGTGATGCAAACAACTCAATTGAAGGATACTTCACTCAAGTTACTTGTTTTCTGTGTGAAGGGACAACACATGTTCCAACACAATGTCCACTTTACCCCATGGTACAACAAGTTGGACAACAAACCAAAATGGAAACGCTTAGTGCAATCCAAGAGAACTTAGGAAAACCAGAAGTGAAGGGAAAACACAAGCTGGATACTTTTCAGATGGACCATGTCAAGATAGATACTGGAGCCAAGACTACACCACATCCATATTCATCCAAACACTCCACCAAGAATTGCTATTCTTGTGAAGAAGATGGACATTTGTCTAGAAATTGTCCCAACAAGAAACCCAGACCTTCAACCAACATAGTTGAGTATACTGGGCAGCAGTATGAAGATATGATGGCCAATTTAACTCACCAAGGAAGAAGAAGAAACTTCAGAAGAACCCCAATCCTGTCTATAGAGACATCAGCCAAGTGACTTGCTTCAAATGCAGAGATAAAGGACACTATGCAAATGGATGCCCTCAAAGGGAGAAGGAAGGAAACATGACTTTCTGAAAGAAGGAATCTTAGGCAAAGTTTCATGTTGAAAATAAATTTATTTTCCCTAGGAGTTCTTCCAGTGTAATAAACCACAATGAATGTCTGAGAAATGTGTTCCCATTATAATGAGATGATGTTGTGAAATCCTCCCAACTTGATCTTTTGATTGACCCAAAGAGTGACCCCTCAGTGTCAAAGGTAGTTCAACAGACCTATGTTGGTCTACACCTCTACCACAGAGGAAAGATCTACTCAAGCTAATTTAGAATCAATCTACACTCCAATCTAATGAAAATAGACTACCCACAAAAGTTTCTTTTAAGGGTGGTAGCCCACCCAGTTGTTTTGGAATCCCATTTACCCAAAATCTTTCTTTCTAGCCTTCCCAAATCTCGGGACGAGATTTCTATTAAGGGTGGTAGTCTGTAACATCCCTGATTTTTGGAAAACTCAAAAATCACAAAAATTTGAAACTTTTTGTTTTCATGTTATGCAAGTCACCAAAAACCAAATGAGAAGCAAGAAACAAAAGGAAACAATACATATCCAATGAAATTGAATTTTACCACTAACCCTAAAACCCTCTCAAATGAATTTTTCTCACATAAAGAAACCATTTTATCTTTAGCAAACTTTATTACATAAAAGGTTTTCAATTCAAATATTACCTTAAAAGTATTTTATGGCAACAACAATAAAAGATATATAACCCTTAATAAAGTTCTAAAGCCCCAAAGGTAATTGAAGAGAATAAAATTGTTAGTAATAACTTTTAGTTGATATTCCAAGTTTTAAACATGAAGGTGTGACAAATAAAATGCATGGTTTGGAAAATAACATAAAAGGAGTTTTGAAAACAATATTATGACATGTGGTTTTATCCTAAATTTATTGATCAACAATATTAATTAATTGATAAGAACTAATTAAATAACATTAAGTTACTATTAGTAAATCCTTCATATTACAATGTGAAATAGTTTTTAAAATGGCCTTTCCAAAAATAATTTATGACAAGTAAAATGTCTCTGAAATTTTATTTAGACAATAACATAAATTTATTATTTTCTAAATTATAAAATGGCCTTAAAGTATTATTAGTGCTTTATTTATTTTTCAAAATAAATAATTGTGAAAACATGGTGGAATGACTTTCAAAATCTTGTTTTCAACATTTATAATGTCACTAAAATCTTAGTTGACCAATAACTATGTTTTATAAAAATTTAAATTAAAAATCACATTAAGTAACTATTAAGGAATTATTCAAATTCCCAAATTCAAAAATAAAATATGATGATTTTGTTTCCAAAAATGTTACTATTGGAAAGTAATTGAAATATTAAGAATTTAGATTTTTGTTTCATATTAATTGGAGTTATAAAACAGAAGATATGATTTAATCAATTAAACAGAAATAAAAAGAATAAAATCGATGACGTCATCAGTGACGTCACCGTCTTCTTCCTCACGGAAGGAAAGCCACGGCCAATTCGGCCGAAAATTTCGCCATCGAATCAAGGCCATTAAGGCCGTGTTCCCCTCCCCTCTCTGCATCTATAAGAGGCCCCCGATCCCCTCTTCCTTTCCCCTCTCCCTCCTCTGCAAATTATTTCCCGAGTCCACCGGAATAGCTCGCCGGAGTTTGTACGGGCCGCCGCCGTTTTCCATTGTTTCCGACCACAGATGTATGTCCCCGCGGCTGATTTCGTGCTCGTTCACTTCCCCTCAACCCCCTGCACCACCTCATGTCTTGTTTCGATTTATCCCGCAGCGGAACCACATCCTCGACGACCACCGGAGCCGCGCCGTCTCGGGACATCACCGCGCCGCCGCTCCCGGAAGCGAGACAGCACCCCGTGGCCGCCATCGTGCTCGCCAGCTCGCGCTGCACGTCCTGGTCTTCCCCATCGAGGCGGGGAACCACCGGAACATCGACGCCGTCGATCTCCGAGCACAGCGCCGCCGCCTCGACATTTCCGGCGAGATCCCGCCGCCCGGTGAGCTCCCCTTTCATCCCTGGCCGTTAGATCTAAATCCTACGCGCGTGATTAGATCACTTAATCGAAGGGGTACGCCACCGTTGGATTCAGATCCAGTGGCTCAGATTGATCCACTTATCCACGTCATCGTCCCAGTCAGCAGCACAGTCAGCACCAGCACCCAATTAGATCCAGCCACGTGGCCCAGCCTTTAATTCAAATTTTTCTCCCGCTAGGATTAATTGGCAGTTTTACAGATTAGTCCCTGCATCTTAGATCTATCATATCTTTTGATCCATAAGCCCAAATTTAGCAATCTTGGACTTTTTGAAAAGCCCTTGACATTTAGAAACTTTTGACACTGTCCAAATTCAAATTTGACAAACTTAAAATTGTTCAATTTCAAATATGCTTGTTTGATGAAATTTGGCATAATTCAAATTCTACAAATCCAAAAATTGCAAATAAAATATATTTGGAAACCTTAGGATGTGTACTTTCATATACTCTGTCCCAAAATAATAATTGAACAAATTAAAATTGAATTTAGAATTTAGTTGTCTATTTGAGTATTTTTGACATAAATTAATTTCTATAAATAATTTCAATATAGTTCCTTTTGCAAAATTGTTCCATTTGACAACCTTGAACCAAAAACAACCTTACCCAACCATTTTGGACACCCTTGGACCATGACCATGTAATTTTAGCCAAACTTCCATCATAGTAGTCCACCTAGTTGGTTAAGTATTAGAGTTGTTTCTATCATTGTTTACCTTTGTTGTTATGGCTATTTTTGAGCCAAGACCAAGTACCTAGTATGTGTAAATCACATACAAGACCAAGTGGTAAACCTTAGAACCTAGTACCTTTGCTTTCTATCTACTTCTCCATTCCCCTATTCTTGCTTCAAGAAATCATCAAGTTAGCAAATGAAAAACAAGACTCAAGCAATAGAAGGCTCTTCACTTTCAACTTGGTGGCAACATGAAGAGAATACAAGGAGGATCAATGAAGAAATTTTGAAGAAAAGACTCCATCACTAGAGGAAACTCAAGGAAGTACAAGTGTGAAGAAATCCAGAAGAAAGCATCTCCCTCTCTCTTTCTATCCTTCTTCTTAAATTTTCTTTCAATTTTACTTAGTAGTATTTGTACCCATCAAATACCCAAACCAATTGGTGAAGTGAAAACCATGAAGACTATCAAGACCAAGAGAAGCACCACACCAAGGAAGGAAACAACTTAGATGGCATGATGATGATCTTCAAGAAGGCAATCACATGAGGTCTAGAAGCAATTCACACAAGTTGAAGAATAACAAGTTGTTTTTGTCCAACCATTGACCCAAATGGAAAACCCAAGACTTAGTAATATTTTCCCTTTGATGATGAAGTTAGTAGACCTACCCTAACCACAATGGAAAATACTAACATAGTCACTTAAATATTTTTGAAGGTGAATATGACCAAGTGCTTGCAGGTATTACTTTAGTTGAAAAAGTAATATGTTTATTCTTAGTGAACTCTTGGAACTTCCTCGACAAGTATGGTTATAATAAAGTTAGATCACATCAAGATCAACCTAGTCCATCCCAAGTAAACTCTTGGAAATCCCTTAACAAGTATGGAACCAGGAAAGAATAAATATTTCAAACCCAAACCTTGTCCTAACCAACTTGGTTAAGCCCCTTTTGATATGTTAGTTGCTATGTATGTTTTCTACACTTGTATGATTGTTTGGTAGAATGTTTGTTTATTTTGTTATTGTGTTTTCAATGAATAGATTGTACGGAGAGCAACGATCTTTTGTGAAGAGAGTGTGATATCTTCACCAACTTCAACAAGGCAAGTAACACACCATCAACTACCCATTATTTTCTATATGCATTAGTTGATTTTGAGTAGTATGCATGATAGGAAATTTTGCTAAGTTATATTATGCTATGCTATTATCCTAGTAGTGTGTAGCCATCCCTTTTACCTTGTTATTTTGATAGCCTTAGAATTTACTAGGTGCTATGCAATGTTACAAATTGTTTTACTAGATGTTGAGGAAAAATCCTAAGTATAATTAATAAATGAACCACCTGGGTGGAAGTGGTAAGATTGGGTTATGTTGAGTGTTTCCTCAGGGCCCTTATCTAAGGGTTATTCCACTTGAGGTTGTCACTTGAGGATGGCCACCCAGGAACAAAGAGATTACTATGTCCTTCTAAGTTTAGTAGCTTCCCGTGCAGCCTTTTGACATTATGGGCTCTGTCTTGATCAATTAAGTTGTGAGGGTTCAGCCCAGGCTTGACAAGCAGATGTAGCAAAATTATAGGTGGAACGGGTCTTGCCGGTGGGTTTGGACTTCTTCTTCTGAAAGATCTCGTCTCAATTCTCTCCTTTCCATGATGCACTCCGGGTGTATAGGATGTTTGGGCTAATTGAAGACAAAAGGGTGAAAGTGCACAAACTCTGCAGAGTCAACAAACTAAGATCTTAGCCGTGTCCCCGGTTATGGACAACTATGAGCAGCTGGATAAGGATTGACGGAAGAATCTCATCATCAATTTCAATAAGTAAAATTTTGACCAAGTGAACAGTATTGTGGTGCTTGGATCTTAATCCAATGATGCCACCCTTTGAAAAGAAAAGTTTGTTTTACAAAAGTAATAGGAGAAAACTGGCTTTATGCAAAACTTAGCCAAAACTCCACTCAGCCAAATAAGCATGTAGTATTAGTCTTGCCATTTATATCCACCATAGTGTTACTTGCCAATACATTAAATTGTATTGACTCCCTCGTGGCTGCATATTCCATATTGCAGATGATTCTCAAGACGAGTGAGGATTTCGTTTAGGATCTCGAGACTATCGCCAACATGTTTTGCCTGTGGCACATGAAGAAGATGGGCTCAATGTTGTACTATGTTTTCCGCTGTATTTCTTTGTTTTCTGCTAGTCTTCTAAGACTATGCAAGTTGTAATCCTATTTTGTAAAGACTGGATCATGCGATGTAATAGAATTTGATGCATTTGCATGATATTTCATTTTGTACTGTGGTGTTAGCATTTGATCCAGGGACTAGCACAGTAACACAGGTATTCCATCTTTATTAAAAGTTGGGATGCTACAACAGCAGAAATATGTTTCCTGCGCAAAATCCAAAATATAGTCTCAACTTTCCACTAGAGGCTTTACTTGGATCAACTAATCCATGAAAATAAAGATACAAAGGGGTTGATACAGAATTATACAACCCCTTGACTCAAAGAAAACAGATAAAAACAGCACAAAAATAAAAACATGGGCTATCTCCCAAGAAGTGCTTTTCTTTAAAGCCTTTTAGCTAGACATGATAATTTTCCCAAAGTGCTGCTATTAAACCAAATCAAATTTTGTTTTTGAAGTACAGAGAGGTTTCTTAAATTTCCAACTTATAAATGAAACGTAAGACCGAAAAATAATCAAACGAAAATGCAAAGCGGCCATTCTTACAACAAAAGTCAGAATCTGTCCAGAAAAACAATAGCTGGGAAACGTATTTATAGGTGCACTTAAACATGTCATAAATGTTTCCAAATTTTTGTGCATGCATAGGGTTAGATGATACATAACCAGCTAAAATTTAGTGACTTTTAGAGTTTTCAGTAAAATATGAAAAATCGTACAGTGAGGAGCAAATGCTGAAAACAGAAAAACCCTTAAATATGCATCAACTAAAACTAAATGCGCAAAACTTGGTACTTTATTTTTTCAGAAATTAAAATAACGGAGGCTAAACAAGAACTAAAATTCATAGTAACAGCAAAGAAACCCAAAAATATATGAAAGAAAATTAAAATACATGTTAAGACCATACATATCATGTGAAAAAAGTAATATAGATCATGAACAAGACAACCTTAGTTTTGTTGATGGATAGGGGGATGATTCGGGCTTCCCCAAGCTTAGATGATTGTATCTTCTTGAATATGTTCTTGGGATGCACCTAAACATCCCCAAGCTTGAGCTCTTGCGTCTTTTTGTTCATCTCATATCACCATATTGATTAGATATTATAAGCTATATCCACATAAAACTTCACAAAACTCATTAGTAAGGTTAGTACTCATTAAATAAAATCCACTCATGTTCAAGTATTGGAAAGTTTAATGATATTTATTAAACATTATCCACTATATATACCGAGGTTTCTTATAAAATTTCCGTTGTCCGTCGAAAAACTAAGGAAACTAAGAACACTAAGTACAATATTGAATAAACAAACAAATCTGTGAAAACTGAACAACCTTGAAAGATGTCACTCAATGAGATAGTTACGTAGCTCAAATAAAAAAACATAAAACTAATGAAAGAAAGATCATAATCTCAGGTTATGCACAAACAATTTTAGATCAAAATAATGTTCTGGTGATTTTAAACAGGTTATACGGTGAAACACAACAAATCTATTTCTGCGCAGTAAACCAAACTTTTGCACTTTCAAGTAACTAGGGACTAATATTAGCACGCTATTTTTTTTATGTACGGAGGTATATACTCAATTTTTATAATATATACATGTTTTTATCTGAAAAGCTTCCATGGAAAGATTTGTTTTGGTTTCATAGGCATGAATACAAGTGTTCAAGGTCGACCCCCACTTAACTATTACTCATATTTCCAGTCACTTTTCTTTTTGGAAACATTTTTAGATAACAAGTAGAACTATTTTTTTATAATTAGCATTCCCTATCCAAACTAAGATAGAAAACAACTTACAACTGCAAGTAAAAACTATTTAAAGACAAAACAAACAAGTGCACACAAGAATATTCACCCACGCTATTGCTCCTCGGCAACGGCGCCAGAAAAGGCCTTGATATCCCATAAGTATAGGGGATCGTGTGTAGCCTTTTCGATAAGTAAGAGTGTCGAACCCAACGAGAAGCTAAAGGTAGAATAAATGTTCTCTCTAGTTCTATCAACCACTGATACAACTCTACGCACACTATATGTTTACTTTATCTAGGAAATAATACTAGAGCAATAATACGGGTATAAGAGATAGATTTGCAAGATAATAAATACAAGAAAGTAAATGTTAGTGCTACAGAATTAAAGTATACTAAGTAACCATAAACTAGCAGTACCATGAGTGTGGAAAAATGGTGGTAATTGTGGTGGATTTGTCCATGATCAAATAGTCAAATACATGGTTGATATTCCTCTTTTATGTGGGAGAGGCAAAGCTAACAAGCTCTCACTATCCAATGATTGTAAGTACTTATGATTGGACCTCTAGCAAACATCCGTAACTACTAGAAGATACATTAAGGTAAAAATACCAACCATAGAATTAAGATCAAAAGGTCCTCTTTATCTCATATGATTCAATCACTAGATTGGGGCTAATGTTTCTGTCACTCAAGCAGCCCTCCCTCTAGCTTTCTACACATACTACAAACCCTATGATGTGATCCATGCACGCATAAACATATGGTGGCACCATAGGACTGTAAAAAATTCAATATATAGCTCAAACCATCCATAGAGATTCAACAATCAATCATATGACAAAAGGGATCTACACAAACATGACATAGATGCAAGAGATCATCTGTAAATAATTTATAACGTCAAACACCATGTTTACATAGGGCGGTACAGAGGTGTGTGGGAGGATGAACCACTATAGACAAGGAGGAATTGGCGATGGAGATGGCGATGAAGACGGTGGAGAGGACAGCGCGGGGTGCAGGGCGGCGGCGGCGCCGGCGGTGGCGCAGGAACTCCTTCCCTGCGCCGCCGACATCATAGGGGAGCACCGCCCCTTAGCCCTCTTCCTTCATGGACTTGGGAGCCCTCCCCCATGGATATGGAATCCATAGGGGAGGCTAAAACGTGGCTTTGGTGGCTGTAAATTCGTGGTATGGGGTGTCTCACACGACCTAGGTTTCCTCCCTTTATATAGTCTCACGGATTTCTGTCATCCCATCTAGGGCTGCGGTAAATCGGGGGTATCTCGTCCGTCCGGACTTGTAATCAGGCGAATTCTAACTCTAGAACGTACGCTGCAAAATTCTCCACAACTTTTTATTTTATGAGATTTCCGTTTGACGCTGTGTTCGACCCGTAACGTGGCAATCTTTCAAATGTGTTTTCAGACAGATTTCAGGAAAGCCTCAATTCGACTCCAACAAGGTTTATTTTTCTATTTTTGGTAATTCCTACACATCAAAGTGTAAAACAAGAACATTGTGCACTTTTGCAACTATTAGTAGGTTAGTCCAAATAAACCGTAAACTTAATATAAAAATAATTATGAAAAGCATTAAAGTAGCAGGAAACCATAAAAAATTATAGATATGTTTTGAACGTTTCACTTGCTAATAGAGAAACTATCTTTCTGATTGGTATTGTTAGATATGTGGAAGTTTTATGTGGTAAAACTAAATATCCTGCTGATTTTCTAGTACTGGGTACAACTGCTAGTAAAACTTGTCCTATCATTTTTGGTAGACCCTTTTTGAACACTTGTGGTGCTGTTATAGATTGTAAGAAGGAGAAAATATTGACTAAATATGATGGAAAATCTTATGAGTTTAATTTTTCCAAATTTTCCACAACTCCTTATGAATCTGAATTGCCTAATGAAAATTTTAGAGTTGAACAGCTTGCCTCTATTTATCTTGCTCCTAACAATGCTTTGCGGCAATATATGGAGGACCATGAAAGTGAGGTCTTTATGGAAGAGAGAAATGAGATTGACGATATTCTTCTTCGTCAACCTATGATACTGAAATATAATTTACCCATGGAAGACTTGGGCACCACATTACCACCCAAGGAGGACCCTGTTTTTGATTAAAAACCTTTACCTGATGATCTTAAATATGCTTATATTGATGATAAGAAAACATATCATGTTATTATTAGCTCTAAACTTTCAGGTGAAGAAGAGGAAAGGTTATTGGGAATATTGAATAAACACTGTGGAGCTATTGGATATACTCTTGATGATTTGAAAGGGATTTCTCCCGATATATGTTATTAATATTGAATCTGATGCAAAGCCAGTAGTTGAACATCAACTCCGTTTAATTCCTAAGATGAAGGAAGTGGTAACAAATGAGGTATTAAAACTCCATGATGCTGGTATTATTTTTCCTATTGCTGATAGTAGATGGGTAAGACATGTGCATTGTGTCCCTAAGAAGGGAGGAATGACTGTTGTGCCTAATGAAAATAATGAGCTTATTCCCCAAAGAGTAGTAGTTGGTTATAGAATGTGCATTGATTTTAGGAAGGTTAACAAGGTTGCTAAGAAAGATCATTATCCTTTGCCTTTTATTGATCAAATGCTAGAGAGGTTGTCTAAGAAAACTCATTTTTGCTTTCTTGATGGTTATTCTGGGTTTTCTCAAATTGTTGTTAGGGCACAAGATCAAGATAAAACCACCTTTACTTGTCCTTATGGTACTTATGCTCATAGACATATGCCTTTTGGTTTGTGTAATGCTCCTGTTACGTTTCAAAGATGCATGTCTGCTATTTTTCATGGTTTTTGTGAAGAAATTGTGGAAGTATTCATGGACGATTTCTCCGTCTATGGAACTTATTTTGATAACTGCTTGCACAATCTTGATAAAGTTTTGCAGAGATGAGAGGAAACTAATCGTGTTCTTAATTGGGAGAAATGCCACTTTATGGTGAATGAAGGAATTGTACTTGGGCATAAAATTTATGAAAGAGGTATTGAAGTTGACAGAGCTAAAGTGGAAGAAAAAGAGAAAATGCCCTGTCCTAGGGATGTTAAAGGTATTTGTAGTGTTCTTGGTCATGCTGGTTTTTATAGGAGGTTTATTAAAGATTTCTCTAAAATATCAAAGCCTCTTACTAATCTTCTTCAAAAAGACGTACCTTTTGTTTTTGATGATGATTTTAAGGAAGCTTTTGAAACCTTAAAGAAGGCTTTAATTACTCCTCCTATTTTTCAACCACTTGATTGGAATTTACCTTTTGAAATTCTATGTGATGCTAGTGATTTTGCTGTAGGTGTTGTTCTTGGACATCGAGTAGATAAGAAATTGAATGTTATTAATTATGCTAGTAAGACTCTTGATGCCTCTCAAAAGAATTGTGCTACTACTGAAAAAGAGTTCTTAGCTATAGTTTTGCTTGTGATAAGTTTAGGCCTTATATTGTTGATTCAAAAGTTACTATTCACACTGATCATGCTGCTATTAGATACCTTATGGAAAAGAAAGATGCTACGCCTAGGCTTATTAGATGGGTGTTGCTTTTACAAGAGTTTGATTTGCATATTGTGGATAGGAAGGGTGCTAAAAATCCTGTTGTCGATAACTTGTCTAGATTGGAAAACATTGCTTATGACCCTATTCCTGTTAATGATAATTTTCCAAATGAACAGTTGGCTGCAATAAAAGTAAGATCACGAGATAGTCCATGGTATGCAGATTATGCTAACTTTATTGTTTCCAGGTATTTGCCTCCAACATTTACAACTCAACAAAGAATAAAATTCTTTTATGATTTGAGGCATTATTTTTGGGATGACCCACGCTTATATAAAGGAGTACATGGTATTAGGCGAAGATGTGTTCCAGATCATGAACAACGGGAGATATTGAGGAAGTGCCATGGTAGTGCTTATGGAGGCCATCACGCTGGAGATAGAACCACACTGAAGGTTCTACAATCAGGTTTCTATTGTCCTACTCTCTTTTAAGATGCACGTAATTTTTTTTATCTGTTGATGAATGTCAAAGAGTTGGTAATATTTCTAGACGTAATGAAATGCCTATGAGTTATTCTCTTGTTATTGAACCTTTTGATTGTTGGGGATTTGAATTTATGGGTCTGTTTCCTCATTTGAATGGTTAAATTCATATTCTTGTTGATGTTGATTATGTTACTAAATGGGTAGAAGTTATACCTACAAAAAGTACTGATGGTGAAATCTCTTAAAAAATGCTTAAAGATGTTATTTTGCCTAGGTTTGGTGTGCCTAGATACCTTATGAATTATGGACGTTCTCACTTTATTCATGGTGGTTTTAGAAAAAACCTGCTAAATATGATGTTAATCATAGAATTGACTCAACTTATCATCCTCAAACCAGTGGGCAAGTAGAATTATCAAATAGAGAAATTAAATCTATCTTGCAAAAGACTTCTAATAAATCTAGAAAAACTTGGTATGATAAGTTGAATGATGCTTTATGGGCTTAAAGAACTGCTTATAAAAATCCTATGGGTATGTCTCCTTATAAAATGGTTTACGAAAAAGATCGTCACTTGCCTTTAGAATTGGAACACCAAGCTTATTGGGCATTGAAGGAACTTAATAAAGGTTTTAAACTTGCTGGCAAGAAAATAATGCTTGACTTGAGTTCTTTAGATGAATGGATATGTGAAGCTTATGAAAATGCTAGACTCTTTAAAGAGAAAGTTAAACAATGGCATTATAGTAGAATTCTTAAAAGAGAGTTTCATGTTGGTGAGTAAGTTCTATTGTATAGGTATCGTCTCAGATTTTTTGCAGGAAAATTACTATCCAGATGATAAGGACCTTATTTATCGAAGAAGTATATCATTCGGGTGCAATCTAAATTGCTTCCCTTAAAGATAACACTACACAAGTGGTGAATGGGCAAAGACTCAAACATTATATTTCCGGGGATTCTTATGATGAAGATGTTGATACTATTCAAGTGGTGACTATGGAGAAGTTTATTAGAGGGAAGATTCCAGAAACTGTAGAGTCTGTTTTCGAATAGGTAACGGTTCTGTTAAGAAAAAGTTCGTGTATCACTTTCCAACTTATATTTTTATTGTTTATGGAAAATATAAAAATACTGAGCCGAAGAGGGGTAGGAGATGGTGCCCGAGGGCACCACACCACCTGGGGGCGCGGTCCCACCCCTGTCCGCGCCTGCCCATGGTGTGGGCACCCCGGAGCCCCTCTCCGACCCGTTTTTGCACTGCACCTTCCTTTCGTTACGCATATTTTTGCTATATAATCCCCCGGACCTCGCGAGGTTTGTATATCGTTTTCTCGTCGTGTTTCTGTTTCGACCTGTTTCTGCCACGATCTGTTTTCAGTTTTAGAAGCACCATGGCCTCCGCCAACAACAACAAAGGGAAGGAGCCCATGGAAGATGATCTTCAAGGCCCCAAGCGCAAGAACATGGACCAGGGCATCAAGAGGGAAGTAAAGAGGACGCCATCAAATAACGATGGAAGTGTTTATTCTTGTAACATGCAGGGACCAAGACCATCAGTTCGAGGTCCCAGCCCCATCCCTGGAGTAGAGGAAACTCTTTGAGTCGCAGATCAGTTCTGCGATCGATTTCGAGCTCTAAGGATGGAGGTAGAGATACTTCAAGAGGAGAACGACAGATTTCGCGAGATGCTGGAGCGTTTCCATGCCTTGATTGAGAAGAGTTCACCACCACCACCGAAGAATTAATTCATCATTGGTATTGGCATCCCCTTGGCTTGTTCCAAGCTTGGGGGAGTGCCGCGGTATCACACCTTTATCTTTCACCTTTTCACCTTTTAGTAGAGTCATATCATGAGTAGAGAAGTTATCATATAGGATGGTTTGCAGTATGGAAGTATCCCTCCTTTAGTTGGTTATCGATGTATCCCTTGGTTTGAGTTGCCGTTATGGAATATTAATTAGAAGTTTCATCATTTACTTTCTACAGTTTATTTTGGTTTGGAATTTTTGTTATATGGTTGATCTTGTTATTAGTATTGGTATCAATATTGGAGTGTCAAGTTAATCTAGTTGGTTTTGGCAAAGTTAGCATTAGTCAGTAGCAACAATACTTTGAGGCTTAAGTAGAAAAGAGGGAGTTGCATGTAGATATATTATTCCATGATCTTTCTTTATTGTTGGCTCATAAGCTTAGTATTCTCAAGTAAGATTGTTTGTACTTCCAAGGAAGATTGCACAATTGGTTCTATCATATGTATATTTGTTTGTTTTCCCTCAACTCTTATGCTTGCTACCTAGCCTTGCTAGCCAAAAACCTGTATGTGGGAATGCTTCTCGTGCATCCAAACCTTGAGCCACAAAACTTTGCCATTTGTGTCTACCATACCTACCTATATGTGGTATTTAAGCTCCACTCCAAGTAAATTGCTTGTGTGCTACCTTTAAAACTTTCAAAATTACACTTGTTTTTTGTGCCCCTGTTTTAGCTCATGAGGACACAAATAGAGAATCTTTATCTCACTTGTTGATTGGAATTTGCACACCTGGACTAGTGGATTCATCCGCTTATCCAAATGACAGAAGAGCAGGCAGCGGGGTGTCCAGCCCCAAACTTAATACTACAAATTCTCTTCACTATTTTTGCCCCTGATTTATAATTCAAAGCATAATTGTGTAAACAAAAGAGAAAGAGGTATGACCTTCTATACCAGTTGTGTCCTTCAATGAGAGCCGCTCTTGTGAAGTCTAGTTGGCTTGTGACGTACTGTATTTTATGTTTGCCATTCATTGACATAACATACACCACTCTCAAAATATTTTTCAATGCCTCTGTTTATAAAATGAAAATCTCTAGCACATGAGTTAATCCTTGTTTCCCTCTGCGAAGGGCCTATCTTTTATCTTTATGTTGAGTAAGTAAACCTACTCCTTTCTGTCTTAAGCAAGCATTTGAGTTTTTATGATCCATCCAACTATATGTTGATTTTCTCAATCATGTCCTTTATTCTTCCTTGTTTAGTACAAATGTTTTTATCTGATTGAATACCACTTTGAAAGTTATCAATGACTGCAAAGAGACTGTTATGATTGAGCATGACAAACTCTGCAATATAAGATCTAATATAAAGGCTCTGATCGAAATATAAGTACAATCTGTTAATTGTTCTCTGACCAAGAACGAAGTTTGCCTTCACCAATTATGATTTCCTTTTGCACCTTTATTGTGATTTCCTCTACTTGTTTCAAGTTGAATTATATGATAGGAAGTTGCTGTCTAGAATGACTTGTGTATTGATAGATGTGCTGTTGCTTGTCCGTATTTTATTTATCGACACTTCACTCCATAAACATGTGGTCATGTTTACTGAGTTCAGTTTCGCTTGGGGACAAGCGAGGTCTAAGCTTGGGGGGAGTTGATACGTCCATTTTGCATCACTATTTTATATTGTAATTTTATGTTATTCATCGATATATTTCATATTATGATGCACTACTTATGTTATTTTATCTTATTTTGCATGTTTCATAATTATTGGAGAATAAACAACGGGACCAGAAATCTGATGGAAAAAACACCCTCAAGATACCCTATTTCAGAAGATCAGAAAAAGAAGGGGGCGTCAGGGAAGTCTTAGAAGTCCAGAAGAGGGAGCTAGCCACGAGGAGACCCGGAGGGCGCCACCAGGGGCCCACACCATGCCTGGGCGCCCCCCTTGGCTGCGCCTGGGGGTGGTGTGGCCACCCTGGCCCACCTCTGGTCGCCTCCTTTCGCGTACTTGACCCCCCAGGAAACCTAAGCCACCGGGAACCATGAAGGAAATATTCCACCGCCTCCTCAGGGTGGAAAACAACAAAGAGAGAAAAGCTCTCCGGCAGGGAGAAATCTACCAGGGAAATTCCTCCCCGGAGAGGGGAAATCATCGCCATCGTCATCGTCATCGCTCCGGGCATCATCAAGATCGTCATCGTCATCATAATCATCACCAGCACCATAACCCTCACCATCCATCTCCATCTCGCTGTAACGATTAGGGTTCTATATCGTTGTTCTTCACTAGATCTCTCTCCCAGTGTGGATTACTTGTTAGTAGTTCATGCTGAAAGTACAACGATGCCGCCTAGAGGGGGGTGAATAAGCGCTTTAAAATAATTACGGTTTAGGCTTGAATAAATGCGGAATAGAACTAGCATTTTAATTTATCAAGCACAAAACCTATACAAGCTAGGTTTACCTATGTGCACCAACAACTTATGCTAAGCAAGATATACAATTATGTGATATCAAGAAAGATGACTTCAAGCATGCTGGCTATCACAAAGGTAAATGCATAAGTAACGAGCTAGAGTATAGAAATAACCAAAGCACAAGGAGACACCGATGTGATTACCGAAGTTCCTTCCCAAGGGAAGCACGTCTTCGTTGGAGAGGCGGGGAGCCACATAGGCGCTCCTCAATAGCACGGATGTGCACACCTTATTCTCCTTGAGCTTCTCCGGTGAGGGAGATTCTCGTTTCCACTATGAGGTCATCTTGAAGTCGGTGACCAAACCTTACACGAGGTTGAGGCTATCTCCACAAGTAAGTTGGAGGCTCTCAACGAAGCTTCTTGCAACAAGGTTGAAGCCCCAAGCACTAACCGTCTAGGGTGCTCAATACACTGTCACATCCCAATTTTGGAATACCTGATAACACAGTTATTTTGCTAATTGCTTGACAAATAAACTTTGGTTGTGTTTGTTTGAGTGCAACTAAACAAACTTAAAAGATAGCAAAGCAGTAAACTAAAAATATTCAACATATTGTTCCAATGACATTGACAATATTTTCTAAAGTAAATATTGATCAAAGAGTTTTACAAAACTATCTTATGAATCCCATACTTGTTGAATATTATTCCAAGGCCTAAATTAAGAAAGAGGAAACACTAAATAAATCTCCCTAAAAGATTATCAGGAAAAAGAGGCATTCTTAGATGCTTCACCAAAATCTTATCAAATGTTTTTCCAACCTTGCAAGCTTAAAAACAAAAGTATTGGAGAGCATTGACTTGCTATCTATAGTCACATAAATATTTTGGCAAAGCATTGTTAAAGAAAAGCCAAGTGCCTTATTAAATTGAATTTCCAATATTTTCAGAAACAGGAAACTCAAACAAGTTACTATTGGAAACTTTCTTCAAATGATCTATAATTATTACCAGTGCTTCCTTATATCAAATAAGGAACACACACAAGAGGAGACCAAAAATTGAATCCATTAAAGTCCTGAAAACATGATTTTTCTCCACAGCAATATTTGGAATTTTGAACAAGTTTGTTCTACAAACTTTTTCAAAATGCCATGAAATAAATACCACATGCTCTATATCATAAATAAGAATGAAAACCAAAACGGAACAAGTTTT
The DNA here is from genome assembly GCA_028641055.1 of Alopecurus myosuroides. Lineage (NCBI taxonomy): Eukaryota > Viridiplantae > Streptophyta > Magnoliopsida > Poales > Poaceae > Alopecurus > Alopecurus myosuroides. The sequence goes on from CM054062.1 coordinate 72,763,369, forward strand.
TGAATAATTTAAGTTGCCAAAAACCCCTCTTTTCTAGACAGCACCTTTTTGAAGTTTGAACAAGTTTGTTCTATTAAGTAACTCAAAATGACTTGAATTTTCTAGCACACAAGGAACACACCAAATAAGGAATGTGTGCCAAAAATTATCATTTTTGGAAGCTCCTAAGTAGTCTAATAAATTCAATGTCCATTTATGTCAGAATTGAAATTTGAACAACTTTGAACTATCAAGTTTATCCAATTGAGCCAATTTTCACATATGTTGTGCATCCCAACTAATAAAAATTTTGGGCACAAGGATTTTAAATTTAGACTTTGTTTTCCTAGTGAAAACAACATTTTTCAGAGAGGGAAAAGAGGCAAAAGGATGTCTTTGTAAATAGCTAGGGACCTATTTGTAATCCGAGTCACTCCTTCTTCTTCCTAGCTTCTCTGTAGATGCAGTGCCCTACTCCATTGCCTTCGAGTGGAAGGTATCCTTGAGGATAAGAACCCCCCCCCCCCATGTGCACTTGATGGCTATCTGCCCCCCTCTCTCTCCCCCCCTCGAGTTCCTCTCTCTCTCCTGAAAAATTCCTCAAACCGAACCCTAGCCGAATTGCCTCGCCGTCGATTCGGCCGTCTCCGAGCTCACCGGCGGTCGCCGAGTGGCTCATCCTCTCCGCCTCGACGTGTTGATCACGTGTGCAAGAGGAATCGTGGAGAAACGCCGTGAGGAGCCCGCGCCGTCCGTTTTCTTCTTCGGGTCCGGTGAACTCCGGCGGGGAATCGCCGTCGCCTTGCTCCTCCTCCGACCTCACCGAGTTCCCCCGTGCGTTCATGGTGAGCATGCGATTCTCGCCGTCCCTTTTCCCCTCTCCCTAACCCTCTAATTCGTCGTCGCGCCGCCTTCCTCTCTCGGCCGCCGCGCACCGTCGTCGTCGCCGCTCTCCGGTGACCTCCCTGGAAACGAGGTCGTGCTCGTTGGGTTGCCCGCGTCGAGGACAGCCTGTGGGCGTTTGCGAATCGCGAAATGGTGGACGAAATCAGCGGATTGGGACCTCGTCGGAGTCCTCCCGCCGGCGAGTGGCGTCACGCTGGCGTCAGCGGCCTTGACCCCGCGCGTGGGAGCAGTCAAACCTGCCCGTGGGCCTCGCCTTGCCTGCGTGGCTGCCGCCTGGCCCGCTGGTCAGCGTCTAAGGCTGGATCTACTCGCGGTGCAATTGGATCTGGCCGGCCCAGTAGCAGATCTAGCCCATGACTGATGTTTTTCCTTTTAAATTTTTACAGAAAAGTGTATGTTTGCTTTTGGCCCTAAAAGGTAACCTAAAAGATGAATTTGACCAAGATAAAATTCACAGTGGTAAAGCAACTAAATCTAAATCATCTCCAATTTGTAGATCTACATTTGGATGAATATTTTAGAAATGAAAAATGTTTTGGCAACAGGTACCAGAAACAGCAAAATTAGAACCATTTTAATTTCACAACTCAGAATGAGGTGTATCAAATTGCATTGGAAAGCCCTTGAAATTTCCTAACATGAGCAATTAACCTTGCTTCCAAATTCCTAGAATTTGTGAAATGGCATGCAATTTGGTAAAACACCAGAGAGCACTTTGGTGATTTTTATAAAATCATTAAAAATGATTTTTGATGCAAACTCAACTGGATGGTCTTGTATATGTTTAGGGATAACCAAACCTAGCTGGGTTTAATTTTTAGAGCATCATAGAAAATTTGGTGGACAGATCTTTAATTTGCATGTTTCTGCCATTTTGGCATTTTAGGTAATTAATTTGTGTGAACATATTTTTGTGTTGCAATATTGTTTTCTAGCATGTACAAGTTGTGTGAACTTGTTTTCTAAGGTTTACTTAGCTATTTTAGCATGTTAGATTGTGTGGACTTGAGTTGAGAAGAAATAGGATTTACGTTAGTAGCATATGTTTTATCTCTAGTTTATACTTGCATATAATTTTTGAGTGATAAATTTTTGTGCAAGCACTTGGGTTGTGGTGTTGATATATTGGATCCAGTACCATGTTGGTACTGATATTGTGATGGTATCACCTCTGCTAGCTTGCATTTGAGTTGGTAGAAAAGCACGAGTAGCTTTGTCGTGGCTATGAAAATGTTATGGAAAAATTCTCTCATGTGTAGAATTTTTGGCATAAAAATTTGTGGTTGTATAGCCACATATTTTTGTGTTGTGTTCATAGGACCAGTAGCATTTTGGTTATGTTTTTATGAGTACTTGACCCCTATAGTTTTCACTTGTGTGGGAATAATAGCATGAGTAGCATTACCTTGCTTATTTTAGCATCCTATTATTTTCTACTAGTATGGTTAATGCACTAGATGCTAGTTTAGTATTTTGTTAATTTTTAGCAAGTGTGACCAGAGTCCTTGTGACCTCTCAATTACTTGATATGCTAGTGGAACACCCACTGGTGTCATTGCATTTTTGGTGGAAACATTATTTCCCCCACACTAGATGTGTTTCTTTTATATAGTTCTCTAACTAATGAGTGCCTAGTATTTTTGCTTGGGTTTTTAAGTGCTAAATGAAAATGTGTATGATTCTGTTTGTAAGTGGTTTTAATCATGTGTGTCTTGCTAGGAAAAATCCATCTTTGGAGTGTTGTTTGATTCCTCTAGTAATGCCCTTTTTATTACTACTAGTATGTAGGAGTTGCCCTGCAAATTGATGCATTGTTTTGTTAAATGGGATATTTTTGATATAGCAAGTATATATGTTTTTCACTCCTGTTTTTATGACATGGACCCTCTGGTTGTATTTCAATTACTTTATTTAAATGCATCCATTGATTCTTCATGTTTGAGTAGTACTAGTTTCCCTAGCATTTTTGTATTGAATTTTTCCTGCCAACTTGTGTTTGGTAGAAATTTGTGTATCCTAGCATGAGGACATGTTTTCATTTCCCATTGTGATAACATGGTTCCTTGTTTTCATTTTAGTACTTTACTTATTATGCATGCTTGCATAGCAAACCCTTAGTAGAAACATGTCAATAGGATTCCTCCTTTTTAGTCATTGTTTCTATTGTTCTCACTATGAGAATTGTGTGTTTTGTGATGAGTCTATTTCCTTGATGCACTTGTGGAGGCTCACTGATTTGTAAAAGTAACTTTTGCAAATCATGTGTCTTATTTATTCTTGGTGTGAATTTAGGCTTAGTAGTTTAGCTACCTTGTTCTTTTTGTGGTTTGGTTGATATACCCATTGCCATGATTATTATTGTGCATGTTTTGTATACTTTTAGTAGTCTCACCCATGTGATACTAAGTGTATTTTGGGTTTCCTAATATCTTGGTATGAGAGTGGCACACCCACTGAATCCATGATATTGAGGTTGTGAGATATGTTCCTCCAACCTTGAGTTGTCTTATTAAATGGCATTTCTGCCAAGTGTGTTTGTTTGATTGTTTGCCTCAATTAATAATTGGGTGATTGGTTATTATTAGTTTCCTTGCTGTATGTATTGTTATGGATTGTTGCTTGCCTTGATTGGTTCTGAATGTGTGTCCTTTATTCTTTTTACGACGTTATAAAACGAAGAGGAAGGGAGTGTCGTGAAGCTCGGTTTCAAGTTCCAGTCACTCCAAAACTAGGGAAACAAGGAGTTACCAGGCAAGCCATCCTGATGCTTGCTGATACAATACTTATCATTATCTATCATGCATGTTTTACCTCTGAAGTTTTACCAAAACTTGATTATCAAAACTATTTTTGATGTGGCTATTACTACTATACTATTATATAGGTTACTATCATGCCAGTAGTTAAACTTGGTAATACCAAGCCCATAAGCCACCATATGGTATTTATTACCATCAAATATACTAGTCCCTAAGTGGACACCCTAAAATTGTGATTCTACAAAACAAAGGCTTTACGGAAAAACCCGGAGAAAAGGCGGATCCTTGTTCTCCGGAGGAATGTGGAAGTGGTCATTTTTGAGAAATTGGTGTTTTCAAAAATGACACATAACCTAGTCTTCGCCGGACAACCTTTACCGTACTGCCACCCTACCCCAACATGGGCACGGGGCTTAACTTGAAGTTTGTCCTTGTTAGTGTGTGTTCTATCTCAATCGCTATAAGGGGCGTCGTACCCTCGAACCGAATGTCGTCAAAACTCCCAATGTTGAGACATATAAAGTGTGGGATTAATTTTCCCTCCGGACGCATCAGTTGGGGCTCCTCGCTTGGCGGGGATTAGCCTGGTGCCGGGGATGCGGACACTCGACTGAAGAGATAGACATGTACTAGCTTGAACATAGTGAATGGTTATGATCAGATACCTGATGTTTACATACTGTTGTTACAGTCCGTGGTTGTTCACGGTAGGTGTACTGGATCTGGTGGATGAGTACACCTCTGCAGAGTACAACTTTTTCGAAGAAGCCGCGTCCTCGGATATGGACAGTTGAATGGCCATGTAGCTAGCATTGTGTCAATGTTTTCAAAAAGGAATTTTTGAAAGGAAGTGTTGAACTTGTGAAGTTCAGAAAGGAAGGAAAACTTATACCGTGGAGGTACTGTCGATGATGAAAAGCCAGATGTCGTTATACAAAACAAAATGTTTTGCAAAGAAAACCTTTTCTACTCTAAGAAAGAATTCTGGAAACTGATTCCAAGAAGTTTTGCAAAGAGAAAATATTCTTTAACAAAGCTTTACAAAACCTCTTGTACATGTGATATCTACAAGAGAAATAAAACTATATTATTTTTCTTCTGAAGTATCTTCTTCAACGAAGATACAGATTAACTTGACTGCAACTGTGGTGTCATCATATATGGACACCATTGATAGTGAACCCTATTTATAGCCTACCTATTCCACCATATAAGCATATTTGCATGTTTGGTAAGTGACATGATGGATGTCTTGCTGAGTACATTCAAATGTACTCATTATGGTTTCGCCCCTGGTATCTACTTGCCAGACTTTGAGAAGGAGCCTTCGAAGGAGATCTATGAAGAGAAGCACGGAGCTGACGGCTTTGCGAACTAGGATCGTCTCCGGGTCAGCAGCCTGTAGGTTATGGCGTGACTTGGGCTCATCTACGTTGTGTTTAAATTGTCTTCCGCTGTGTTTGATAAGTTGCCTGCCCTATGTGGCAGTTGTGTTAAACTTGATCATGTGATCTTTTATGTAATACCTTTATGTATTCGTGTAATGGATGATGTATTTCTGTATGCCAACTTTGTATGTTGTTCACGACTGATCTTTCTGGGATCGTGAATGTATGCATACGGAGGGTTTCAGACTGCCGGTCTGGGGTCCTTACAGAGTTGGTATCAGAGCCATCCTGACCTTAGGAGACCTTAGTTAGCATGGACGTCAGATAGGAAAAGAAAGTAGTTTTGAGTAAAAACCTATTTACAATCTACATTATTTTTATCTAAGGGAATTTTAGTATATTTTCCCTCCTTCTGATCTTTTCAAAAGATTCTAAAGGCATATCTCTCTCGGTTAAGAGTTTATTTCTTACTTGTTTGCAACTGCTCCGCTCTGTTTTTGAAACATCTCTCGTCTTGAAGTTTTCTGTTCAGAAAATAGTTGGGGTTTCAAAAACAAATTGTTGCATAGTCTTACCTCTCTCAGTTAAAAGTTTTATCAAAACTTTACTTCTATTATCTTGTTTCCATCCAAAAACTTGTATACTTGCCGATGTCCCGAGAAGACCAAAATAATTGCCTAGCTCTAAAGTGATGATGGTCAGAAGTAGATATAGTTCTTCAGCCACATCTAGGATTTTAGAATCAGTCTAGTTTGGAGTAATTTAGCGATGACCCCATGAGTCGCCTCCCCCGACGTAGCTCCAATGGAGCCTTGCTTGTGTGTTATGGCTTGCATATGTGTGTCCGTAAGACTTTGTTCTATTGTGTGGTGTAGAATTTGTTTCATCTAGGCTTCTATATGTTTGTGGGGTGCTCAAAATTTGCAAATTTGTGATTGCCCCGCTCTTGTTTTTGAATCGCCTCTTGTTAGGTTTTTGCAAGCAAAAATGTTGGTATAATATTCAAAAACAAGAATTTGTTGCTTAAACTTATACTTGTTTTCGCCTCGAAATGCCACCGTAGTGAACCACCACCATCTCCCCCAAAATCAATGAAAGCACCGTTGGGCCTAATAATGGAGGACCATCAAGCCACACGAGCTGAGAGCGTTGCTACAAGCGCTATGCACCAACCACTACTGACCAAGACCTCTATGTTTGTCTGTTTGCAAAAGACTCGTTTTGCCCTGTTGGCTAAACGTTGCACCTTTTTATGTCCCCTTTTAAAAGACCAAACTAGAGAGATCCCCTTTTAAAAGTTATATACCTCCCTCTTCACATGCCATGATGCGCAACCCCCTCAGAAGCCAATCAAAAGAGCACAATTCAATATTCGACGTACGATGACGCTAGTCGTATCTTGTCGGACAAACATGATTAATTAGAAAGCTAACAAGACTAACATGCTTGGTCTAATCTTAGGTTGACACCTAACCAAATCATGCAAACTACTGACAACTCTTTCTAAACCAAGAAATTAAGTGACTTAGGACACCTTTTAATCTAGTTGGTAAAAAGGAGAAGTCACGAGAAGATAAGATGATGACCTATTCGTTTACTAGTCAATAGGATATCGGGTGTATCTACTTTGGAAACCAAATCTTAGTAGACATTGTAAGTACTGTAAAATTTGGGGTTTAGAAATTAAGTGAACGATGGAATGGTTATGATAGATCTAGAAAACAGCAGTTTTCCTGTTTTTGTTTCTTTGTGTGCTCTTGATTGAAATGAATTTGTGTTTTATTCAATCTTGCTTCCTAACTTATATGGAGTTGTTAGGACTTGTTATTATGTTGTTTTATTACAATAAATCTACCCTAGAAAGTGTGTGCATGATTGGAAACTCGAACAAAAATGAAATAGCATTTGTCACCTTCTAGTTTATTATTTGGAAGTATTGTGAGAGCTAGATCTGTGTATACTTTCTTAGTAGATTTTGTGCTATGTTTTCTTTGAGTCCAGTACCATTTAGGTACTGTTATTTTGATTCTTGTACCTAAGTTAGCTTGCATGTCTCTTAATAGTAAAGCATGTGTAAGCATTGCTATCATTATGCACTAGTATTGTTTCACTAGATTAAATAGCCTTATATTTTTATCTTGTATGCAAAGTTTTTCATGAGTAACCAAAGGCTTAGTACCTATTTTTCCTTGGTATTAGTAGGGCATAGCCCACTGGTCCCATTGCATTTTGGCTTGAGGATGAAAATCCCCAACCATACACCTGTGTGAAAATAGCATGTTTCACTATGTGATTGATTTCTATTTTCCACCATGGAAAATATAATTGTTTGTTTTCACCTATGAAAGTGAGAAGTTTATTTCTTATTAGTGAATACTAATATGTTTAGGTGTGATCCTTTTGTTAGCATAATATTCCTTAGGGGAATCATGTTAAGAAATGTTTCACTATCGTGTGCTAAAATTAAGTTGTTCGCAAATAAAATAAATTCCTCTTGATTGGTAGATTGTTTGTGAATAATTTTTAAATCGAGTGTATGGATTTTTGAAACGGTTTAGATAAATTTTCATTAATTTCATAACTACTGGTTGTGTGAGTTATACCTTGCTTGTTTGCTAGTAATTGGTTAAAGAAAACAGAAATTGCTAGAAGAAATTTCTGCATGCTTAATGGTTGATTCAGAAAATTACTTTGGTGCTTGTGCTTACTAACATGAGTAGGATGGGTGTACTGTTATTAGGTACACTTATATTAATGACTTGCTTGTTTAATTTTAAACATCATGATAGCATTGTTTGCTTCTCTAGGGTGAAACTAGTCTCACCACTAGAAAATGGTGATTTTTGCTCTAGTATTACCCTCTTTTTATTTTATAAGTATATGTGTTGATATAGCATGTTTAGGAAGTTATTACTTCTGTTATCATGCCATGAATTATTTAGTTGCATGTTCTATGGTTATAGGGTATGATTATCTCTTATAGCATGCTGGTGTAGATTTTTCATACTAGTGTGTTATTTGTGCAGTCCTGTTTCTTTTATGCCTGTGTAATAGGAGTTTTATCTTGTGTGAAGATGGTGTTTTAGAGTATCTTTATGATTGGATTCATTGGTTTTTAGCTACTGGTTGTTTGCTAATTGTTTATGATTGATGGATTCCAAAACCTCTAGTAAACATTAACCTAGTGAATAAATAGTCTATTCATCTGTGGTGTTGTTGCTTGCTTATTGGATTTTGTTTAAATGTTTTACCTTAGCATGAGTTTATACTTGTGTGATGATTGTGCTTAAGAGTATCTTATGAAACTAAAAACATCCAACTAAAATCATTAACATATTAAGTGATAGTTTCTTCTGGGGAGTAACACCCATTGCCGTGGGTATTGTTCTGTCTGTTTGTTTTACCTTAGAAACCTAACCTTTGCACCCACAAGCTATATTTTTAGCTTCTTATATACATTGTTATGAGAGTGGTACACCACTCCATATGTGGTATGTAAGATGTGGGATATAGCTAAGAACTCATGTAATAATTGACGGTACGTTTCCAGGTAGTTCTGCACTAACCTTAATTTTGTTTGTTTCTAAATCGTCCAAAACCCAAGGTGAGGAGACCCTGGTCAGGTCTCGTCAAACTAGGAAACAAAAGTTTTGGACCTAAAACAGTACCGGTGTACTTTTTATAAAGTGAATAACCCCTGACTCACTCTTTCCTAAAAACCCAAGGGAAGATATACCGTATGAAGACTCAAAAGCTAATTAGCACAAAAGGAGCTAGTTGGCAGTAGTGACGTTATCAGAAATTTTAAAATTGGCGGTTGAGTAAATTGATAGCTAGAGAATTTTTTTGAAGACGGGTGTTTGGATCTAAGGTTTTGAGTATGACACCCAACTCCCGTGAAAAGAATTTTCTAATTTAGGGAAGTACCCGCCTCCCAAGAAAAGTCAAGGGGGGGAAGCACCAGCACTCCAACGCTACCACCCACCGAGCGATTGTAGTTGAAGTTAGAAGTTTTTAACATTGTGTTTGTTGGCCCTCTCTTAGTCCTCGCTTGCGAATCTCGGGGACGAGATTATTTTTAAGGGGGGAAGACCTGTCACATCCCAATTTTGGAATACCTGATAACACAGTTATTTTGCTAATTGCTTGACAAATAAACTTTGGTTGTGTTTGTTTGAGTGCAACTAAACAAACTTAAAAAGATAGCAAAGTAGTAAACTAAAAATATTCAACATATTGTTCCAATGACATTGGCAATATTTTCTAAAGTAAATATTGATCAAAGAGTTTTACAAAACTATCTTATGAATCCCATACTTGTTGAATATTATTCCAAGGCCTAAATTAAGAAAGAGGGAACACTAAATAAATCTCCCTAAAAGATTATCAGGAAAAAGAGGCATTCTTAGATGCTTCACCAAAATCTTATCAAATGTTTTTCCAACCTTGCAAGCTTAAAAACAAAAGTATTGGAGAGCATTGACTTGCTATCTCTAGTCACATAAATATTTTGGCAAAGCATTGTTAAAGAAAAGCCAAGTGCCTTATTAAATTGAATTTCCAATATTTTCAGAAACAGGAAACTCAAACAAGTTACTATTGGAAACTTTATTCAAATGATCTGAAATTAATACCAGTGCTTCCTTATATCAAATAAGGAACACACACAAGAGGAGACCAAAAATTGAATCCATTAAAGTCCTGAAAACATGATTTTTCTCCACAGCAATATTTGGAATTTTGAACAAGTTTGTTCTACAAACTTTTTCAAAATGCCATGAAATAAATACCACATGCTATATATCATAAACAAGAACGAAAACCAAAATGGAACAAGTTTTTGAATAATTTAATTTGCCAAAAACCCCTGTTTTCTAGACAGCACCTTTTTGAAGTTTGAACAAGTTTGTTCTATTAAGTAACTCAAAATGACTTGAATTTTCTACCACACAAGGAACAAACCAAATAAGGAATGTGTGACAAAAAGTATCATTTTTGGAAGCTCCTAAGTAGTCTAATAAATTCAATGTCCATTTATGTCAGAATTGAAATTTGAACAACTTTGAACTATCAAGTTTATCCAATTGAGCCAATTTTCACATATGTTGTGCATCCCAACTAATAAGAATTTTGGGCACAAGGATTTTAAATTTAGACTTTGTTTTCCTAGTGAAAACAACATTTTTCAGAGAGGGAAAAGAGGCAAAAGGATGTCTTTGTAAATAGCTAGGGACCTATTTGTAATCCGAGTCACTCCTTCTTCCTAGCTTCTCTGTACATGCAGTGCCCTACTCCATTGCCTTCGAGTGGAAGGTATCCTTGAGGATAAGAACCCCCCATGTGCACTTGATGGCTATCTGCCCCCTCTCTCTCCCCCCTCGAGTTCCTCTCTCTCTCCTGAAAAATTCCTCAAACCGAACCCTAGCCGAATGCCTCGCCGTCGATTCGGCCGTCTCCGAGCTCACCGGCGGTCGCCGAGTGGCTCATACTCTCCGCCTCGACGTGTTGATCACGTGTGCAAGAGGAATCGTGGAGAAACGCCGCGAGGAGCCCGCGCCGTCCGTTTTCTTCTTCGGGTCCGGCGAACTCCGGCGGGGAATCGCCGTCGCCTCGCTCCTCCTCCGACCTCACCGAGTTCCCCCGAGCGTTCATGGTGAGCATGCAATTCTCGCCGTCCCTTTTCCCCTCTCCCTAACCCTCTAATTCGTCGCCGCGCCGCCTTCCTCTCTCGGCCGCCGCGTGCCGTCGTCGCCGCCGCTCTCCGGTGACCTCCCTTGAAACGAGGCCGTGCTCCTTGGGTTGCCCGCGTCGAGGAAAGCGTGCGGGCGTTTGCGAATCGCGAAATGGTGGACGAAATCAGCGGATTGGGACCTCGCCGGAGTCCTCCCGCCGGCGAGTGGCGTCACGCTGGCGTCAGCGGCCTTGACCCCGCGCGTGGGAGCAGTCAAACCTGCCTGTGGGCCTCGCCTTGCCTGCGTGGCTGCCGCGTGGCTGCCTGGCCCGCTGGTCAGCGTCTAAGGCTGGATCTGCTCGCGGTGCAATTGGATCTGGTCGGCCCAGTAGGAGATCTAGCCCATGACTGATGTTTTTCCTTTTAAATTTTTACAGAAAAGTGTATGTTTGCTTTTGGCCCTAAAAGCTAACCTAAAAGATGAATTTGACCAAGATAAAATTCACAGTGGTAAAGCAACTAAATCTAAACCATCTCCAATTTGTAGAACTACATTTGGATGAATAGTTTAGAAATGAAAAATGTTTTGGCAACAGGTACTAGAAACAGAAAAATGAGCACCATTTTAATTTCACAACTCAGAATGAGGTGTATCTAATTGCATTGGAAAGCCCTTGAAATTTCTTAACAAGATCAATTAAGCTTGCTTCCAAATTCCTAGTATTTTTGAAATGGCATGCAATTTGGTAAAACACCAGAGAGAACTTTGGTGATTTTTATAATATCATTAAAAATGATTTTTGATGCAAACTCAACTGGATGGTCTTGTATATGTTTAGGGCTATCCAAACCTAGCTGGGTTTAATTTTTAGAGCATCATAGATAATTTGGTGGACAGATCTTTAATTTGCATGTTTCTGCCATTTTGGCATTTTAGGTAATTAATTTGTGTGAACATATTTTTGTGTTGCAATATTGTTGTCTAGCATGTACAAGTTGTGTGAACTTGTTTTCTAAGGTTTACTTAGCTATTTTAGCATGTTAGATTGTGTGGACTTGAGTTGAGAAGAAATAGGATTTATGTTAGTAGCATATGTTTTATCTCTAGTTTATACTTGCATATAATTTTTGAGTGATAATTTTTTGTGCAAGCACTTGGATTGTGGTGTTGATAGATTGGATCCAGTACCATGTTGGTACTGATATTGTGATGGTATCACCTCTGCTAGCTTGCATTTGAGTTGGTAGAAAATCACGAGTAGCTTTGTCATGGCTATGAAAATGTTATGGAAAAATTCTCTCATGTGTAGAATTTTTGGCATAAAAATTTGTGGTTGTATAGCCACATATTTTTGTGTTGTGTTCATAGGACCAGTAGCATTTTGGTTATGTTTTTATGAGTACTTGACCCCTAGAGTTTTCACTTGTGTGGGAATAATAGCATGAGTAGCATTACCTTGCTTATTTTAGCATCCTATTATTTTCTACTAGTATGGTTAATGCACTAGATGCTAGTTTAGTATTTTGTTAATTTTTAGCAAGTGTGACCAGAGGCCTTGTGACCTCTCAATGCCTTGATATGCTAGTGGAACACCCACTGGTGTCATTGCATTTTTGGTGGAAACATTATTTCCCCCACACTAGATGTGTTTCTTTTATATAGTTCTCTAACTAATGAGTGCCTAGTATTTTTGCTTGGGTTTTTAAGTGCTAAATGAAAATGTGTATGCTTCTGTTTGTAAGTGGTTGTAATCATGTGTGTGTTGCTAGGAAAAATCCATCTTTGGAGTGTTGTTTGATTCCTCTAGTAATGCCCTTTTTATTACTACTAGTATGTAGGAGTTGCCCTGCAAATTGATGCATTGTTTTGTTAAATGGGATATTTTTGTTATAGAAAGTATAGATGTTTTTCACTCCTGTTTTTATGACATGGACACTCTGGTTGTATTTCAATTACTTGATTTAAATGCATCCATTGATTCTTCATGTTTGAGTAGTACTAGTTTCCCTAGCATTTTTGTATTGAATTTTTCCTGCCAACTTGTGTTTGGTAGAAATTTGTGTATCCTAGCATGAGGACATGTTTTCATTTCCCATTGTGATAACATGGTTCCTTGTTTTCATTTTAGTACTTTACTTATTATGCATGCTTGCATAGCAAACCCTTAGTAGAAACATGTCAATAGGATTCCTCCTTTTTAGTCATTGTTTCTATTGTTCTCACTATGAGAATTGTGTGTTTTGTGATGAGTCTATTTCCTTGATGCACTTGTGGAGGCTCACTGATTTGTAAAAGTAACTTTTGCAAATCATGTGTCTTATTTATTCTTGGTGTGAATTTAGGCTTAGTAGTTTAGCTACCTTGTTCTTTTTGTGGTTTGGTTGATATACCCATTGCCATGATTATTATTGTGCATGTTTTGTATACTTTTAGTAGTCTCACCCATGTGATACTAAGTGTATTTTGGGTTTCCTAATATCTTGGTATGAGAGTGGCACACCCACTGAATCCATGATATTGAGGTTGTGAGATATGTTCCTCCAACCTTGAGTTGTCTTATTAAATGGCATTTCTGCCAAGTGTGTTTGTTTGATTGTTTGCCTCAATTAATAATTGGGTGATTGGTTATTATTAGTTTCCTTGCTGTATGTATTGTTATGGATTGTTGTTTGCCTTGATTGGTTCTGAATGTGTGTCCTTTATTCTTTTTACGACGTTAGAAAACGAAGAGGAAGGGAGTGTCGTGAAGCTCGGTTTCAAGTTCTAGTCACTCCAAAACTAGGGACACAAGGAGTTACCAGGCAAGCCATCCTGATGCTTGCTGATATAATACTTATCATTATCTATCATGCATGTTTTACCTCTGAAGTTTTACCAAAACTTGATTATCAAAACTATTTTTGATGTGGCTATTACTACTATACTATTATATAGGTTACTATCATGCCAGTAGTTAAACTTGGTAATACCAAGCCCATAAGACACCATATGGTATTTATTACCATCAAATATACTAGTCCCTAAGTGGACACCCTAAAATTGTGATTCTACAAAACAAAGGCTTTACGGAAAAACCCGGAGAAAAGGCGGATCCTTGTTCTCCGGAGGAATGTGGAAGTGGTCATTTTTGAGAAATTGGTGTTTTCAAAAATGACACATAACCTAGTCTTCGCCGGACAACCTTTACCGTACTGCCACCCTACCCCAACATGGGCACGGGGCTTAACTTGAAGTTTGTCCTTGTTAGTGTGTGTTATATCTCAATCGCTATAAGGGGCGTCGTACCCTCGAACCGAATGTCGTCAAAACTCCCAATGTTGAGACATATAAAGTGTGGGATTAATTTTCCCTCCGGACGCATCAGTTGGTGCTCCTCGCTTGGCGGGGATTAGCCTGGTGCCGGGGATGCGGACACTCGACTGAAGAGATAGACATGTACTAGCTTGAACATAGTGAATGGTTATGATCAGATACCTGATGTTTACATACTGTTGTTACAGTCCGTGGTTGTTCACGGTAGGTGTACTGGATCTGGTGGATGAGTACACCTCTGCAGAGTACAACTTTTTCGAAGAAGCCGCGTCCTCGGATATGGACAGTTGAATGGCCATGTAGCTAGCATTGTGTCAATGTTTTCAAAAAGGAATTTTTGAAAGGAAGTGTTGAACTTGTGAAGTTCGGAAAGGAAGGAAAACTTATACCGTGGAGGTACTGTCGATGATGAAAAGCCAGATGTCGTTATACAAAACAAAATGTTTTGCAAAGAAAACCTTTTCTACTCTAAGCAAGAATTCTGGAAACTGATTCCAAGAAGTTTTGCAAAGAGAAAATATTCTTTAACAAAGCTTTACAAAACCTCTTGTACATGTGATATCTACAAGAGAAATAAAACTATATTATTTTTCTTCTGAAGTATCTTCTTCAACGAAGATACAGATTAACTTGACTGCAACTGTGGTGTCATCATATATGGACACCATTGATAGTGAACCCTATTTATAGCCTACCTATTCCACCATATAAGCATATTTGCATGTTTGGTAAGTGACATGATGGATGTCTTGCTGAGTACATTCAAATGTACTCATTTTGGTTTCGCCCCTGGTATCTACTTGCCAGACTTTGAGAAGGAGCCTTCGAAGTAGATCTATGAAGAGAAGTACGGAGCTGACGGCTTTGCGAACTAGGATCGTCTCCGGGTCAGCAGCCTGTAGGTTATGGCGTGACTTGGGCTCATCTACGTTGTGTTTAAATTGTCTTCCGCTGTGTTTGATAAGTTGCCTGCCCTATGTGGCAGTTGTGTTAAACTTGATCATGTGATCTTTTATGTAATACCTTTATGTATTCGTGTAATGGATGATGTATTTCTGTATGCCAACTTTGTATGTTGTTCACGACTGATCTTTCTGGGATCGTGAATGTATGCATACGGAGGGTTTCAGACTGCCGGTCTGGGGTCCTTACATACACCCAAGAGGAAAAATCTCTCCGGTGACCAAGCACCCAAGAGTAACAAGCTAACGAACTTCTCTTTCACGAATCCCGTGGGGAACTCAAACCGATGCACCTAATGCAATGGCAAGAACACACAAAGTGATCAAGTCCTTCTCTCCCAAATCCCACAAAAGCAACTAATGCTATGGAGGGAAGAAGGAGGAGGGACAAGGAAAACAACAAATGAATCCCAAGATCTAGATCCAATGGATTCCCCTCACTAAGAGGAGATATTGATTGGTGGAATAGTAGATCTAGATCTCCTCTCTCTTTTCCCTAAAAATGGGCAAGAATCATTGGAGGGATTGAGAGAAACCCAAACTTTTGAAGGTCAACAATGGAGGAGAGAGGAAATGGGTTGGGCAGCCTCCTCTTGAGGAAGAAGATGGCTATTTATAGCTTCCCACGAAATATGGCCGTTAGTGCCGTCCGGACTGAAATTTTTTCACTTATTCCGGCCTCCCGGGGCGGAAATTTCAACCCCGGAAATTTCCAGACGACCCAGGACCCCCTGGAGCGCGAGTTCCCGCTCACAGATGCCGGGCCGGATATTTGCCCCGGAATATTCCGGCCTGGCCGAAAATTTCCGGCCTTAGACCAGAATTTCCGCCCCCCCTGAAAACTGCGAAAATATTGATACGAAAACGGTCATATCTTTTGCATTCGGACTCCGTTTTCGACGTTCTTGGGCTCGTTGAAATCGCAGAGACGAGCACTAAAAGAATATGCAGTGAAACATCATAGTAAAACAAGGGATAATAAAACCAAATGGGCAAAGTCTAGACCTCTCTATAAGATAGGAACCGGCAAAACCTCCAATAACAAAAACACAATAAGTTTTCTATACGAAATCCGTTTTTGATGAACTTGAGCTTGACATGAAGAACAAGACAAGCTATAAAACCACACATGGAGAAAACCAAAATAAGAACCAAGAAAGATGATGCCAAAGATGCAAAGGTTTGAGATCTCTACGAACGATACGATCAAGCAACTCATTCGAGAGCCCCTCTTGATAGAATGGTTATCTATCCTATAACCCGGTCTCCCTACTAACATCATGAGATCGGTAAAATAGAAATCCTATAAATGTCACATTTGTCTTGCGCATTCCAATTGAGATAGATGATGACGATCTTAATCACCTGAAGTTGGAGCACCTTTCTTGATTGCGCTTCGCTTTGTGAAGACTTGTAAATTGCTCCCTCATAAGATAATATGAGAGAGATTCTCACATGTCCATCTTCACTTGATAATAATCTCCATATGGGTGGCCAGCATCAAACATTTGAACTCTTCTTGATTCTCATCTTGAACTTGCACTTCAACTTGATCAACTAAGTATCTTCTCTTTATTCATGATGATGATGTCTTGAAGGTAAACATGAATGTTCACACAATCTACCTCTTCAAGACATACTTGCAATATGATCAATAACATCATGGCAATTCTTCTTCTTGATCATATGAAATATATTCATTATAAACAATGATTATGATGGCATCCAACCTTGAATCCAACACATGGAGTTCAAGTGGTGCCAATGGACAAACCTACAAGGATATCTCAATGAAACTATTAGTCCATAAGGATTGTCATTAATTACCAAAACCACATGTGGGGCACCATGCACTTTCAATCTCCCCCATTTTGGTAATGGATGGCAATCCGTTTTACGAGGGTTTATATAATGAATTAAGCAAACACGCAAGCAATAACCATGGATGCATGAGAATGGAATGAAAAAATGCTTAAGAACAAAACCAAAGCATTCAAACCAAATTCCCTTAAACCCTCTAAACTTCTCCCCCATTGGCATCCATTGCCGAAATGGGTGGAAAAATGTAGAAGGCCAATATAGTAAAAGCTCCCCTACAATTTTTGCATTTCTCATAATATGAGTGAAAACAAATGCATATTCAATGACGAATAGATGGGGGGAGATCAAACTATATTGAGGGTCGAAAGATTCAAAATAAGATTATATTCCTTTAACACTTCTTCCAAGAGGAGGAGCAAAAACAAAGGATCCGAAAAAACCAATGGAACCAAAGATTTTATGATTTTAGCAAAATAGTGTTCTAAAGAAAATCATGAAGCTCCCCAATGTTCATGCACTACTTAGAGTTTTTGCATTTGAATACAAAGTGCACAAATATGGGATCATCACTCCCCAAATATCCTATAAAACACAAAACAAGTGCAAGAGAGCATAAAAAGAAAACTAGGCATAGCACTTGAAGAAAATAAATGAATGATTGAGCAAAAAGATACCAAATGAACGGAACATCATGAGACAAGGCTCAACCATACATAAGGAAACCAACATTCCCACCAAGGTAAGAACGAGAGACAAAAAAAACTCAAAAACAAATGAGTGCACAAGATGAAATAATATAAGTCAAGCACTCATAAGGAAAATACTTCCCGGAGTCACCAAAAATGAAAAGGGTATAAGAAGGGTGGACTCCAAAGGAATAGATACCAAAAAGAGATGTAACTCCTCTCATGTGTATAAGTTTATAAGTGGACAACAATCATGATAATATGTATCCACAAAGAAGCATGTACACACAAAATAGTTACGAAAGTGAAGAACATGATATCCAAGAGAAAGTCATAAATACACCAATAAGATTTTTTTTAATTGAAAGCATAGAACATAGCTCAATTTTATCTTAAATGGGGATAAATGAATTTCCAAGACAAACACACCAAAGACATCACAAATAACAATAAGGAAAAAAATAGATAGTTGCAATGTTTTGGAAGAATCAAGTATCACAAACGGAGAATAATTTTATAAATAAAGAATTTTCATGCCAAGATGCAACCTACACAAGGTTGAATACAAGAATAGTATGCATTAGAGATACTTGTTACCAAGATCGCATTGGAGATGTTGTTGTGGATAAGAGTTAATCCATCATCCTAGCTTTACTCCGATAAGATCATGGTGACAACACCTTCCTTGAGAATGAGGCAAGCATCCAATGCATCTCAAATGTACCTAAAACACATTTAAGCACAAAATGGTCCCCAAACACATTGGGTCCAAAGTAGTTAGATAAACTACAATACATAGGATAAGCTCCACATAAATGTGTTCATATAGATATAAATTGAATTTCATGCACAACTTAGCCTATTTAGGATTCGGTGGAGTTTACCGTATATATTGCATCAAAGAAAGTAAGCATGCCATAACAAATAATTTAGTAAATATGCATGCAAAGATTTTCAAGAACCAAAAGACAAGTGAAAACGATAGCACAAAGAACCAATTGACACTTCAAAGAAACCAATTAAAAGTTACAACAAGAAATGAGATATTGAACTCCCAAAAGAGATATCAAAAGAAAGATTCATTAACAAAAAGAAGTCCAATATCTAAAATAGATCAATTTGAAAAATAAAGCAATGAGTAAGATAACCAACTCCCAAAAAGAGCAAGGTTCCAACAACTAAACCAAACCCTCTACACTTTTCATGATGGCACAAAGTACCAAGACGAAAAGGTTTGTCTTCCCTAAAGACACGTCATCGGGATTGAATACCAATTGAGAAAGATCTAAATAATAAAAAGAAGAAAACTAGTGTTCTAAATAATATAGGAAAGCTCCCCCAATGATTTGTGCATTACTCATAATTTTGAATTTTAATACAATATGCACACAAATGGGATCCTTGCTTTAGCTTTAGCAATTAGAACACCAAACAAATACAAGTAAAACAAAGGGATTCTCCATAGTCAAGGAAGACAATGGGAGTGAGCACAAAGAAATTTCTTGGCAATAAATATGAAAAATAAAAGCAATAGCACAAGTAAAATATGATCAATAAATTCTACCACAAATAATATTATCACTTGTCAAGGACAAGGAGTACGGAGTTATTTCTCGGTGGTATGTTGCATAGATATTCATGATCATATTCACAAAATAAAGGCATATGAAAAGGATAAGAATTAAAACACCATGCTTAAATAGATATTATTGGTGGCTTCAATAGTCGAATGATCTTGCAAAGCAATGATTAATATAACATGAAGCAACCGGTTTCCGAGATAATGCATACTAGTGCACATTTGAGGAAAACCGCACCAAGAAACTCTCTCACAAACAAGATCCAAAATATGAGCAAATAAAAGCATTTAAGCAAATTGAAACTTGTTTGAGAACACATGCCACATAGGAACAAGATAATTGACAATATCAATTCTAGGTGGCAAAACCACAAATGTTCACATTCTTTAGGTTTGTAATATGCACAAAGGATATTACTCCCCCATAATGTGATAATCCTTATCTTTTTAACAAGAGGCAAATAAAGAACAACTAGAGATGATTAATAGAGATTATAGAATTGAATTTCTCATGATCATGACATACCACATAGAGGCTAGACAATATTGAAATATCAACACTAAATGGTATTGCTCATGTACATACATTTTAGAATTGTGAAGTGCCAAGGCATATCATTCCCCAAAAATAGGAAAGTCCATTAATCACTCAACAGATCCAAATAAGATACAAGAAAGATACAATAAGGCTCAATGAAAAATCACACATACATGTTGTGCGAACCGACAAACACATACCAGATTACTCAAGGATAAGTAAGTAGTAAGCACAACATATACAAAATACAAGCAAGGTACAAAACTAACACATGCAAAGGGGAAAGAACTTTCAATGTATATATAAAATGTAGATACAAGTTACCGCAAGAAGCAGCATGGAATATGAGATAGAGACATGATAATCCAAATGACTTGGCTTGAGGAAAATATAAGTGATGAAGATCCCTTAATTATTCATGATATAGCCAAGTCTCCAATGCCCTCCAATAACACCTATTGATCAATTTTGAGCTTGTTGGTCCCCAACCAAGTTGGGTCCTAAGAGGTTAGTCACAATAGGCTTGGCAACCCAAATGGTTCTTTTCTTGACACCACTTCGATTACCAACATATTTGGCAAACACATTGCCCACATTATCCTTACGAATGGAATACACATCATCAATTATGATAGGGTTGAATAATATACCGTTAGTGCATGAAGAAGCAAGATGGCCCTTTTCACGGCATAAATAGCAACACCGACTCCCTCCATTCTTCTTAGTTGATTTCTCAACTTGAGAAGCACTAGCTTGAGTCTTCTTGGTAAGAGGCATTTCTTCAACTTTAAGTTGAGATTGTGGTTGAACTTGTGGCCGCTTTCCTTGTTTCTTCTCACTAAGTTGCTTCTTATTCAAATGGCATGATCTAACATGACGCCCTTCAACCTTGCACTTGAAGCAAACAATCTTGGCCAAATTCTTGACTTTTTCATGGCCCTTCTTATTTTCTACCTTGGAATTGTTCTTGTAATTGGAAATGAATCCAAATCCTCTCTTGTCATTGGGGGATTTTTGGACACTCAACAAATTTTCAAGTGTGGACTTCCCTTTATAACACTTCTCCAAGTCTTTCTTCAAGGAAGTGACTTGGGACTTGAGCTCTTTGATTCCCTCTACATGGTTAGTATCAACACAAGAGCTAGAGGAAGTAGATGCATAATTATTAGAGCAACAAGGCAAGGAAAGCAATTCATCACAAGATGTGGACACATTACGAGAGGATGAATTACTAGGACTAGCAAAAGGCAATATAGAATTTAGAGTAGAGGTTGTGCCTTTGTCCACATGAGGCTCACAAGATGTTACCTTAGTTAAAATAGCCTCATGAGCTAATTTTAGCTTCTCATGGGAGACTAGAAGATTCTCGTGAGATCTTGAGAGCTTTTCATGAGCTTCTTTCAATTTCCCATAATTACTAGTTAGCAACTCAAGTTGAGACCGTAGCTCAACATTCTCCTTTAATATGGATTCTTCACAAGAAATAGAGTTAGTGGCACAAGCATCATAATTTTTAGTTTTGAGGTCATTAGCAAGGGCAAGAGATAATTCATTGTCCCTTCTAAGCTTAGAAACACTAAAGCATAGGTTTCTTCTAGACTATATAGTTTCTCTTCAAGAGAAGATATAAGGGAACGCTCTTTCTCAAAAGCCTTTTAAAGATCTTTGTCCTTGATAGAATGACCACCATTATGACTTTCCAAAGTCATGATGATATCCTCCTTTTCATCTATAAGAGAGTTAGCCGCATCAAGTTGTTCTAGAAGAGCATTCACATTTTTGTTGGTCTCACCATCAAGGCTAGCTAACCACAAAGCTATCCACTCATCTCTATCATCATGAGATATATTGGGGTTCAAAGTAGAAGATACCTTTGAATCCTTGGCCATGAGGCAAAAGGTGGTAGATGATGATAGATCATTACTTGAGGCACCACTCAAGTCCACATCTTGTTCCATAGAGAGTTGGGTTTCCTTTACATTGTTAGCCACACAAAGACTAGAGGAAACACAATTATTTTTTTATCGTGGGAACAAGATAAAGCAAGCATATCATCATGAGATTTAGACACACAACGTTGACATGATATGCAAGGACTATCAACACAAGCATGTAAAATATTTTTGGTGCTAGTTGTGTTTAAGTACAAAGATGAGGCATGGCAATAAGATAGAGATGGAGGATCATCAATAATAAGCTCACTATCATTATTGCAAAGCCTATCACTACTCACCATCTCATTAGTTTGTGGCTTACCACATGTTGGTGAATTACAAAAGTTGAGAACTCATCACGAACGGAAACGGAGGGAGAACAATCACCCTCTTTAATATTGGACACTCCATATTTATCTTGAAGCTTTGTCCATACCTCATGAGCATTCCGGATAGGAAAGAGTGGCTTAATAACTACAAGGCTCACAAGAAGGAAAAACGCATTAATAGCAACAGCATCGAGAGATAAGTTTTTCTCTTCCACTAAAGTTGGATTTTGAGGATCCTTTGGAGGAGAAAAACCCATCTCTACAATTTGCTCCATATGTGGGTCCATGACCCGGAAATAAATGAGCATACGAAATTTCCAAACATCATAGTTTGTGCCATCGAAATGAAATGTGGGATCGTGCACTAATTCACTAAGCGACATCATTACTCTCAAGGCGGTGAAGCCTAACAATGAGAGCCCTTGCTCTGATACCAATTGAAAGCACAAGGATGTCGCCTAGAAGGGGGGGTGGATAGGCGCTTTAAAATAATTACGATTTAGGCTTGAATAAATGCGGAATAAAATTAGCGTTTTAATTTATCAAGCACAAAACCTATACAAGCTAGATTTACCTATGTGCACTAACAACTTATGCTAAGCAAGATATACAACTATGTGATAGCAAGAAAGATGACTTCAAGCATGATGTCTATCACAAAGGTAAATGCATAAGTAACGAGCTAGAGTATAGAAATAACCAAAGCACAAGGAGGCACCGATGTGATTACCGAACTTCCTTCCCAAGGGAAGTACGTCTTCGTTGGAGAGGCGGGGAGCCACCTAGGCGCTCCTCAATAGCACGGATGTGCACACCTTATTCTCCTTGAGCTTCTCCGGTGAGGGAGATTCTCGTTTCCACTATGAGGTCATCTTGAAGGCGGTGACCAAACCTTACACGAGGTTGAGGCTATCTCCACAAGTAAGTTGGAGGCTTTCAACGAAGCTTCTTGCAACAGCCCCAAGCACTAACCGTCTAGGGTGCTCAATACACCCAAGAGGAACAATCTCTCCGGTGACCAAGCACCCAAGAGTAACAAGCTCACGAACTTCTCTTTCACGAATCCCGTGGGGAACTCAAACCGATGCACCTAATGCAATGGCAAAAACACACAAAGTGATCAAGTCCTTCTCTCCCAAATCCCACAAAAGCAACTAATGCTATGGAGGGAGGAAGGAGGAAGAACAAGGAAAACAACAAATGAATCTCAAGATCTAGATCCAATGGATTCCCCTCACTAAGAGGAGATATTGATTGGTGGAATAGTAGATCTAGATCTCCTCTCTCTTTTTCCTAATAATGGGCAAGAATCATTGGAGGGATTGAGAGAACCCAAACTTTTAAAGGTCAACAATGGAGGAGAGAGGAAATAGGTTGGGCAGCCTCCTCTTGAGGAAGAAGAATACTATTTATAGCTTCCCACGAAATATGGCCGTTAGGGCCGTCCGGACTGGAATTTTTTCACTTACCCCGGAAATTTCCGGCGTCCCGGGGTGGAAATTTCCGGCCCCCAGGACGGAAATTTCAACCCCGGAAATTTCCGGATGACCCAGGACCCCCTGGAGTGCGAGTGCCCGCTCACAGATGCCGGGCCGGATATTTTCCCCGGAATATTCCGGCCTGGCCGGAAATTTCCGGCCTTAGACCGGAATTTCCGCCCGCCCTTGAAAACTGCGAAAACATTGATACGAAAACGGTCATATCTTTTGCACCCGGACTCCGTTTTCGACGTTCTTGGGCTCGTTGAAATCGCAGCGACAAGAACTACAAGAATATGCACTAAAACATCATAGTACAACAAGGGAGAATAAAACCAAATGGGCAAAGTCTAGACCTCTCTATAAGACAGGAACCGGCAAAACCTCCAATAACAAAAACGCAATAAGTTTTCTATACGAAATCCGTTTTTTATGAACTTGAGCTTGACATGAAGAACAAGACAAGCTCTAAAACCACACATGGAGAAAACACAAATAAGAACCAAGAAATATGATGCCAAAGATGCAAAGGTTTGAGCTCTTTACGAACTATACGATCAAGCAACTCATTCGAGAGCCCCTCTTGATAGAATGGTTATCTATCCTACAACCCAGTCTCCATACTAACATCACGAGACCGGTAAAATAGAAATCCTATCAATGTCACATTTGTCTTGCGCATTCCAATTGAGATAGATGATGACGATCTTAATCACCTCAAGTTGGAGCACCTTTCTTGATTGCGCTTCGCTTTGTGAAGACTTGTAAATTGCTCCACCATAAGATAATATGGGAGAGATTCTCACATGTCCATCTTCACTTGATAATAATCTCCATATGGGTGGCAAGCATCAAACATTTGAACTCTTCTTGATGCTCATCTTGAACTTGCACTTCAACTTGATCAACTAAGTATCTTCTCTTTATTCATGATGATGATGTCTTGAAGGTAAACATGAATGTTTACACAATCTCCTTCTTCAAGACATACTTGCAATATGATTAATAATATCATGGCAATTCTTCTTCTTGATCATATCAAATATATTCATTATAAGCAATGATCTTTGATGGCATCCAACCTTGAATCCGACACATGGAGTTCAAGTGGTTCCAATGGACAAACCTACAAGGATATCTCAATGAAACTATTAGTCCATAAGGATTGTCATTAATTACCAAAACCACACGTGGGGCACCATGCACTTTCAGATGCTTGTGAGATTTATCGGTGTTTACACTTTATGACCAGATTGTTATTCATCGTTATATCACCTCTGATTATGATCCATATGATGTCTTGTGAGTAGTTTGTTTAGTTCTCGAGGACATGGGAGAAGTCAAGATGTTAGTAGTGGAATTATGTTGAAGTAATATCTAGTGGTTTGATATTTAAATTGTGGTGTTATTCTTCTAGTGGTGTCATGTGAACGTCGACACTATGACACTTCACCTTTATGGGCCTAGGAGGACGCATTGTGTACTTGGCTACTCATTGTGGGGTTGCCGGAGTGACAGAAACCTAAACCCCCGTTAGGAAACCGATGCACGAGGGAGTGTAGGATCCTAGAATTTAAGGTTGTGGTTAGATTTATCTTAATTACTTCTTGTATTTGCGGATGCTTGTAGGGGGTTTAATCACAAGTATATATTAGTCCAAGTTGGGCGGTTCATTAGCATAGGTTCACCCACACAACACCTATCAAAACAATAAATATTAATCAAATGTATGAAACGAAAGCGCTTGACGAAATTCCCATGTGTCCTCGAGAACGTTTGGTAATCATAAGTAGAAAAACCGGCTTGTCTTTTGCTCTAAAAAGTATTGGGCCACTCGCTGCAATTATATTTACTGTCTTTTATTTACTCACACTTTATTTATCTGCTATCTCAAAAACCACCAAAAACCTGTTTGCTAGTGTTTATGGTGAATCCTCTATCCAACCTACTTGTCAACACCTTCTGCTCCTTGTTGGGTTCGACACTCTTATTTATTGAAAGTACTACGATACACCCTCTATACTTGTGGGTCATCAAAGTCCCATACTTTTGGAGAGTGATCAATCATCTTGTTACAATATTGTCAAAAGTGGGTTTGGAGAGGTCATGATTTTAGTAAATTTTGATCCCACTATTTTGGAGCTTGATATGAATTATGTGCTTGTAGATCATGAAAAACATGCTTTGTTATATTGTTGAGTTTGTTGATGATGCCACTGAAAATTATTACGAGAGAGAAAAATATGGTTGTAGAAATTTTCACGTTACTGAAATACCTCTCTTTATGTTGAAAGTTTTAAAGTTCCTTTTGTTTTAACTTTTTATGCTTTCTACTTTGAGGTTCTTTGATTTATTTGTTTATAAGATTCCTATGCATAGGAAGTGGGTTAGACTTAAATGTGTTTCATATTTGCTTCTTGATTCTCATTTTTTCTTCAATTCTTAATTATTATGCGAGCATCTTTTGAAAAATACCGAGCCTATCTTAATGGCTATAAAGAAAGAGTGCTTGGGAGAAAACCTTTGTTATTTTTTATTTCAGTTTTCCCTTTTATTTTGGAAGTTTTTACCTCTGCAACAACCACTCCTTATGCTTATTGTTTTGTTTTTATTCCAAGAGTAACCTATAATAGAGAGGTAGTGCGATTTGGCCAAGTTGCTGTCCTGAAACATATTTCTGTGCTGCTAACACAAAAATTACTTATCTCAGCCAGAACATTGAATTGCTTTGAAAAAATAGACACATGCCCCAGGTTGTTATCTAACTTTCATTAGTTTCGAACTTTATGATTTGGCAACAAAAGATTTTCGAAAAAATCATCTTTACCAGTTGTTCTGTTTTGACAAATTTTTGCTAATATTTGCATTTGCCTCTTAATCTTTTTTTCTCTTGTGTTATTTCGGGAGGACGAACCTTAAGAAGTTGTGACAGTAGCTAAGGTTTAAAACTAAGTGTTATACTTGTGTTGAAACTGAACCAAGTGGATTTGTTATTTTGATGCAGTGATGTTTCTAACGAAGATTGTGAGAAGTTTTAGGTGGAGGAACCTTTCAAGTGTAGGGACAGAAGAATGATATGACGAGATGATAGATGGAAAAATATCAAGCTTGGGGATGCCTGATGAGATGATAGATGGAAAAATATCAAGCTTGGGGATGCCCATGTCGCCCCAAGACGTATCTAAGAAGTACAAGCGTCAAATCTTGGGGATGCCCAAGGCATCCTCTTCTTCATCAACAAAAATATCAGTTTTCTTTCAAAACACTATATTTTTATTGCTTCACATAATATGTGTTATTATTGTAGCGTAATTCTATTTTGCTTTCAGTTTTGTTTTGTTTTCTTTGCTATAGTTTATGGCTGGATCCTAGTATTTTTATTTTGGAGAGAGACACACGCCGTTTTCATTGCCTAGAACACTCTAGTTTTCACTCTTATTGTTCTGCGAGTGTTCAATTTTTGATAGTACTGCGTTTAGCTCTTGTTTTTCACTCAAATTTTGTTTAGAGCTTGTTGGTTTGCTTTAGTTATATTTGATTAGCTCTCTGATCTTTGATGATTATTTTCATTGCCTCACATGATCGAGACCACCCTTATGTAATTGTTCGTGTTGTGTTTGCTAGGATCCGATGAACCAGGAGATATGATTATTTTGTTCATGTCAATCTGAGATGCTTCACTTATATTCGTAGAGAATTTTAATCTTGTCTTGCAATGCTCTGATGTGCACATAAAGCAATCACTTCGTTGCTGCAACTTAATACGAGAGAGATTTGTTGGATAGTTTTCTTGAGATGGACTTTTAGATATGGATGCATGCTGGATAGCGGTCCATATGCCTTGAAGTAATGCCTACAATATCAGAACTCGTGAACTATATCTCGTTATAATAGTATTGTTATACAGTCATGATTTGTCAATTGCCCAGTTGTAATTTGTTCATCCAGCATGTTTGTTTTCTTTGGAGAGACACCACTAGTGAACCTATGGCCCCCGGTCCTATTTTCCTCATATTTGCAACTTCTTTAAAGCACTTTCATAGTTGTTTCCTTGTTGTTTTGTTTTTTTTTACTTTTATTACTTTTCAAGACTATATGTTTAATTGATTAATTCTATAGTTTTCAGCAAGACCGAAAGATTCACAACTATAACTTCCCAAACACTGGGATGTTACAGTTAGGCTCGGTTTGCCCTTGGTCTTATCCTGGTGCTGTGTTTATTTTTGCCTGACACTTGTATTACCTGATACTTGCCCATGAGGTTACACTTAGATATTTTTCTGATTTGAACAGATGCTTAACTTGTCTAAGCCTAGACTCGATGATGCGATTGGCAGTGCATCTCACTGGCAAGCTGAGAGTACTAATTCCCCCACTAATCTTTTTACCTTTCTTTTCTTTTCTTATTGATTTTGCAGGTACAGAAGATTAACAATTCAAGACTTATTAAGCAAGAATTAGTATAGGAATTTCTTTTTTGTAATTGTCAACATGTAATTTTCTATTTGTTGAATCATGTAATAACTTTGTATTATTAATTGATTATCAATAAAGTTTATTCTTTTATAATTTCCTTTTAATCCTTTGTAACAAACTTTGTAATATTTATATTATTATCAATAAAGCATATGTGTTTTCTTTTAATATTCTTGTTGATATTTTAGGAGTATTTCCTATTTAATATAGTCATTGAGATCAATTGATTTAAACTTAGGATATAAACTCATCCATTCAATTTGATTTAAATCTAATTAAAATTCAAACTCAAATTCATATTGTTCTAAATTCAAATAATTCAAATCATTCAAATAATTTAAACACTAATGTTTCAAAATTGTTTAATTACCAAATTATTCCAATTATCAAATCATTCAATTTAAACTCAAAGTCCAGTTACAAACAATATTTTGTTTCAAGTGTTGAAGTGAATCCCTTCGATTCAATAACACCAGAGGGCAGGTCGAAATTTCACTCTCTTCTAATCTCGATCTCTCTCTCTTTACTAAAACATCGACGAAACCTCGATCAGATTCATCCTTCAGGTCTGATGAGATCATCCAGTTATACATGACTAACTTGCAGAAATGAGATCATCAATTCTGTGCTTTGGATACTCACCCCTCTTCGAGTTCGAGATACCTAGTTGATTTCTCTCAAGTCACTTATAGACTTGAGATTTGGCTTGTTAAGATTTAGTGTTTGTCACAACCAATTATGGTTTGTGTAACCAGATGATTTGTTTTCATAAGATACTTCTTATAAAGATCACTCCAATTGTACTCTTGACCAGATGATCTAGTCCTATTTCATCATGTCAAGTGAAACATTGGTCACTTTGGTTTGTTTAAACTTTCGCGCCAAAATTTCCCGTACTTTTAGATGCATGCTTTGCAAATGCACATATTAAATTTAGATCCTTATCACTTCCCAAACACTGGCATGTTACAGTATCTCCCCCTTAACAAGAACTTCGTCCCGAAGTTCAGCCTCTCTCACGTAAAGGTAGGTAGAGAGAACTTCTGCAGAGCGTTGAATCTTCACATCTGTTTCTTGTGTTGACCTTGGCATGTGTATCCTCTTGTCTTGATTGTTCACCTTCCACTGTCTTGTATGATAATCTAATAGTATGCCAGTTGTTAGGACAACTCTGTCTTGTTACTAGACCTTCCTAATGGTCTCACGAAGAACACGTGGTATTTCCTCCATATAGTGGATACCAAGTTTCATTCTCCGATGAATGGGTATGGTTTCCTACCTCTCACAACTTTCTGAAGAACATTTGGTTCATTCACCAGGTGATGAATAACCAATAAGGTTCTTCCGGTACAACGGGTATTGTCTATGTTTAGGACTCCATTTGGTTCAATCTAATGGTCTCAAGATGAAGGTTTTCAAAGAAACTTGTACAAAGTATTATACACTGACTTAGACTCTTCTAATTAGAAAAATATCTTCGAGTTTCCTCGAGTTTTAACTCTTTCCTAAAGGTGATTATACCCTATTCCACTGGTTACTTCCTATGGTCCTTCTATATCTTTGGGTTTTGACTTCTATGGGACAATTCTATAAGTTTATCTATCAACTTCTACAGGTTTCCTTCTAAGATATAACTACTCATGTTATTTTCTTGGCATCACTTGTGGTAGCTCACCATGTGTTGATGTAGTAGCTCACCAACTCCAGACAGGATGTGGAATGTGGTCCATTCCCATCAGTGTCTTGATGGTCATCTTCCTTCTTGACTTTCTGGTCTTGTAGATCTTTGGTGGTTACTTCAAGCAGATGATATTTCAGACCGCTCTCATACTAATCCTATACCCTCTAGACCAGTAACATCAAGATAGAACTCAATGTTTGCACATGCATATTCCCGTACTTTTAGATGCATGCTAACAACCAAAGTGACCAATGTTTCACTTGACATGATGAAATAGGACTAGATCATCTGGTCAAGAGTACAATTGGAGTGATCTTTATAAGAAGTATCTTATGAAAACAAATCATCTGGTTACACAAACCATAATTGGTTGTGACAAACACTAAATCTTAACAAGCCAAATCTCAAGTCTATAAGTGACTTGAGAGAAATCAACTAGGTATCTCGAACTCGAAGAGGGGTGAGTATCCAAAGCACAGAATTGATGATCTCATTTCTGCAAGTTAGTCATGTATAACTGGATGATCTCATCAGACCTGAAGGATGAATCTGATCGAGGTTTCGTCGATGTTTTAGTAAAGAGAGAGAGATCGAGATTAGAAGAGAGTGAAATTTCGACCTGCCCTCTGGTGTTATTGAATCGAAGGGATTCACTTCAACACTTGAAACAAAATATTGTTTGTAACTGGACTTTGAGTTTAAATTGAATGATTTGATAATTGGAATAATTTGGTAATTAAACAATTTTGAAACATTAGTGTTTAAATTATTTGAATGATTTGAATTATTTGAATTTAGAACAATATGAATTTGAGTTTGAATTTTAATTAGATTTAAATCAAATTGAATGGATGAGTTTATATCCTAAGTTTAAATCAATTGATCTCAATGACTATATTAAATAGGAAATACTCCTAAAATATCAACAAGAATATTAAAAGAAAACACATATGCTTTATTGATAATAATATAAATATTACAAAGTTTGTTACAGAGGATTAAAAGGAAATTATAAAAGAATAAACTTTATTGATAATCAATTAATAATACAAAGTTATTACATGATTCAACAAATAGAAAATTACATGTTGACAATTACAAAAAAGAAATTCCTATACTAATTCTTGCTTAATAAGTCTTCAATTGTTAATCTTCTGTACCTGCAAAATCAATAAGAAAAGCAAAGAAAGGTAAAAAGATTAGTGGGGGAATTAGTACTCTCAGCTTGGCAGTGAGATGCACTGCTAATCGCATCATCGAGTCTAGGCTTAGACAAGTTAAGCATCTGTTCAAATCAGACAAATATCTCAGTGTAACCTCATGGGCAAGTATCAGGTAATACAAG
The DNA here is from genome assembly GCA_028641055.1 of Alopecurus myosuroides. Classification (NCBI taxonomy): domain Eukaryota; kingdom Viridiplantae; phylum Streptophyta; class Magnoliopsida; order Poales; family Poaceae; genus Alopecurus; species Alopecurus myosuroides. The sequence goes on from CM054062.1 coordinate 72,794,214, forward strand.
TGTCAGGAAAAAATAAACACAGCACCAGGATAAGACCAAGGGCAAACCGAGCCTAACTCCAGGAAATATCTCCTCAGCTAGTACACTAGCACACAGCACACTCACCAGCAAACTTTGGTGCTGTCAAGATCTATATTGTGGTATAAATACCACATCAGCCGCAAGAGAGGGGAGACCAAGCTCACTTTCCCCTGTTCACTGCTCGAGCTACACAGCTCCAGCAATTCAGATAGAACCACAAACCAGACCATCCAAATCCCTGTTGTGAGAAGATAAACAGGTAAAACATCCAGCAAGATCACAGCAAGGCCAAGCTTGGAGCTGGAGAAGTAGGCCTGGATCACAACAGCAACAAGATCACAAGCTGAGCAAGGGAAAAAGCTCAAGGGGAAGTGGAACAAGAAGCCAAGATCCATCAGGAGATCATAGCCACAACAGTAACACCAAAAGGTGATATCTACACACATCCTAACAAGGGATCTTGCTAAGTTATGCACAGATAGGGGGCTGGGATTTGTTTCCCTCAGTCTAGCATAGAATTGCTATGCTAAAATCATCCCAGGGAATTAAAAGGTAACATAGTATCTGTTCTTATCTTAAGAAAAATGCCTCAGAACAACATCATGGGCCTAAGGGCAATTCCACAAGTATTAATCTGTTCTTATCAAATATAACAACCAAACAATTCATAGTATAGTTGCTGGGCACCAGAACCATCAAGATTGGTACCTCAAACACAACTCACCAAGTCAAATATTCCTTAGTAACATAACAGGGACATGGTGGCACATCCTCTGAACCCTAAGGTTCAGAGTAGCACCCACCAGTAGGCATATAGGGATGCCAATAATTAACCAACATCACAGATTTGCAACTAGCTCAAGCATAGTATCTGTACTTATATAAAATTAGGGCCTCAGTCTTTGCATCACTGGCCAGGGGTTTGATCAAGAGGGAAGCAGCTGTTCGTATCAGATAAAAAAATTGTTCAAGGGCAAATCAAGCAAGTAACATGTTCTTATCAGTACAAAAGAAACTAGGGGCATAAATCCTCGAGAAATCCACACTGGGATACCATCTAGCTCTCAGTCTTGTGCACAATTGTTGCTGGGCACTAATCCAGTGGACCACTACCTCAACACAACTAGTATGTATCTATTTGCATCATGCTCCAGTAAGTACAGGGAAAGGGGAAAACATTAAACATGTTTTAGACAAAACAGGAAGTAATTCCATGGGGCAGTGGCATATTCTCTGAACTAGGATTCAGAGTAACACCTACCAAAAAGGGAATTACAACCATAGAAGTTACTGGAACAACACATATTGATGCGCTCTGTCCAACAGATAGTGAATTACAGGGGCTAGCCACAGGGAGTAAACCTAGGGGATTTTTATCACAGCAAAGGCACGGGGAGTACATCCCAGATCAGCATCCATCACAAGCACAAGGGAATAGATCAACACAATCTTCCCAACCAATTGCATCAGATAGATAATCTCTAAGTGCAAAATAATTCATCACAGAACCCACCAAATCCTTCACAGCCTCTGTATCCAGGGTTCAATTACCCATGGGAAAATTTTCACAAAGCCAAACCAATCATTCAAAACCTCACAGAGGGATTCACAGGGGGCATTGCATGAACAGGCTCGATGGCCTGGCTCCAGAGAAAAGAGAGAGGAGAGGCAGAGAACCCAGTGGAGGAGAGGAAGAGAGGGGAGCACTTACAGGTGGTCACCTTCGTGGTGACCACGGCCAGTTGGAGGAGCGATGCATAGCGGCGGGCCGCGGTTGCCCGAAGACCATCCCGGCGGCGTCGTCCTCGAAAACAAAGCCACAGAGCGTCAGCATCAGCGTCTCAACTCCAGAAGTCTCCAGCAGCCACGACGTGGAGCCACGGCCACCGGAGAGGTGGGGAAGCACCAGGAACCTAACCCTAGGGTTAGGGTTTGAAGTCCCCACGGGAGCCACACGGGGAGAGAAATGGATCGAAGAGGAAAGCATGGTGGAGGGCCGAGTGGAGCTAGGGTTGCTCTAGGTCACGGCGGCGATGGAGTGCAGTGGAGGCCGGAAGAAATCGCCGGGGAAGTGCTGGATCGCGTCGTCTCCCGCGTCGCCTCCGCGTCGCCTCGCGAGGAGAGGGAGAGGATAAGGTGCGGGTGCGTGTGTGGCTGATCTGGTCTGGTCCGACCAGACCAGTGGGTTTGACCCAACCCACTGGTGGGTTGGCCCACCTGTCAGCCTAAGGGCATTTTAGTAAATGCTTAAAGTCTTAAAATAAAAAGAATTAGAAAAAAATAATAGAAAACAATAAATAAAATTCTACAAAATCTCAAACCTTTACAAATACAACTAATTCTTGATCTAATAAAATGGTGGAATATTAAGATTAAGAAAAATAATCCCATAATGCTTATAGTCTTAAAATTATAGATACAAAATAATATTTTAATAATAAAACTGTGATAATAAGGTTAAGAAATATTCAAAACTATTTAATCTAATGTAAATTATGCTTTCAACATTAATTAGATATTTTGAGCATTTCAAAATGCTTCCTAACAAATGTTTTCTGTGAAAACAATCAAATAAGTTATAAGAATAACAATGAATATTGGAAAAATAATAAATAATTCATGAAATCAGAAAAATACAAGTTATATATCAAAATGCTCCAAATGATAAATGCAACTCATCTATGATGTGTACAAAGTAATTTGACCAAGTTTTATGTGCAATGCTTTGCCTAATCGTTAGTTCATTTAAAATTAATAAAATAATAATAATAATTTATTCAAATATTTTCAGAAGACATTGAATGATATGTCCAATTAAAGAGAAAAGAATTTCCAATTCAAATATGCCTAAGATAAAACATTTCATCCAACTTATAAACTTGTTTCCAAAGGTATTATGAAATTCTATAATGTTTCATTATAATCAGAAACAACTGCCACAACATTATTTTATGTATTAATAAAACCCTCATGATTTCACACCAACTAAAACCTATCATCACTAGTTATTAAGCAAAGTATTATGATGATAGAGTTAGATGTGCTAGTTCCTCATTTTTCAAATAAACTTGATGTCATTAGCTCTACACTTTATAACATAAAATCAAATGTGATTATTATATTTTCAGTAGTTGTTTTCCATATAATAGTGTTCTCAAGTTTAATCATGTGATAATTATTTATAACCTAAACATAATAAAAAGGGTGTGGTAAGTAAAAGTAAAACCCATGTAAGTCTAAAACCAGTAATAACAACATCACCACAAATAACAAAACAATTCACCTAAAACTCTTGTGAATAAGTTGTCGTATTAGACATGGCTCACACTTGTAAGCTGGGGTATTTTCCAGGGGATTTCACGATGCATCTCATCACTATGCATGTATCATGTTGCCAGTCTTTCTGTAGTCCTTACCGGGACTACTTTGCTATCTTTCAGACGTTAGGATGTTCTACGTGACCCTTGACCCCGAAGACATGGAATATTATGGTCATTTCAATCTTAGGCAAGTTCATCACTTGATCATATCCTTTGCAGTATCTCATAACAAACTACTTGCAAAAACTCTATCGTACTACCACCTATTCCAAAAAGAATGCATGATCCTAATTTTATAATAATATGACTGATTGAATGACTACCCGAGTGGTAGTGTTCTGTTTGGTGGGCGGATGGAACCATGGTAAGATGAATAGGTCAAAGGAAGGTTCCATCTGCACGGGAACGTATTACCTAGGAACTAATCACAAATGCCGTCGGAACTCGGTGCGCTGTAAATACCGCGTTAACCATGGGTATTCTATGGGGGGAGTAAGTCAGCCGTGATACTTTTCTCGTTCGCATGTCAACGGACTGGCCAGAGACGTACGCTGTAGGTCTTGCGAGACTACATGCACATGGGTGGGAGCCCTTACGTCCCACGGGCTCTGGGGTCTATGAGTGTCTGCCAGGGGCGCGTAGATCTCCATCGTGAGGGGTGGAATCAGGCGTTCAACCTGCTGGCAGAAATGGGTGGGCATGCGTTGTGCGGAGAAGCACGGTTTGGCTTGGACCAACAACCGGGCCCTACACCTGAGTGGGAGTGGACAGGAATGTACACCTGGTTGTGCAACATGGTCTTGGTCGTCCATGGGTAAAGTAACGCACCTCTGCAGAGTGTAAAAGGATGTGGCATGTTACCCCCTGTTCCGGGAAGGAGCTGCGAACGCTACAGGAAAGGCAACTCCATGAAGTTCTAGTCCTGTGATGGTCTGGCGGGCATAGTTTTCAGAATTAAAAGCAACCTCTTGAAGAAAGTTTTACAAAACCTTGCATTAGCTTTTGACTCTTTCGAGTCTAGAGTTGTAGTTAGTGCATCAACCACCCACTGTATATCATGAACTTGCTGAGTAACGCTCGTTACTCATTCTATCCCGTTTGACCCCTTGCTTAGAGTTGAAGCCTGTGGAAGTCGTCATCGTGAAGCCATCTTTACCTCATGAAGCTAGGTGGTGTGATCTACTACTTAGTCGGTAAAGCATCGTCAACAACAACGCTGGTGGAGGAAAAACTATCAAGTTGTAGGTAGAGACCATTCTTGGTCTTAGCATTTACAAGCCATAGTTTAGGGCTGACATCAGCCGTGGTGGATTAGTTCTGAGCTAGAGTTATTCTCCGGCTTGGAGCTTCGAATTGCTTCTTCTGATGTTTCTTTTGCAGGAGATCTCTTGATTCATCAAGGAGATTCTCAAAATTTTGTAATGAAGTTTGTATCCTATAGCTTTGCTTGGACCCGCTGTGTTTCTGTTGTACCACTCTGAGAGATGAAATATTCACGGATAAGTCCTTCTGTGGGTATTATGTCACCGACTTGCGCACTACACATGCAGTGGTGTGTTGGGTCACCTCAGGTGGTATCAGAGCGAAGCGACCTTAGGTTTAAAACCTTTTAGGAGATCTGTAGGTTGGTAAATACTATAGGAAGCCATCTTATCTAAACCATATTTCCTACAACTATGATGATCATTCACTTGAGAATGATATAATCATACTTGTATAGAATTATTCTTACTCAACATGAGTAAATCTACTTATCTATTTTTTATATACATAGGTATGAATAGTTAGAAGTCTATCATCTATCAGTTTTGTTGAGAAAGAGAGTTCTGACATAGTCAGAGATGATTAAGTCAAAGTGATGATCACCCCATTCTATGAATGCATAGGATGGAGTAGAACACTGTATAGGTTAAGTTTAGGAGTCATTAAGAAGGTATGTTTGAGAATAATGAGGAGTCACTAGATCATGGTAACTACGGGGTATATACCATATCCTTAGTTATCGAGTCTAGAGGTGAATCATTATAGTATAGTACAGAATTAGGAGAAGGCATAAGCATTGACAGAAGCTACATTACTACTCCTAAGGTGATCAACAACATGAAGGATCAATAGATGCCATGAGAAGATTATTACAAACAAGATAAAGTACATCAAAATGCTTGGTACTTATACCCGTATGGAACAAAGTTAGTAAAACAACTACTATAGGATTATTTTGTCTTGGTTTATTCCATTGCACTAAGGCATGCAATTGGAGTAATTACCTGGGCAAAGAGTGGTTGTGTAGAATAGGACTACAAGGTAATAAATACCTACTTGTAGTGTATAGCATCTAAGAGCCTTGGTACTTGAGATGTTTTACTCTAAGTACTTTTATTTCACATGCTTTTGATGCATGAGTGATAACTGCATTTGGGATTTATTGGATCTTATTTGGATCTTTGATTGACTAGATCTGTGCATGAAGTTGGAACTTGATGTGCATATGCATGTGCAAACATTGAGTTTTATCTTGATGTTACTGGTCTAGAGGGTATAGGATTAGTATGAGAGCGGTCTGAAATATCATCTGCTTGAAGTAACCACCAAAGATCTACAAGACCAGAAAGTCAAGAAGGAAGATGACCATCAAGACACTGATGGGAATGGACCACATTCCACATCCTGTCTGGAGTTGGTGAGCTACTACATCAACACATGGTGAGCTACCACAAGTGATGCCAAGAAAATAACATGAGTAGTTATATCTTAGAAGGAAACCTGTAGAAGTTGATAGATAAACTTATAGAATTGTCCCATAGAAGTCAAAACCCAAAGATATAGAAGGACCATAGGAAGTAACCAGTGGAATAGGGTATAATCACCTTTAGGAAAGAGTTAAAACTCGAGGAAACTCGAAGATATTTTTCTAATTAGAAGAGTCTAAGTCAGTGTATAATACTTTGTACAAGTTTCTTTGAAAACCTTCATCTTGAGACCATTAGATTGAACCAAATGGAGTCCTAAACATAGACAATACCCGTTGTACCGGAAGAACCTTATTGGTTATTCATCACCTGGTGAATGAACCAAATGTTCTTCAGAAAGTTGTGAGAGGTAGGAAACCATACCCATTCATCGGAGAATGAAACTTGGTATCCACTATATGGAGGAAATACCACGTGTTCTTCGTGAGACCATTAGGAAGGTCTAGTAACAAGACAGAGTTGTCCTAACAACTGGCATACTATTAGATTATCATACAAGACAGTGGAAGGTGAACAGTCAAGACAAGAGGATACACATGCCAAGGTCAACACAAGAAACAGATGTGAAGATTCAACGCTCTGCAGAAGTTCTCTCTACCTACCTTTACGTGAGAGAGGCTGAACTTCGGGACGAAGTTCTTGTTAAGGGGGAGATACTGTAACATCCCAGTGTTTGGGAAGTTATAAGGATCTAAATTTAATATGTGCATTTGCAAAGCATGCATCTAAAAGTACGGGAAATTTTGGCGCGAAAGTTTAAACAAACCAAAGTGACCAATGTTTCACTTGACATGATGAAATAGGACTAGATCATCTGGTCAAGAGTACAATTGGAGTGATCTTTATAAGAAGTATCTTATGAAAACAAATCATCTGGTTACACAAACCATAATTGGTTGTGACAAACACTAAATCTTAACAAGCCAAATCTCAAGTCTATAAGTGACTTGAGAGAAATCAACTAGGTATCTCGAACTCGAAGAGGGGTGAGTATCCAAAGCACAGAATTGATGATCTCATTTCTGCAAGTTAGTCATGTATAACTGGATGATCTCATCAGACCTGAAGGATGAATCTGATCGAGGTTTCGTCGATGTTTTAGTAAAGAGAGAGAGATCGAGATTAGAAGAGAGTGAAATTTCGACCTGCCCTCTGGTGTTATTGAATCGAAGGGATTCACTTCAACACTTGAAACAAAATATTGTTTGTAACTGGACTTTGAGTTTAAATTGAATGATTTGATAATTGGAATAATTTGGTAATTAAACAATTTTGAAACATTAGTGTTTAAATTATTTGAATGATTTGAATTATTTGAATTTAGAACAATATGAATTTGAGTTTGAATTTTAATTAGATTTAAATCAAATTGAATGGATGAGTTTATATCCTAAGTTTAAATCAATTGATCTCAATGACTATATTAAATAGGAAATACTCCTAAAATATCAACAAGAATATTAAAATAAAACACATATGCTTTATTGATAATAATATAAATATTACAAAGTTTGTTACAAAGGATTAAAAGGAAATTATAAAAGAATAAACTTTATTGATAATCAATTAATAATACAAAGTTATTACATGATTCAACAAATAGAAAATTACATGTTGACAATTACAAAAAAGAAATTCCTATACTAATTCTTGCTTAATAAGTCTTCAATTGTTAATCTTCTGTACCTGCAAAATCAATAAGAAAAGCAAAGAAAGGTAAAAAGATTAGTGGGGGAATTAGTACTCTCAGCTTGGCAGTGGGATGCACTGCTAATCGCATCATCGAGTCTAGGCTTAGACAAGTTAAGCATCTGTTCAAATCAGAAAAATATCTCAGTGTAACCTCATGGGCAAGTATCAGGTAATACAAGTGTCAGGCAAAAATAAACACAGCACCAGGATAAGACCAAGGGCAAACCGAGCCTAACTCCAGGAAATATCTCCTCAGCTAGTACACTAGCACACAACACACTCACTAGCACACTTTGGTGCTGTCAAGATCTATATTATGGTATAAATACCACATCAGCCGCAAGAGAGGGGAGACCAAGCTCACTTTCCCCTGTTCACTGCTCGAGCTACACAGCTCCAGCAACACAGATAGAACCACAAACCAGACCATCCAAATCCCTGTTGTGAGAAGATAAACAGGTAATACATCCAGCAAGATCACAGCAAGGCCAAGCTTGGAGCTGGAGAAGTAGGCCTGGATCACAACAGCAACAAGATCACAAGCTGAGCAAGGGAAATAGCTCAAGGGGAAGTGGAACAAGAAGCCAAGATCCATCAGGAAATCACAGCCACAACAGTAACACCAAAAGGTGATATCTACACACATCCTAACAAGGGATCTTGCTAAGTTATGCACAGATAGGGGGCTGGGATTTGTTTCCCTCAGTCTAGCATAGAATTGCTATGCTAAAATCATCCCAGGGAATTAAAAGGTAACATAGTATCTGTTCTTATCTTAAGAAAAATGCCTCAGAACAACATACATGGGCCTAAGGGCAATTCCACAAGTATTAATCTGTTCTTATCAAATATAACAACCAAACAATTCATAGTATAGTTGCTGGGCACCAGAACCATCAAGATTGGTACCTCAAACACAACTCACCAAGTCAAATATTCCTTAGTAACATAACAGGGACATGGTGGCACATCCTCTGAACCCTAAGGTTCAGAGTAGCACCCACCAGTAGGCGTATAGGGATGCCAATAATTAACCAACATCACAGATTTGCAACTAGCTCAAGCATAGTATCTGTACTTATATAAAATTAGGGCCTCAGTCTTTGCATCACTGGCCAGGGGTTTGATCAAGAGGGAAGCAACTGTTCTTATCAGATAAAAAAATTGTTTAAGGGCAAATCAAGCAAGTAACATGTTCTTATCAATACAAAAGAAACTAGGGGCATAAATCCTCAAGAAATCCACACTGGGATACCATCTAGCTCTCAGTCTTGTGCACAATTGTTGCTGGGCACTAATCCAGTGGACCACTACCTCAACACAACTAGTATGCATATATTTGCATCATGCTCCAGTAAGTACAGAGAGAGGGGAAAACATTAAACATGTTTTAGATAAAACAGAAAGTAATTCCATGGGTCAGTGGCATATTCTCTGAACCTAGGATTCAGAGTAACACCTACCAAAAAGGAATTACAACCATAGAAGTTACTGGAACAACACATATTGATGTGCTCTGTCCAACAGATAGTGAATTACAGGGGCTAGCCACAGGTAGTAAACCTAGGGGATTTTTTTCACAGCAAAGGCACAGGGAGTACATCCCAGATCAGCTTCCATCACAAGCACAAGGGAATAGATCAACATAATCTTCACAACCAATTGCATCAGATAGATAATCTCTAAGTGCAAAATAATTCATCACAGAACCCACCAAATCCTTCACAGCCTCTGTACCCAGGGTTCAATTACCCATGGGAAAATTTTCACAAAGCCAAACCAATCATTCAAAACCTCACAGAGGGATTCACAGGGGGCATTGCATGAACATGCTCGATGGCCTGGCTCCAGAGCAAAGAGAGAGGAGAGGCAGAGAACCGAGAGGATGAGAGGAAGAGAGAGGAGCACTTACAGGTGGTCACCTTCGTGGTGACCACGGCCAGTTGGAGGAGCGATGCATAGCGGCGGGCCGCGGTTGCCCGAAGACCATCCCGGCGGCGTCGTCCTCGAAAACGAAGCCACAGAGCGTCAGCATCAGCGTCTCAACTCCAGCAGTCTCCAGCAGCCACGACGTGGAGCCACGGCCACCGGAGAGGTGGAGAAGCACCAGGAACCTAACCCTAGGGTTAGGGTTTGAAGTCCCCACGGGAGCCACACGGGGAGAGAAATGGATCGAAGAGGAAAGCGTGGTGGAGGGCCGAGTGGAGCTAGGGTTGCTCTAGGTCACGGCGGCGGTGGCGTGCAGTGGAGGCCGGAAGAAATCGCCGGAGGAGCGCTGGATCGCGTCGTCTCCCGCGTCGCCCTCCGCGTCGCCTCGCGAGGAGAGGGAGAGGATAAGGTGCGGGGTGGGTGCGGGTGTGGCTGATCTGGTCTGGTCCGACCAGACCAGTGGGTTTGACCCAACCCACTGGTGGGTTGGCCCACCTGTCAACCTAGGGGCATTTTAGTAAATGCTTAAAGTCTTAAAATAAAAAGAATTAGAAAAAAATAATAGAAAACAATAAATAAAATTCTACAAAATCTCAAACCTTTACAAATACAACTAATTCTTGATCTAATAAAATGGTGGAATATTAAGATTAAGAAAAATAATCCCATAATGCTTATAGTCTTAAAATTATAGATACAAAATAATATTTTAATAATAAAACTGTGATAATAAGGTTAAGAAATATTCAAAACTATTTAATCTAATGTAAATTATGCTTTCAACATTAATTAGATATTTTGAGCATTTCAAAATGCTTCCTAACAAATGTTTTCTGTGAAAACAATCAAATAAGTTATAAGAATAACAATGAATATTGGAAAAATAATAAATAATTCATGAAATCAGAAAAATACAAGTTATATATCAAAATGCTCCAAATGATAAATGCAACTCATCTATGATGTGTACAAAGTAATTTGACCAAGTTTTATGTGCAATGCTTTGCCTAATCGTTAGTTCATTTAAAATTAATAAAATAATAATAATAATTTATTCAAATATTTTCAGAAGACATTGAATGATATGTCCAATTAAAGAGAAAAGAATTTCCAATTCAAATATGCCTAAGATAAAACATTTCATCCAACTTATAAACTTGTTTCCAAAGGTATTATGAAATTCTATAATGTTTCATTATAATCAGAAACAACTGCCACAACATTATTTTATGTATTAATAAAACCCTCATGATTTCACACCAACTAAAACCTATCATCACTAGTTATTAAGCAAAGTATTATGATGATAGAGTTAGATGTGCTAGTTCCTCATTTTTCAAATAAACTTGATGTCATTAGCTCTACACTTTATAACATAAAATCAAATGTGATTATTATATTTTCAGTAGTTGTTTTCCATATAATAGTGTTCTCAAGTTTAATCATGTGATAATTATTTATAACCTAAACATAATAAAAAGGGTGTGGTAAGTAAAAGTAAAACCCATGTAAGTCTAAAACCAGTAATAACAACATCACCACAAATAACAAAACAATTCACCTAAAACTCTTGTGAATAAGTTGTCGTATTAAACATGGCTCACACTTGTAAGCTGGGGTATTTTCCAGGGGATTTCACGATGCATCTCATCACTATGCATGTATCATGTTGCCAGTCTTTCTGTAGTCCTTACCGGGACTACTTTGCTATCTTTCAGACGTTAGGATGTTCTACGTGACCCTTGACCCCGAAGACATGGAATATTATGGTCATTTCAATCTCAGGCAAGTTCATCACTTGATCATATCCTTTGCAGTATCTCATAACAAACTACTTGCAAAAACTCTATCGTACTACCACCTATTCCAAAAAGAATGCATGATCCTAATTTTATAATAATATGACTAATTGAATGACTACCCGAGTGGTAGTGTTCTGTTTGGTGGGCGGATGGAACCATGGTAAGATGAATAGGTCAAAGGAAGGTTCCATCTGCACGGGAACGTATTACCTAGGAACTAATCACAAATGCCGTCGGAACTCGGTGCGCCGTAAATACCGCGTTAACCATGGGTCTTCTATGGGGGGAGTAAGTCAGCCGTGATACTTTTCTCGTTCGCATGTCAACGGACTGGCCAGAGACGTACGTTGTAGGTCTTGCGAGACTACATGCACATGGGTGGGAGCCCTTACGTCCCACGGGCTCTGGGGTCTATGAGTGTCTGCCAGGGGCGCGTAGATCTCCATCGTGAGGGGTGGAATCAGGCGTTCAACCTGCTGGCAGAAATGGGTGGGCATGCGTTGTGCGGAGAAGCACGGTTTGGCTTGGACCAACAACCGGGCCCCACACCTGAGTGGGAGTGGACAGGAATGTACACCTGGTTGTGCAACATGGTCTTGGTCGTCCATGGGTAAAGTAACGCACCTTTGCAGAGTGTAAAAGGATGTGGCATGTTACCCCCTGTTCCGGGAAGGAGCTGCGAACGCTACAGGAAAGGCAACTCCATGAAGTTCTAGTCCTGTGATGGTCTGGCGGGCATAGTTTTCAGAATTAAAAGCAACCTCTTGAAGAAAGTTTTACAAAACCTTGCATTAGCTTTTGACTCTTTCGAGTCTAGAGTTGTAGTTAGTGCATCAACCACCCACCGTATATCATGAACTTGCTGAGTAACGCTCGTTACTCATTCTATCCTGTTTGACCCCTTTCTTAGAGTTGAAGCCTGTGGAAGTCGTCATCGTGAAGCCATCTTTACCTCATGAAGCTAGGTGGAGTGATCTACTACTTAGTCGGTAAAGCATCGTCAACAACAACGCTGGTGGAGGAAAAACTATCAAGTTGTAGGTAGAGACCATTCTTGGTCTTAGCATTTACAAGCCATAGTTTAGGGCTGACATCAGCCGTGGTGGATTAGTTCTGAGCTAGAGTTATTCTCCGGCTTGGAGCTTCGAATTGCTTCTTCTGATGTTTCTTTTGCAGGAGATCTCTTGATTCATCAAGGAGATTCTCAAAATTTTGTAATGAAGTTTGTATCCTATAGCTTTGCTTGGACCCGCTGTGTTTCTGTTGTACCACTCTGAGAGATGTAATATTCACGGATAAGTCCTTCTGTGGGTATTATGTCACCGACTTGCGCACTACACATGCAGTGGTGTGTTGGGTCACTACAACAACCTTCCAGAAAGTTGGGGCAAGACAGAGTTTGTGTTTGTGTGCAGGTTCCATGCTTGTTGACGCGCTAGACAATAAGAAACCTTCTCCAATACTACGAAGTCCTACTGGTTCGATAAACCTTGGTTCCACAATTGGGGGAAAATTTCTGTTGGACTACATCATACCTTCCACTTGGGTTCTCCCAACGAGCGTGTGAACACGTCAGCATCAGAAATTCTCAACACATGAGAGAAAACTAGAATTTGAGCTAGGTCTAATCGGGAGAGTACACCTCAAAACCCAATTAGAAGAGGCTCTAATTCAATTAGAGGGCTCTAATTAGAAGGTCTAATTAGATCCTCTAATTCTACTAGAGAGACAAAGAGAGGCTTGAGATCCAATTATGTGTTTTGCTTTGAACCTTGGGGTGATTTATATAGTGGGAGGGAGGAGAGACTTGCCAAAAGGGAGGGGGAGTCCTAGTTGAACTAGTAGGTGGAGGCGGCACCACCAGGAGGTGGCAGCACCATGCCTCCTAGCCCAACTCGGATTGGATGGTGGAGCCCTCTCCCTTCCTTTTTTTTTCTTTTTATCATTTTATTTTCTCTTTTTTGCTCCAATAAATTCAGAAAAAAAAATACCGGAACGATGAGTACCAACTTGTGAAGCCACTTGGGCCCACTTGGCATCCCCTTAAAATAGGGTGCGGTCATGAGAGGGACATCTGACCCCTCCTGGCACTTCTTCCTTATATGGAAAGTCCTTGAAACTCCTCGGAACCACTTGACCCTTGTAGATAAAATCATCTCTATTATCTAACAATGTTAGAACTACATTTGTAACACCCATCTCGTTACCTCTCATATAAATTCTGCCTAACACAGACATAATTTCTCTCTTATAGTAACTTCCCCGAAACCACTCCGATTGACACCGGACTTGTTTCTGTGACATCATAATGACATTGAAGATTCATAAAACCAATAGTAACATATTAATTATATCAATTAAAGGTTGGCACGTTTTAAGTATGTGAACCGTAAAGTCTCGATAACACACATACATGCTTGAAAACTTACCAAACAGTAACCAATAGCGGGACCGTGGACAGCTATGATGGATCATGTGTGTTTCCGAAGAACGAGGGAACCTTATAAGTTACTCATTGCACTTATTACCTTAACTCCATGATACCAACAATATCATGAGGTGAGACTATGTGATCTGGTCTTATCAAACTCCTTGATCATAACACATAAAACTCGTTTATCGATATCGTTCTCTTTTCTCATCCATATGCCCGATGACCTTGTGACAAATCACACTGTGTCTGGTCAGACGATATGTCATTGGTGATACTAAGAGGGTCTAGAGAATGTATCTCTCTATCATCTAGAGGAGATAAGTACTAGTCTTGAGCGATCCCAGTTCCATTACACTTTCTACGTCATACCCAAATATCACCGTTATGATCCCTAGTTACGGCAAGACGGTTGATGATATCCAAAGTAGAACTTTTGACCGTGCCGTCACTAGATATTCTTATAGTATAAGAATTATAGTCGATGCTAACTTCATATGTATTTGCTAAAATACATCATGATTGTTTAGTCTCTTTTAGCAACAACATACACTTACCTTTTTCCTGGCCCACATCAAATGTTTGTGAGATAGCATTTTTCTTGGGGTGTTCAACGGCTGGGAAGTTGTCCACGCCGAAACACCAAATAGCGCCGGCGAATGCGCTTTGCACCCCCAGGACACCACCTTTTTGCCAAGTTTTTGGTCCCGCGGGGCTTCAGCGGCCGGAGATGCTCTAACTCCACAATAGTAGTATCATGCATAGTACACTTGTCGGATATATACTGAATAGGGGTATATCAGATGGTGGTCATAAGTGCCGGATTACCAGGGTGGCCCAAGTGGTAGTGGGCTATGGTCCATTGGGCGGCCCAGTAAGCTGACGCACATAAGCCGGATTCTAGAAGGACCCGGATCACGGCCCACGTGATCTGGCTTGGAGGAGAAGGCGGATTCCTTACTTTCCAAGTTAGAAGTTACCGTAGTCTTCTAGGTTTCCTACTCTGTATGCCCTAACCCGGCTATTATATAAAGCCGGACGGGAGATATGATACATAGACACAAAGCTACAGGCTAACTCGCCGAGAAGTTGATCCTCAGCGAATAGCTAACAGAACCTCACATTGTAATTGTATACACAGGCTTTAGCCCTGATTAGTGAGATTGCAGGAGTAGGGACGCCGTACTATTACGACGTACCGAACCTGGGTAAATCATGTGTCTTTGTCTTCAACGCGATCCCGTTTCCCCACGTCTCTACCCGTAGTCTCATGGCACCCCCGTCTATGAAAACTACTACGATGTCTCGACAGTTGGTGCCCACCGTGGGGCAAACGACGTCAGGCGTTAAGTTCCGATCTAGGATACTCGACGGAATCGGCAGGTCCATAACTATCGGAAGCCTGGAATTCGACGAGGACGTCGGACGCTTCCTTGACAACGGATCCTACATACCGGCGCAAAATCATCTGGTAAGTGTCTGCGTGTTACCGATTGGATCTGCTAATATCTTTATCGGACTAACTGCAGAGGCCATGGGGTTTTGCGGTGGAAGCAAATTTTTCCCACCCGCCCTATACCCAGTCGAAGATGACTATGATACCGGATTTTGCTCAGATCGCTGACATGAAAGTGATACACACTTTATCGGTATGGTGCAATCCGAGGTCGCCAAAAACACGGATGACGGAAATCTCGTGCAGGAGGCACACAACAGCACGCCCACCACAGAGGTGGAAGATCCGACATCCGTCAACATGACGATCAACTCGGAAGCTGACTCAGTGCTAGCCGCCATTGAGGCGAGATTAGAGTCAGAAACCGGATCAGATGATTTTGATTCCGAAGACGAAGACGTGGACGCCTTCGAAAGAAAAGTTAAATCTTTTCAGGAGGGATTTCATGAAGTACTAATGGCGAAACCGGCTGAAAACACGGACGCCGGCAGTCAGGAAAGCCCTAAAACCCCTCCGCCAGAGGAAGAGAGAGAAGATGGAGAAACTTCTCCGATCTTTTCCAACGTCAAGGAATTGACAGAGGATGAACCTGCTAAAAAACCTCCCTCTTCCAAGAAAAAGCACAAGGCCGCTAAAAAACTCCAATACAAACTCCGGAAGAAGAAATTGGCTGATCCAGCTGATGAAAGCCCGGAAGTAGGAAATGCAAGCGGAATAAAACTTGCGGAGAAGAAAACAAAAGAAATCCTTGTTCCGCCAATGACAGAGCAAGAAGAACAGAAATTGTTACAAACCCCAGTGGGATTGCATGAACCCCCTGAAGTGCTAGAAGCTAGGAGACAAGCTCTCCAAAGGCAACAGCAACATCTATTCAGAACTCGTGAACACCTCCAAAAAACCCAGGATGACATCAAGCCCATGAAGGAAGAAATCGAGGAGTACGAGAAAAAGAATAGATCTGTCATTAAACCTACAAGGTTACCCGGAATCGTAAGACCGGAAGTACTGCCGCCAAAAGAAAGGTTTCACAACCCATCTTGGCAAAAGCAGATAAATGGCAAAGATGCCAAAGGCGAACCAATATACAAAACCGCAGCAGAAAATGCGGAAGCAGCATTTGCCATCCTCAACAATGACATGTACTCCAACGGTGAAAAACTCCAAGGGGTGTATGCTTTCCTAGGAAAAGCATTGCAACAACAACAGCGGGCCCAAGAGCGATCAGGGAAGTTGCACGACGACTCCGCCCTATGCAAAACAGCTACTTGCGCCGTTGGAGCACCTGGACCGGAAGAACCTGGAGATTCCGACAATTCAAAGGATAAGAAAATAGATCCGAGGAAAGATAAGAAAAATCCCGACAATAGGGATGAGGCGTCTAGAACTGGATCTCATCTCCCGAAAGGTGGACGCAAACCCCACGATCGGGAAGAAAAACACCGGAATGACGGCAAAGAATTGCCACCTCCGAGACACCCTGCTGAAAATGCCGAAAGACATGATGTACCTCACAGGCGTGAGAGATCTCGGACACCTCCCAAGGATAAAGAAAGGCACAGGAGTAGAACTCCGCCTCATCCAAAAGGGCGTGATCTTGAAAGAAATAGAAACGACCCCGAAAAAGCGCGTCCGCGCAACAATGGAAAAGAAAGGAGTAGATCCTCATCTGTCCATTCAGCCGGTAGATATTCCGCGCACATGGATAGGGCGGAAAAGGATGACCTGTACTTTGTACCTAAGTGTTTCACTGATAGGATCCGAAGAATAACCCTACATTCTGGCTTCGCCAAAGTCGGTCCAACGTACCAGAAATACACCGGCAGTACAAACCCGGATACCTGGCTCTCAGACTACTATACAGCCGTCCAGATTAACAGTGGGACAGACCTGGAAGCTGTAAATTTTCTTCCCCTAACGTTACTGGATGGAGCCAGAGATTGGATTAATGGATTGCCATCAAGAACTGTCGACAGCTGGGATGATATGGCTCGAGTATTCACTCAGCATTTCCGGGGAACTTACAAACGCCCGAACAGCATCAACCAGCTGAACCGTTGCACCCAGTTCGAGGATGAACCATACGTGGATTTCATCTCCAGATGGACTGCAATGAAGAATAGTTGTTCTGGAGTAACTGACGTACAAGCAATGCATGCTTTCGTCAATGGCCTAAAACCCGAACTAGTACCGTTCATGGTTGGTTCCAAACAGCACAAAGATCTCGGATCTATGCTTACAACCGCCAATGAACACGCTGCAGCCGAAGACGACATCAGAGCAAGAGGGGGCAATATCGATACACTGATACTGGCCAAGAAAAATCCTCGCCCTGAGAAAAAAGGAACTTCAGATGCAACACCAAAACCCAAAGAGGTTAACATAGCCTTTGGAAGTGAAAAAGGGAACAGATGGAAAGGACGCAGTTCAGAACCAATCAACTACACTAAAGAAGAGTGGGAGAAGATTAAGTCGGAACCCTGCGTCCACCATTCGCAATTCGGGAAACCCACCCATACGAACGCACAATGCCGGCTGAATAAGCACATGAAAGGCAGTGCAGGATCCGGAAACAAGGGAAAGAGTTCCAAAAGGAAATTCTCTAAACAAAAGCCAGAAGCTGAGAAAGAAGACAGTGAATCGGACACTGACGAAAGAATCCAGGAACAACAGCGGAAAGGCGAACCCAAGTTTCCGAGAGTTGATGGAGAATGCACCATAAATTTCCTAGCAACTCCATCAGCAAAGGTGGCGAAAAGAACACTTCGAGAAATAAACGCGGTTGTTCCGGCAACCCCAAAATTCTTGAAGTATTCGAACACACCAATCACATGGGATCAGTCTGATCATCCCGGAAATATCCCTGAACCCGGCACACAAGCTCTTATTGTAAGCCCTATTGTCCAGAACACTAGGCTAAAAAGAGTGTTGAGATCCATCGTCAACATAATGTACCTGGATACGTTGAGACATCTGAAAATCTCCGAGACCCAGCTCAATCACAGCAACATACGCTTCCATGGCATTGTTCCCGGCAGGAAAGCACGATCCCTAGGAGAAATTTCCCTAGATGTCACTTTCGGAGAAAAAGATCACTTCCGTCAGGAAAAAGTATCCTTCGAGGTGGTGCCGTTCGAAAGCGTGTATCACGCAATTCTCGGACGTCCAGCTTTCGCCAAATTTATGGCAAGATCATGTTATATTTATAACAAGCTGAAGATGCAAGGGCCGAAAGGAGGGGTAATCACCATAACTGCAGACTTCAAGCTGGCGAACAAGCTGGAAAAAGAAAACGCCCTTTGTGCTGAGAAGATTATAGCAAAGGAAGAGATGAAGAAGCTGGCTAAGGAAGTATCGCCGACAGAAATGCCGGCAGGAAAAGAAACTCGGAAGCCAGCAGATAGCTTCAAGGCATCCGAGAATACAATACAGGTAATCCTAGATCCCAAAGATCCGACAAAATTTGTCGTAGTAGGAACTGGGATGACCGACAAATAGGAAGGCGAGCTCATCAAGTTCCTCCGTGAGAACTGGGATATTTTCGCCTGGTGTCCGGCTGACATGCCAGGCGTGCCCAGGGAACTTGCTGAGCATCAACTCAAGGTGATTCCAGGCTCCAAACCCGTCAAACAAGGTCTCCGTCGATTTGACGGAAGAAGACGGAAGGCTATTGGCAAGGAAATTATCCGGCTTTTAGCAGCAGATTTCATCCAGGAAGTAATCCACACTGAATGGTCTGCAAATCCGGTATTAGTACCGAAGAAAGACACTACTGCTCTTAGAATGTGTATAGATTACACCGGCTTGAACAAATTGTGTCCAAAAGATAGGTTCGCGTTACCGCGAATCGATCAAATAATAGACGCCACCGCATGCTCTGAGCTTTTATGCTTTTTGGATGCTTACTCCGGGTATCACCAAATACGCATGAAAAAGGAAGATCAAATTAAGACTTCTTTTATAACCCCGTACGTGACGTATTATTACGTAACCATGTCATTTGGCCTGAAGAACGCTGGTGCAACTTACCAGCGTTGCATGCAGCGTTGTTTGCATAGTCAGATTGGCAAAAATGTCCACGTTTACGTAGACGATATTGCTGTCGTAACCAAGGAAAAAGACACACTCCTTGAGGATTTGCGAGAAACCTTCGAAAACTTACGCACTTACAAGATGAAGTTAAATCCATCAAAGTGTGTATTCGGGGTTCCCTCAGGAAAACTTCTGGGTTTCATCGTTTCTCACAGAGGAATAGAAGTTAACCCGGAAAAGATCAAAGCAATCTTGAACATCTCCAAACCCACGTGTGTGAAAGATGTCCAAAGATTGACGGGTTCCGCCGCTGCCGTCAGCAGATTTATTAGTCGGCTGGGGGATAAAGCCTTACCACTCTACAAGTTGCTGAAAAAATCCGACAAATTCGAGTGGACAGAAGAGGCCGATGCAGCGTTAACCCAGTTAAAGGAAACTTTGATGAAAGCTCCGATTTTGGCATCCCCAAAAGACGAAGAACCTATGTTATTGTACCTCACGGCTACAAACAGGGTTATTAGTGCGGTAATTGTTGTGGAACGGAAGAAAGACGAACAAAGCATACCAGATCAGCATCCGGTATATTACATAAGTGAAGTTTTCTCCGAGTCCAAGCAAAGGTACCCACACTATCAAAAACTGGCATATGGCGTATTTTTCGCGTCTAGAAAACTGCGCCATTACTTCCAAGGACATTCCATAACAGTGGTATGTAAAGCACCACTAGGGGATATAATAAACAATGCGGAGGCAACTGGCCGAGTAGCCAAATGGGGTATCGAGCTAGCAGCCTTCGACATTAAGTATCAGCCAAGGACGGCAATAAAATCCCAGGTTCTGGCAGATTTTGTCGCCGACTGGACGGAAGCAATGGAGAAAACACCAATGCCGGAGTCCGAATACTGGATCATGCACTTTGATGGATCCAAGATGAAGGAGGGCGCTGGAGCTGGTGTAGTCTTAAAATCCCCTAAAGGAGACACAATGGAGTATGTATTACAAATACACTTCAACGCCAGCAATAACGTGGCAGAATACGAAGCTCTGCTTCATGGCTTGCACATTGCAAAAGAAATAGGGGTTAAACGCATCCTGTGCTACGGCGACTCGGATTTGGTACAGCATCAGCTTAACCAAACCTTGGGACGCAAAGAGCCCTATAATGGCCGAATACCGGAGAACGGTGGACGAGTTCGCCATTTGTTTCTTCGGATTCGAAGTACTCCACGTTAAAAGGGAGGAAAATTGGAACGCGGATGCGTTAGCCCGCATGGGGTCAGAAAGGGTAAAAATCCTACCACCAGGTGTATTCGTCCAGCATTTGTACGAGCCATCCATAAAAGGTGGAGATATCGATTACCCCCTGGCTTCCGAGTCAATTGAAGTTATGCTCGTTAACCCGGACTGGACAATTCCATATTTAAACTTCTTAGTCAACCAGAAGTACCCGGAAGGAGCAGACGAAGTCTTGCAGAGGCAAATTCAGCGTCGATGCAAAGGATACACGGTAATTGACAATTGCCTGTACAAACGCAGTACTTCCGGAATTTTTCTGCGGTGTATTTCACCAGAAGAAGGACGAGAAATCCTGCAAGAAATCCATGCCGGAGATTGCGGACATCATGCTCAATCAAAAAGCATAGTTAAAAAAGCATTCCGTGCCGGGTTTTTCTGGCTAACAGCCAAGACAGATGCTGAGCACATAGTCAACACATGTGCAGGGTGTCAATATTACGCCAAGCAGACTAATATGCCGGCCCAAGCACTCAAAACTATCCCAATTACTTGGCCGTTTGCGGTCTGGGGGCTAGATATGATGGGACCGTTCAAAACTGCGCGAGGCGGACTTACACATCTACTTGTAGCTGTGGATAAGTATACCAAATGGGTGGAGGCTAAACCCATCAAAAAGCTTGACGGTGTAACTGCCAGAAATTTCATCATTGACATAGTCATGAGATATGGCGTTCCACACAGCATAATAACCGACAACGGGACAAATTTCTCCATTGGAGAGTTGGCAAAATATTGCCGACAAACGGGAATTCGCCTAGATCTCGCATCTGTAGCACACCCGCAATCCAATGGACAGGTTGAAAGAATGAATAGCTCAATCCTGCAAGGAATACGCCCAAGACTCGAATCTCCTCTTCATAGAGCAGCTGGAGCATGGGTAGAGGAGCTACCTTCCGTGCTTTGGAGTATTCGAACGACGCCAAACAGGTCAACTGGGCAAACCCCGTTTTTCCTAGTTTATGGTGCGGAAGCTATCCTTCCAACGGACATGATCCATGATAGCCCAAGAGTGCGGGATTTCGACGACTCGGATGCCGAAGAAGCACGACAGGATGCCGTCGATCTCTTAGAAGAGGAACGAGAGCTTGTGCTTCAAAGATCCGCCATTTACCAGCAAGGTTTACGACGTTACCATAGTCGGAAAATCAGGCATCGTTCTTTTAAAGAAGGTGACTTAGTGCTGAGATTGGTGCAGCAAAGAAAGCACAAATTGGCCCCAGTATGGGAAGGACCATTTGTAATCAGCAAAGCTATGAAAAATGGGTCATATTATCTTGTAGATATTCGGGACACGGAAGACGATCCCGAAAAGCCGAATCGCAAAAGAAAGAGAAAGATAGATGATGAACTAGGAGAGACAAAGAGGCCTTGGAGCATCCAGCAGTTACGTCCCTTCTATACTTAGTTCAATTTCTATGTAAACATCTTTGAGATCATGAAATAAAGTTGTCGGAATTCTTATATCCATGTTTTTACAAGTTTATTATAGTACAAAACATGATTCCACCTTATCTATTTCCCAATGATCTTACAAAATACTCAATGTTAACCCGAATTGTGCCTGCGTGCTCGGTGTTTAAAAACTGAATGATTTTCAGCCTGCTAACGGCTAAAGGAAACTCGGATTGTGCCTGCGTGCCCAAGTTTCAAAAAATTCCTTACTTTTCTCTAAGTATTATCTGATTGTTTACGTGTTGGGTCACTGGAGCTAGTTAGTAAAAATGCCTTTAGTATGATCCATGTTTCCGAGTTTGAACTGATTGGTTTTACCCAGTAATTCGGCATGATGATTCATAGTACTATTGAGCCATTTCAAACACTAAGGACAGTTAAAACACATAAGCCAGAGAACTTAGAAGACAAAGGAATATTAAAACCCGGAAACCTTGCAAAGAATTTCATAATTAAAACTGCAAAAGGCGGAGTTCTTGTTTATACAAAAGGAATAGAAGCATTACAATATAAATTACATTGTAAAAGTGCAGTAATGCTCCTATTGTCTACTTCCACCATCCAGGTTAAGGACAGCCCTTCAAGCATCCGAGTCTTCTTCGCTGCTGTCATTCTCGGGGGCTTCAGGGATCTCCTCTTCTGGATAGGTGATGGAGATGTTCACCATGGAGGCGATCTTGGTGGCGTGGCCTTTGATTTCATCAAAGATGGTGGTTCGCTGGGTTTCCGTGTATCCTTGAGGGATACCGGACGCCACGCGCCAAGATTTGGCACCAGGGTAATGCATACGCATAAGGCCGAGAGCCATGCGTGCACCACCCCGTGCTGCGGAGCGTAAGGTGGATTCCCTAGACTCCGCCACCTCCAGGATAGCACCCGGAAGTTTATAAACTTCCGAGAATTCTATGGTACTTGTAGGGAGGAACTTGCTGATCAGTTGCATCCCAGCATCTCTGATCGCATTCCATACCTTTCCAAAGGCTCGGATTTTTTCAATACGAGTAAGACCTGGATAATTGCCTGTTTTTTCGGAACAAGCCTCCAAAAAGGTTAGGCGACAAAACAGAGAAAGAAAGCAAGACATGGATGAATCGGTAAATGAAATAAAACTTACCAAGAACCTTGTCAATTTCGGAACCTTCCTCTAGGCGAAGGAATAAGATACTTTCCAAGTCCTGGATAGTGGACTTATCTTTTTCCGCCTGATCAGAAGCCTTGGATTGAGCAATTCCAAGGGCCAGATTACTGGCTTCCAGATCTTGTTGAACCTTCATAAGCTCCTTATGAAGGTCCAAATTCTCCTTGCGGAGACGTTCGGCATTGCCGGCATCTTCAGCTAATTCCTTGGCCTTAGCCAAAGCAGCTGGAAAGCAAGGGAAAAATTCCGAGTTTAGAAAAATCTCGAGAAAGTACTTATTGATAATCCGGATAAAACAGAATAAAGCATACCTGTTGTTTCCGATAGCTGTAGCTGAGATGATGCCAGCTCATTATCCTTAAACTCAATAATAGATTGAAGGGTTTTCACCTCTTCATTCTTGACGTTAAGTTTATTAAAAATTTCCAAGTTTATTACATCAGCGGTATGCTAAAAAACAAAAACGGAAGTCAAAACGCTTAAGTTAGAACAAGCGTAATAAAAAGCATTAAGGGGAAAGTATGCTTTCAACTTATTGCTTGGGGGCTAGAGATATTACCTGGCTCATTTCGCGCAAGTTTGACAAAGTCTCGTTGAATTCTTTTGCGTATTCAGAAAAAAGAATTCCAACGTGATGAAGGCCATCTTGTATGACCTGACGAGGTGAAAATACGAAATCATTTCGGATAATTAGCCCGCCCTGTGGCCAAGGACGGATCAGAGGAGCAGGAGCGAAGAATTTCCTAGCTTCTGGACGGATATATCCGAGTTCATCAAATGGTTCTTCCTTTATCCGGATATTCCTGTCTAAATTGGGAATAGGCTCGTCTTCCCCAGATGCCCGAGGATTTCTACTCATCTGTGTTTCCGCCCTTTCCCTCGCACCCATGGTAGGTGCAATAGGCTGGCTGGATTGCTGAAATTGATTATCCGGGTTCGTGGTTTTATACCCCTTGCTAGACATAGCTAAGGGAGGAGAAACTGCAGCAGAAGAAGGTTCCCTTTTGATAGCAGCAGCTTTATGTTTCTTCAGTTTCTTTGTTTTCAAAGGAGTTGGAGCAAGGCTGAAAAGGGAACATCCGAGAAATAAATATCTCGAAGAACTGAAGAGGAATAACGATTAAAAAAGCTCCAGCAGAATACCTGGATGTGGCGACGGGAATCCCGTCAATAGTTATCGTTTCCTCAAAAGTCACCTGCCTTTTACGTTTCCGGTCGCCGTAGAAGCTGGCATGTAATTCGTTAAGCTTGGCGTCGGAAGCAAGATCAGCTCCCTCAAGTTCGTCGAACTAAGGAAGTAGCAACGATGCGTTAAAAGTCAGACAAGGAGGTTAATCCGAGAAAAACCCAAAGGCGAGGAAAATATAAATACCTTGGGGGCTGGATTCTCCACGTGATATATTGCCAGACTTTCTGCGTATTGATCGCACGTGGCGACCAGTTGGTGGAGTCGCTTTATGAAATCCTTTTTGGTATAGGACTTGTCCGTCCCCCTCATACTATCTTCTGGCCCTTCATATTCGCAAAGGAGCCGGGAACGAAAGGAAAGAGGTTGAATACGGCGTCCAAACCAACATAAAACAGTATCCTTTCCAGTTAAGGGAGGCTGAGAGGAAGTAAGCTTGGCGATACGCCGTTTTATCTTCATCAGGTTTTCCGGCAATGTCTGCATTGCTTCAACTGCCCAACTCTCTTGAGGAGAGGCGGCGGAATTAACGAATGGAGGAACCCCGCTTTCCTTACCAGGGAATGGGATGTCCTGATGGTAAAAGAAGGAACCCATCCAAGATTTGACGGGTTCCGATGTTTTTATCTTCGGATACCAATCTTCCCTAAACCTCCGAAGAGTGAAAGAAATAGTTCCGCAGATGGGAGGAATACCTTCTGTGAGGTTATGCTTCACTTCAAAGCAATATCGCCAGAAATCTAGACTCGGTGCTATTCCTAAATACCCTTCAAAAAGGGCTTGGAAACTAGCTAGGTAAAGGATGGAGTTGGGAGAAAGATTGTGTGGCTGAACGCCATAATAATTAAGGACATCCAAGAAAAAGGCGGAAGGCGGTAAACCCATACCTCTCGCGATGTGAGAGGTAAGGAGGACGCGTTCCCCGTTTTTTGGTATGGGCTCGAGCTCACCTTCCGAGTTCCGCCATTTGCCTTTGATTATTAGCCCTTCCCTTTCCATTTGTGGAAGGAGGAGAGGAGGAATATTACTCGGACTCCAGATTCCGACAAATTCCATTTCTTCGTCAGCTCCGGCGGCGGCGGACGCGGCAGCTTCTGCAGCGGCGAGCTCGTCGCCAACGAGCGTGATTTTCTCCTCCGCCGTCTCGGGAGCGAACGGCGGAGAAGGCGCGGAGCTCGAGTCCGCAAGATCCACGGCGGCGGAAGGATTTCCTCCGTCCGCCGCGGTGCTCGCGGTCTTCACTGGTTCGTCGCCGCCGGCGTGCGTTGGGGAGTCCAGCATAGGATCCATCGTGTTGATGATATCCTCAATGTCTTGCGCGACGTTGCGGGCTGGCGAGGACGGCGGAGATGCCATTAGGTGGCGGCGCTGGCTCGCCTCCGGTGAGGTTTTGGGCGCGGTGTGCGTTCGGAGCTCTCTCTCTCTGCTGGAAGCTTGGGCGCTGTAATGGCGTTCGAAGTGGTTGCGGAAGGTTTTCCGGGAGGACGAAGAAGGCTATTTATAGCCGGAAATCCGTCACGATACGTGCTAACGGCTCTTTTGACCGTTGGATGATCAACGCGTGTCACTCGCCGGAAAATCCGGGAAATGAATCGACAGGGTGATTATGGTTATCTCCTCGTTTCCCGCGAGAATCTGTCAGAGATATGTTTCTGGGTTTCCCGCCTGGAACCCAAACGTCCCTTACGTCAGCATGATTAAAGCGCTGACGTAGGAGGTTCCTTCTCCACGAAGGATCGTGTGAGAAAAGCCGGATTTTCGGAATTCCGAGTTTTTCGTTACCATCTCTTTTTAAAGGAGAATAAGAAGAATCAAGACTGCTGGCCAATATTTCTCGGACAATATGCATTTGGCGAAAGACGGCGAATCAGAGTTTTAATCCTTCTTGGGGGCTACTGTCGGATATATACTGAATAGGGGTATATCAGATGGTGGTCATAAGTGCCGGATTACCAGGGTGGCCCAAGTGGTAGTGGGCTATGGTCCATTGGGCGGCCCAGTAAGCTGACGCACAGAAGCCGGATTCTAGAAGGACCCGGATCACGGCCCACGTGATCTGGCTTGGAGGAGAAGGCGGATTCCTTACTTTCCAAGTTAGAAGTTACCGTAGTCTTCTAGGTTTCCTACTCTGTATGCCCTAACCCGGCTATTATATAAAGCCGGACGGGAGATATGATACATAGACACGAAGCTACAGGCTAACTCGCCGAGAAGTTGATCCTCAGCGAATAGCTAACAGAACCTCACATTGTAATTGTATACACAGGCTTTAGCCCTGATTAGTGAGATTGCAGGAGTAGGGACGCCGTACTATTACGACGTACCGAACCTGGGTAAATCCTGTGTCTTTGTCTTCAACGCGATCACGTTTCCCCACGTCTCTACCTGTAGTCTCATGGCACCCCGTCTATGAAAACTACTACGATGTCTCGACAACACTTATTAGGTTTAGACTCATATATCATTGAAATGCGTTATGTTACGGTATTTACCTATGATACCAATATCTACTCTCTCATCAATATTTAGAGTGTCATGCGAGCTTTTTGCGTGTATGGAATGCATGGTACTACCTATAATACTCCCATTGAGACTAGTATAATAAGAAAAAAAATATTATTACTGCTTCTGTGATAACATGATAAAAGACGAATCGTTGGCAAAGGCGTGCATACACGTTGTGAAACGCCACATCAGAGCATCTCCACCGGTACCCATCAAATATGTGTCTGGCACCCCCCCAATTGGACCCCCTTTGGGGGTACCGGATCTGTGTACGATTATTTGATGGCCCGGTTCTGCAGCGGCGTCCTCCAATTCGGACCATCTATCTAGCGTAGACACAAACACCTTGTGGGCAGACTAGAGACTTTCATTTCAACCGTTCATACGATTACATTTAAATTTAAACTACGACGGGAAATTTGAAACTAGCCTAAAACTATCGTAGACGTCCTCCTCATCGCCGTCCTCCTCCTCCTCCTCCTCCTCGTCATCGACCGCCATGTTGTAGGGGCCAGCCTCGTCGTCGTTCTCGATCTAGAACGACAGGGAGCTTGGCGATGGGTTCTCCACCCGAGCGAGCCAGCGCCGCGTCGCCCTGCCTTACAGCCGCATCCGGTTCAACTGCGTCGGCTCCGAGCGCTGGCGCACGCGCCTCTCGTTCCGCCGTCGTGCCTCGTCATCCAGCGCCTGAGCTTCGCGGTACCGACGGAAGGTGACGTCGACGCGGGCGCGGTGCGTGTTGTACATGTCGCTCTGGGCAGCCTGCATCGCCTCTCGGCTTGCCCGCGCGGAGTACAACTCCTCGTGGTCCACACGTTGGGCGGCCAGGAACGAGGCAGACTCGCCCTCCAATTGCGCGACGAGGGTCTTCTGCTCATCGGACGCTGCATTGGCGTTGAGCTGCTCGTACACCGCGCAGTCAGTGTCCATGAGGGCGCGTACATGCTCCTCCCTCCGGGCGGTCTCCAGGGATGCCCGAATAGCGTCAGCCTCGGCCGCTGCCGCCGCCTCCTCCAAGCCAGCGCGGACCCGACGGAACGCCTCCTCGTTGAGCCATTTGGCGAATGAGTTGTAGGTCACGACCTGGTCGGGGGCGCTGCTTCTCGGGCTCCGCCTCCTCCGGCTGCTCGGGCTCCGCCTCCTCCACCGGCTCGGGCTCCTCCTCCTGCAGCGGCAGCTCCGGCTCCTCCTCCTGTGGCGGCAGCCCCGGCTCCTCGTCACTATCGTCGTCACTGCCGTCGTTTGGTAGCGGCGGGTTCAGGCCACGACGCACCGCATGTTGGGTGAACGTCGCCCAACTGGTATGGAGCCGACGCGTCATAGTCTCGGGTGGAGATTGGCTGTAGAGAAGCGCGTGGCTTGGCGATGGCGAGTGCGGCGGCGATGGCGTGAGTGCCAAGTGTGGCGAAGGCTCGGTGCCTTTTATAGCCGGCTCTTTGGGCGAGAAACGATGGCGCGGGAAACGGCGGGAGGGCGGGAAGCGGTGGGAGGGCGAGGACGTGTCGGTGCACGCGTCCCATCGGAGTACATGGCGGCGACACGTCATCTGGCGTGCAGTCGCGTCGGAGTAAATGGCGGCGACACGTCGTCTGGCGGGCAGTCGCGTCCCGTCGGAGTAAACGGCGGCGACACGTCGCCTGTCGGACAGTCGTGTCCTGTCGTCGCCATTAACGCGGCCTCACCGGCCTCTTGCATGACGCCTTTAAACTGCCTTGGGGACGGTTTGTGTCAATGTACGACGCCCCTAGGCAGTCCCCCAAGTTTGGCGGGTGGGCTGGGGGGCCCGAACAGAAAATTGGCCGTGGACACCTTTGAGTGTGTCGCTGTGGCGACTTTTTTTTAGTTCGGACCCTATTTGGCCTTTTGGGGCCGTTTGGGGGTGGAGATGCTCTCAGAGCATCTCTAGTCGCGCCCCCAATAGGCGTTCGGATGGGCGCGCGGCGAGGCCCTTTGGGGGCTCGTCCGGACGGCACGGCGCCGACGGGGGGCACGACTGCCCACTCGCAGCCCCAATTGAAGCCCCCCCAAACAAAAAAAGAAGACGTTCAAAATTTTTCAAAAGACGATTTCATTCAAATATTTAGGATATATTACAATATATGAATGAAATTTAAACTAAAAGACGACGTGTTCACTCGTTGAACACGTCGTAGTCGCCGTCGCTGCTGTCGTCGCTCCAGTCCTCCACGTCGTCGTCACCGCCCTAGTGGCTCGGCCCCGCCTCGTTGTCGTTGGCCGCTGCCGGTGGGTCGAGGACGATCAGCGGCGCGCCAGACATCGCCGCCGTGTCGGAGAAAGACCACACAGACGCCTCCGCGTCGGACATTGGCGACGACGTGCTGTACGACGCGAGGAGCGCCAGCTTGATGCCCTCCGGGTCGTCCTCCGTCGCCGACGCCGTCTGGAGCGCCTGGAGCTCTTCGTAGAGGCTGAGGGGGCGCTCTAGCCCCGGCTCCTTCTTGGGGACACGCAGCCCTGGCTCCGGCTTGGGCACGAGGAGGGGCGGCGCAGGGCGACGATGGGAAGACTGTGCACCGCTTCCGCCAATGCGGATGTCGCCGGAACGCGGGCGCAGGTGAGGCGGCGTGGACGTCCCCGACTCCGTCTTGGGGATGCGTAGAGACGGGCCGGAGCGCCTAGACGAGCCGCCGACGGAGGAGGAGGACGAGCACGAGATGGAGGAGGTCGGGGTCACCGTCGTGCGCCTTGGGGCCCAGAAGGTGGGCGCCGGCCAGGGGAGGCGGGGGTTGTTGCCCGCTTCGATGTGGGCGAGGACGGCGTCGAGGGTGAAGCCTTCCTGCGCCCAGAACGCGTCGCGCCCGTACCTGTTGCGCTCGTTGGCGGGCGGCGTCGGCCCGAGGTCGTCCCAGCGGTTCCAGCGCTCCTCGTGGAGATGCTTGAACTCGTGCTCGTAGCGCGCCGTGCTCGCGGGGTCCCAACGGGGATCTGCCCACTGCTCCGGCGTGAGGTGCCCGTAGAAGTGGGGGCGCACCTCCCGCCCCCAGGACGTGTCGCTCACCGACGGCGCGTTGGGGATGGGCATGCCGGCGAGCCCAAGGTGAACCCGTGCCCGGCACGCACGCCCGGCACGCACGCCCGGCGGGCACGGGTACCAGGCTTCGAAGAGGGCGCGCGCCTCGTGCTTGAGGAGAGAACGACGAGGTAAGCCGTTGGCGGCGAGGGGAGAGGCAGAGGACGCCGAGGGGAGAGGCAGGGAGCGGCGAGGGGAGAGGCAGGGAGCGGCGAGAGAGGAGTGTGCGCGGCGAGAGCGGCAATGGGCGGCATTTATACCCAGCCGGGTAGGCCGAAAGGCCGCCACCACATTAACACAAGCGCCCGCGTGGGGAGCCGCGCGGCCGCCGCGTGGGCGACGCGACTGGCTGAAGCGACGCCTCGCTGCGCCCCCGCGCTTCTGTGCCGTCTCGGGATAAGACGAAGACCGGACGCCGCTTTGACTGCGCGCCCGTCTCACTGACGGGGCGAGCCCGCGGACGCCACGCGCCAGTTTCTTCTCGTCCGGCGTCTACACGGGAACCCCTACGCGGCGGTGTTGGGTTGGGTTTGCCGGACGGGAACTAGGATTCGTTCGGACGGGAAGGCCCGTTAAGAAGCGCGAGTGGGCGCGCTCGGGACCGTCCGGACGGCGCGACTGGAGATGCTCTCGGCTGGCTACACTGGCAGTCCGAGGTGGCTAGCACGGTCCGGACCGCACCGGACCAGGCAGCCAATTAAGCGTGGACTCCAACGTTGGAAGTCCGATGCCGGCCGGCCGGAACCAAACCAAACAAAAAACAAGTCCGCATCACGGGCAGGCGCCGGGCGGCCACGACGCCTCTCCATTTCCCCCACCACTCTCCGACCTCCCCGCACGCACGCGCGCGCATCTCCTGCTCCGCCCCTCCACCTCCGATCCCACGCCACCTCCCCGCTCGCTAGATCCGGCCGCCGCTCGCCGGCGGCAGGCTCGACGCGGCACGGCTTGCCCTCGCCGCTTGACCGCAGAGAGATCGCTGTCTTCGCCCACGGCGTAGGGCGAGGGTGGAAAGGCGGGTTGGCTACGGGCTGCTGAGCGAGGGCAATGGCGCGGCGGTGGCGGCCGTCGCACCTGGTGTTCGCGGCGGCGGTGGTCTACCTCATCCTCATCTCCCTCAAGTTCCGCCGCGTCCTCGACATGGCCACCTCCGACCTGGCCGTCGTTGAGCCCGCCTTCTCCTCTCCATCCTCCGCGGACCACCTGCCCCCTCTCCTCACGGGTAGCTCCTCGGCCACTTCCAATGCCACCCTGTTCCAGGTTCAGCCCTTCTGGCACCGCTACGACCGCGTCTCCCTGCCCGACATCGCCGCTCGCAACCGCTCAGCGCTCGACCGCATGGCCGACGATGCCTGGTCGCTGGGGCTCACCGCCTGGGAGGACGCCGCAGCCTTCGCTGGGGATCCCTCGGAGCTCGCCGCCGCCGACGCTGCCTCCACCGACAAGTGCCCCGCCGCAGTGTCCGTGCGCGCGCGGGGTAGGGTCGTCGTCCTACCTTGCGGCCTCGCCGCCGGCTCCTCCGTCACCGTCGTTGGCACGCCCAGGGCCGCGCACAAGGAGTACGTGCCGCAGCTCGCCAGGATGCGCCAGGGGGACGGGACCGTGCACGTGTCGCAGTTCATGGTCGAGCTGCAGGGCCTGCGGGCTGTCGATGGTGAGGACCCACCCAGGATACTGCACCTCAACCCCAGGCTGAGGGGGGATTGGAGCCAGCGCCCCGTCATCGAGCACAATACCTGCTACAGGATGCAGTGGGGCGCCGCGCAGCGCTGTGACGGCTTGCCTCCTGAGGACAACGAAGACAAGGGTACATTGTGCTCTTCTTCTTCTTCTTCTTCTATCCTAGCTTGCATATTACAACGTTAATTTCTGAGGGAGCATCCATTGTTATTTGTTACTAGTGATGTGGCTATCGAACTAGCATCCTTGCTACTTGCTAGTAGAGATAAGGGAAGACAAATTAATTGCATTATCAAATTAATACAGAGGCATTGCCAGCCTAACGCCGCATTGCCATGTTTCTATTTAGAACTTGTTAACCGTTATTGCTGCTGTAGCATTATGATGACCAATTAACCATTACAACTGCTTATAAGTTCTAGCTCATGGATGGAATGGCTATTGTTTATTTGATCAAACTATCAAAGAGCCCAACACATGAGGACAATGTATAAGGAACTCTGGGACTTACAGGACAATCATTTTGCTATGGTAGATTCCTATTTAACATGTATATGAGATGGTGATGTTAGAGCTATAATGTTTAGTGCGTCTGAGTAATATCAGTTTAAACTAGTTCCTCTACCTATCACACTTCCATATATACATACAATTTCTATGATTATTCATCGTTACATTAATATCTACCATGCGTTAGTGCATGTCAGAATAATAGAGAATTATGAATAGCTATATGGAGTATGGACAATTTCTTGCAATTGCATAGGAACTTGGGGATTTTCTTCTTCCAGGAAGTGCTTGCTTTCGCATCCGTCCAAATCTTATCTGATGTGATATGTCCGATACTTATTTCCGAGATTATTATTGTTATTGTTGCCTTTGTTAAGCCGTTTATTTTATATTTTCACAAGTTATATTCCTTTATGCATTGGAGGTGCTGCCCTGCCCCTATCATAACTTATTGACTAAAATTTGAAGCAATATTAAAACTGTCAGTTTTTTTTTAATATCCATTTTTAGTTCCTACTTTTTAACCGCAAAATGAAAACCATAAGGTGTTAGCTCCTCTGGTAACAGTATGTCCTTTTATCCTCAGGCTAGCATATTTGGCTAAAACCTACAATTTCATATTTTTGGACAGTCGATGGGTTCACCAAATGTGAAAAGTGGATACGTGATGATATCGTTGACACAAAAGAATCCAAGACAACTTCGTGGCTAAAGAGGTTCATAGGGCGTGCCAAGAAACCGGCAATGACATGGCCATTCCCCTTTGTTGAAGACAGGCTGTTTGTTCTTACAATACAAGCTGGAGTTGAAGGTTTCCACATATATGTCGGTGGTCGCCATGTGACATCTTTCCCTTATCGACCAGTATGTTCTTTAGACATGTTCGTCCTGCTGTCCTTTTTGTTATGATATTTAGAAAAAAAAATACTAATGGGTAAAGATGATCATTTCCAGGGTTTCACTCTTGAAGACGCGACAGGATTATATGTCAAGGGTGATGTGGATGTCCATTCAGTTTATGCCACTGCTCTTCCGATGTCTCATCCTAGTTTTTCACTTCAGCAAGTCCTTGAGATGTCAGATAAATGGAGGTCCCAACCACTGCCAATTGATCCAGTTTACCTTTTTATCGGAATACTCTCGGCATCGAATCATTTTGCTGAACGCATGGCTGTGAGGAAAACTTGGATGCAAACTTCAGAGATTAGGTCTTCTAAAGTAGTAGCAAGATTCTTTGTTGCACTGGTAAGCAAATTATGCATTCAAAATATATGATATCTTCGTCGTAGATTTTTTTTTACTGGCATTACATATATATATGCATGATAGGTGTGTAGATTGGAATAATGGAATTATGGAAGTTCAAGATACAAGTTGTAATATGTAGGCCACATATCTGATACACATGCACAAGAAAAAATTGGGCTAAAATTTCTTGTATGCAGATGATTATGCTGGCTATCTACTGTTCATATTCATGCTTTGATTGCTATTATCGTGAATTATTTGATATAGCTTCCTCGGCCTTATAATTTTACATACATCGTAGTGAAAAAAAATACTATTGGCACCATATCTACTTAATTAACTTGTTTACCACATGCACTCCAATGATGGGAAATATCAGTACTTCAGTAGCATGTTTATCATGTCATGAAGAAAAGAAAAATAAATGTTCTCCAGGAAATGAATACATGCTGCAATGTTGTTCATCACAAATTGTGGTTGCAGAATTCTAGGAAAGAGGTCAATGTGATGCTGAAGAAAGAAGCGGAATACTTTGGAGATATTGTCATTTTGCCATTCATAGATCGTTATGAACTGGTAGTTCTTAAGACGATCGCTATTTGCGAGTATGGGGTGAGACCCTCTTTGCTATCATCATCCTCTATTAGATGTCTGCTACAGTTTTACCATCGACATTGTTTGCCGATGTCAACTAGATGCTGTAAGCCTGTACTCAATAAATGGTAATGGCCTTATTGCTAGAGGTGCAAATTGGTGGCCCTTGGGGTACCCTCCAACCCTCTCTTGTTCATTTGTTTGAACTAGAGATTGCAGGGTACCTAAGGGTCATCAATTTGCATCCCTACTTATTGCTTCTTTCAACAGAGATGATATAAGCCCCGTTTGAGCCTAAAGTTAAAGCTGCTTGAAGCTTAAGCCCTACCAGGAAAGTTGTTGCTAGAGTAATTATTTATAAATGGCATGAGACCCATTTTGGAGTGAAGAGCTTAAGTACCTTTCATGTAACTCCTCGTGAGTTAATTCTAGGAGAAGCTGAGCCCTCCAAACATGGATTATAGTTTATGGGTATCACATAAGTTACATGAATACTAGTCACTATGCACAGTGTAAACTATATAATGAATCTGACATCTGTTCATCATATCACCTTGCAGGTCCAGAACTTGACAGCTGCCCATGTCATGAAATGCGATGATGATACATTTGTGAGGGTAGATGTGGTTCTTAGACACATAAAGATGCACTCCTTCGACAAACCATTATATATGGGAAACCTTAACCTCTTGCATAGACCACTGAGAACTGGGAAATGGGCGGTTACAGAGGAGGTATCATCATTTTTCAAAAGCAATACCCCTAAGTTAATCAGTTGATTGTTCAAAGTTCATTTATTATTGTTTGGAGCTCATGCAACCAACCCTGTGAGTTAATATTTTACTGCATAACCCCTTATCACAGCTCCGATGCCCACATGCATCTGTATTTAGCACAAATCTGTTGGCACTTCTCGACCGTGTCTCTGAGGGACAGTTAAACGAGCAACTCAGGAATGGTGTCGGGTCGGACGAGCCAATAACTCGAACATGTTGAATCTTTTTTTAGCCAAGAAAGTTCATCTCAAAAATTTGTGAGCTGTGTTTTACTGCCTTCTTAATGGCCGAGTGGACCACTCTATGTGGTATTAGTTAAACCTAGGAAATGGCTGTTCTTGCTAAATGCCCACCATGAATTTGTAAAAAATTTGTAATCCTTTTTGTGTTGCTGACATATGCGCCACCATCTTCATTGTGATCTCTACTCATATTGAATGCAGGAGTGGCCTGAAGATATCTACCCGCCTTATGCAAACGGTCCCGGCTATGTAATTTCTGGTGGCATAGCAAAATTCATCATGTCTCAGCATGCAAATCAGAGTTTAAGGGTGAACCTCCATTGATGTTACGTACTTCCTTTTGATAGCTTGTATCATGTTGTGTCAATCACTCTACTTTTTGGCTATGACTTGCAGCTATTCAAGATGGAGGATGTAAGTATGGGGCTATGGGTCGAGAAGTACAATTCCACTATGCCTGTCAGGTATTCTCACAGCTGGAAGTTCTGCCAGTACGGTTGCCTCGAGAACTACTACACGGCACATTACCAGTCACCGAGGCAAATGCTATGTTTGTGGGACAAGTTGGTCCGGGGTCGCCCATCATGCTGCAACTACAGATAGCGAGATGCGATGCGATCTGTCATTCACTTGGTAGTCAGCATTCCTTCTATCCCAGCTGGTGAGTTTGGCTGGCTGGTGTTCTATTTTTTTGACATGAATCACCTATGGATAGCTTAGAGGCTGCTGCTCCGTTGGCTCGATTGAAGAGCTTACATTGTTGCGAGGTTGAAGCTTGAAGATTAGGTAGGAAGCTGCAACCCTCTGGTTTCATACGTCTGCCCGTTTTACGTTTTGTCATCTTCATAGCATCGACACGTGCCCCTCTTCTTGTAATTGATCCCAGTTTTCTTGTGAGGGAGATTAATCCCATTTTGACGTAGAAGATGTGATCAAGATATTCAGATGTACTCCGTATGTCTGTTCTTATGGTAGACAAAATGTCCCCCCCCCCCCCCCCCCCCCCCCCTATCATAGTTTTCCATTTATGACTTCCCCTCACACGGTGGGGCATCACACCGGTTGGAGTTGTGTTGCCAGTGCGGCATGAGCCATGGAGTAAAATGATACATACATCATGAAAATTGTGTTATGCTATTAACGACGTCTCACCATCAGTACATGATATTATGCTTTTAGTTGTTTTCCATGCATAGCTCTCACACTATTTTAGAATCTGAGAGAGTATTTCTTTTACTTTTGTGTCACAAGTTTGGCAAGTCAGCTAAAAAAAAACACCGGCTATGTGAAAGAGAATTTTAATTTTTGACACAAGAGACCACATGCCCGAGTGTATTGTCAAAAAGGACCACATGCTAAACGAATTGCCAAAAATACCGTGACGGCACGCTTGCTAGGCAACACGTGGCCACCACGGAGGGAGGCGGCAGGTTCTCAAACGAAATCTTCCTGCTGGCGCCGAACGGAAAATGGAAGTGCGGGCTCTACCGCCACCGAGGCGGCAGGATGACGTAGTATGGTGGGCCATGCCGCCATAGCCAACGCCATAGCCAAAAGGCGGCACCCTGGGCGCTGATTACTAGCTGTGATAATTACGTTGTTGATCGCAAAGATTGTCCGATGCTGCATGCGGCCTGCACGGCTACTGATTCCTAGGCTGGGATGTCCCCCACCCTGATTAAAAAAAATGGCAGGATTGCACTAAATCAAAGATGAGAGATGATTTCTTGTACTAAACCAAGCCTTGCCTAACGATGACGCTAAACACTCTCTGGCTATTTCTTCTGAATAAATGTTGATACAATGTCTTATACATAGGGAATCCATACATAGGTGGTACAATGTCTCATACACAAATATGTGTCTGGCCATGGAAAAAAGTGTCATCTCCGTGGTCGAGGTTCAATTAGCACATGTGAGGATAATAAATAGCTATAAAACATACCTATTTTCTTGTATTATATTTGATGACCCTTCATTATTCCACATTTGTATCCAAGACTTGTTGCGTGTACTTCAGTCGCAACAATTCATGGATACAGATGTGGAATAATGAAGCGTCATCAAATATAATACAAGAAAATAGGTATGTTTTATAGCTATTTATTATCCTCACATGTGCTAATTTAAAATATACCTCCGCAACTTGTGCAGGCCTAAAATGCAAGTTTTAGAATAATAGAAATTAATTGAAATGACTAAAGACAATATTGATAATATAAAATTAGACACTAAACTTACGTATGTGTTTCTTCGTCTACTCATCTCGATGATGGTGGAGAAATATTTTGATAGAGACCAAACTGCCGCATGACACGCTCTGGGTTATATGGCTCAACCATCCACAGAAATAGTAGTTTGCAGCGTGTCATCCACAAGCCACTGTCTCTCAAGCAATTCGGTATTACCGGCTGATCACCCCATACCGCATGAAAATCAGCCTCGATCCACGGGTTCAATGTGATATCTGTCTCTTGTAGATGCTCGAATTCTACATGGTATTCGGGGTAGCTACCGTGTACCACAACTGTGGACCACCGTCTTCTGACATGTGTCCATCGACTCGCAAAAGTTAAAGGGGTGTGTTCTTCCTGAGCAAAATTGTATGGGTGGATTTTATCTCTATCGGATATGTGGGGATGTCCAACTGGGAGGTACTCCCACGATCATAGCTGGAGAAACTCATAGCTAACAGCAAGAACATGCGCCGAATTTTTTGTTTTGATTTTCTTGGTGGCGTCATATAACCCCCTGTAGGTATGAGTGAGCATAGCTGAACCAAAAATATATATGGGAAAGAAGGTAAATATTCATCAACTATATTCTCGACAATCTTAATGAGACTAGGAAAAACTATGTCACTGTGTGACGAAGGAAACATCATACCAAAGAGATACAAGAGATACGCACAAAGATGCTTCCGCATCATATCCTTTGATGGGCTGGCTGGAATTTCACGAAAGTTGTTTACGAGCCATGATATATAGGGAAACCCTTAGGACACGCTCCACTGCGTTTAATTTCAGACATATTCACCCCTAGCCTTAATTCCACATCATCCTTCCAATGACCGGAATATGTTGGAGGGATCAAAGGCTCACCGCTTATTGGTAGAGTAGTGATAAGTGCCACATCTTTAAGAGTAAGTGTCAAATCCCCGCAGCGTAAGTGAAAGATGTGTGTCTTAGGTCTCCAACGATCAACAAGCCTCCTCATATGGGACTCCTTGGCTCGACTTGCCTTCCTATAGCTCACGGGGAATCCAATCAGATCGGACACAGTTTCTTGCAACGTCTTAATACCCATATTTATATCTGCTGTCATAGCCGCAGTCATGACTTCCGCCACATATTTAGCGGTCACATTGCGGTGCTTTGCAAGCGCCCCTACTAGCTCGTACCTATGGAGTTCTATTTTTCTAATACTCCAGGGCTGACATACCTCAGGGCTCTGGCGAGCGACCACTCTACCTTTGCAACCATCAGCCAAATAGATGCATACGACTTACAACAGAGTTTTATCAGACTACTTCACTCTATGTTGGCGGGAAATGCCTAGTGCATACCTCTTGATTGCCTGGTCAGGGGAGGCCTTGTCTGGGAAAGACTCCCCTTCCTACAAACATTCATGTCCAAGGCCCGGAAAAGAGTGAGGTCATGGTCTGTAAGAACTGGGGGTCCATCGGTGCTGCAGCCACCCTCTGAGAAGGACCATCACCTTCTTCATCTGAGTCTTCAGATGAGGAGGAATGACCGTCATCGTCATGGTCCAGCGTCTCAGCCAATCCCTCCACATGTTCGCTGCAGTCAACAACCGCATACCAATATCCTGGGTTAACGACGGCCGCAAACACATGGTGCCCGTCCGTCGGCTCTGATGGGAAGTGATATGGGTTGCACTGATGGCCAACTCGACCTCAGCAGCGGCGCTACTAGATCTGGCAACATCACTACGAGAAATAAACAACACATACACCATCGGTTCTCCATACATGGCGGAACCAGGTGTGCTTGCAAACCCCATGTACGTCTTCTAGTTGGTTTCACTTTTAACCTCCTTTAGACCCCAACGGGTAGCTGTACCATCATTCCCTCCTACGCAGACGAAGGCCTCAACCTTCATATTTTTTTCATGTTCCTCGCGAAAGTATTTGCGGATGCGTTTTCTTATTATTGACCATGTCTCTAATTACTACTTTAAATGAGTCACATTTAGACACATCCACACCAAAAATAGCGTCGCGTACGACGTTACCATAGAACACTAACAACGTTTCCATCGTACCTACCCAATCAGATTTATAATAAAAAATTAGTAATATCGTAGTTCAATTATTTTGTACACTTATACTTTTTTTTCCGCAAAAAATAAACCATTATCACATTTGTAAAAATATCACAACTCATTATGTATGTGTGAGTACGATGCCCACAAATATCTAGTGTAACAATGGCTATTCTACACCTTTCTAAACTGTAACCAACGCTACTAAATGACTTAATGCCAACCTTAACAACATCTTGCGTGGAAAACATAATACCATATGCTAACTGCAACATATCTCGTCCGACAAAATCTATAAATTTTTTGATTACTACATGCCATAGCTAACTACGAGCTATAATAGCAACTAATATACATTCTAGATATTGAAAGTATAAGTGTATGTCAAAACATATCAACACATCAGAAAACTCGTACCTTGTTGCTTGACTTGTTAGTTCACAAAATAGTGAACAAATGTCTTAAAACCGCAACCACTCTACTCTTTTCTCTCTTTCTTACTGACTTGGTGGCATACGAACGAGAGAGCAGCACACGAAAGAGAGAGCAGCTCACAGAATGGTGTTGTAGCAAACGAGATGTGTGAAGTATAGCGAGGAGCATCGAGTGTAAAAAGAGCAGAGAGAAATCGAGTGCTGCTCTTTCGCACAACTGCCACCATCTCACTCTCTTTCGGCGCATAAAATAACACACGGAGAAATCAATCTATCACACTTTCCGTCTGAATCATCACAATCACTCGCGTGGGAATGAGGGAAGTTAACTTCCCTGTATCGCAAAAGCTAAAGTCTGTACAGCAGCAGCCTATAAATCAGCCAAAGTGCAGCAGCACACGTCAACTCGTAATCAGCGTCGTGGCAGGGCCGGACGGCGCACCAGGATGCCGCCTTGGGCCCAAGTGGCGGCATGGCCCACGCGCCGCCACGTCATCCTGCCGCCATGGGCCGAGGCGGCAGGGCCCACCATTTCCGTTTTCCGTCCGGCGCCATCGTGCACAGTCCGTTAGAGAGCCTGCCGCCTCCCTCTGTGGCGACACGCTCACGTGTCTCCAGGGTATTTTTGGCAATTCACTTCGGAGGTGGTTCTTTTTGATAATGCACTCGGGCATGTGGTCTCTTCTGTTAAAAATTATGTGAAAGATGTGGTAAGATTCTAGAAACATGTTGCTGAAACCAAATGCCACGAGCTTGAGTGGCTATTGTTTGGCTAAATGTGACTTACAAAAATGCGAAAGCGTAACTTTAGAACCTAATGTGCTTGCTTTATTTTGAGTTTACTTATGGCCCGCGTTAGGCGTAGGTCCCCTAAAATTGCTAAACTTATGTCCCCTCGTGAACGTTCAGATCTTCATCCAATAGCTAGAATCAGCACATCATAGTTTTACATTTTAGGCTCCCTGTTTTTCGGATATAGAAACTGCACTCCACAGCAGCCCCACTTAAAACGAAAGGGTATATTGTGTTGCCACCGATTATCTCGATAATTATATCAAAACTGCCATTGCAACAAATTCACTCGTATCGTAACAAAAATTATCACCTCGTGTAAAAGAAAAGTATTGCAACAAATTTTTTCAAAACAAATAATAAAATAAGTAATGTTACAAAGAATAGTTAAACAATATAAGTGTTTTCCTCTACTTATTATCCCTTCTCTAGCCGGAGCCGGTGTTCATGCCCCCGCTGGCATACACGGTGGTTCCGCCCGTTCCATGACAATGGCTGCGCTGCGACCGGGACTTCCAAGAGCCCCGGCCACCATCATTCTCGCCCGCGTCTCCCGCCTACACGCAATCCCGCAGGAGGAGCCCGCACTACGCCGCCCCAACACAGCTCACCTCAACGCGCTGCTCACGTCCTACGGCCGCCGCGGCCGCCTCCGCGACGCCCAGGAGCTGTTCGACCGAATGCCCCACCGCGACGTCATCTCCTGGACCGCGCTCCTCACCGCCTACTCCGACAACGGCGACCTCGCCTCCGCGCGCCTCGTCTTCGACGACATGCCCCGTCGGAACGCCGCCTCCTGGAACGCCCTGCTCTCTGTCTACCTCCGGGCGGGGCAGCCAGCCGCCGCCCACGCGCTCTTCTGCAAGATGCCAGCCAGGAACGCGGTGTCCTATGGCGCCGTAATCTCGGGGCTCGCCAGGGCAGGGATGCTTCGTGAGGCCGAGGCTGTGTATGCGGAGGTGCCACTGCAGTGGCGTGACCCGGTAGCGTCAAACGCGCTGATGGCTGGCTACTTGAGGGCCGGGGAGCTTGACATGGCGCTGAGGGTGTTCGAGGGAATGACGGCGAGGGATGTCATATCTTGGAGCACTGTGGTCGATGGGCTCTGCAAGCATGGAAGCTTGTCGGAGGCGAGGAAGGTGTTTGAGACCATGCCGGAGCGGAATGTGGTGTCGTGGACCTCGATGATCCGTGGATATGTGAAGCTTAGGATGTGCAGAGATGGTCTGTTGCTGTTCCTGGACATGAGAAGGGCAGGTGTTCAGGTTAATACAACGACACTCGCAGTTGCGCTAGACGCTTGTGCTGAGGCCAGCCTGGTCAGAGAAGGAATTCAGATTCACAGTTTGATCATAGCAATGGGGTTTGAAATGGATGTTTTCTTGGGTGATTCATTAATCATCCTGTATTCCCGGTTTGGTTGGATGCTTGATGCTAGAAGGGTATTTGCTTGCATAGAGTGGAAAGACATAGTATCATGGAACTCGTTGATCACGGGCTATGTTCAGCATAACATGGTCGAAGAAGCACATGTGCTGTTCAACTTGATGCCTGAGAAGGACGCTGTTTCTTGGACATCGATGGTTGTTGGGTTCGCTAACAGGGGTTGGATGAGGGAGTCTGTTGAACTTTTTGAGCAAATGCCAGGAAAAGATGAGGTTGCTTGGACTGCAGTTATTTCTAGCCTCATTACAAATGGAGATCATCCAAGTACAGTGCGGTGGTTTTGTCGCATGACACAAGAAGGGTGGAAACCTAATACCATAGCTTTTAGTTGTCTACTCAGTGCTCTGGCCAGCCTGACAATGTTGAATCTGGGAATGCAAGCTCATGCTTATGCAATCAACATGGGATGGGTATTTGACTCTTCTGTTCACACTTCTTTGGTATCGATGTACGCAAAATGTGGAAAGTTGGCTGAGGCTTATCGTGTTTTCTCAAGCATTAGCAGTCCAAGTCTCATCGCTACTAATTCTATGATTACAGCATTTGCCCAACATAATTTCGCTGAGGATGCATTTAAACTTTTTAGCAAAATGCAAAATGATGGCCACAAGCCAAACCATGTGACATTCTTGGGAATTCTGACTGGCTGTGCACGTGCTGGTTTGGTTCAACAAGGTTACAACTACTTTGAGTCAATGAGACCAGTCTATGGCATTGAACCAAACCCTGACCACTACACATGTATGGTTGATCTTTTAGGCCGCGCAGGCCTCCTAGCCGAAGCACTGGAAATGATTAACTCGATGCCCCAGAATGATCATTCTGATGCATGGGCAGCTTTGCTCAGTGCTAGTAGTCTCCACTCTAATCTTGTTTATGCAAAAATAGCAGCACATAAGCTTCTCAAGATGGATCCTTATGATGCAACAGCTTACACCGTCCTGTCAAATATGTTCTCTTCTGCAGGGCTGAAGGATGATGAAGCAATGCTAAAAGGTTTACAGTTGTCCAACATGGCCAGTAAAAACACTGGCTATAGCCTTATTATACAGGATAAGGTCGCATAAAACAGAACATATAATGAACACCTCTAGAGTTATAGTTGTAGGTAACTGGCAGGTCAACACAAAAATATAAAACTATACTGCAACTGCTCCAATGCCAACGGTTGACGTGATTTTGTTGACATGCTGTGTTTGTCTGCATACACAATGTTGTGACATGGAAACTGAGGTGACTTGGGTAAG
Organism: Alopecurus myosuroides; assembly: GCA_028641055.1. Lineage (NCBI taxonomy): Eukaryota > Viridiplantae > Streptophyta > Magnoliopsida > Poales > Poaceae > Alopecurus > Alopecurus myosuroides. The sequence continues at coordinate 72,837,505 of CM054062.1, forward strand.
AAGTCACGTGAACATGTGTAGTCCCTATTTTACTGCACTTGGAAGGCCGAGAATCCTCTGGACACAACTCATCTGCTATTGAGAAGTGCTGAAGCACAAGGACCTGCTGGTTGCTTTGTTCTTAAATCCAACAATGTTCTCCACTGAGCGAAGCTGAAGGCTGATTCAAATGGGATAACTACGACCAAGGTAAATTGGGTGATTTATTTCTTATTGAGCTTTCCTTTCAGCATTAGAAATTCGCACCTCTTAAGATAAGCTTATGGGGTAGAAGGGGAAAGAAGAACATTCGGAATAGTGCTGTACAACAGGGAGTTAGATGCCCTGTTTCAGAAGGAATAAGGATGGATTTCTCCATGTTCTCTTCAGTAAACTTATGATTTATCTCTGTTGGTATATTATCAACAAGGTAGACGTTGGAGTAAGATTCGCATGCAAGATATATTATGTCTTCATAATGACATGAATTTGCTGAACAAACTCCTAGATGATGTTCGATCGTTCATGCCTAATTCATTTTTTTTTGTAAATATAGAATTTCCCCCTTGTAAATTGCTGATAACAGTGGGGATGAGTCATTTTTTTTTTGAATAAATGATCTGTTGTTAGGTTTTAAAGTTTGTTGAACTTTATTTTATCCTAGTTCTTTTCTGTATACATTTCCCAGGCATTTTTCTGTTCTCTGCATCACTGCCTTAGTCATGTCAAGATCATGACATTTATTATATGATGTTAGGTGAGATGTTTAACCGTACAGATCAGCACAAGAATCATGACCACTCTAATACTCTAACCGATTCGCTTCAACTTTATCACTTACGTTTTTTTCATCGCCAAGCTTGATGAGATCCCATAAATAGCACAACCTTTGCAAATTCGACTATAATTTCCATCTTCTTGTGATCTATGGATCCACTTCTTCTTTCCATCATCTTATGCTCATGGATTCTTGCTGCAGTGTTTTGGAGAAGATTCAACAGGATGAGGCTAAGGCTTCCACCTGGACCTCGAAGATGGCCAATCTTTGGGAACCTTCTCCAGCTGAGCCCTCTTCCCCACAAGGACTTTGCTCGATTCTGCACCAAGTATGGCCCCCTTGTCTATCTTCGTCTTGGAACCATCGATGCCATCACCACTGATGACCCTGAAGTCATCCGAGAAATACTTATCCGGCAAGATGAGGTCTTTGCTTCACGGCCTCGGACATTGGCTGCTGTTCACCTTGCCTATGGGTGTGGCGATGTGGCTCTTGCTCCACTGGGGCCAAACTGGAAGAGGATGAGGAGAGTCTGTATGGAGCACCTGCTGACCACCAAGCGTCTCGAATCTTTTGCTGCACACAGAGCTGAGGAAGCTGAGCACCTCTGTCAATTTGTATGGGAAAAATCCCAGTCAGGGAAGTCTGTGAATCTCAGAGAGGTTCTCGGGGCCTTCTCAATGAACAATGTTACAAGAATGTTACTAGGAAAGCAGTACTTTGGGCTGCAGTCAGCAGGTCCTGGTGAAGCGATGGAGTTCATGCACATCACCCATGAGCTGTTCTTTCTGCTGGGCCTGATCTATCTTGGGGATTACTTGCCTGCCTGGAGGTGGCTGGATCCATATGGGTGCGAGAAGAAGATGAGGGAGGTTGAAAAGAAGGTGGATGATTTTCACCAGAAGATAATTGATGAGCACAGGAAGGCAAGGGAGGCCAGGAAGAGTGCATCCCTTGATGATAATGGTGATGATAGCAAAGAAGAGATGGACTTTGTTGATGTGCTGCTTTCCTTGCCTGGTGAGAATGGGAATGAGAACATGGATGACGTGGAGATCAAAGCCTTAATGCAGGTATCCTTACTGTTTTTACTGACCCTCAAGTTCATTTTATTTAAGCTAGTTTGGTCTTTTAATCTAGGTTATACTTGTTTGTGTTCTGTCAATATTTGCATGTGCTATTCTAGAAACTGAATGTGACCTCATAGTTGCTGTGCAATCATATCCGTAAAAGCGAGCCACACAAAAGTTCTTGTATCTGTGATTTTTGGAACAGAGTAGGAAATAAACTGTTTGATTTCACAGCAGAGTTTGGAATTTACCTATTTTCCGGAAATAGAAGTTTAGATTTTGCCAATTATTTGAAACTTCCATGTTATTTCTGCTGTAGATTATGTTAACTTAGGTTTGTACACATGCTTACCTCCTGAAAAACAATGGAATTGGAAGTATAAGGTGTGTAGAGACAAAAATCATTCATTACTATGATTATTAGTCGGATGTGACTTCCAGTGTGAGAAAATTCAGGCTGAAAGTTCACATTCTGATTGAACAAAATCCTCCTTGTGTATACGCAGGACATGATCGCTGCTGCTACCGACACTTCGTCAGTGACCAACGAGTGGGTGATGGCGGAGGTGATCAAGAACCCGCGCGTCCTCTGCAAGATCCAGGAGGAGCTTGACGCTGTCGTCGGCCGCAGCCGCATGGTGGTGGAGTCTGACCTCCCCCACCTGACTTACCTCCGCTGCGTCGTGCGGGAGTCCTTCCGGATGCACCCGGCAGGGCCGTTCCTGATCCCGCACGAGTCCCTGAAGCCGACGACGATCATGGGCTACGACATCCCGGCGCAGACGAGGATCTTCATCAACACCCACGCGCTGGGCCGGAACCCACGCATCTGGGACGACATCGAGGAGTTCCGGCCGGAGAGGCACCTCCCTGCGGACGGCGGGCGTGTGGAGATCAGCCACCTGCCGGACTTCAAGATCCTGCCCTTCAGCGCTGGGAAGCGCAAGTGCCCTGGGGCGCCGCTGGGCGTGATCCTGGTGCTCATGGCGCTCGCCAGGCTCTTCCACTGCTTCGACTGGTCCCCGCCGGACGGCCTCCGCCCCGAGGACATCGACACCAACGAAGTCTACGGGATGACCATGCCCAAGGCCAAGCCGCTAGTTGCTGCCGCTCACCCGCGCTTGCCACCGCAGATGTATGGCTCATGTCCTAGCCATGGCATACAGATGTAAGCTCGAGCAGAACACAGATCCTATAACTAGTAGTACCACAAGAATGGTGAACGAATACATGTGCGCTCTGAAAAATTACAGAACACGATGAATTGAATGATTTTCTTGATCATGAATTAACTGTCCCCTCTTCTCTGGATCTTTCTTCCATTAGGTGTGATTAATTAAACCTTCCGCATAGGAGTACATGAAGTCGATAACTGAGCTAGCTTCTTGTATGCACGCATCTACCGTAGATGGTCCTGGTATTACTGAACTATCGATCGATTAGATATTTAACTAACAACCATGACATAGTGGCAGTGGTAGACTGGTAGGGCAGTGGTAGACTGGTAGTAGCAACTGCCAAGCATCATCTTCTGTTACAGAAGGCCGTGGTGGGCTTCATACACCAACAGACTAACCATCTCATCCATTCTTGGCACGCAAATACACACGGCACTTAATGAGTTTGGCATGGATCACCATGCATCTCCACGCTATAAAAGGCCCAACCCGAAGCCATACACTTCCACGATCACAAACTCATCACAAGAAGAGACGATCACTACAAAGAAGCTAAAGAAGATGAAGGGCACTGTGGCGGCTGCTGTGGTGGTGGCGGCACTGGCCGTAGCTTTACTGGCAGAGGTGGGCCACGTCGGCGCGGTGACCTGCGTCGAGGTGGACGTCAACCTGCTCCCGTGCGCGGAGTACGTGACTGGAAAGGCGGCGAAGCCGCCGGCCTTGTGCTGCCAAGGCGTGAAGCGCATCAGGGCGCTGCCGACGGGGACGGCGGAGCGGCGTGTCGTCTGCGAGTGCGTCAAGAAGGCGGCGGCGCGGGTCGACGGGCTCAAGAGCGACGCCATCCGCGACCTCCCGGCGACGTGCGGCTCGCCCCTGCCCTTCCCTATCGCCCTCGACTTCGACTGCAACACGTGCGTAATTACCTTATCACAAGATTTACTATTGAATTCTCGTAAAAAAGAAAGACTACTATTTCAGCGCAGATTGTACTAGAATTTATGTTAAACGTACTATAGTACAAAGTAGTACATCCCATGCATTTCGTGCTAGCATCTCTAATTGTTGTTTCACTGCTTGTTTTGGTTTCTGTTGCAGCATCCCGCGAGCATGAGCTAGCGCCCAAGATCGCGCCTAGGAAGAGCAAGACTGCAACAGAGAGAGAGAGATCCAAATAAGTAGGGAGGGGGTAAATTTGGCTTCACCTTACGTGAAGCTGCTTGAGAATATGCATAATTGCATATGCTCTATCTCTACTATATATCATCTTAAATAAAGAAGACGAGATCGATCTGGCACATGCGTCCTTTAATTAACAGTGCTGCTAACTCCCATCGTATCACTTCTGAGAGGTCATTAAAACTGACCTCATAGATTTGTTTGGTTGCCTGCATACAAGACAGCTAGAACTGTATCGCCCTAATTTTAGGGAAATCATTTTATTACCTAAGATTTTGAAAACAGAAAAGATCCAACAATATATAGACCAATCTGTCTCATTAATGTTAGTTTCAATTTTTTTACGAAAGTTGCAACCATCAGGTTAAATTCGGTGGCAGGTCATGTGCTAAAACCTACACAAATGGCTTCCATGCAAGGTAGAAATATCCTAAACGGAGTCGTGATTTTACACGAAACCGTACATGAGATGCATACGAAGAAACTTAATGATGTGATTTTTAAAATTGACTTTAAGAAGGCCTATGATAAAGTTAACCGGGAATTTCTCCAATAGACACAGAGAATGAAAGGGTTCTCAGAAGAGTGGTGCGGCTTGGTTCATAATTTTGTGTCTAGAGGAAGTGTCGCTATCAAAGTCAAAGACGATGTTGGCAGATACTTCCAGACTTAAAAAAAAGGTTTAAGACAAGGTGATTTGCTGTCGCCCATATTCTCTAATATTGTGGCTAACATGCTGGCGATCATGATTGAAAGAGTCAAAGAAAATTGCTAGATTGAGGAAGTGGTTCCACATCTAGTCGATGCGGGACTTTTTATTCTTCAATATGAAGATGATACGATTCTGTTTATGGAGCATGATCTGGATAAAGCTGCGGAACTGAAGTTAATTCTTTCGGCGTTTGAGTAGCTGTCTGGATTGAAAATTAACTTACATAAAAATGAATTGTTTTGCTTTCGTGAGGCATAGGATGTTGTAGCTCAGTATACCGAGTTATTCGGGTGTGAGCAATGTCAATTTCCTATTAATTATTTGGGTGTACCAATACACTATAGGAGATTGACTAATGCGGAATGGAGCCACGTCGAAGAGCACATACAAAAAAAGGCTAGCCAGTTGGAAAGGAAAATTATTGTCCCTTGGCGGAAGGTTGGTTCTCCTAAACCCAGTACTCTCTAATATGATACTGTATATGATATCATTCTTCAAGCTACCTAAAGGAGTCTTAAAAAATTGAATTATTTCCGATCAAAATTCTTTTGCCAAGGGGACAACGAGAAAAAGAAATATCGACTGTCCAGGTGGGACGTAGTTTGTCGACCAAAAAGTCAGGGAGGGTCGGGTATTCATGACCTATAGGTTAAGAACTCAGTCCTTCTAGGTAAATGACTTTTCAAACTACTCATCGAAGAAGGCGTTTGAAAAACGCTTTTTAAACGAAAATACATTGCCTCCAAAGCAGTTTCATAGGTTATATGGAAACCATATGATTCTCATTTTTGGGCTGGCCTAATGGCGAGTAAGAATCATTTCTTTCGCTATGCGGTATTTAAGATTAAGGATGGATCACAGATAAGAATCTGAGAGGACATATGGTTAGGTAATACCACACTCCGAGAACAGTATCCAACTTTATACAGTATTGTGCGGCACAAGGGTGATACGTTGGCTATGGTTATGCAAACATCCCCTCCAAATGTGAGGTTTAGGCGAGATATCATTGGTCCACGACTTTTGTCTTGGAATGCATTAGTGGATAGACTGACTTCGGTCAATTTGACACCTGACACCGATGAGTTTCGTTGAAAGCTAACCAAGAACGGTGTGATCTCGGTGGATTCCATGTATAGAGCAATGTTCCAATCATAAACACTGGACGATAATACTAATAAAAATGTGGCAGATGAATGTATCATTAAAAATTAAAAAATTCGCATGGTACCTTCATAAAGGGGTCATATTAACAAAGGAAAATCTTGTCAGACGTAATTGGTATGGAAGTACGTAAGTGTGTTCCTTGTTCTCATGATGAGACAGTTAAGCACTTATTATTTGATTGCACATTTGCACGTTCTATTTGGTCAGCTATCCAAATGGGTTCGAATCTTTACCGGCCCATATCCATTGCTAATATTTTTGGCCACTGGTTAAATGGGGTTGATAATCGGTGCAAAACTATTATTAGGGTAGGATTGCTAGCCATTATATGGTCGCTCTGGCTAGGTAGAAATGACAAGATTTATAATAATAAAAATTTCTCTTGTATGCAGGTTCTATTCCGATACACATGTATTCTCTGTTCGTGGTCCATATTACAGAGGGGACAGTTTCAAGCCCTTTTTACGGAGGCATTTGCATGGCTAGAGAAGGTGGCGAGGGATATTTTTATCCGACATGGATGACCGCTTGATCTACGGATAGCAGCACCATAGTCCACGACAGTCTACATCTTTATGATTTGTTTAGGCTTGTCGTATTTGCTATTTTTTTTCGTTTTTTCTGTTTTGCGGCTGTGTGCATTGTAATGATGCAGAGGCCAGGTGTAATGCTTAAACATTTTTGAGTAATAAAAACCCTTTATCAAAAAAAATATCATCACAATTTCATAGAGGGAAACATAACTAGATTTGCAGAGTAGAAAGCAATGTCTACTACAAATTAGTATGCCGATCCCACGATGCAACATGGTAAGTGAAAAGCACACAATTAAATTCTCTTGCACCCGTGCATATTTTCCCTTTCAACAACAAAAATGTAGTAAATGTTGTAATTAACATGTTCCATGTTGGCGATAAGTGACGGGTGGTTCGTCTCGTTAGTACACGGCTATCGGAGAGTGGTCTGTCAACGACATGATCTCTTAAGAGGTTCGAACACTGGTGGTTAAACACACTTCCTTCACCTCTCGAGAAGGCTTCGCGAGGGAAGATTCAGAACGACATCAATGACGACATCTTGGGAAGGCGCTTTAGTCGGGGCAGTTGTCCCCCGGACTATATACACCATAATGGCAACTATGGCCAAAGCAGGCATGCGTCCCTGCGGCGCCTCCGTCATCGCACGGAGGTGCGGCTGTCAGAAGCACATGCCTTGTCTCCCGCCGAGCCAGGGAGCTCCCTCGGGAGGAATGGGTGGAGATGCGGGATCCCTCCCGAAGGGTGAGCCGGCAAGCTCCGTCACTTGAAGCTTAGGCAGAAGTGGAGCTGACGCACAGAGCCCCTCTCAAGAGGAGACATACCCGACTGCCCTTGGAGACGCCTGCCGGGCTGGGCTGCAGCAGATGGGCCGAGATAACCCTGTACCCAGAGGCCCGACAGTAGCCCCCGGACCCGCGATGTCACGTGGACAAAGGAGGCGAGAAGTCGCGGGGCCACCGCTGCTCGTCCGGTCGCAGGCACGTGGCGCGGCGGTTCGTGCGTGACACCCCACGATCGATTGGATGTGGGGGACAACGGCTCTCTGCGTCGTAGCCCGACGGCCGGAGAGGGCCTAAAAGACCGGGCCGGGGTTCTGCTCCCTATCTTCTACGCGCCAGTTCCGCTTCTTTTCCCTCTTCTCGTCTCCCTTAGGAAAGGCCGATACTCCCTTCTCCTCCTCCGTCGCGGCTGCCTCTGCCCCGCGACGACAACACCATGGTTCCCGTGATTGAGTCTTCCGCTATCGACCCTAGAAAGATGAAGAAAGTGTGTCGCATGGCTGCCCGTTCTTCCAATGAGCATGGCCCAACCTTCCTTCTCGCGGGCATGGATGAGCTTGATGATCTTTCCCCGACGTCGTACCCGATCTTCTATCAGTCGCTCCTGGCCGGGATGGTTCCTCCCTTCTCCTCTTTCTTCCATCCATTCTTGACCATTACCACATCCACCTTCTTTACCTTCACGCCAACTCCTCCCTCGTTCTCTCCGCCTTTTCCTTCTATTGCGAGGCGTTCCTTGGCGTGAGGCCGTCGGTGGCCCTCTTTCGCTGTTTCTTAGAGCTGCGGGTAGAGCAAGTGGATCCTGGCATCGGCGACCTCTCCTTCTGCCTCGGGACCGGTCTGGGGGCCATGTTTCCTCAGATGGCCATCCCGCACGAGGCCACTGGCTTCCGGGCGAGGTGGCTGTATGTCGACGCCGACGAGGCTTGCGATCTTCTAGAATTTCCTTCGTCTTCGCCCGTGCGATACTCGGGATGGCGGCAGGAGGAGCTTTCAGGCGGCATAGGACTGTATCCATGCCAGTTAGAGGTGGATCGGAGGCGACGAGTTTCGCGATGCGCCGTTTGATCTTGAGAAGGTCCGGTGGCAGAGATTGCACTGCTTCTGTTCCCCAGTTTTCTTGGGGAATGGCAGCGGTATTGGAGAAAGGTGGAACCCCGGCGGTTTTTCCGGGAAAAGGAACGTCAAGATGGTAGAAGAAGGAACCCGTCCAGAATTTGACGGATTCCGAGGTTTTGATCTTGGGGAAACAATCGTCCCTGAATCTGCGCAGGGTAAAGGATATGTTCCCGCAAGTCGGAAGCGGACCCTCGGAAGGGTTCCACTTAACCCCAAAACAATACTGCCAGAAATCTAACCTAGGAGCTAAATCTAGATACCCTTCGAAAAGAGCTTGAAATCCGGCTAAGTAGAGGATGGAGTTGGGAGGCAGATTATGGGGTTGAATGTGGTAATGGTCCAAGATTTGAAGGAAAAAGGCGGCTGGCGGAAATCCCATACCTCTCGCGATGTGGGAGGTAAGGAGAACGCGTTCCCCGTCTTTTGGCGTTTGCTCGGACTCGTCCTCCGGGCTCCGCCATTTGCCCTTCAGCACCAGCCCTTCCTTTTCCATTGTCGGAAGGAGGAAAGGTGGAATACTGCTCTGGCTCCAATTGTCGGCAGTTTCCCCTTCGTCTTCCGCCCCGGTGGCGGCGGACGCCGCGGCTGACGCGGCCGCAAGCTCCTCTCCGACGAGGATGATTTTTTCCTCCGCCGTCTCGGGCGCGAGTGGCGGGGATGGCGCGGAGGAGGATCCCACAAGATTGGTGGCGGCAAGGGGAGTTTCCTCGCTGGCTACGCCGCCAACGGTCTTCTCCGGCTCTTCGCCGGTTGCGCGAAGGGGAGAATCCACCATGGGATCCATGGTGTTGATAATCTCATCGATCTCCGCCGCGACGGAGCGGGACAAAGAAGAGCTTGGAGATGCCATTTTTCGGCGGCACGATGGAGAATCCGTGCCTCCGGTGAGTTGCCGGACGGCGTTCGTTCGTGCGTTCGCTGGAAGTTCGCTCTGCGTGCAGTGTGCTTGGGCGGTGTGTGAGACGTGAAGGACTGGGAGCAGAAGGTTTGCTGGAGAGGATGGAGGCGGCTATTTATAGCCGGAAACCCGTCACGATGCGTGCTAACGGCTCTTTTGACCGTTGGATGATCAACGCGTGTCACTCGCCGGAAATTCCGGGAAATGAAACGACGGGTGATTATTGCTATCTCCTCGTTTCCCGCAAGAATCTATCAGAGATACGTTTCAGGGTTTCCGGCTCGACACCTAAACGTCCCTGACGTCAGCAAGATTAAAGCGCTGACGTAGGAAGTTCCTTCTCCGCGAAGATTCGTGGAAGAAAAGCCGGATTTTCCGAAATCTGAGTTTTGCGTTATGACATTATTCTGGTAAAAAGAAGAATCAAGACAGAGAGTCTATATTTCTCGGAAAGAATGCACACTTGACGAAAGACGGGAAATCGGAGTCTTAATCTATCTTGGGGGCTACTGTCGGATATATACCAACTAGGGGTATATCAGATGGTGGTCTAAAGTGCCGGATTACCAGGGTGGCCTAAATGGTAATGGGCTACGGTCCATTGGGCGGCCCAGTAAGCTGACGCACGGAAGCCGGATTCTAGAAGAACCCGGATCACGGCCCACGTGATACGGCTTGGAGTAGAAGACGGATTCCTTACTTTCCAAGTTAACACATACCGTAGTATTCTAGGTTTTCTTCTCTGTATGCCCTAACCTGGCTATTATATAAAGCCGGACGGGAGATAAGATAGATAGAGAAGAAGCTAAAGGCTAACTCGCCGAGAGGTGGATCCTTGACGAGTAGCTAATAGAACCTTACTTTGTACTTTGTATTCCCAGGCTTTAGTCCTGAATAGTGAGATTGCAGGAGTAGGAACGTCGCATTACTGCGTCGTACCGAACCTGGGTAAAACCCTGTGTCCTTGATCATCGTGTAATCACGTCCCCCCCACGTCTCTATCGGTAGTCTCATGGCACCCCCGTCTATGAAATCTACTACGATGTCTCGACACTGATGCTAGAATTGTATTAACCGGAAACGTTGATACATGTGTGTTTAATAAACAAACAATGGTTCCTAGTAAAGCCTCTCTTTTAACTAGCTCGTTGATTAATAGATGATCAAGGTTTCCTGATCATGAACATTGGATGTTGTTAATAATGGGATCATGTCATTAGAAGAATGATGTGATGAACATATACCCAAAGTGAATATAGCAATGCGATCAAGTCATTAAGTTTACATTGTTATATCAAACATACAAAGTAACTTATTCCTTAGACCATGAAATCATGTCAATCACTGATACTGGAAGGGTGCTTTGATGTCATCAAACGTCACATCGTAACAGGGTGACTATAAAGGTGCCGTTAGGTATTCGGAAAGTATTAGTTGAGGATCATGGATCAAGAGTGGGATTTGTTCATCCAATATGACGGAGAGATATACTCTGGGCCCTCTCGGTGATATCACATCAACACCGCTTGCAAGCACGTGATATGATCACAAGGATGTTATAACATGCGAAGAAGAAAAGAGTACTTGTCGGTAACGAGATTGAACAATGTATGGTTGATACCAATGATCGAATCTCGGACAAGTAAAATATCGCGAGACAAAGGGAATAGTTCACGATGTTGTTGGTTCACATGATCACGAGAGTCATCGTTGAATATATAGGAGTGATCACGGATCTCCAGATCCCGTTGTTGATTATTGATCGGAGAGGAGTCTCGATCATGTCTATCTTATTCGCGAACCGTAGGGTGACACACTTAAGGTTCGATGACGCGTTTGAGAGGATACGGAATATCGAAGAATATTTTGGGCAGCACCGAAATTGTTTCGGGGAAAATTGAAATAGTTCAAGGGGTTTTTCATCAAATGGTTGTTAATAGAATTAAAAAATGATTCGAGGTGCTATATGCAAAATTTTGTTAATAGAATTAACAAATAATGAAATAAAGAAATAAAAATGTTTTATTTATTTATTAAAGAAAAACTCTTGGATTTTCTAAGTGGAGTTTTAAGGGAAAATGAGTGGCTGTGAGTGGGGCTTCCACTCACATGAAGAGGGAAGAGGTGGGGGCACCAACATGGCTGGCCGCACCCCCTCTTGGGCTGCCTCCCCTCCCATATAAAAGGAGGGTGAGAGCTCCTCTTCTTTCACACACTTGCCCACTTCATTTCCTCTCCACCCGCTGCTCCATTCCATTGTCTCCGGCTTGGGAAGCCCTAACCGTGGGATTCTTCACCACCACCACTCCGTCGTGCTGCTGGTGTTCCGAGGGATCCTCTACTTCCGCGTCCCCCTGGATCGAGGGAACGGAGGTCGTCATCAACCGTACGTGTGACCGATCACGGAGGCACCGCCGGATTGCGGTGCACATCTTCTCGCTATCGGGATCGGTGTGAGTACGGCAACAACGAGATTTGATCTCGTAACGCTTTGTGTCTTCGAGGGTATGTGTTCTCCTTAAACCTCTCGTTGCCCATTGCACTTCGTCTCCTAGATTAGATCTTGGCCTTTCGGGTGTCTCTCGCGTAGGAAATTTTTTGTTTTCTATGCGTAGGAAATTTTTTGTTTGTCAGAAAGGGTTGATTTCTCGAGAAAGTAGTTCTTGCGAAACAAGTGAGTGGGAGCACAGTACAAACTCAACGAGATTAGAGAATATTCATTATCATGTCAAGAGTAGCGCAACACTGGAAGTTGGTCCAGGTTTGCTATTTTGACAAAATAGAAGACACTACATATGTTGTAGATACTTCGGATGAGTTAGCGTACTGAACCACAAAAGTCTTAAAACTTTGTACTTAGACCAACTTGTGGTTTAAGAGTAAAGTGTTGTTTTGACAACAAAAGGACCTGGACCTTATAAAGGAAGCAAATGATGGGCCCTGACTTTGTAAAATTGACTATGAGTCATTATATCCGCCATAGTATCCTTGTATGAATATCAAGTATGTGACTTGGTAGTCCTTTCGATAGGCTTGATGACTAACGATAGCAAAAGGGTCTATATAGCGACAAAGACATGGATTTTTACATCCTTTGAAAGTTGTACTTATCAAAAAGTTGTTTTCGACGAAGTTCAAAGAGTTGACTACTACAAGATTTTGATCTTCCGTAGTGATGCTTTAGTCTTTGCGGATAGTTCTAGCAAAAGTTACATATTATGATATGACAGTTGAATAACAAAACCAACTCTCCTCTCGAGGAAGTTTGATAGAGGATGTGTATTTGACACAGTCTGAGAGTTTTGTAAAATTCAAAAGGTTGCTGGAAAGGTATGCACACTTCAATGTTTGAAGTGAGCATAACGAAGTTGGAATCTTTACATTAATGAAGTTATCAAAAGAGTTTGATTTCATCATGAACGATAAAGATGCTTGTATAGTTACATGAAATTAAGTGGGAACACTATGACATATTTCCAATACTGTATGTAGATGACATATGGTTGATTGGAAAATATGTATTTTAAATTAACACGGTTAAGATTTTCATGTTGATGAAAGACTTAGAAGATATTGGTCATCGATATCTATAAGAGATGGATTGAAGCGCTTAATATGATTGAAGTCAAATTACATAGATGAAATACTGAAGTAAGTCAATATCGAAATGATAAGAAGGAGTTTTTGTCACATGGAAAATAATTGAGAAAGATTCAAGTGTTTTGACACATGATGAGCATCATTGAAATTGAGATTTCTAAGTCATGTTTCCATGCTATGTACACAACCAGATGAGTCATATGCTATAAAATGTTATAGCAGGATAATTCATATGATGATTAGACAACAGTGGGAGAGATCCTAGTGTAATTTTAGAAATGATAAGGATATGTTTTCCTATGAAGTAATGACAAAATATTAGTTGTAATATGTTACACTAATAGTCTTGTCATCTATTCAAATATTTTTATCTCAATTAAAATACGTGATGAAGGGTAGCACAATAGGCTGAAAGAAAGTTCCATGCTGGATTTGAAAGAGTTTTAAAATTAAAATATTGTGACAGATACTACAACAAAGGCTAAAATATATCGTTGTGTTGAAAAGTGATAATAAGCGTATTTGTGTCAAGGAGTTCTTTATTGAACTTGGTGAATTTCCAAGAATGCTGATACTATAAAGTTACATTTTCACAATGTTAGTAACATTAGTTTAAGCTGAGGAATTAAGCTATCACCGGAACTTGGTGAATTTCCAAGAATGCTAACACTATGAAGCTACATTTTCACAATGTTAGTGACATCGGTTTAAGATGAGGAATTAAGGTTTCACCGATTGACCATATATATACAAAGCCATCTCATTAGAGAATGAGTGATGCGTGTAGACATTAAGAACATGAAAATACAATAGGACCTGAAAAATTCAGATCTTTTTGATGATGTTTACCACATGCGAAGCATGGTAATAACACTGGAACGCCATATGTGTTAAGTGCTTATAGACTAGATTATTGACTCTAGTGCAAGTGGGAGACTGAAGGGAATATGCCCGAGAGGCAATAATAAATTGGTTATTATCTTATCCCTTGTTTATGATGAATGTTTATTTCTAATGCTAGAATTGTATTAACCGGAAACGTTGATACATGTGTGTTTAATAAACAAACAATGGTTCCTAGTACAACCTCTCTTTTAACTAGCTTGTTGATTAATAGATGATCATGAACATTGGATGTTGTTAATAACGGGATCATGTCATTAGAAGAATGATGTGATGAACATATACCCAACGTGAATATAGCAATGCGATCAAGTCATTAAGTTTACATTGTTATATCAAACATACGAAGTAACTTATTCCTTAGACCATGAGATCATGTCAATCAGTGATACTGGAAGTGTGCTTTGATGTCATCAAACGTCACATCGTAACAGGGTGACTATAAAGGTGTTGTTAGGTATTAAGAAATTATTAGTTGAGGATCATGGATCAAGAGTGGGATTTATCCATTCAATATGACAGAGAGATATACTATGGGCCCTCTCGGTGATATCACATCAACACTGCTTGCAAGCACGTGATATGATCACAAGGATGTTATATCATGGGAACGAGAAAAGAGTACTTGTCGGTAACGAGATTGAACAAGGTATGGTTGATACCAATGATCGAATCTCGGACAACTAAAATATCGCGAGACAAAGGGAATAGTTCACGACGTTGTTGGTTCACACGATCATGAGAGTCATCGTTGAATATATAGGAGTCATCACGGATCTCCAGATCCCGCTGTTGATTATTGATCGGAGAGGAGTCTCGATGATGTCTATCTTATTCGCGAACCGTAGGGTGACACACTTAAGGTTCGATGACGCGTTTGATAGGATACAGAATATCGAAGAATATTTTGGGCAGCACCGAAATTGTTTCGGGGAAAATTGAAATAATTCAAGGGGTTTTTCATCGAATGGTTGTTAATAGAATTAACAAATGATTCGAGGCGCTATATGCAAAAGTTTGTTAATAGAATTAACAAATGCTGAAATAAAGAAATAAACATGTTTTATTTATTTATTAAACAAAAACTCTTGGATTTTCTAAGTGGAGTTTTAAGGGAAAATGAGTGGATGTGAGTGGGGCTTCCACTCACATGAAGAGGGAAGAGGTGGGGGCACCACCATGGCTAGCCGCACCCCCTCTTGGGCTGCCTCCCCCTCCCCTATAAAAGGAGGGTGATAGCTCCTCTTCTTTCACACACTGGCCCACTTCATTTCCTCTCCACCCGCTGCTCCATTCCATGGTCTCCGGCTTGGCGAAGCCCTGGCCATGGGATTCTTCACCACCACCACACCGTCGTGCTGCTGGTGTTCCGAGGGATCCTCTACTTCCACGCCCCGCTGGATCGAGGGAACGGAGGTCGTCATCAACCGTACGTGTGACCGATCACGGAGGCACCGCTGGATTGCGGTGCACATCTTCTCGCTATCGGGATCAGTGTGAGTACGACTACGCCAACAACGAGATTTGATCTCGTAACGCTTTGTGTCTTCGAGGGTATGTGTTCTCCTTAACCCTCTCGTTACCCGTTGCACTTCGTCTCCTAGATTAGATCTTGACCTTTCGGGTGTCTCTCGCGTAGGAATTTTTTTGTTTTCTATGCAACGACCCCTTCACGTTCGATCTGTACGCGCGCATCCGGTTGGGTGCGCAAGATCTGGTATCTGTTGCTACTCTTCTCAGGCACCTTGGTAGTGGGTGCCTTGTCATGGAAGTTGGTACGGGGATCGCCTTGCACCGGCGAAGTTACACCGTGAGAAGTGGGCGGCGCATCATGGGCTGCCGTGCTCCTATGCTGGGCAGCGCCGCCTCCCCGCAGCTCCCGCGGGGGGACGTTTGTGGCGGTAGCCAGTTCCTGGAGGCCGGCGAGCCATGCGGCGTGTCCTTCAGGTGCGGGTAGGTGCGCAAGCAGCTCCCGGACCAGCAACAGAGCTGCTGCGGGAGTAGGCTGCTCCAGGCGTCCCTGCGTTCCAGACGGTGGTGGTGGCGGATGGTGAGACGCAGGCGCGTCTTGCTGCGACGTGTGAGAGGATGCTTCGTCTTCAGCGTAGTGTTCGCCCTCCAAGCCATTGGTGTTGCGTCGCGGTGCGTCGTTGTCGATGTCGGTCGGCTCGACCTGCCCCCTGCGACGAGCGCGCTCGGATCGGGTGAGGCGAGGGCTGGTCCGGGCAGCAAGGGCCATGTCGACGAGGAAGTGGAGGAGTGCCTTAGATCCCTACCTGGCGCGCCAAATGTCGGAGAGTGGTATGTCAACGACATGACCTCTCAAGAGGTTCGAACACTGGGGGCTAAACACACTTATTTCACCTCTCGAGGAGGCTCCGCGAGGGAAACTTCAGAACGACAGCAATGACGACACAAATAGTTTACCCAGGTCTAGGCCACCAGTGTGGTGTAAAACCCTACTCATGTTTGTCTGATGGATTGCACCGCGGTGACTATAGTACAAATGCGGGCTTGTGCTCGGATCAGACTACTTGTGCTCTTGGGCGATTTGAGATCCCTTTCTACGAGGGCTATAAGGGCTCTTTCTATATTGGCATTGGACCTCCTTCCCACTCATTTGGCGGGAAAGGGTTCCCACAAGATGCAAAAGTGGGGAGCAACCCGTACTCTGCGCCGCCTTCGTGGTCTTGGTCGTCGAGGACAGCTCCACCGTCCATGGCAACACGATGGGGACGCTCGGTGACGTTTTCTCCGTCTTGTAGTGCCGTCTTGGTCTCCTTACACCAAAGAGGCAATCTTTGAAAGGCGCTTTGGTTGGGGCAGTTGTCCCCCGTACTTTATACACCAGAATGACAACTGTGGCCAAAGCAGGCCTGCATCCCCGCGGGGCCTCCCTCATCGCACGGAGGTGCGGCCGTCAGCAGCATATGCCTGAAGGGAATATGCCCGAGGGGCAATAATAAAGTGGTTATTATCTTATTCCTTCTTTATAATAAATGTTTATTTCTCATGCTAGAATTGTATTAACCGGAAACATTGATACATGTGTGTTTAATAAACAAACAATGGTTCCTAGTAAAGCCTCTCTTTTAACTAGCTCGTTGATTAATAGATGATCAAGGTTTCCTGACCATGAACATTGGATGTTGTTAATAACGGGCTCATATCATTAGGAGAATGATTTTATGAACATAAACCCAAACTAAGTATAACAATACGATCAAGTTATTAGTTTATATTGCTATATCTTACATACGAAGTAACTTATTCCTTAGACCATGAGATCATGTCAATCACTAATACCGGAAGGGTTCTTTGATGTCATAAAACGTCACACCGTAAAAGGGTGACTATAAAGGTGTCGTTGGGTATTCGGAAAGTGTTAGTTGAGGCTCATGGATCAAGAGTGGTATTTGTCCATCCAAATGACGGAGAGATATACTCTGGGCCCTCTCGGTGATATTACATCGACACCGCTTGCAAGCACATGACTAGGTCACAAGAATGTCATATCACGGAACAAGTAAAATAATACTTGTCGGTAACGAGATCGAACTAGGTATGGTTGATACCAATGATCGGATCTCAGACAAGAAAAATATCATGAGACAAAGGGAATAGTTACGACGTTGATGGTTCACACGATCACGAGAGTCATCGTTGAATGTGTAGGAGCCATTATGGATCTCCAGATCTCGCTATTGGCTATTGATTGGAGAGTTGTCTCGAGCATGTCTGCATTATTCACGAACCGTAGGGTGACACACTTAAGGTTCGATGACGCGTTTGAGGGGATACAGAATATCGGACAAAAGTCTGGACAACACCGAAATTGTTTCGGGTAATTTTTAAATAGTTCAAGGGGATTCTTATCAAATGGTTATTAATAGATTTAACAACTAACTCAAGGGGTTATATGTTAATGTTTGTTAATGGAATTAACAAATAAAGAAATAAAATTGTTTTATTTATTTATTAAAGAAACCCCTTGGGATTTTGAGTGGGAATCAATGGAAGAATGAGTGGGTTGAGTGGAGACTTGACTCACATAATGAGGGAGAGGTGGAGACACCCAAAAATTTGTGGCTTCCATCCCCTCCTATAAAAGGAGGGGGTGGGAGCTCCCTCTCCCCCCCACACACACACTTGTGTCATCTCTTCCTCCCTCCTCCCGCCGCTCCAACACTTGTTCATGCGCTTGGCGAACCCCTGAACGAAGTTTTCTCCACCACACCACGCCGTCGTGCTGCTGGATTTCCAAGGGATCCTCTACTTCCGCCTCCCCGCTAGATCGAGGGAACGGAGGTCGTCATCAACCGTACGTGTGACCGATCACGGAGGCACCGTCGGATTGCGGTGTACATCTTTTCGCTCTCGGGATCGGTGTGAGTACGACTACGCCAACAACGAGATTTGATCTCGTAACACTTTGTGTCTTCGAGGGTATGTTCTTCTTAAGACTCTCTCTATGCCCGTTGCTTTCATCTCCTAGATTAGATGTTGGCCTTTCGGGTGTCTCTCGCGTAGGAATTTTTTTGTTTTCTATGCAACGACCCCTTCAGAGGTATCAGAGCCGGATCTGTACGTAGATGTTTTGTACGGGTAGAACACATATGAGTATGTGGGCGTTGATGATCATGTTATTTCCTTCTTGAGTATTTTATGATCTTAGTGGCATAGTTGGATGAAGCTGCCATAGACTATGTTTACGTGTACTATGTACGCGAGAATTGTCTCACTTGTGGTTGAGGGGGTATCCGTTTCTCCAACTATAGTTAAGATCTAATCTACGAAGGGTTGTTAAAAATATGTTTATCAACGTTGTGGTTGATGTTCGTAGGTATGAACGGTTCTATCCTCAAAAGCCCTAAGCCACGTAAAATATGCAAAAATAAATTAGAGGCGTCTAACTAGTTTTTGCTGGCCATGTGATGTGATATGGTCAATGTTACAAATTTTTATTATGAGATGATCTATTTTGTAAATTATTGATATACCGGAAGGTATCCATATCGTTTCCTTATTATTGATGGACAATCAAGATGGAGGTGCCATGGAACTTGGTACCACACCGGTGGAATGATGGAGATCATATCGTAATGCACAAGATGGAGATCAAGTGCAAGAAGGACCATATCACATCACATTATCCATACATGTGATATTAATCCTTTTATGCATCTTATTTTTCTTAGATAGCGACGGTAGCATTATAAGATGATCTCTCTCACTTAATATCAAGATAATAATGTGTTCTTCCTTAAGTATGCACCGTTAAGAAAGTTTGTCGT
Source organism: Alopecurus myosuroides (assembly GCA_028641055.1). Lineage (NCBI taxonomy): Eukaryota > Viridiplantae > Streptophyta > Magnoliopsida > Poales > Poaceae > Alopecurus > Alopecurus myosuroides. The sequence goes on from CM054062.1 coordinate 72,856,697, forward strand.
TTCGAGACACCACATGGTGATCGGGTGTGATAGACTTAACGTTCGCATACAACGGGTGTTTTCAATCCTAGCATGTACAGACATGGCCTTGAAGCCCACACAATACTATGGTTCTAATTTGTGAGCCTAGCATGTACAGACATGGCCTCGAAACACGTAACCGAAAGGTAAAGCATGAGTCATATGGATGATATGATGAACATGTCGATGTTCGCCTTTGAAGCTACATCATCTCACGTGATGACTGGTTTTGGTGTAGTGAATTTGGTTCGTGTAATCACTAAAGACGACTAAGAGGGATGTTGTTTTTGAGTGGGAGTTCATGGGATAATTTTGAATTAACATGAACTTATTTATCATGAACAACCAATCAAAAGGAATTTGCACAAATTGTAGTATTCATTGGCATCCATAAAAATACCTTAAACTTAGATTGTTAATTGAGATATAACTGTTATGATCTGGTAAAAATTATTCAAGATTGGTACCGTATTAGTGAAATTTAAAATCGAGACCTATTGTAGATTTTCGGTATTTCCTACCTAGCTCCATATGATTAATCTAGAGAGCAAATAATTCCTACTTAGAATCCATAGTCATGGTTGCTTCCGTATTACTTTATCTTCAAAAGAATGTTTTGTTGATCAATGTGATTTAGGAAATGAAAAGAATTATTTTCAGAAACAATTAAGTGAAAGATATATTGATATCTAGAAACTTATTTATGGCAACATGACTGAGTATAATTTAGGGTGACAATGTATGCTTATATTATTTGAATATATGCAATCATTGAAGACGCTAGGCGTTTGAATATTCCAAGAAGTTGGGCGCTAAAATTATCCTCTAAATTCCTTCCTTCGAGCTATAGTAGCTTAATCATAAAATTGTTAGGATGGGATGGATTAAAAGTATGAGTAAAGTCGTTTACCTTACTTGGAGATTGATAAGAGTGGAATCTAGAAGAATACTATTAATATGGTGATATTAGTAGAACAATCAAACTCAAAGTATGACTCAATGGGTGATAGTATATGACTAACACGCCAAAGAAAATGAGCTAGTACGACTAGCATTGTTGGATGTTGAATGATTCTTCTGTAAAGGAAAGTAAATATTGAAAATAGAATTACAAAAAGATATATGACAGAAAAAGAAGATAACTGGAAAAGTCCAGCTCATGAGTATATGCTTGATATACAAGTTATAGATGTATTACTAGTTAAAAAATTATTTTTTGAGTATTTTGATACCACATTGGTTGGTATGAGTAGTCATACAAAGCAACGCAATGCAAGAAATACAAGGGCCTAAAAGGAACTAGTAATAGATGTGGAATCGATTATGACAAGAACTGAAATAAAGTGTTATTGTGTTCATTATCGTCTCGAACCAAACATTTAAGATTTATTTTAAAATCTTAATAAGTTGTTAGTTTGTTCTGGTCTTTTGTGAGAACAAATGAGATTGTTCAAACTATGACCATATTCCATAATTGATGGATATGTTAATATAAATCATGTTGGTAAAGTAAACATCTATAAGACTAAATGCTAAAACGTTGCAAGACGTAAAAGAATTTCACTTAAATTGTGACACCATCATTTTAGTTCATATCTGAAAGGAAAACATGAAGGAACTCCATATTGATGGACTTCCGGAGTCATTTTGTTTTGAATAAATTGACGCTATTGAGACCTCTTCCAAAAGACGACTAGAATTCCGTTCATAGGCCAAAATAGAACGGACGACTAATTTATTGGAGATTATACATATTGATGTATATAGTCCATTATGTGTAGTCGTGTATGGTGGATTAATTTTTCCTTCATAAAATTTCGTCGATGATTTAAGTAAATGTGTGAGTGTATCTATTTAAAGAGAACGGAGTTTGACATTTTGAATTGGTTCAAATGGTTGTTAATATGAAGTAAAAAATCAATGTAACAAGATAATCAAGTATTTATGATTGGATCATAAAGGATAAGTTTAAGTTACAAGTTTAGCAAAACATCTGAGAAGTTGCAGAATCGTTCTACAACTTATATTACTCGAATTACCCCACATTAGTTTGGAGTATTCAAGAGACAAAATATCAAACCTTGTTGTACATGGTAAGATTAATAAAAATGCCATTATAATTTTGTAGTTTATACATTAGTGACAACCGCTTTTTCACTTAAAAGAGCACCATCATGATCCGTTAAAATTGACAACATATAAGATATGGTTTGGGTTATGACCCGAATTGTCATTTTCTTAAGTTTTGGTACGCATAGCATGTGTAAAATGTTTACAACCAAAATAGGATATATATATGTTTATAACGGTATCCCAAATAAACCATTGGGTATTTCTCCTATCACCGAACCAAAGACAAATGTTGTTTGTCAGAAAGGGTTAATTTCTCGAGAAAGTAGTTCTTGCGAAACAAGTGAGTGGGAGGACATTAAAAACTCAACGAGATTAGAGAATCTTCATTATCATGTCAAGAGTAGCGCAACACTGGAAGTTGTTTCGGGGTTTCCTATTTTGACAAAGTAGAAGACAGTACATGTGTTGTAGATACTTCGAATGAGTTTGCGAACTGAACCACAAAAGTCCTAAAACTCTATACTTAGACCAACTTGTGGTTTAAGATTAAAGTGTTGTTTTGACAACAAAGGACCTGGACCTTATAAAGGAAGCAAATGATGGGCCCTGACTTCGTAAAATTGACTATCAGTCATTATATCCGCCATAGTATCCTTGCAAGAATATCAAGTATGTGACTTGGTAGTTCTTTCGAAAGGCATGGTGCCTAACGATAGAAAAATGGTCTATATAGCAACAAAGACATGGATATTTACATCCTTTGAAAGTTGTGCTTGTCGAAAAGATGTTTTCGACGAAGTTCAAAGAGTTGACTACTACAAGATTTTGATCTTCCGTAGTGATGCTTTAGTATTTTCGGATAGTTCTAGCAAAAGTTACATATTATGATATGGTAGTTGAATAACAAAACCAACTCTCCTATCAAGGAAGTTTGATCAAGCATGTGTACTTGACACAGTTTGAGAGTTTTGTAAAATTCAAAAGGTTGCTGGAAAGGTATGCACACTTCAATGGTTGAAGTGAGCATAACGAAGTAGGAATCTTTACCTTAATGAAGTTATCAAAAGAGTTTGATTCCATCATGAACGATAAAGATGCTTGTAAAGTTACAAGAAATTAAGTGGGAACGCTATGACATATTTCCAATGCTTTATGTAGATGACATATGGTTGATTGGAAAATATGTGTTTTAAATTAATACGGTTAAGATTTTTATATTGATGAAAGACTTAGAAGATATTGGGCATCGATATCCATAAGAGATGGATTAAAGCGCCTAATATGGTTGAGCCAAATTACATGGATGAAATATTGAAGTAAGTTAATATCGAAATGACAAGAAGAAGTTCTTGTCATATGGAAAATAATTGAGCAAGATTCAAGTGTTTTGACACATGATGAGTATCATTGAAATAAAGATTTCTAAGTCATGTGTTCCATGCTATGTACACAACCATATGAGTCATGTGCTATAAAATCTTATAGCAGGATAATTCATATGATGATTAGACAACAGTGGGAGAGATCCTTATGCCATTTTAGAAATGCTAATGATATGTTTTCCTATGTAGTAATGACAAACTATTTGTTGTAATATGTTACACTAATAGTCTTGTCATCTATTCAAATAATTTTATCTTAATCAAAATATGTGATGAAGGGTAGCACAATAGGCTGGAAGAAAGTTCCATGCTGGATTTGAAAGAGTTTCAAAATTAAAGTATTGTGACAGATACTACAACAAAGGCTAAGTATATCGTTGTGTTGACAACAAATAATATGAGTATTTTGTATCAAGGAGTTATTTATTGAACTTGGTGAATTTCCAAGAATGCTGACACTATGAAACTACATTTTCACAATGTTAGTAACATTGGTTTAAGCTGAGGAATTAAGGTTTCACCGGTTGACCAAATATATACAAAGCCATCTCATTAGAGAATGAGTGATGCGTGTAGACGCAAAGAACATGCAAATACAATAGGACCTGAACAGTTCAGATCTTTTTGATGATGTTTACCACATGCGAAGAATGGTAATAACACTGGAACGTCATATGTGTTAAGTTCTTATAGACTAGATTATTGACTCTAGTGCAACTGGGAGACCATGTCAATCACTAATACCGGAAGGGTGCTTTGATGCCATCAAACATCACACCGTAACAGGGTGACTATAAAGGTGCCGTTGGGTATTCGGAAAGTGTTAGTTGAGGCTCATGGATCAAGAGTGGGATTTGTCCATCCAAATGACGGAGAGATATATTCTGGGCCCTCTCGTTGATATTACATCGACACCGCTTGCAAGCACGTGACTAGGTCACAAGGATGTCATATCACGGAACGAGTAAAAGAGTACTTGTCAGTAACGAGATCGAACTAGGTATGGTTGATACCAATGATCGGATCTCGGACAAGTAAAATATTGTGAGACAAAGGGAATAGTTACGACGTTGATGGTTCACACGATCACGAGAGTCATCGTTGATTGTGTAGGAGTCATTATGGATCTCCAGATCCCGCTATTTCCTATTGACTGGAGAGGTGTCTCGATCATGTCTGCATTATTCACGAACCGTAGGGTGACACACTTAAGGTTCGATGACGCGTTTGAGTGGATACGAAATATCGGAGAAAAGTCTGGACATCACCGAAATTGTTTCGGGTAATTTTGAAATAGTTCAAGGGGATTCTTATCAAATGGTTGTTAATAGATTTAACAACTAACTCAAAGAGTTATATGTTAATGTTTGTTAATGGAATTAACAAATATTAAAATAAAGAAATAATTTTATTTATTTATTTATTAAAGAAAACCCTTGGGATTTTGAGTGGGAATTAATGGAAGAATGAGTGGGTTGAGTGGAGACTCCACTCACATAATGAGGGAGAGGTGGAGACACCCAAAAATTCGTGGCTGCCATCCCCTCCTATAAAAGGAGGGGTGGGAGCTCCCTCTCTCTCTCTCTCACACACACACACACTTGTGTCATCTCTTCCTCCCTCGTCCAGCTGCTCCACCACTTGTTCATGCGCTTGGCGAAGCCCTGAACGAAGTTTTCTCCACCACACCACGCCGTCGTGCTGCCGGAGTTCTGAGGGATACTCTACTTCCGCCTCCCCGCTGGATCGAGGGAACAGAGGTCGTCATCAACCGTACGTGTGACCGATCATGGAGGCACCGCCGGATTGCGGTGCACATCTTTTCGCTCTCGGGATCGGTGTGAGTACGACTACACCAACAACGAGATATGATCTTGTAACACTTTGTGTCTTCGAGGGTATGTTCTTCTTAAGACTCTCTCTCTATGCCCGTTTCTTTCATCTCCTAGATTAGATCTTGGCCTTTCGGGTGTCTCTCGCGTAGGATTTTTTTCCTATGCAACGACCCCTTCAATGCCTTGTCTCCCGCCAAGCTGGGGAGCTCCCTCGGGAGGAATGGGTGGCGATGCAAGATCCCTCCCGAAGGGTGAGCCCACACGCTTCGTATCTTGAAGCTTAGGCAGAGGTGGAGCTGAGGCACAGATCCCCTCTCAAGAGGGGACATACCTGACTACTCTCGGAGATGCCTGCCGGTCCGGGCTGCAGCAGATGGGCCGGGATACCCCGTTATCTAGAGGCCCGACAACGGCGGATAATCAATTCATGGCACACCGATTTGTACTTGTCTACCGGCACCTCACGCCGGAGCAGCGCGCCGATCCCCGCTGGGACCCAGCGAGCACGTCGCGCTACGAGCGCGAGTTCAAGCACCTCCACGAGGAGCGCTGGAACCGTTGGAACGGCTCTGGCCCGGCGCTCCCCGCCAACGAGCGCAACAAGTACGGGCGCGACGCGTTCTGGACGCAGGAAGGCTTCACCCTCGACGCCGTCCTCGCCCACATCGAAGCCGGCAACAACCCGCGCCTCCCCTGGCCGGCGCCCACCTACTGGTCCCCAAGGCGAACGCCGCCGACCCCGACCTCCTCCGTCTCGCGCTCGTCCTTCTCCTCCGCCGACCGCTCGTCTAGGCGCTCGGTGACGAATGGATGGATCCTAGGCCTGTCGGGTATGCCTACCCGGTCTCAAGCCCACGGCCCAGGCTCTAAAGGAGGCGTCGCGTACAGTTCTAAAAGGCCCAATTGAAGCCCACCCGCAATGCCTTGCGGGTTAAGATAGGAAACTTGTAACCGACACAGGGTTAGAGTTCGAGTCCTACACGGGTATGGTTTGAGACCTGGCCACTTATATAAGGCCAGGAGAACAACCGGGAGAGGACCAAGCAATACCGCACCACCAAGACTTGAGCTCGAGATCGTACTCTCCACTTGAGCAATCCCCCATTGTAACCGATCTATTCATGAATACAAATCGACAGAGGCAGGAGTAAGGGTTTTACCTCTACGAGGGCCCCGAACCTGGGTAAATCGTGTCCCCTGTCTAGCCGACGATTGTCACCAGCGCCTACACGTTCTCCTAATCGAAACCCTATGGGTTCACCCGAGGGACTTGTTGAGATGCAGATTCGACAATTGGCTCCATCTGTGGGAACGACGGGCGCTGGATCTCCGGCATCTTCGGCTTCATCGACAACCAACTCACGTTGGAAACCTTCGACTTCGACTCCGACCAACCCGATTCGGATCGGATCTGTCGTAGTTACCCCTCACTCGCCGGAATCACGCCCGGAATTCAGCAATCTGGAGAAAAGCGTCACCTTGACGTTCGGGAGCTTCAAGTTCTACATCAACAAAAACGGGATCCTCCACTTCCCTGAAGAATCGGGATCTGAGTCAATTTCCAGACCAGGAGCTGTCGATTCACGACCCTACTTGGCGAAAAGTGGCGAGTCCATCCGCCTCAACACCAGCAATTTCCATACCATCTCTACAGAGGAACCCTCTCGGGTCAGGAAGGCCTTTCGAGTTGCGCCTAGGACTCACAAGCCACGTCTGGCTCAAGTCTGCATGGCAGGATCGGAACAGCCACCCGCGGAAACTGAACAAAGCGCGAAGGACCGCGCCGAGATCAACATTTCGTGAGACGCCTGGCTCCGAGAAAAGGAGGCCATCCGCACAAGCAAACTACCTGCAGTCGGGGTCACACACGAAGACATGATCGCCTACCACTACCATCTAGTGAGAGCGGCCACTGCTATTAAAGAAGCTCGAGAAGATCTGGTCGTGCGAAAAAGGTTGGCAGACGAATCGAGCCAACGCCGAGCGGAGCTATCCCTAACACCTTCCGTCGGGAACCGCCCCCAGAAGAAGGGACGCGCCTCGAGAACCGCGACCATGGACGGCGAGTCCTTAAGCGGAATCAGCAAATCACTTATGCGTGTGGACGAAGGTGGCAACATCCATCCGCAAACTCCCGCAGCCGCGGTGCTAGCCGCAGCTACCTATATGCAGATAAATCAACCAGGGGAAAACGATCCCCGCGCGGAACAATACAAGCAAGTGCAAAAAGGACTAGGCATGGCAGCCGCAAAACTTGCCTTCTATGATCGCAGCAAGGCAGCCGAACAGAAGGACAAAGAAGCACCCCGTGGACGTAGGGGCACATCACCCGACAAGGAAAAATTGCCCCGCCGAGCACGGGGGAAAGAAGCTCGGCGACGAGGAGATAGCCCGAGTGGCAGCGATAGCAGCCCAAGGGGTCGAGACCATAGCCGCAGCCCGAGAAGAGGTCGAGATCGCAGCCCGCGGAGGAATCGAGATCGCAGCCCGCGAGGAAATCAAGATCGTAGCCCGCGAAAAGATCGAGACAGCAGCCGCTCGCGACACCGCAACAAAGAACCGAGAGGAGACGCCAATCGCGATGAGCCCGGATACAACGCGCGTTCGGACATCGCCCAACGCAAGGTTGATAAAGGTCGGGCAGCCAGAAACCGTGCGCGCTCCCCATCCACATCCTCCGATGATGAAGTCTGCGGAGCCCTATGCTTTACCCGCACCATCCGTGAAGCGCCGCTACCCAAAAGATTTAAGCTATCCACGGAAGTACAAAAATACGACGGTTCGCAAGAGCCTTCAGCCTGGTTGTCAGATTACCTCACGGCAGTAAAATACCAACGTGGGAACAAAAACACAGCTATGCAGTACCTCAACCTACACCTAGTCGGTGCTGCCCGCAGCTGGCTCGAAGGAAGGACGAAGGCATGCTACGGGTCTTGGGACGACCTAAACCTCGATTTCTGCAAAAATTTCCAAGCAACATACAAAAGACCTGCGACCATCGAGGAGCTACGGCCTTGCAAGCAGAAAAGTGGCGAGTCTACTTGCGAATATATTTAGCGATAGACCACGCTAAGGAATACAGCAGGGAATATATCGGAAGAAGTCGCGGTTGAAGCATTCGCCAAAGGAGCACGGCGAACTTCTTTCAGGGAAGAACTGGGGCGACTAGCACCCAAAACCATGGGGGAATTGATGGCCATAGCCGATAGATGGGCAAACGGCAAAGACGCAGTGGGCAACGAGAAAGATTCATCCCCAGCACGCGATGATGACCGCCATAGTCGAAAGAAAAGAAGAAAGAACTACAACCATGATGATCGAGAAGAATTCGTGGCAGCGGAGTTCACCGAAAATCGCGACAGCGGATATCGTGGAAAACGCGAGCAGAAACCAAAGCAAGAAGATAAAACCCCCGAGGAGGACCTCGACGGTTACTGCACGCTACATCTATTTACAGATAAGCGCACAGGCAAAACTAAGGCAACACACCTTCTCAAGGATTGTCGGAAATTCATCGATATCCAGAAGGCCCTCTTGAAGAAAAACAGAGCAACAACTAGTCAGGGTTACCCGTAGCTTCCCGGAGGAGGAACTCAAGGATTTCAACAGCCACAAGCCCTGCCCCGAGCAGGAAACCAAAACAAGATGCTAGATGCGCTGCCAGCGCCACCCGCCCCAAATCAAGGAGCCAATGGGTACCCGAACCCAGCAGGACTCTTAGGCATGATACAAAAGGTCTGTCCATCACGCAGAGCTCAGAAGACAAACACGCGGCAGCTATGCATGGCTGTGCAAACTCCACCTACAAGAACTGAGTATCTGAAGATGGCGGAACAACCGATAACTTTTTCCAAGGAAGACCACCCTCCACGAGTCTATCGACCAGGACACGTCGCACTTGTCATACAATCTCAAATTGGCAATTACGAGCTAGCTCGCGTGTTCATGGACGGAGGCAGCGGCATCAATATCATCTACGCAGACACGCTCCATCGTATGAACAAGAATTTGGATGGACTCGCGGAATCAGAGACATCCTTCCACGGGATAGTTCCTGGAAAAGCAGTCCGTCCACTCGGAACAATCAACCTAGAGGTGTTGCTAGGCAACCGAAGTAATTACAGGTGAGAATTTCTTGATTTCGAAGTCGTCGATTGGCCCTCACAGTACCACGCCATTCTTGGTCGAACGGCGTTCGCCAGATTCATGGCAGTACCGCACTACGCATACTTGAAGCTCAAGTTACCTGGAGAATATGTCACAATCACCATCGACGGCGATTTTCAAAAGTCCAATAAATGCGACATCGAATTCAACGAGATCGCTCAATCCTTCGGGATGCCGGAAGAACGGATATAGCAAAAACCACGGATCACTCCGTGATGCCTCTCACCAAGAAGAACGCTCCAGAGCTCGAATTCAACACAAATAGCGGTACCCGCAAGCATCAAGTACACCCGACAGATTCTGCGAAGACGGCGATGGTGTCTACCACCCTCTCGCCAGCATAGGAAGGCGCGCTCGTCGAGCTCCTCCGTGAGTACTGGGAAATTTTCGCCTGGCAGCCTTCAGATATGCCAGGGATACCCAGGGAGTTCGCCGAGCACTCACTCGAAGTATTCAAAGACGCTAAGCCTATCAAGCAGACTACCCGAAGGTTCTCAGAGCCCAAACAAAAAGCACTCGGAGAAGAAGTAAACAGACTACTCGGAGCAAAATTTATTCTCGAGATAAAAATTTCCACCTCGTTAGCAAACCCGGTGCTGGTCGCGAAGAAAAATACCAACATCCTTCGCGTGTGCATCGACTACACGTCGTTGAATAAACACTGCCCCAAGGATAACTTTCCCTTTCCACGAATCGATCAGATCGTGGACTCTACAGCAGGTTGCCAACGCCTCTCTTTCTTGGACGCCTACTCAGGCTATAATCAGATCAGAATGAAGAAGGAAGACGAGGAGAAGACGACGTTTATAACCCCCCATGGTGTTTACTGCTACACGACAATGCCCTTCGGGCTGAAAAACGCAGGCGCAACATATCAGTGCTGCATGCAAAAATGCCTCGCCAAGCTCATTGGCAAGAACGTGCAAGTGTACGTTGACGACATCGTCATCAAGACTCGAGTGGAAGATACGCTTCTCGATGATATCAGAGAAACATTCCACGCGTTGAACGCATACCGAATCAAGCTCAACTCGACCAAGTGTGTCTTTGGCGTCCCCGCAGGACAACTTCTCGGGTACCTGGTCTCCGCTCGAGGGATTGAAGCTAACCCAGAGAAAATCCAAGCAATCCTGACAATGAAGGAGCCAACCAATCTCCGTGGTGTGCAGCAGCTCGCGGGACGACTAGCCGCCCTAAGCAGATTCATTGCGAGGCTAGGCGAGCAAGCATTACCTTTCTACAAGTTACTGAAGAAAACGAATAAGTTTGAATGGACACCCGAAGCACAGAAAGCATTCGCAGATCTCAAGCGAGCATTGCAGAGCAGGCGCGTCCTGTCAACGCCACAAGAACGGGAGCCACTGTTCCTCTATCTAGTCGCGACAAATCAGGTCATTAGCACATCAATCGTGGTCGAACGGCCGGAGGACGGCAAGGCGTTTGGTATCCAAAGGCCGATATATTACACCAGCGAAGTGCTTTCGTCCTGCAAACAGAGATATCCCCATTACCAGAAGCTCGCGTACGGTGTGGTGCTCACAGCCTGAAAGCTCAAACATTACTTCCAGGAACACACCGTCACGGTGGTAAACGACGCATCACTGGGTACTATCATGAATAACCCAATGGCATCTGGAAGAATTGCAAAGTGGAGTATCGAGCTTGGCGCCTGGGACATCATATATGCGGGTCGCAAGTCTATCAAATCACAAGTGCTCGTGGAGTTCCTAAGCGAGTGGACAGAACTACAAACACCAGGCCATCCAGAGTATACAAGCAATTGGATAATGTATTTTGATGGATCAAAGAGAAACAAAGGAGCCGGAGCTGGGTAGTCTTAATATCCCCGAGAGGTGACAAGTTACAATACGTCCTTCGATTGAATTTTCCACCCGACGACCCGGCGTCAAATAATGATGTAGAGTACGAAGGCCTCCTACACGACATGAAGATGGCGATTGCCCGCGGAGCAACCCGACTGATGATCTATGGAGATTCAAACCTCATAGTGCAGCAGACAATGAAAGAGTGTGACGCCATTGCAGAAAACATGGTTTCCTATCGAGATATGTACAATCTACTCGAAGGAAGTTTCCAAGGATGCGAACTAAAACACATTGCGCGATCCAGCAACGAAGAAGCGGATAAACTGGCAAACATGGGTTCTACAAACACACCCATACCGCCTGGAATATACTCTGAAAGGATGATAAAACGATCAATCAAAGTCAAAAAAGCAGCAGAAGCACCCGAGACATTGGAGACAGAGGTCAGCCCGCAAGCTGTTATGATCGAGCTTACCCACAACATCTCAAGACAAGTTTTTCTGGTCGAGCCAGTCTGGACGCAGAAATACCTCGACTACTTGTCCAACAAACAGCTCCCAGCTGATATTCGCGAAGCTAGACAGATAGTACGACGCAGCAAAGCTTTTCGGTACTCAATGGAGAACTATACAAACAGAGCATATCAGGAATATTACAAAGATGCATAGCGACTGAGGATGGCAAGGAACTACTACGGGATATCCACCAAGGAGATTGTGGACACCATGCTAGCTGGAAGGCAATCGTGGGTAAAGCTTTTCGTGCAGGGTTCTACTGGCTTACAACAGCCAGGGATGCAAAGGACCTAGTCGATAGGTGCAACGCATGTCAAAGATTTGCGCCCAAGCCACACGCCCCTGCCCCTGAGCTTCACATGATCCCAATCGCCTGGCCCTTTGCGCAATGGGGGCTAGATATGGTGGGACCTCTGAGAAAATCAACGCCCGGAGGATACACGCACTTGCTAGTTGCAGTCGACAAATTTACAAAATGAATTGAAGCCATGCCAGTCACCTCAGCCAGCGCTCAATGCGCCGTCAAATTTCTTGACTCTATCGTGTGCAGATTTGGAATACCACACAACATCATCACCGACAACGGAAGCAATTTCACAGCAAAGGAAACAGAGCAGTTCTGCGAGGAAAAGGGCATCACCCTCAGTTTCGCTTCCGTGGCTCACCCGCAAACCATGGCCAAGTCGAGCGATCCAACGGATTGGTCTCGGCTGGAATAAAGAAACGGTTACTAGATCGACTGCACCCAACAGCAGGACATTGAGCAGAGGAGTTACCCTCCGTACTATGGAGCCTACGCACGACCCCAAATCGATCAACAAACTACACACCATTTTTCATGGTATACGGAGCTGAAGCAGTCCTTCCCGAAGACGTCAAGTTCAGCGCCCCACGAGTCGTCGCTTACAGCGAAGAAACCTCTAACAGGGCACTCGCGGAAGACGTGGATGCACTCGACGAGATATGCGACATTGCACTCACAAGATCCGCGGTATATCAACAGTCGCTACGCAACTACCACAGCCGCTGTATACGCCACAGAGCCTTCGTGGAAGGAGATTTGGTGCTACGACTCAAACAGAAGGAAGGACACAAACTCGAGCCACCGTGGGAAGGACCCTTCATAATACACGAAGTTATCCCTGGTGGCGCTTATCGGCTGAAGAACCCCGAGACCGGTGGCATCTACTCCAATCCATGGAATGTTGCGCACCTCCGCAAATTTTATCCTTAGGTTATTCTACTCGACAAAATAAGGCTATACTAGCCATGCTGTAGCTCAAAGACAATACATGACTTTTCAGTCATATTAATAAATTACATGGTTTCTCAACCATAGTTTCTCACGCCATTGATCTTTACACGCTAAATAACAGGTATACACCCAAAACACACGGGGGCTACGCCTAACATAGCATTATTTACAAAAGCAAGACTACAAACAAGGTCGGCACCTTTTAAAGTTTCAAGACAACTATACAAAGTAACAGGATACATACATCCTATATTTACATACGGCGGCGAGCGTTTTCCTTGGCTAAAACCCAATCCACCTATTCCGAGGTCAATCGAATAATTTCCTCTGCTGCAGGCCGAATAACTCTATAATGAGGGGTCATGTCGACTCGACCATCAGGGAGCATGGCTACAGAATTGAAATTCACCTCAGGATGCCACAATTGGACGAAGGAAAGCGCTACTACGGACCCGCAGATCATTTGGTTGTAGACGCACTCGCGAATTTCTCCTTCTCGCCCGAAAGTTCTGAGGAGATGGCTCAAATCTTCTGGACCCCTTTCCAGCGGATAGAAAGCAGATTTCACAGCAATCAAGGTCTCATGGCAAGAACTCACGAGCATCTTCGCCTGGATTACTCGATACTTCAAAGTAGCCAGCACAAAGCCTCGACCACGATCGGACCAAAAGTTACTTGCATGGGGTTTTGAACTACCATCTTCATGAAGTGCTTTTCACAACGATCGTCAGGCTGAACAACTGCGAAGAAAGCTACAGAGACAAAGAAATAAAGAAGACACGGAAAGCTAGGGGGCTGAGATACTTACAAAGCAAATCCTTGGCAACGACCGCCAATTCATCCATCACAAACTGCTCACGTTCAATCGCAAGTTTCTGTTTGGACTTGGCTACATCTGCCACTCCATGCAGAACTTTTAGTTTGCATTCACCATCTGCAACATACTCACGGAGGCCAGCAAAAGTACTAACAGCAGCAACGAGCGGATCCAATCGTACAACAGATCCACTCGAAGACTCCGCGGCAGCACCAACTTCCTGGAGGAAAACACAAAGGTTAAAGAAAGAGTTTCAGAATAACCCCACTCGAGAAAGTAAAACCACCTATTTAAACAGGTGCTCGGGGGCTACTCCCATCGGGAGAACTTCACGACAATAAAATGGCAGGGAATCACAAAGCTCGAATATCAAAAGAACATTCTGATTAAAGGAAAAAGTACGGGAATACATCCCAAAGGTTCATTACATCAGGAAGAACAAGTTAAAATAAATCCTATCCTATAGAATCGCGGAAGTGCTGCCACTCGCAGTAGGTTGCCCCTTGCGACTGGCGCTGGCAATCAAGGCGGCCAACTTCCGAGCCAGGGCTTCAGCTAGCTTGCCAAAAGGACGAAGCGCTACCTTTCTGCCCGTGGAAGGATTGACGGGGAGACTCGAGTAGGCTTCATCCAAGCCTTCAAATCCATGCGCCAGCGCGAACTGAATAGCGGTCTTCGCCCCGCACTCTGACTGGGCAACTGAGTAGGCCTGAAGGATGTCGTCCTCCAGAAAAACCTTCAGAAGACCGCCCAGAGTAGGCGGAACTGCCACGTTCACCAGAAGGCGCTCATGGAAGCTCCTCAGCACTTGGGTGGCATCGCCGATGAGGGAACCGATCCCATCCGCATGCCTACGGAGCTGGGCGAGGGAATCCTTAACCGCATCCACTCGAGTGACCCCAGGTAGATCTAGCGCGACGTGAAGGATATCTACAAAAAGCAGTATCAGTTTCAAAGGCAGTCCAAGTTAACCATAGAATAACAAAGGCAAGTAATACTTACTCGCGAAGTTTTGAGCTAAAGGACGGAGGAAGTCGACAAGATCGTTGTCCTGTTTGGCGCCGGCTTCCTCCAATTTCTTCAAGGCGTCCTCAGCACCCGTGAGCTTCCCCTCGTAGTCAGCCGACTGCTTGCGAAGGGACTCAAGTTCCTTTCGGGCAGTCTCCAACTCACCCTCGAGGTTGTTCGCCCGAGTGATAGCGTCGGCCTTCTCAGCCTTCAGAACTTCGGCTTGAGCTGCACAAACAATGGATTTCAGAAACGAAGGAATTCGCACGACTGGAAAAGATAAAGAAAAAAAAGGGCAGAACAAGTTACCCCGGAGGAGTTGACCTTCCGAGTCGAGTCGGTCGCGATCTTCCCGAAGGGTCACGCACTCCGTCTCAGCCGAAATCACACGGCGGCCGACGGCCACGAGGGAGTCAAGGAGAGACTGCAAGACAAGGAAGAAAGAAAATAAAAAAAGATAGGAAAGTTTGAGCCTATTCATGACTGTACACACTCATGAATAGCCTCGGGGGCTACTCCCATCGGGAGCACTGCCGTGCACCCGATAAATTGAAGAGAAGGAAAGAGCTTAAGTTCTTGAGGCTGTAGCAAATCGCACACGATTAACTACAGCCTCGGGGGCTACTCCCATCGGGAGCACTGCCGTGCACCCGATAAAAATCTGAAAACGAACAAAGTACAGGATGCGAAGGAAGATAACAAAGTTTACCTGGCCTTGAGCGAGGCAGAGAGGATCAGCCGAGCTGCCCGAAACTTCTTTCGAGGTCGAATCCCTAACCGCAAAACTAGGGAGCTGATAGTCCGTAGCCGCAGCTGTGGGGACTGGACTCGGTGAGTTCTGGACGGTGCCAGCTGTTGGAGTCCCACCCGCAGCAGCAACTTCTTTCCTTTTTTCGAGAGGAAGTGAAGAAGCAAACCGGCCAGGGCTGATGGATTGGAGGCTGTCATGAAGGAAAACGACAAGTGTCAGAAGAAACAAAAAAGAAACGTTCAACTAGAACAAAGAGGCGAAAACTTACTCGTCATCATCCTCATCATCCAGCATATCCGCGTTCCAAGCGGTTTGGATTGTCGGATGGGGAGCGAGAGGAGCGCGCACACTCAGCGGGGTCGCGTGGAGAGGCTCCTTATCAGACGCTCCACCAAGGGAGTTGTCCTTAGAAGTAGCCTCGTCCCCCTCCGTCCGGTGGTGTTTGCGGTGCTGGAGATCACTACCCGATTCTTCCACGACATCCAGGTTGCTCGCCAACAAGTCCGAGACTTCTTCATCGGAAACTGGCGGGTAGGAGGTGACCACCGCTAAACTCTACAAGAAGAAAAAGAAGAAGAAATTCAGTCGACAAGCTTTGAAGCTAGAAAAAGAACTGGGACAAGAGAAAATCTAAACTTACTTCGGGTGGAGGAGGTTTCGAAGCCTCGAAAGCTGCGACAGAGCAGTCAGGGAAGGTCTCGCCCACTTTCAAGCTGGTGATAGCCGCAATTTTCTTATCGAATTCAACATTCGAAAGTTCTTCGCGGCTCACGCGGCTGGGGTCTTCAACACCCTGGTACTCCCACATTGTGGAGGGCCTCTCCTGCAGGGGCTAGATCCTGCGCTTGAGGAACACGCTCACCAGGTGCAAGCCGTTCAGCACAACTCCCGCGGTTTGGTCACGGAGGGCAGCCACCTTGGCGAGTAGCGGGGCGACCACTCGACCTTCCTCAGCTGAAAGCTTGTGCGCCCAGGACTTTCGCCTCTTCAGGACAGCGAACGGGTGGAACCCATGGACTCCACCCGCGCTGTTGTCGACGACGTAAAACCACTTCTTTCTCCATCCTTGCGCGGAGTCGATGAAGTGCATCACGAAGTAGCAGTTGTCCGATTTCGTCTGGATTCCAAAGCCACCGGTGCGCAACGGCTCTCCAGACTCAGTCTCTACCCGCGATTTCTCGCGGAAGACACGCACCTTGAAGAGGGCCTTCCAAAGGCCCCAGTGAGGACGAATGCCCAAGAAGCACTCGCAAAAAATGATAAATCACGAGATGTGCTGCACCGCATTTGGAGGCAGGTCGTGGAGCTATATGCCATAGACATACAGCAATGCCACAAGAAAAGGATGGAGGGGGAAGGAGAGCCCGCGCGAAACGTGATCCGCGAAGATCATGCGTTCGTTCGCGCAAGGATTTGGTACCTCTTCCTTTTTTCCGAGGCGAACCCGCTTCTCGGTCTCCGGCGGCAGCAGCCCCTCCCTCTGCATCTCCTTGATGCTCTTGTTCGTCGTATTGGGCGAGCGCCAGTCGCCCGGACGCGGAGCAAGTGGCGCGGGAACTTCCTCCGCCGCCCTCGAAGAAGAAGCAACGGTGCTGCATTTCGTGCCTCCCGCCATGGATGCTGGTGCGAGTTTACAGAGAGAGAGTTGGGCGCGAGGAAGACGAAGGCTGGAAGCAAATGACGGGAACTTTTCACTGTTTACCTAAGGGCCACATTTATACACAGGGCCGCCCAATCTTAGCCGTTCATCGAGTAACGTGGCGCCCAATGCGGCTGCCACGCGTGAAGGAGAAACGAAAGGGCGGCGGAAGCTGTTTCGTGCCACGATCCCAACAGTAGATCGTGCGCAATTACTGCGTGCAGTTCGCGTAAAAACCGGAAACGACGTCTCGTTTCCGGTCAAAAAGCTGACAAGGTGGGCCAGCACCTCTGCTCTCGCTCCGTCACGTCCCATCGGGAGGATAAAGTGCGCCGTGACGTCATAGCGCACATCATCAAACCCAGAATTTCTTCGGATAAAAGTCTCAAACACGAAAATACTTCGTATGGGCAAATCAAGACGCGAAAACTCCTTCGCATAAAGCTCCAAACATGAAATAACTTCGTATGGACAAACTGTGACGCGAAAATTCTCTCGCATAAAGGTCCCATATACGAATTTTCTTTTCGAATGGGCATGATAAAATTTCCAAACACGAAAACTCTTTCGTATGGAAGGAAGACTACAAAGCACAAAGCACTTTGTGCGCAAAATCAAGGGAGAAAATTCACTCGAAATATCTCTGGACAAAAACTTGCGAGTGCGTAGCTCCTACCACTCGATCATACGATGTACACACATCAATCTCCCGGGTCGTTCAGCCGACTAGGCACATCCGGATGCCGTATTTGTTTCGAATACGAAGGTAAGACCCAAAAGATCTCTCTTGAGGGCCTGGAATCGCACTCAAGCTGCGTCCTCCAGTAAATTCCATGTCAACAACACGAAGAAAAATCCTAGCGGACGCGCCGGGTACCCCTTTAGGTTAAGTTCGACTCGGTAAGACCTCAACGGCCCAGTCACAACGATCACCTCGCCGAATTCGAGTCGAAGGTCTCGAATTTTTGTAGGCCAGAACTGTTTTTGCCCTAGATACAATTAATTGGCCCTGAGCTTTCGGGGGAGCTAAGCGACTGAGCCGCATCTTTCTGCGAAAACAGCCAACAAGGCACATTTACCACTCGATGCTCGAGTACGGAGACGTATCACGCACAGGGTATACACCCTCAAAACCTGACGATTGAATAACCAATCAAAGAAATCAAGAACGGACTCTGAGTGCTCACCCGACTGATTCTCAATCGACTAAACACTCGGGGGCTACTGACGAAGGGATGGATCCTAGGCCTGTCGGGTATGCCTACCCGGTCTCAGGCCTACGGCCCATGCTCTAAAGGAGGCGTCGCTTACAGTTCTGGAAGGCCCAATTGAAGCCCACCCGCAATTCCTTGCGGGTTAAGATAGGAAACTTGTAACCGACACAGGGTTAGAGTTCGAGTCCTACACGGGTATGGTTTGAGACCTGGCCACCTATATAAGGCCAGGAGAACCACCGGGAGAGGACCAAGCAATACCGCACCACCAAGCCTTGAGCTCAAGATCGTACTCTCGACTTGAGCAATCCCCCATTGTAACCGATCTATTCGTGAATACAGATCGACAGAGGCAGGAGTAAGGGTTTTACCTCTACGAGGGCCCCGAACCTGGGTAAATTGTGTCCCCTGTCTAGCCGACGATTGTCACCAGCGCCTTCACATTCTCCTAAGCGAAACCCTATGGGTTCACCCGAGGGACTTGTTGAGATGCAGATTCGACACTCGGGCATGTCGCTGCGCGTCCCCAAGACGGAGCCGGGGACGTCCACACCGCCGCACCTGTGTCCGCGCTCCGGCGGCATCCGCATTGGCGGAGGAAGCGCCTCTTCCCGCCGTCGCCATGCGCCGCCCCTCCTCGTGCCCATGACGGAGCCGGGGCTGCATGTCCCCAAGGAGGAGCCGGGGCTGGAGCGCCCCCTCAGCCTCGCCGAACAGCTCCGGGCGCTCTAGGCGGCGTCGACGATGGAGGACGACCCTGAGGGCATCAAACCCGCGCTCCTCGCGTCGTACAGCACGCCGCCGCCAATGTCCGACGCGGAGGCGTCTGCGTGGTCCTTCAACGACACGGCGGCAATGCATGGCGCGCTGCTGATCATCCTCGACTCACCGGCGGCAGCCAACGACAACGAGGCGGGGCCGAGCTACTGGGGCGGTGACGACGACGTGGAGGAATGGGACGACGACGACAGCAGCTCCGACGGCGACTACGACGTGTTCAACGAGTGAACACGTCGTCTTTTAGTTTAAATTTTAGTTTTTAGTTTAAATTTCATTCAAATGTTGTAATATATTCTAAATATTTGAATGAAATCGTCGTTTAAAATTTTTAAACATCTTTTTTTTTGTTTGGGGGGCTCCAAGCGGGGCTGTGAGTGGGTAGCCACGCCCCCCGCCAGCGCCGTGCCGTCCGGACGAGCCCCCAAAGGGTCTCGCCGGGCGTCAATAGGCGCGACCGGAGATGCTCTTACAACTTAAAATGAAAATTCTTAGTACTCAATTAAAGAGTGGCACTGGTCAAAACAGAAAAATAAAAGACACCCGGCAAGGGGAGACCCTCGGTATCGAAGAAAAACACATCTTCAACAAACACCTTGGACACATAGACGTAAGAACCCGTCGGGGCTTTGCTGGAGTGCGGATGAGTAGCGGGACAAACCTGTGCTCGATTGTAGCCCGGAAGAAGATAATCCTGCTCATCGAAGCATTCCTATTTTACCTTCCGGCATTTGGACGCCTCGAACACCGGAAGATCCATCATTTCTTTGCCCTGGTGGACGAAAGTGTGTGCCGCTGCAGCCGCCCTTTCCAAGGCCTCGTCTGTTGAAGGCTCCGGCTGGCTGGACTGCAAAAGCTCGTTCGGGTTGACGAACGGCCCTTGCTCCACGACCACGGGATGTTGGTGGACGTCTGGGACTTGTAAAAATGACACGAAACAAATTTTTTTTTATCATGGATTAACTGTCCCCTCTTCTCTGGATCTTTTTTTTCATTAGGTGTGATCTTTTCTTGAACAAGATTAGGTGTGATCAATTAAATCTTCCGCAACTGCATACATGAGGTCGATAACTGAGCTAGCTTCTTGCATGCACGCATCTAGTACTATCTTAGATGGTACTAGTATTACTGAACATCGAGTAGATACTTGACTAACAAACATGACATAGTGCCAGTGCTAGTAGCTGCCAAGCATCATCTTCTGTTACAGAAGGCTGTCGTGGGCTTCATACAGCATCGACTTGTGCCATATAGTGTTGTAACAGACTAACAATCTCATCGATTGTTGGCACGAAAATGTTGAAGTGTTCTGTCACGACACTTCTATGTCTGTACATTATATTGTAGACAGTTGTAGATCCTAGAATCTAGGAGTAGCATCGCTATGCGCCTGTGCATACGCACACGATCTCTGTACCTATATATGTAACCTTTGTCTGGTAATACATGTGTGTGAGAGATCAATCCTATTCTGCTTGGTATTAGAGCGCCAGGGTTCTCTTCTTTCTTCCCCACCTCCTCCGATGAGCGATCTCACTCCTCTCCCCATGGCGCAAACCTCCTCCGAGACCTCTCTAGCCATCGTCCCCTCCGGCATCTCCATTCACAACTTGAACATCTCCAACTACATCAACTTTCAACTCGACATGACCGGCAAGCTCTTCCGTAAGTGGCGCAATACCATCCTTATCCTTCTTTCTCGTTACAACGCTCGTGATCATGTTGAAGAGGAGACCGCGCCGCATCTCGCCGACGAGGAGTGGCGCAAAACGGACTTCTCCATCACCCTATGGTTCATCGCCACGCTCGCCGACGATCTTCAAGAGATCGTCCTCCACGCCGACCACACTGCGTACCAGACGTGGTGCGCCGTCCTCGCCTTCTTCACCGCCAACAAGGCCGGCAGGAGCATGCACCTTCGGAGGGAGTTCCACGACCTGCGCCAAGGCGACATGTCCATCGGGACGTACTGCAGCAAGCTCAAGGCCATCGCCGATGGCCTCGCTGACGTCGACGACCCCATCTCAGATGCCCAGCTCACCATGCGTCTTCTCGACGGCCTTGGTGACGGCTTCGCCCTGCAGGCCGAAATGCTTCAATCCCCGCTGGCCTCCTTCGCCGACGCCCAGTCCCGCCTCCTCCTCGCCGAAATCAAGCACAAGGCCAAGGCCAGTGAGGCCGCCACAAAAGCCCTCGTCACCACCGCCTCCGGTGGAAACGGATCTGGCGACCGCGGTGATCGCGTTGATCGCGGCCAGACCAACAACCGTGGCGCGCCTCCAGCCAACGGACAGGGTCAGCACGGCAACGGCAACAACGGCCCCTCCGGCCACAACGGAGGTCAGCACGGCAACGGCACTAACTACGGGCGCGGCAACGGCTACGGCTACGGTCAAGGTGGCCACGCCTACAACAACAACAACTCCGGCGGTGGCTATGGCGGCTACCAGAACGACTACAACAACGGCGGCCGTGGCCGCGGTCGCGGCTACTGGGGGCGTGGCCAACCCCAACATCAGCAGCAGTACAACCCGCAAGGCCCTACTACGGCTACCGCCCCCCGTTCGTTCCCAATCCGGGCAGCATTCTCGGCCCTCGCCCCGGCAGCCACGCCCACGCCTACTTCGCCGGCCCTCCCGCCTTCTACTCCGCGCCTGCACCGTACCCTCCGCCCACGACCACGCCGTACTCGTGGGATCACGGTGCCATGGTGAGCGCCGCCCCGAGCTTCTCCCAACCTGAGTGGCACATGGACACCGGTGCGACATCCCACATCGCCAACAATCAAGGTACCCTCTCCCTGTCTCATTCTTCTTCTAGGCATAATTCTCAGCACGTCATTGTTGGCAACGGATCTCGTCTCCCCATCACAGCCACCGGCACCACCACCATTGCCACGAAACACAAACCTCTGCACCTGCACAATGTCCTTGTTTCTCCCTCCATGATCACTAATCTCATTTCCGTTCGAAAATTTACCCGTGACAATTCAGGTTCTATCGATTTTGATCCCTTTGGTTTCTCTGTGAAGGATCTGGCCACTCAGACTACTCTTCTTCGATGCAATAGCAACGGCGAGCTCTACCCCCTCCACGCTGGCCCTCTCCACTCCACTGCGCTCCACGCCACCACAACCAGCGACCTCTGGCACCGCCGTCTCGGTCACCCCGGCACCAACACCACATCCCATTTATCTACATTTTTACCGCATTGTAATAAACCCGCTTCCTCTCATGTTTGTGAGGCATGCCAATTAGGAAAACAAGCTCGACTGCCATTTATGTCCTCTATTTCTTGTACCAATGAACCCTTTCAATTATTGCACTGTGACCTTTGGACATCTCCTGTTCCCAGCCACTCCGGTTACGCGTATTATCTAGTCATACTCGACGAGTGCTCTCACTACTCCTGGACCTTCCCTCTTCGGCTCAAATCCGACACGGCAACCACACTCACGCGTTTCCTAGCCTTCGTCAAAACACAGTTCTCCAAAACAGTGCAATGTGTCCAATGTGACAACGGTGGCGAGTTCGTTAACTACGCCCTTCGATCTCTCTTCTCTACTCATGGCATCGCCTTTAGATTCTCCTGCCCTCATACCTCGCCACAAAATGGTAAAGCCGAACGCATGATTCGGACTACCAACGACGTTGTTCGTACCCTACTCATCCAAGCCCGGTTCCCTCCATCGTTTTGGGTCGAAGCCTTGCACACGGCCACCCACCTGCTCAACATACGCCCTACACGTGCCATTCACCACGTCACACCACATTTCCGTCTCTTCGGCCATCACCCCACGTATGATCATCTCCGTGCGTATGGGTGCCTATGTTACCCAAACTCCTATGCCACGTCCCCGCACAAGCTCGCCCCACGGTCTTCCCGTTGCGTATTCATCGGGTATCCACTCGAACATAAGGGCTACAGATGCCTCGACCTCGCCTCACGCAAAGTCATCGTTTCGCGTCACGTTATTTTCGAAGAAAATGAGTTTCCTTTCTCCGAAGCCACACACACGCCCACACCACCCCTTACCACACCGAATCCCCACCTAACCACAGAGATTCTCGCCGATCCCAACCAAATCCGCGTCCTCTCACGATCTCCTTCGGGATCGCCACCCACCTCGACTGCACGCACCGGATCCACCTCGGGATCCCTCCCGTCCCCACCACCAACCGCGTCTCCCGCAGCGCACCAATCTCCGAGCCCCACCTCGCCTCCGCACTCATTGCACAGGACCATCCCGACCGCGCCTGACGCGCTCACCCCGCCCTTGTCGGATCTCCAGGGCCCTGATTCCCCTGCGGCCACTCCCAGCACGCCACGTCCACACGTACTGCCCCGCCATGCCGTTCCCGTAGATCCACCCAGAAATCCACACCAGATGACAACCCGTGCCAAAAATGGCTTCCTAATGCCACGCCGTCTCATTTCCCTTACTACCACTGTCGTGGGATAATCACGGCAGATGTTACCGGGGGTAACTGATCTTGGGGCAAGTCGACACAGGTATTCGGGAGAGGGTTTAGCTCGAAGGAAGACATGGCGGAAAGCAATCTAAGAACCGGAAAATAACTCGCCGGATCTCAATATGAATTATGCTAGATACTCGATAACAGGTGTTACAACTATGACTTGAATCTCTGGCAAACCAAACCTAGGGGCCGGTTTATAAAGCACCCGTACACCCCTAACTTGCCCTTCAAGGCACATCTTGAGTCCTACTCGAACTCCACATACAAACCCTAACTTCCCTTACCGCAGCCCACAATCCGGGTTACGAATCTTACAAGCCTTTGGGCCTTCCGGCAATCTCTTTACCCCTAGCCGGATATCGCCCAGCACACCTCGGGCCGGATTATATCTTGAAGTGGGCCTACCGGGTTACTATCCCCCCATCAGTAGTCCCCAGGATAGCGCGGGTTTCACGGATTTATCCTTGAAGCGCTCGCTATTCCCTGAAAAAGATACGAAACACCCAAGTTCATGGGGGACCGAGTTAAATTGCTTCGATAGATGATTAGGCACAGCTCCATGACGGCCATACGATAACTCGATTCCCCCCCCCCCCGAATGCCTTAACATGCCTTTCCAAATTTGAACCCTAAAATGCCAAGATTCCACTCACGATACCGGTCCCTGATATCTCGGGGTAGGTTACACTTCCTCCGCCAACGGAACATTTTATTCCATTCCGGGCGCATGCACCACCAAATCCGCACGGATAATTACTGTCCCGCAGCTTCCGATTTTCCAGTCGCGGGGGTGAGCTCACCACCTCCCTTATAAATACCAATCGAAGGTAACCCTAGGCCTTTCACTTCACCTCATCATACCCTTTCTCCTCGCTCCCTCGCAATTTCCGCCGCCGAAGCTCGCGCATACTACAACAGATAAGACCACTGCCGGCTGCGCTCGACCTCGAGCTATCCCGCGCCGCCATCACGCATTGTCGTCGCATCTTCGTTTCTCTCATTGAGGGCTGTGGAACAATACTCAAACCGCACCTCAC
Source organism: Alopecurus myosuroides (assembly GCA_028641055.1). NCBI lineage: Eukaryota > Viridiplantae > Streptophyta > Magnoliopsida > Poales > Poaceae > Alopecurus > Alopecurus myosuroides. The sequence continues at coordinate 72,881,492 of CM054062.1, forward strand.
ATCACCCTCATTTCGGACATCAATCTCTTCGGTAAGCCTCTCTCAATCATCCAATTGAACCTCGCAATTTCTTCAATTTGATTTGGATCGGATCTGGATCAACCCGTAAATTACCTTTCCAGTATCGTCAAATCAAGCCGCTTCGGTAGTCCTCAGCTCCTTTAAGCACCTGATGCGTAGTCGCAGTTCGTCCCCGCACCTTTATCGACCATCAAACTTTATATAAGATCGCTCGCAAGCTTTTCAACCTAGATCCGTTCCACCTTGTTTTTTCCGCTTGTCTCATTAACATCCGGAAAATCCTCTTTTTCCAGCTATTTCCTTCGCAATAAAGGTATGGGCAACCATCCATGTTCGCCCAACCCACCTCCATACGTAAGTAATTAACAATTTACTCAACCTCATCTGACACCCGGAAAATCCTCCACATTTAACATCGTAGCGCGTTATCCGGGTTTTATTTTAGCCTTCGCATTGTCTCGATATTTCCAGACTCGGATAATCTGATACTCCAAACCTTACTCCATACATCTCTTGTCCCTTGCAGGTCAACTCCATGGCTCCGAAAAGACAGGGAAGGCACCCGGCTCCGACCAAGACCCCTCAAACCACTTCTGCCAACTGGGGTCGGTCTTCAACGACGAAGGCCAAGCTGGAAGGAATGGCCGAATTAGGAATCCTTCCCTCCCAAAAGGAGATACATTGGAGGGCTCCTGACGATGAGACCCGTCCTAGTCCTGCCGGGAATGAGGTAATCTGTTTTACCGAGCACGTGACCCGGGGATTTCGTCCTCCGGGTCACCCTTTCTTCCGGGAAATCTTAAGCCACTACGGCCTCCGGGTGTTCGACATAGGGCCTAACTCTATGCTGAATATTACCCATTTCATAGTCTTGTCCGAATCTTACTTATGCATTCCACCAAGCCTGGATCTTTTTATTGAGTTATTCCAATGCGAGCTGTGCCGCGAGGTAATCCCGAGTAGTACCAATTGTTTCCACACATAGTCCCCAAGTTCCGAGTAAATTACTAAGTAACTTGCTTGGAACTTTGTATAATGTTTCTGGCTAATCCCTCTTCATGCTTCCTTATAGGACTATGTTTCACAGTTGGAGAAGAAGCTGGCCAAGTCCACCAAGCGTATTGAAAAAGAAACGGCCCTTCGTGAAGCTGCGGAGACTGAAGCTCGCAGGTGCCAAAAAATGACGAAAAGGTACAGGAAAAGAGCTCACAAGGCTAAGGATAAACTGACAACACTTTCCGTGCAAATTGCTGACGTTTATCGTACCGCGACTGGTAAGATTTTTAAATTTCACCTTTTTTATGACCCGGATTCCTTTGATATGAACCACTGTACTTGCTTACTTATTATCTTTGCTCCTTTGGCCTCTTTAGCAGGCCCAAGTGACGCTGCCCCCGAAGAAGATGACGCTGCTAAGCTAAAAACCATCAAAAATACTCTTCGCCAACTTTGCGGCGGAGTTAGCTGGATACTTGATGAGTTGCGACTGCCGGGTGTCAGGCCAGATAATATGAAGAGATTACTGGAATTCTGCTCCACGATCCCCGAGTGGATTTGGCACTGGAAACGGTCCTCCTGCCGATTTGGGGTAACCCGAGGGCTCGCGTTGGCTAAAGCCTATGCTCCGAAGCTAGAGCTGGCCAAACTTATGAGCGGATTTCCAGAGTTCAACTTGGATGGGTCCAAATTTTTGCCAAAGGACTTCAAGGCTATTCAGAAAGAAGTCCGTCATCCGGCTAGCGTTATCGCTGATAGCTTAGAGATTGATGTGATTCTCCCTGCTTATGATGCTAATGACAAGATTGTCCAGGCGAACCGCCCCCAGCCGTACGATATGCTTGCCCGTTGGAGGGAGGAAGCAATCAAGATAAGGGACGAAGCTGCCAAGAAGGCCGATGCCGACTCTGCTCCTGCAACTTCGCAACCCGGGACTGCTACTGATCCGAGTGGCGCTGCCACCACCAGTGGCAACAAGGGCAAGGCCAAGATGGATCCTGCAGCTTGAAGTAATGAATATCTCCTATCACTCCATATGCGTCAGACGGCAAAGCGTCGTTAAAACAGCTTTATTATTTGTTTAAGCGGAGCGCCTGTGCTCTTTTGATACTTTAGGGTTTTTGTAATATTTTTGTTTAAACTCCCGATGCACTTTGCGCCCCTTTGGGCTTTTGATTAATGTGTCTTTGCACCCGCTTTTTCTTGATATCCACTTACTTTATTCTTGATACCTTGTACCTTTACTTTTTTTTTTTTTATGCTTTCCTTGGCGAGACCCGACCTCCGGGTTTCGTTGGCATCTGGGGAACGGGCTTACACCCGGATCCCTAAGCCCCCGAGACCCGGATGCGTGGCTCGTTGGAATTTTATCGGCTGGATAATGCTGTTTCTTCTTCAGAGCTCACAAGTCCCCCAGTCCGGGTTTCCGCGTCTAGGACACGTGATTGTTTCTTTTCAAGGAAACGAACCGCCTGTCGCTAAATGCCCAAGACTTCAGGACAGCTTTTTATGATATTTGAAGTTATGCTTGATAATCGTTGAGTTTCCGGCTGGTAGCCTTATACTCTGCATAACTTGTGGTTTAGATGACCCTTTCAACTACCTTGTACTATAAGCCGGCTTTCGCGTGGATACCATGTTGTTACATCAATACGAAAACGGGGTCAAGCAAGTCCCGTTTGGGTCTCATGACCGACAGTAATCGTAAGCGAACAAATCATGCCACTTTGTTGCGAGTCACATCGAGCTTAAGTAAGAATAGCCGAGAAATTTGGACTTCTTTGTCCGGTTATAAGATTGTAGCCGCACTCGTTTTTTCGAGTGACCGGCCCCTATAACTCATTGGCATCAAGGCCGGGTCTTTTTTTGAGTTTGCAGCTGTGCTTATAGGAGCAACCAGCCCTCAAGACCTGAATATGCACACCGTATAAATGACAATTGCCTCTTTTCTTGATAATCCTCTTTTTATTTGATATGAGAAAATTAGGCCAGCAAGCCGCCTCATTAAAAACCCATCCAGTCCCCAAGGGTGCCCCGGATAGGAAAAGAGTGCGTCTGAAACCTGCTGCCTGTTACATCGTTTTCTGCTAAGTATAGTACGGACGTAGCTGAGCCACGTTCCATGGTCTATCTCTTTCTTGCATAGGTGCAGTAGTGTGAGCAGTGTCGTTGATTGTGGCCGATTCTTCTCTTGCATCTATCAAGTAATATGACCCATTATGGAGACTCCGGCTTACGATGAAAGGTCCTTCCCATGGCGGCGATAGTTTGTGCTTTCCCTCGTTTGTCTGAACCAAGCGGAGGACCAAGTCTCCCTCCTGGAAGACCCGGCTTTTCACCCGCCGGCTATGATATCTTCGCAAGTCCTGCTGATATATGGCTGACCTTTCCAAGGCTTGCTCCCTTTGTTCTTCTAACATATCCACGGCGTCTTGCCGGGTCTTCTCGTTCTCCACTTCTACATAGGCTGTCACTCTTGGTGAATCATGAATGATGTCGCTTGGTAATACTGCTTCTGCGCCGTAGACCATGAAGAAAGGTGTCATCTGGGTGGATCGGTTAGGTGTAGTATTGATACCCCAGACCACGGACGGAAGTTCTTCAACCCATGCCCCAGCGGCCCTGATACAAGGAACCCTCAGTCGTGGTTTCAATCCACGAAGTAGCTCTTGGTTCGCCCTCTCCACTTGCCCGTTGGCTTGCGGATGTGCCACTGATGCTACATCAAGCCTGATTCCATTGCTGCCACAAAATTTTTCCATCTCTCCGAGGGACATGTTGGTTCCATTGTCGGTAATTATGCTGTGGGGGTATCCAAACCGGTATATAATTCTTTTCAGGAACTTGACTGCTGTGGCCGCTTCGCAATTGGTGACCGGCATAACCTCCACCCATTTGGTAAACTTATCAACAGCTACTAAAAGATGCGTCTTCTTGCAAGGTGACATATGGAAGGGGCCAACCATGTCCATACCCCAAACAGCGAATGGCCAAGTTAATGGGATGGTCCGTAACTCCATAGCCGGCACATGAGTTTGGCGAGCGTACCTTTGACATCCGTCGCACCTTGCCACTATCCGTTCCGCGTCTGCTAGAGCTGTGAGCCAGAAGAACCCATGCCGATAGGCCTTGGCCACAAGGGACCTTGTGGACGCATGATGCCCACAATCACCTTCATGGATCTCCTTAAGGATCTGTCGGCCTTCTTCTGGTGTCACACAGCGCAAAAAGACTCCTGCCGCACTTCTCTTGTACAACTCTCCATTGATAATAGCATATCCTTTTGCCCGCCTCACGATTTGTCTTGCTAGTACCTCCTGTTCTGGTAGTTCGCCCCGCGATAAGTAGGCCAGATATGGCTCTGTCCACTCGGGGACGTCACGTATTGTAGCCACGAGCTCCACGTCCGGGTCTCGATTTGCTAGTTCTTCTTCAGACTCGGATTTAACTGACGGTCGCCATAGCTCGTCCAAGAAAACATTAGGTGGAACCGGCTCCCTGCGTGAGCCGAGTCTGGTGAGTGCGTCCGCCGCCTCGTTTTTTCTTCTGTCTACGTGCTCCACTTCATACCCGGAAAAACACCCGGCAACCCTATCAACCTCCCTGCGGTACGCTGCCATAGTGGCGTCCTTCCTGTCCCAGGTTCCTGATACCTGCTGCACCACGAGATCCGAATCTCCAAAGCATCGTATCCTTCTAATGTTCATCTCCTTGGCTACCTTCAAGCCATGCAACAGAGCCTCATACTCGGCCACGTTGTTTGAGCAATCAAAGTGAATCTGCAGCACGTAACTTAGTTTATCCCCCTTTGGCGATGTCAGCACCACTCCAGCTCCTGACCCCTCGTATTGCTTTGATCCATCGAAGTGCATGGTCCATGACTCGGAACTTGGAACTGCGGTAACCATTCCAGTGTGCGTCCAGTCGTTAACGAAATCAACCAAAGCCTGTGACTTGATTGCCGATCTGGGCTCGTAGCTGATATGATAATCTCCCATCTCTATTGCCCATTTGGCTATTCTTCCCGTTGCATCCGAGTTTCTGATGATATCCGACATTGGTATTGAACTAACCACTGTTATGGGATGTTCTTGGAAATATGGCTTCAACTTCCGGCTGGCCATAAAGACCCCAAACACCAATTTTTGCCAATGTGGTTAACGCTGCTTAGCTTCCGATAACACCTCGCTGACATAATAAACCGGCCTCTGGACCGGGTAACCTTTCCCATCCTCTTTGCGTTCCACGACAACTACTGCGCTGACGGCTCGGGGACCGGCTGCCACGTATAATAACATAGGCTCTTTAGGACCCGGCGCCGCTAGTACTGGCGCTTCAGATAACTGCTTCTTTAGTGCTTCAAACGCCTCATCTGCCTCCTGATCCCATACGAACTTATCTGATTTCCGCAAAAGCCGGTACAAGGGTATTGCCTTTTCTCCAAGCCTGGATATGAACCGGCTCAAGGCTGCTACGCAGCCCGTGAGCTTTTGAACGTGCTTCAAATTTTCCGGTTTCTTCAAACTCTGGATGGCCTTGATTTTATCCGGGTTTGCCTCGATTCCTCTCTCGGAGACTATAAAGCCGAGTAACTTCCCGGCCGGAACTCCGAATACACACTTCGTTGGGTTAAGCTTCATCTGATACCTTCTCAAGTTTTTAAACGTTTCCTTTAAATCATCAATAAATGTCTCTGCCTTCCGGGTCTTAATAACCACATCATCCACATACGCGTGCACGTTGCGCCCAATTTGATCCTCGAAGCACTTCTGAATACACCGCTGGTAAGTTGCGCCCGCGTTTTTCAATCCAAACGTCATGGTTTTGTAGCAGAAGGCCCCAAAAGGGGTTATGAATGACGTTTTTTCCCAATCCTCCCTCTTGAGTTTAATCTGGTGGTACCCCGAATATGCGTCCAAGAAACATAGCAAGTCGCTTCCGGCTACCGCGTCTATGATTTGGTCTATCCTTGGCAGCGCGAACGGATCCTTTGGACAATGCTTGTTGAGGCTCGTGAAATCGATGCATATCCTCCATTCATTTGTCTTTTTCATCACAAGAACCGGATTTGCTAACCAGTCGGGGTGAAATACTTCCATGATAAAGCCTGCGGTTAATAGTCGCGCGATTTCCTCACCTATAGCTCTTCTCCTTTCCTCATTCATTTTTCTCAAACCTTGCTTCACGGGCCTGGCCTTGGGATCCACATGCAAACTGTGCTCTGCCAACTCGGTGGGGATACCCGGCATGTCGCTGGGTGTCCAGGCGAACACATCCGCATTTGAGCGTATGAACTCCACTAGAGCCTTTTCTTGCGCATCTTCTAAATTGGACCCTATAGTGAACTGCTTGGTGGGGTCTCCTTCCACAAAATCTACTTTCTTGGTGTCTTGAGCCGCCTTGAATTTTGCTCTTTCGTCCTCGGCGTCTGGTCTTCTCAATGCTGTGCCATCGTCCGGATCCACCTGAGACCGGTAATACTTAAGTTCTTCCTTTCTGCAGGCTTGTTCAGCCATTACCGAATCTCCCTCATCGCATTCTGCTGCTATATCCCGGTTTCCATGGATAGTGATGGTCTGCTTGGGGCCTGGAATCTTTAACTGCAAATATACATAGCACGGCCTAGCCATGAACTTAGCGTAAGCCGGCCTTCCGAACAACGCGTGGTAAGGACTGTGCAACCTGACCACCTCAAACGTGAGCCATTCCACCCGATAGTCATCTACCGACTCTCCGAAGGCTACTTCCAATGTAATTTTTCCTTCGGGGCGCGCCGAATGACCCGGCACGATTCCATGAAAAACCGTCGAACTTTTCTGTAGCTGAGATTCTTTGAGGTTCATGCGCAAGAAGGTTTCCCAATATAGGATGTTGATGCTGCTCCCTCCGTCCATCAATACCTTTCTCAATTCATAACCATTGACCTGTGGCGAGACTACTAATGCCAGGGTTCCGGGGCGCTCTATTCCTTCCGGATGATCCCTTCTGCTCCACGTTACCTCTTGCTCTGCCCATCTCAAGTATCCCGGAGTGGCCGAGGAAACTGAATCCACTGTCTGTTTTAACGCCTTTTTGTCCCTGTTGGAAGTCCCTGTAACATGCACATGATATTGTCCTTTTAAATTGAGCGTACGTACCATACCGATGAAGATACTGATTTGGCCAATCGACACCGTGGATCCGGATTCGAGGCGATCCGGCTCCAACTCCCACCCGGAATTGTCCACTATCCTTTTTCCTTCGTCATTGGAGTAGATCTCGCCGACGACAAAGTTCTTCATGTTCTTCCGAGCTTCTCCCTTGATGTAAACACCTTTGGACGCAGGCCCCACGGTGGGCGCCAACTGTCGTGGGATAATCACGGCAGATGTTACCGGGGGTAACTGATCTTGGGGCAAGTCGACACAGGTATTCGGGAGAGGGTTTAGCTCGAAGGAATACATGGCGGAAAGCAATCTAAGAACCGGAAAATAACTCGCCGGATCTCAATATGAATTATGCTAGATACTCGATAACAGGTGTTACAACTATGATTTGAATCTCTGGCAAACCAAACCTAGGGGCCGGTTTATAAAGCACCCGTACACCCCTAACTTGCCCTTCAAGGCACATCTTGAGTCCTACTCGAACTCCACATACAAACCCTAACTTCCCTTACCGCAGCCCACAATCCGGGTTACGAATCTTACAAGCCTTTGGGCCTTCCGGCAATCTCTTTACCCCTAGCCGGATATCGCCCAGCACACCTCGGGCCGGATTATATCTTGAAGTGGGCCTACCGGGTTACTATCCCCCCATCAACCACCACCGACCCCATTTCTCCTATTCCTTCCAACTACAAAAACGCACTCCGAGATCCACACTGGCATGATGCAATGCGTGATGAATTTTCCGCCTTGATTAAGAATGATACTTGGATTTTGGTACCTAAGCCTGCAGGTGTTAACATCGTCACGGGGAAGTGGATTTTTCGCCACAAACTACATCCAGACGGCTCTCTCGCGCGGTACAAGGCTCGTTGGGTCCTTCGAGGATTTACTCAACAGGCTGGGGTCGATTACGACGAGACGTTTAGTCCCGTTGTCAAACCTGCAACCATCCGAGTGGTTTTGAGCCTTGCCACCTCCCTCGCCTGGCCCACGCATCAACTTGATGTGAAGAATGCATTCCTCAATGGCACTCTCACCGAGACGGTCTACTGTCACCAGCCAGCTGGTTTCCTTGATCCACACCTTCCCAACCACGTTTGCTTACTCAAGAAATCACTCTACGGGCTCAAGCAAGCACCGCGTACGTGGTTCCATCACTTCACCACTTTTCTTCATACCCTTGGTTTCTCCACATCCAAGTGTGATCCCTCATTATTCATTCTTCATCGCGGGCAATCCACGGCTTAGCTGCTCCTGTATGTGGATGACATAATCCTCACCGCCAGCACACACACTCTCCTCAACCAGCTCATCCACTCTCTCAAAACCACCTTCTCCATGACAGACCTCGGTGACCTACACCATTTTTTGGGGATCAATGTACACCGCAACTCGGCCGGTATTTTCCTATCTCAACAGCAATATGCACTCGAGTTGCTTGACCGTGCCAACATGTCCACATGCAATGCCACCACTACACCTATCGATACCCGCTCCAAGCTCTCCGCATCCGATGGTGCTCCCTTCTCCGACCCATCTCTGTATCGCAGCCTCGCCGGGGCGTTACAATACCTCACCCTTACCCGACCAGATATCTCCTACGCGGTACAACAGGCCTGCCTCTTCATGCACGCCCCGCGAGATTCCCACTTCAATCTCATCAAACGCATTCTCCGCTACGTCAAAGGTACTTCCCATTTCGGTCTCCAACTGTACCGCCACTCCTCCACCGATCTCCTAGCATATTCCGATGCGGACTGGGCCGGTTGTCCAGATACACGGAAATCCACGTCTGGTTTCTGTATTTTCCTTGGAGACAACCTCATCTCGTGGTCTTCAAAACGGCAACCCACTGTTTCCCGCTCTAGCGCGGAAGCCGAATACCGAGCAGTAGCCAACTGTGTTGCGGAGTCCTGTTGGCTACGACAACTACTCACCGAGCTTCGCCATCCTCCACGTCGTGCCACCGTCATCTTCTGCGACAATATCAGTGCTGTATACCTCTCGAGTAATCCCATCCAGCACCAACGCACGAAACACGTGGAAATCGATCTCCACTTCGTCCGTGATCGAGTCACACTTGGCGAGGCAAAGGTGTTACACGTCCCTACATCCTCTCAGTTTGCAGATGTGTTTACAAAGGGACTCCCGAGCTCGGTCTTCGAAGAATTTCGTACCAGTCTACACATCCTTCCGTATGATGTTAGGACTGCGGGGGGGTGTTGAAGTGTTCTGTCACGACACTTCTATGTCTGTACATTATATTGTAGACAGTTGTAGATCCTAGAATCTAGGAGTAGCATCGCTTACGCACACGATCTCTGTACCTATATATGTAACCTTTGTCTGGTAATACATGTGTGTGAGAGATCAATCCTATTCTGCTGAAAACACACGGTATTTAATGAGTTTGGCATGGATCACCATGCATCTCCACGCTATAAAAGGCCCAACCCGAAGCCATACACTTCCACGATCACAAGCTCATCACGAGAAGACGATCACCACAAACAAGCGGCAGCTACATAGCTAAACAAGATGAAGGGCACTGTGGCGGCAGCTGTGGTGGTGGCGGCACTGGCCGTAGCTTTACTGGCAGAGGTGGGCCACGTCGGCGCGGTGACCTGCGGCGAGGTGGACGTCAACCTGCTCCCGTGCGCGGGGTACGTGACCGGCAAGGAGGCGAAGCCGCCGGCCTTGTGCTGCCAAGGCGTGAAGCGCATCAGGGCGCTGCCGACGGGGACGGCGGAGCGGCGTCTCGTCTGCGAGTGCGTCAAGAAGGCAGCGGCGCGGGTCGACGGGCTCAAGAGCGACGCCATCCGCGACCTCCCGGCGACGTGCGGCTCACCCCTGCCCTTCCCTATCGCCCTCGACTTCGACTGCAACACGTGCGTAATTACCTCATCACAAGATTTGCTATTGAATTCTCGTAAAAAAGAAAGACTACTATTTCAGCGCAGATTGTAGAATTTATGTTAAACGTACTATATGTACTATAGTACAAAGTAGTACGTACATCCCATGCATTTCGTGCTAGCATCTCTAATTGTTGTTTCACGGGCCAATAGCTCCTGTGCGACGGGTTTCAGTTGAATTGGAAGGAATGCGACGTTTTTCGACGAAATAGCCTACGTGCGACGGATTGGAGGGAGAAAATAGCTCACGGGCGAACTGGCATTAAAACCTTAGTCAATTAGTTCCATTTGCGTTAAGACATGTCATAACTAATTTGCCCCCAAATTAATTAGCACCGCATCCCCTCAAACTGCCCGCGCTCGAACTGAACTGTCCTGCCCGCGCTCTTTTCTACAGCTCTGGCGGCGGCGGCGGCGGCGGAGCCCCCTTCTCGGCGGCAGCTGATCCGCTCCCCTTTCGGCGGCGGCGACCATGGTGGTGAGTGAATAGTATAGGCAAGCATCTAGTCCCAATTTCCTGTGCCTGTATGTAGATCTGAGCTCTGTTTTGCTTGTTCAAACCGATAGAAAGTGAGAGGTGGCGACGCGGTGAGAGGAGCCCGTGGTCAGGTCGAGAAGGAGCTGCCAGATTCAGCTTCGAACAGGTAATGCGGCCCCTCCCGCCCTTTTGTTCATGCGATCCTTGCTCTGTCTGACACTGCCGCATATAATAGAGGGGATGCTGCTGAAACCTTCGAATTTGTAATCAATTTCTTTCCATCGACGGCAAAATTAGTTGATGGTAGCATTCAGAGTATCCAGAGAGACACAACTGTGAAATGGGAGGTTGATTGTGCAGAGATTGATCCCAATGAGCTACGTGAGATGGAAGAGAATGCAGTTAGGAAATTAGTGGAAAAAATTGGGGAAACAGTGATTTGGGGTCCAGATCAAGAGGTTTCAGTATTGCGGTACGATGATTTCAAAGAAGAGTATGTCAGAATTGAAGATGGTGAAGATATTGTTGATGAAATCGATAGGCAAGAGGGCTGGGCAAACCTCAGGGCTGAATTTTTTGCTGAGCTCGTTGATCTGAATGTTGACTCGAAGGTGGGTTATGTGCCGTCACAGTTGGCTATGCAGGATGCAGATGCTGATTGGGCTTCACAGAGGCATATCGTTCCCATTATTACTGATCTGACAGTAATAAACGATGGGGCTAATGTAGATGCAGAAGAGGGAAATGTTGCTGTTGTTGATTGGAATGCAGTTGAGTTGGAGGAGCCTACTAATTTGGTCATTGCACCAATTGCTGACACTGAGATGGCCAAACTATTTGGCATTCCAGTCGATGACAGAGATGAGGAGGAGAGGGATGAAGCTAATACAAGTGATAACGATGACAGAGAGTTGAGTGATGTAGATGAACAGTTGATGGAAGATGCTGCAGATGATGTAGATGATGCAAATGATGAAGAGCTGGTGCATGTGTATGACAAGGAGAACCCTGTCATTCAAGTGGGGAAGTTGTGGCCAAACATGGAAGAGTTCAGGTTGTCTTTCAAGACTTATGCAGTTAGACATCAGTTTGATGCCAAGACAGTTTGGACTGATCGAAAGAAGTTTTATGCTAAGTGCAGAGGTTTTGATGGTAGTGGTAAGAAGGCTTGCAAGTGGTACATATCTGCTAGACTGCAGCCTGATGGAAGTACTGTTAGAGTTAACCAAATCCCTTATAAACATACTTGTCTGACAAGTTCACAGAAAAAATCAAGCATGACATCACAGATTTGGGTTGCAGAAAAGATAACTCCAATTTTGGCCAGAACACCCAACACTACTGCCAAAAGACTCCAAGTAGACTTGGAAAAGTTATACCCCATTAAACTGGCTTATACCACAGTGTGGAAGGCTAAACAAAGAGCAATGAAGCATTTGTATGGTGATTGGGCAAACACATTTAGGCTGCTTTACAATTTCAAAGCAGAGGTGGAGAAAAGGTCACCTGGCAGTGTTGTCGAGATAGATACCGAGGTATCAGAGGATGGCAAGGTTTATTTCTCCAAATTCTTTATGGCTTTAAAGCCTTGTATCGATGGCTTCAAAGCAGGATGTCGTCCATATTTGAGCATAGACTCATCATTTTTGACAGGCAAGTGGAATGGTCAGTTAGCAGCATGTAATGCTCTAGATGGACATAACTGGATGTTTCCAGTTGCTGTTGGCTTGTTTCAGTCAGAGACAGAAGCTTCATGGACATGGTTCATGATGTAGTTGAAAAGATGCTTAGGGCCAGTGTCACCTTTGGCAGTACACACAGATGCATGCAAAGGTTTGGAAAATGCAGTTAAAAATGTGTTCCCACATGCTGAGCAAAGGGAGTGCTTCGGCCATTTGTGGATGAATTTGATTAAAAAATTTAGAGGAGATGAATTTGGGAGGATGTGGCCAGCAGCAAGATCTTACACTAAACAGACACATTCATATCATCTTAATAAGGTTATGGCAACATGTGAGGAGTTTGGTACATGGTTGAACACCTACCATTCTTTATTATGGTACAGGTCTGGATTCAACACTGCCATCAAGTGTGATCATATCAACAACAATTTGGCAGAAAGTTTCAACAACAAGGTGAAGCAACTAAAAGATTTGCCTGTGCATGACATGGTTGATCAAATCAGGATCATGCTCATGCGGCTGTGGGAATTGAGAAAAAAGATTGGTGATTGTTTGCAAGGTGATAAACTTCCAGCAGTGGTGCAACAGGTGGTCAACAGAAGCAGAGGTCTTACACATTTGTCTGTTGAAAAATCATCGCTGTGGGGTGCTGAAGTTAGAGATAACAAGACTGGAAGAAGGCATGTTGTTAACACAGAATTGCATGATTGCAGTTGCCTAGAGTGGCAGGCCACTGGTAAACCATGTGATCATGCAATTCTTTTCTTATCTGGCCAGCAGAAGATAAATATGCATCCATATCTGCATGACTATTATTCAGTAGCAAAATTCAAAGCTGCATATGCAACTCCAATTCCACCTCTTACAGATCAGAAGCAGTGGCCAGAAGTGCCTCTTGAATTTTCCATGTGTCCTCCTCTAGTAAAAAGAAAGGCAGGCAGACCTAAACAGAGTAGATTCAAAGCATGGTTCGAAAAAGGTGGGAGTAGTAAGAAGGGCAAAAAGGACAAGAAAGATGAAAAGCCAAAAAGGGCTCAAAAGGGTAACAAAAACAGATGCAAGAGGTGCCAAACACTGGGGCACAGAGAGGGATCTAGGCTATGCATTTTCTCTCCTCCTAAACCCAGAAAGTATGTGCTTGTTTATTTGTGTTTGTTCATATTTTAGTTTTTTTTTCAATTATAAAAATGTGGCATTCTTTGTTTTCAGGAGGAAGTTTCCAAGTCAGCCTATTGTTGTTGAACAGTGTTGGCCAACAAAAAGAGCAAGAGTCAGTGGCAGCAGAAGGAAATCAAGTCAGTGGCTAGAACAGTTTGGTGCTCAAACTGAATTTGAAACTGCTGGTGTCACTGGAACTGAAGAAATTGCAGTCGAGAATGTCGAAACTGCTGTTTCTGAAACTGTTGTCACTGTCGAAACTGAAGCTGAAGCTGCTGTCGAAACTGAACCACAAACTGAAGCTGAAGCTGCTGTTGTCACTGTCGAAACTGAAGCTGAAGCTGCTGTCGAAACTGAACCACAAACTGAAGCTGAAGCTGCTGTTGTCACTGTCGAAACTGAAGCTGAAGCTGCTGTTGTCACTGAATCTGCTATCCCCGAGTTTCATGAGGTGGTATCATCGTGGTCCCCGAGTCCAGTGAAAAAAACCAAGATGATGAGTGAACTTGTGTGCGTCGTAGAACCAAAAAATCGAAATGGTAAGGCGAAGAAGGGTACACGTCGTGGTCGGAAGAGATAGAACTGTTGATCATTTTAAATTTATGGCATGTAATAACATTTGTTGGGCACCGGGAACTTATTTGGCATGCACCGGGAACTTATTTGGCATGAATAATATTTGATGACAAATTCAAATTTAGGTTCAAATTCAAATTTCGACTCAAGTTGAACTTATTTGGCATGTAATAATATTTTGATGTTTCAATGCTACCTCAACTCAAATGTGATTTTTATCTGATCATTCTGAGCTCTTTTGTTAAGTTAGACTCGTAGTCATGAAAAATGTGTTTCAAACGGCCTCATAAGGTAGGGTAAACGCCCCCTTTCTAAGAGGGTTGTTTTTTGCATCTTCTCTAAATCATCCAAATAAAATTCCCACACCTCTCTCGTACCTATATAGTGTAAATATGAAGTCTCATTATTTTTTGAATTAATTTTGTATTTTATTCTTTTATTTTTTCTGAAATCATTATTTAATTAAAAAACACATATTTTGAATCTTATTTATATTTATTTTTGGTTCCTACACGACATAATAATACTATGTGCTCAAGTTCCCTTGAAATCCATAATAAAACATATACATATTTACTTATGATCTAAAACACACAACATTTGCTCTTTGAAATCCATAGTACATGTACAAGAATCTCATATTCTCAAAGGCATTTTCATGTAATTGTACATAAACCATGTTTATAATTTTTTTTGGTTTCTATACAACATCATACGACTATGGGCGAAAGCATTTCTTTTTTTGATTTTTTTTGAATTAGTTATGATCTAGAACACACCAACTTCGATCTTCGAAATCCATACTACTCTGTACAAGTTTCTCATATTCTTGAAGACATTTTCATGCAATTCTATATAAACCATGGTTATATTTTTTTTGGTTTGTATGCAACATAATAAGACTATGGGCCAAAAGCATTTCTTTTTTTGATTTTTTTTAAATTATTTGTGCTCATTTTAAAAAAAGTCAACGTTTTCACAAAAACGTTGACCGACTCAAAATCAAAGTTTTTAATTTTTTTTGATTTGTATGCAACATAATAAGACTAAGGGCCAAAAACATTTCTTTTTTTGAATTTTTTTGAATTACTTATGTTCAACCCTAGCTCATTTTGTCAATATCGTCAACGTGTG
Organism: Alopecurus myosuroides; assembly: GCA_028641055.1. NCBI lineage: Eukaryota > Viridiplantae > Streptophyta > Magnoliopsida > Poales > Poaceae > Alopecurus > Alopecurus myosuroides. The sequence goes on from CM054062.1 coordinate 72,896,601, forward strand.
ATTTTTGGTTTTAACATTTGGATGTAACAATTTCGCCATTTTTTATAGCAACCTAGTTGCATAAGTAGACCATGTGCGCTGGCTGTACATAGTTTTGATTTTTTTTGAATTAGTTATGCTCAACCCTAGCTCATTCCATCAATAGCATGAATTGTATGAATATTTTTCATTGCATCGTGGATCTAACAAGAATACAATTTTTTATAGCAACATAGTTACATAAATAGACAGTGAGCGAAAGCCGTTTATTTTTTTGATTTTTTTTAAATTAGTTATGTCAAACCCTAGCTCACTGAAACCCTAAACCCCGGAAACCCCATAACCCCGGAAACCCCAAAACCCCGGAAACCCCAGCTAAACCCTAGCTCACTGACGCCACCGTGTGCACGTGACGCACGCCCCCGATCCGCGTGTGCGCTCGTTCTAGATGCTGATTGGCTCGTTGTGCATGGATGGATTCGTGCGCGCTGAGTGGCTGGGGTTTGGATCGGCTCGTCTATTCGATCTAGACCGTTCAACAATATCCGGCGCCTGACGTTGGTTCGGTGCATGGAACTGGCGTACGAACGTGTTCCCTAGTGTGTTTCTCCGTTCCGTGTGTGATCGGGGCCGCCTGCCCGTTGCATGCATGCATACGCGTCGCATCTAAGCTATTAACACACTGAACGCGGTGATCCACGCAGTCTGACTAGCGTGCTCCAGTGATCGACGAGACACCTCTTGACCCAGTAGAGAAACGCGGGCACGCGAACGAAGGGACGCATCCATTAATGTCTTACCTTCTATTTAATCCCTCCTCTAACCTTCATCTTCCTCACGCCATTCTCCACTCGCATTCCAAGCAAGCCACCGAGCAAAGCACGCACCACATTCAAGCAAAAGCAAGCATGCAGTTCACCGGCCAGACCTTCCTCGCGCCAAGGACCGTGCGGGAGAGGCAGTACCCCGCAGGGGTCGTCGTCGAGGACAGGCTCCGCGTCTGGGCCATGTCTCGCTGGCGCGGTGCAAAGGAGCTGGTGGAGGTCTTCCTTGGCGCCCTCTATCGCCACATGCCTCCGGGCACTCCGCCCATGTTCACCGTCGACGAAGCCCGCCCGGGAGGAACGGGCATTCTTGTCCGCTTCCGCAACCCCTACGATGCGTACCACCTCCTTGGTCGTGTCTGGTACGGGGGGTGCGAGTTCATCTGCTTCACGGGGTACAACTTCTTCACCGACCTCGACAGCCTCTGGCCCAGCCGCACCGCGATGCACACCCTCCCCTACAGGGTGCCGGCCGCCGACGACGAGGAGTGAAGACGGTGCTCTCCCCTCCATCTCGATGGTGCTCTCATGGCGGTGATCTAGGCTTCGTGTCGTTCGAGTTTCTACCGTTTTTTTTTTCTTTTTCTTTTTCTTTTTATCTATGTTTAGTTGGGCCCGTGCCCGTGTCGTTCACTAGTATATGTAACCGTGCTACTACTAATATATGTCGTTTACTAGTATATGTCGTTTGCTACCAATTGTCTCCCTCATTTTACTTATGATCAGAGTGTGTTACTTCGAGCGTCCGTTAATTCATAAAACGAATGCATGCAACTAGTAACAAATATATTCGGTGAACAATGCATGCAACTCTTTTATGAAGTAAATAATACAAAAATGAAAACGAATCCAATTATTTGGGCCTACAAAAATGAAAACGAACCCAAGACATGCAAAACAAGTAAAACAATTGTTTTTACAAAATATTTCGGTGAACAATGCATGCAACTCGTAACAAAATATTTATGAAGTAAATACTACAAGAATGAAAACGAATCCAATTATTTGGGCCTACAAAAATGAAAATGAACCCAAGACATGCAAAACAACTAAAACAATTGTTTTTACAAAATACTATTTCGGTGAACAATGCATGCAACTCTTAACAAAATATTTATGAAGTACATAATACAAAAATGCAAACGAATCCAATTATTTGGGCCTACAAAAACGAAAACGAACCCAAGACATGCAAAACAATTGTTTTTACAAATTAAAATAAGTCAAATCTAGGCAGGTGGGTTTGTTTTCTCTTTGGGCCTAATTGTTGGCCCAACTACACTCTTTCGGCCTTTCTTCAACTACTCTTACGGCATGAGAACGAATAAGTTTTTTTCTACTGAAACTGAACTTTGGTGACTGCACTGAAACTGAACTTCAACTGAACATCGAAGGGAATATTCAAATTTAACATCAGACACTTCACTGAAACTAGCACGGCGCACAGATTGCTACCTCTGCATAGCTAACTCAAGTAAAATCTAGATTAATCTAGTCCATTCTAACGACGGATGAACAAGAGGTAAACAAAAAACAGAGCAATGATACAAGAATAGAATGCTCCTGACATGAGATTCGCTTGCTTCTGCAAATCCACCATTTGCTTTAAAAACTTCTTGATCTTCTTCAATTCCTCGTTTACTTCGGCCTCCACGGGCAGTCCAGCAATAGGGCGCGTGATCCTCGCCGCCGGCCCTCCTCTGCCCGAGCTGACATCGGGAGCAAACCCACCTAGATTTGGATCTTCAATGTGGCCCTCAAATTCAAGCCTAGCAACATACTGATCGATCCACTCAAAGTGCGAACATTTCTTCAGCATCTGTAACAGTAGACATGAATCTAGATCCCAAAACCGAGGAGAAAAAAACGCGAATTGGAATGCCAAATACTCCTATCATCTCTCTCCTCCTCATCTCAGTTTTAAGATCTTACCTTGCCATCCCGTCCCATCATGGGAATGCTCAAACAGGACACAAAATGGCGCCCCAGATTCCCATTCTCGTCAGTTTTACTGACCCTCCGCTTCAGAGCCTCTGGACGTGGGCATTCCGGGCACCTTGTCATCGGAACTGCACCGTACTCTGGCCATCTTGACTGCGTGGCGGAGGAGCTGGACATCCCGTGCGCCGTCGCCGGAGACGAGGAAGAATGGGGAAAGGGGAAGAAATGGCACAGACACCAGCTCGGGCACGGGCGCAGCCCTGTTTTAGATTCACTGTGGTGGGTCCCGCGCTGCTGAGGTGGATAAGTTGTGGGGCACAGGCGCATCTCTGTTTTAGAATCCGTGAGGTGGGTCCCACGCTGCGAGGTGGATAAGTTGTGGGTCCAAGCGTCGCATAACCCTAACAGCTAACCGATCAGCTCCGCTTAAGAACCATGTTGGCCGTGAGCTATTTTCTTCCTCCAATCCGTCGCACGTAGGCTATTTCGTCGAAAAACGTCGCATTCCTTCCAATTCAACTGAAACCCGTCGCACAGGAGCTATTGGCCTGTTGTTTCATGCTTGTTTTGGTTTCTGTTGCAGCATCCCGCGAGCATGAGCTAGCGCCCCAAGATCGCGCCTAGGAATGGAGCAATACTGCAAGAGAGAGATCCAAATAGATAGAGAGGGGGTAAATTTGGCTTCACTCCACGTGAAGCTGCTTGAGAATATGCATATGCTCTATCTGTACACTGTATCATCTTAAATAAACAAGACGATCCGGCACATGCGTCCTTTAATTCCAGCTCTGCTAGCTTCCATCGATAATCGCAATTCATAGAGGGAAACATAACTCGACTTCGACAGAGTAGAAAACAATGTCTACTCCGAATTAGTAAGCCGATTCCATGATGCGACATGGTAAGTGAAAAGCACACAATTAAGTTCCCTAAGAAAAGAAACTTCGCTCCCATCAGTCAGTGAAATATCTCATGCGCACCCATGCATATTTTCCCTTTCAACAACAAAAACGTAGAAAATGTCGGAGTAATTAACATGTTCCATATTGGCGATAAGTGGCTTGTGGATCGTCTCGGTAGTACAGGGTCTCTCATCTCTCGCGGCACACTGATTTGGTGGAACTGCACCGATTTGGGCTAGAGAAGCATGTGTGATTCAGCAAGAGAAGATAGCGGTGAAAAGGATGAAATTCATCGCTAAAACATGGCAGGGGTTAATTTGGACTTGGATCCGCACTACGGGAAACATAATATACGCCGACGGCCCCCCACTACGCCGACGGCCAAAGGTCGGCCCCCTCGGCGTAGGGTGGTCGACAGGATCGGCGCGCGCGTGCCCGTCGGCGTAAGTTCGCCCCTCGGCGTATAGAAGCTACGCCGACGGTGGCCCTCGGCGTAGGTGACGCCGTTACGCCATCCGGACGAGGCCCGTTACGTGATGGGCTACCCCGAGGGGGTGCCGTCGGCGTAGGATAAAGTTTTTTTTCCTCTCCGCGCGTTGCGTGTTGTGTATACACGCGTTGCGTGTTTTTGAAAAAAAAAATTCAATACCTACGCCGACGGCAAGCCGTCGGCTTAGGTAGTTCGCTTTTTTTTTCCTCCTTGCGCGTTGCGTGTTCTGTACACACGCGTGTTTGTTTTAAAAAAAATCTATACCTACGCCGACGGCAAGCCGTCGGCTTAGGTAGTTTTTTTTTTTACTCGATCGCGATATTCTTGCAAGTCAATGCTCTCTGATATTCTGTTCAGGAACCACTTTTCTCATAAATTTTTTTACTGCAAGTTAATATGATTGTGTCATCGACTCATTATCAACATACTCATCGCAACAACAACAAATAGTCGTGAAGATAGAGTAATATTGAGAAACTCTTGGTATATCTATGATGAAATAGGTACTTGTGTATCTAAAAATGATTTTTGCCAAAAATCATGAGCAAACTATGAGGTACCTGTAGTTAAAATTTGACCAGTTTCCAGCGAAATCGGCAGAAACTTCTGTTCTTCAAAAGAGGTGGATGGAAACCTTTTCATATGAAACAAATTGGTTATTTGTGTATATAAAATGGTCTAGAATTTTCAAAAATTATAGCTCTCAAGTTTTGCAACATATTTGCGGTAGGTCCTTCACAAAAAAACCCATTTTTTACACTCCGGACATGGAAAATGGTTTTTTTCTTCGATGAAAAGGAAAAACTTCCTCCGTCAACATTTTTCGTGCTTCCAAGATGCATGTTTGTGTGTATTATGGGAACATTTTAACAAACTATGCCATGGATATGACCATAACACTCGTCATTTGGCCCGAAACCCAGGAATGTTCGTAGGAGATAGCTAATTTTTGTGAACACATTTTCAACACAACTGTCGTATTCCAAGTTTATTATTTTTGGTGTATACTAGTACCTATATAATGACACCACGCGAAGGTCTCGCATCATTTTGATTTTTTTTGAATTTTTTGGAATTTTCTAACCCCGTTTGAGGAAAAAGTCAAGACTGCGGGAATGACCGTCCGTAGCTAGGGGTTGAATATTGAGAAACTCTTGATATATCTATGTTGAAATAGGTACTTGTGTACCTAAAAATGATTTTTGCCAAAAATCATGAGCAAACGATGAGGTACCTGTAGTTCAAATTTGACCAGTTTCCAGCGGAATCGGCAGAAACTTCTGTTCTTCAAAAGAGGTGGATGGAAACCTTTTCATATGAAAGAAATTGGTTATTTGTGTATATAAAATGGTCTAGAATTTTCAAAAATTATATCTGTCAAGTTTTGCAACATATTTGCGGTAGGTCCTTCACAAAAAACCCCATTTTTTACACTCCGGACATGGAAAATGGTTTTTTTCTTCGATGAAAAGGAAAACTTCCTCCGTCAACATTGTTCCTGCTTCCAAGATGCATGTTTGTGTGTAATATATGAACATTTTAACAAACTATGCCATGGATATGACTATAACACTCGTCATTTGGCCCGAAACCCAGGAATGTTCGTAGGAGATAGCTAATTTTTGTGAACACATTTTCAACACAACTGTCGTATTCCAAGTTTATTATTTTTGGTGTATACTAGTACCTATATAATGACACCACGCGAAGGTCTCGCATCATTTTGATTTTTTTTGAATGTTTTGGAATTTTCTAACCCCGTTTGAGGAAAAAGTCAAGACGGCGGGCATGACCGTTCGTAGCTAGGGGTTGAATATTGAGAAACTCTTGGTATATCTATGTTGAAATAGGTACTTGTGTACCTAAAAATGATTTTTGCCAAAAATCATGAGCAAACGATGAGGTACATGTAATTCAAATTTGACCAGTTTCCAGCGGAATCGGCAGAAACTTCTGTTCTTCAAAAGAGGTGGATGGAAACCTTTTCATATGAAACAAATTGGTTATTTGTGCATATAACATGGTCTAGAATTTTCAAAAATTATATCTCTCAAGTTTTGCAACATATTTGCGGTAGGTCCTTCACAAAAACCCCATTTTTTACACTCCGGACATGGAAAATGGTTTTTTTCTTCAATGAAAAGGAAAACTTCCTCCGTCAACATTGTTTGTGCTTCCAAGATGCATGTTTGTGTGTAATATGGGAACATTTTAACAAACTATGCCATGGATATGACCATAACACTCGTCATTTGGCCCGAAACCCAGGAATGTTCGTAGGAGATAGCTAATTTTTGTGAACACATTTTCAACACAACTGTCGTATTCCAAGTTTATTACTTTTGGTGTATACTAGTACCTATATAATGACACCACGCGAAGGTCTCGCATCATTTTGATTTTTTTTGAATTTTTTGGAATTTTCTAACCCCGTTTGAGGAAAAAGTCAAGACGGCGGGCATGACCGTTCGTAGCTAGGGGTTGAATATTGAGAAACTCTTGGTATATCTATGTTGAAATAGGTACTTGTGTACCTAAAAATGATTTTTGCCAAAAATCATGAGCAAACGATGAGGTACATGTAGTTCAAATTTGACCAGTTTCCAGCGGAATCGGCAGAAACTTCTGTTCTTCAAAAGAGGTGGATGAAAACCTTTTCATATGAAACAAATTGGTTATTTGTGCATATAACATGGTCTAGAATTTTCAAAAATTATATCTCTCAAGTTTTGCAACATATTTGCGGTAGGTCCTTCACAAAAAAACCCATTTTTTACACTCCGGACATGGAAAATGGTTTTTTTCTTCAATGAAAAGGAAAACTTCCTCCTTCAACATTGTTCGTGCTTCCAAGATGCATTTTGTGTGTAATATGGGAACATGTTAACAAACTATGCCATGGATATGACCATAACACTCGTCATTTGGCCCGAAACCCAGGAATGTTCGTAGGAGATAGCTAATTTTTGTGAACACATTTTCAACACAACTGTCGTATTCCAAGTTTATTATTTTTGGTGTATACTAGTACCTATATAATGACACCACGCGAAGGTCTCGCATCATTTTGATTTTTTTTGAATTTTTTGGAATTTTCTAACCCCGTTTGAGGAAAAAGTCAAGACGGCGGGCATGACCGTTCGTAGCTAGGGGTTGAATATTGAGAAACTCTTGGTATATCTATGTTGAAATAGGTACTTGTGTACCTAAAAAATTATTTTTGCCAAAAATCATGAGCAAACGATGAGGTACATGTAGTTCAAATTTGACCAGTTTCCAGCGGAATCGGCAGAAACTTCTGTTCTTCAAAAGAGGTGGATGGAAACCTTTTCATATGAAACAAATTGGTTATTTGTGCATATAACATGGTCTAGAATTTTCAAAAATTATATCTCTCAAGTTTTGCAACATATTTGCGGTAGGTCCTTCACAAAAAACCCTATTTTTTACACTCCGGACATGGAAAATGGTTTTTTTCTTCAATGAAAAGGAAAAACAATAGTATTATATATGATGGAAAATATTATATGGACGTCATATTTGAATTTCTCTCATTTTTCTAATCGATATAGACATATTATTTGTCAAATTTCGATTTACGGATTTGTAGATATGAATTTTTCAATATTAAATAGAAAAGATAAAAATGTTAATTATTATTTAAATTAAAGATTATTTGAATTCAAATTTATTACTAGTTATTATTTTTTATTTCAATAATTGTTTGAATTCACAAAATAAAATAGTGTGACATTGATGGTCCAAGAGTTAAGGTTAACAGGATAGATTGGATAATATTGACAGCAACACATCCGTTGTTTCTAGATATCTCACAAGGAAGGAACTACGAAGTTAAGCGAGCTGGAGCAATCTCATGATGGGTGACCGATCGGGAAGTGTTAGTAGAAACGTGTAATTTAGATTAAAAATAAAAATGGTTAAAGATAAATATAAATGTGGCTATAGTGTGATTAAGTGGTTAAATAAGTGAAAAAAAAAACTCAGAAAAATTAAAAAAAAAAATTTTGAAATTTTTTTTTTGAAATTTTTTTGAAATATTAATCCCCTACGCCGAGGGGGGGCCGTCGGCGTATGTACCCCTACGCTGAGGGGATGCCGTCGGCGTAGCCCAGACGCCGAGGGGGCAGGCCGTCGGCGTACGCCGCTGCTGAGCGTCAGCTGTCCGCCACGTGGACCGATACGCCGAGGGGTGTGGCCGTCGGCGTACGTGGGGCGTAACGGAACCCGTCCTGGCACGTTTGTGGGCCCCACCAACCTGTACGCCGAGGGCGTATTATACGCCGACGGCCAGAAGGGATTCGCCGACGGACGTGTACGCCGAGGGCCCTACGTCGAGGGCGGCCGTCGGCGTAGGTATACGCCGAGGGGAATCGGAGCTACCCGAGGGCCGCCGGCCGTCGGCGTATCAACCGGTTCCCGTAGTGCCGTATCAATTTGTGCCCCATCTAATGAAAACAATTGAACGTTACAAAGATAACGTACACTTGTAGATATATACACCGTATTTCTCGAGCACCATCAACTCATCGTTATTACCATTGTATATGAAAAAAAGCCAAATATATCTTGTTCGCAAAACGAAATAAACGGAGAAATATTACATATCAACAGTTCGACACAGCCAATTCATACACGGACATACGTTACACATCCATCGGAACGAACAAAAGAATTAAAGAATCACAACGATAATAAAGAATTAAAGAATCCTGCCTAAACCTAGAAACAATCAAGCAGCAGGAGCCGCTGCGGCCTTCTGCTCCTCCTCCTCCTCCTCCTCCTTGATCCGCTGGAGCACGCAGAGCCTGAGACCCCGCAGGTACTCGTGGTATGCAAGCAAATCGGCCGTCCCCATGGTCGGGATCTCCTCCTGGCTCCTCCTCACTGCCTCCATAAGGCGCTGCGCCGGGCGCGCATCGCCGGAGTGCGGGGACACGGTGCCTATGCCGTTGCCGGTCGCCGACTGCGGGATCCCTTGGCCGCTCCCGCCAGCCGCCGCCATGCCTAGCGCCAGGTTGAGATCGACGTCGCAGAACTAAGCTCGCCGGTGTTCCGCAAGTGCGACTCTAGGCGATGAAAAGTAGGTACCTACCGGGTGGAAGGTGTTGAGCTTTATATACACGGCGGGAGGCAGAGTGCCGAGCCGAGACGGATTAGGAGTAATCTGGGTGGTTACGTTTGCTTAATACTGTCATTAATTCGAGCAGAATTGGCGTTCAGATTAGACTTTTTTGTTTTGTTTTGCATCGTGTGACCGTACTGTAGCTGGCGCTAGTATCGGACTCGGACAAACGGATTGTGAGGATCAACCTGGAACGATTACGACGCGTTCGATACCCGCCAACAAAATATGGACTTTTACGGTAGGGACAACAAAATTTGAGAAGGTTGCTCTGTGCAGGAGATACGGTGGGCTGTTTTGTTATTTCTCTGCTGTGTTCTGGCTACTATGTTCGTGGCAGCTTTCCTGCTTATGTTTGCAGCTTTGTGTTCGTTTCGAGGCCGCTGGCCATTAGTCCTTTTATTTCCTTGGCGAAGCTGTAAGCCCAGCATATTGTAAAACTTGTGGATCTGTCGAGCTTTGTTAATTCAAAGTTGGGCGCAACGCCTTTTATCTAAAAATACGGTGGGCTGTGAACGAATTGAATTAGTATGACGGCCGAGGAGATAGGTTATACTCCATCCGTTTCAAATTAATTGTCACAAACTTCTTCTACACTACTATTAAAAGAGCAAACATATTCTTTCTTAGGTACACCCAGAAACATGTACACAGGAATATTGAGACCAAATACTACCACACGATCATGCCCACCTAAGTAGATCTAACCGTCAACTTCAAAATTAACCCTTCCGTGTGTGCGTTTAGCAATTTATACGAGCGGACGAAAACTCTGCCATCCCTCGAACACTCCCACACCTCCCGAAACTGACGCCTCACCAGCAATTAATTGCGTCTTTACCGAGCAATCTGGAGATCGAGCTGGTCGACGCTGAGCTCGGCGAGCCGCCGCCGATAGCTCGGCCGCAGACTCATCTTGATGACCATCAGCTACTTTGGTTTTCCTCATCCCCTTTTCGCCGCCGTTCCTCCCTCGCCATCTCACCCGTCATCTCGCTTCCTCTGATCCAATGTCTTCTCTCCCTCTGTTCCTCAGATCTGTCCATACTACGAGTGCATCGGCGGTAAACGAGCGATTCTCAAGTTGGATGCTGGCGGAGCGCCATGTGGGTGCTGCCCGAGCACGCAGAGCATGGATGCAGAGGTAAAGGAGATGCGGGTCGACACTGTTGCCGCTCGTTCTCCACCTCGAGCCAGGCGCGTGGAGGAGGTTCCGTTTCAGGGTAAGGAGTAGACCCATGGGCGGCGGTGGGTGAAGCACGCGCTGCCGGCTGCTTGTGGTGGCTCAGGTAGCGCACAGTTTATGCACTGGCCTTACTGAAAGAATTGAGACGTTACTTCAGAGCAGAGGCGGGTGGCACTGCTGCAGGTGACCACGCCTCCAGATGAGTGGAGCATCCCACCACCGGTACGCTCCCAAATCATAGCCTGTTCCCCGTCAACCTAGATACTATCGACAGTGGGTGGGAATTGTTGAATATATTAGCAATTTAGCACATGATTTAATTCGAAATAGCAGCAGATGAATTGCGACGGTAGCAAATACAGTAATCATGCAAATATCTAGATCTAGTACAGTAGACAGACTGATCCAATCTATAGCTAGAACTAGACATAAGAATTCCAGGAATATCTCAGATGGAATAGAGTTACGTACGATGGAGCGGTAGCGGCACCGCCGTTGTTGTTGTCCACGTCGGCCATGTCGTCGATGAAGAGGTTGCCGAGGTCGGGGAAGAAATCGTCGTTGGGGAAGTAGTCGCCGTCAGCAGTCGCGCGAGTGCGCTCCCCAAAAACCTGATCGCCCCTCTCCCGTACAGGATCACAAGAGGCGGGGTTCCGGAGGCCTGTTCTCGCGGTGCACGCCGGAAGGAGGGATGGAGAAGACTTGATTGGCGGCGCAGTGTTTTGGAACGGTGGTGCGAAACCATATGACGAAGCGGCGGCTAGGGTTTACCGTATGCGCGTATTTATATGCGGGCTGGGAGAGACGTGGGCGTAACTCCACGTCTGAGTCGGTTCGGCTCCACGATCCAACGGAAACGGTTTTGGAATTAACGCGTCCGTTAATTACCAAATTAATGACTCATTAAGTTTTCCCAATCGACAAAATAAACGCTCTCGGCTCATTCCCGCAACCCGCGGCGCGTCGTGACGTGACGTGTCGTGACGAGGCGAGGCGTGGCGAGGCGGGCGGCGGAGGAGGAGGAGCGCGCGTGTGTCACACCTCTCCTCTTGCCTTGCCTACTCATACATGAGCTAGAATGGCTCACCTTATAAGGTGCTTCCACTCTCTCCAAACTAGCAATGTGGGACTAAACTTTAGTCCCACTCACTCCACTTATTATTCATTGAATGGGCCATGACAATTTCAGGATTTTAGTGGGCTTAGTGGGCTAGACATGTGAGCCCATATACATAGCCCATACAAAATTCCAACAATCCCCCACAAAGTGTCATTAGCACATTTCATAAACTCTGTTCCAAAACATTGTTTATATACCGGTGTTAGTGGAGACTGTTAAGTTGAACTTCCACTTAGAACATCATGCTACACTAGTTCACAACTTGAATAGTGGACTACGCCTTGAACTACAAGTTTGCTGTGATACTAGTTTCACACAACGTCTGAACCGATACTAGGCTGCCGCAAGGCTTCCCCGCGGTTTGGAGCGTATGCGTCATACTCCGAAGGCCTTTCATGAGTTTATTAGAGAGCACCCGATTCTCATAGACTGCGACGTTTAACAGTCAGACTCATATAGGTGAGTTCCTCAGGAGATGTTCTGTAGGACACATCTCTGCTTATATATATAAGCCACTTGGAACACATTAAGACAAATGTCAACCTACCATACAGATCAGGAGAGTATTGCATCTTTTATGGAGTGGAATAAAATATAAGGATACTCTCCTCTCAGCTGATCAACAGCTTGTCTCCCACTTCTTATTCACGGGATCTCCGATCACGTAGAGTGGGTTACCACTGTGGTCAACTCATAACGTGGGCCTCAAACCCATCTCCCTCGATGCATTATCTATCACATTCCGTGATAAACCCTTTGTGAAGGGATCTGCCAAGTTCATAGACGTTTGGATATAATCCAACGCAATAACTCCGGAGTTCTTCAATTTCCTGACAGATTTTAATCTCATCTTCACATGTCTTGATGACTTTGCATTATCCTTAGAACTGTTCACTTTGACGATCACAGTTTGATTATCACAGTTTATTAGGATTGCGGGTATTGGCTTTTCAACCATAGGCAAGTCCATCAAGAGCTCACGAAGCCACTCTGCCTCAACAGTGGCTGTGTCTAGTGCTGCGAGTTCTGCTTCCATAGTTGACCTCGTTAAAATGGTCTGCTTGCAAGACTTCCAGGAAACAGCGCCACCACCAAGTGTAAAAACATAACCACTAGTGGCCTTAAGCTCATCAGCATCAGATATCCAATTAGAATCACTATATCCTTCCAGAACCCTCGGGTTTCCGGTATAGTGAATTCCATAGCTCGCAGTGCCTTTTAAATAGCGCATAACTCTCTCAAGCGCACGCCAATGATCATCTCCCGGATTGGAAACAAACCGGCTCAATTTGCTCACAGCAAAAGAGATGTCAGGCCTCGTGGCACTCGCCAAATACATAAGCGAGCCTATAATCTGAGAATATCTCAGTTGATCTCTAGTAATCCGTTGATTCTTTCGAAGCAACAAACTAGCATCATATGGAGTTGAAGAAGGCTTGCAGTCACTAACCCGAAGCGACTCAAGACCTTTTCCACATAGTGAGATTGAAGCAGTGTGATCCCACCATTATCATCTCTCAACAGCTTGATGTTCAAGATAACATCAGCTACTCCTAGATCCTTCATCTCAAAACAGCGAGATAAGAAATCCTTAACTTCCTTGATTAAATCAAGATTGGTCCCAAAGATCAATATGTCATCAACGTATAGACATAGAATAACTCCCTCGCCCCCACCATGGCGATAGTACACACATTTATCAGCTTCGTTTACAACAAAGCCTTCAGCAGTCAAAGTCCTTTCAAACTTCTCGTGCCATTGCTTAGGTGCTTGCTTGAGGCCGTATAATGACTTCAATAACTTACACACTTTGCCTTCCTGACCGGGTACTACGAAACCATCTGGCTGCTCCATGTAAATTTCCTCGTCCAACTCTCCATTAAGGAAAGCCGTCTTAACGTCCATTTGATGAACGAGAAGACCGTGCGAGGCAGCCAGTGAGAGTAGCACACGAATGGTGGTCAGTCTAGCCACAGGTGAGTAAGTATCAAAGAAGTCTTCACCTTCTTTCTGGGTATAACCCTTGGCCACAAGCCTTGCCTTGTACTTTTCAATTGTACCATCAGGCCTAAGCTTTTTCTTGAACACCCACTTACATCCTACAGGTTTACACCCATAAGGACGATCAGTGATTTCCCAGGTTCCGTTAGCCAAGATGGAATCCATCTCGCAACGAACAGCCTCCTTCCAGTAGTCAGCATCAAGAGACGCATAGGCTTCTGAAATAGTCTTGGGTGTGTCATCCACGAGGTACACAATGAAATCATTACCAAAGGACTTTGCAGTCCTCTGTCTCTTGCTCCTTACAGGAACTTCATTGTCATCCTCCTCGGGATTCTCAACGTGTTCTATCGGAATGGTGGATTCAGGAATCTCAGCTAATTCCTGACTAGATGAAACAGGTTTCTCCTGATTTGATGAGCTAGACATATCCTTCATAGGAAATATGTTCTCAAAGAAAGTCGCATCATTCGACTCCATAATCGTACCAACATGCATGTCGGATACCTCAGATTTTACTATCAAGAATCTATAACCAATGCTATTAAAAGCATAGCCCAGAAGAACACAATCTACGGTTTTAGGTCCAAGCTTGCGCTTCTTGGGAATTGGTATATTGACTTTCGCCAAACAACCCCAAGTACGTAGGTAGGAGAGTTTCAACCTTTTCCTTTCCCATTCCTCAAATGGAGTAATGGTTTTATTCTTTGTGGGAACTCGGTTTAGGACATGACATGCAGTCATTAGCGCCTCCCCCCACCATGCCTTGGAGAGACCCGAAGTGTCTAACATGGCGTTAACCAAATCAGACAACGTTCGGTTCTTTCTTTCAGCCACCCCATTTGACTGAGGTGAGTAGGGAGGCGTCCTCTCATGAATAATACCGTGTTCAGCACAAAAAGAATTAAACTCGTTGGAAAAATACTCTCCACCACGATCAGACCTAAGCCGTTTAATTTTACGATCAAGTTGGTTCTCTGCTTCGGCCTTATAGTTCTTGAAATAAGTTAAAACTTCATCTTTAGATTTCAGAAGATACACATAGCAATATCTAGTGGAGTCATCAATAAGTGTCATAAAATATTTCTTTCCACCTTTTGTCAATACGCCATTCATCTCACAAAGATCAGAATGTATAAGTTCTAGCGGTGCCAAGTTTCTCGCCTCCGCAGTCTTATGAGATTTGCGAGGTTGCTTAGCTTGAACACACACTTGACATTTGGAACCTTTAATAGTACTGAATTTCGGAATTAAACTCATATTTGCTAACCGTGTCATGCAACCAAAATTAATGTGACAAAGTCGTGAATGCCAAACATCACAATCATTATCGTGGCAAACATTATTAATAACTTTGGTGCGAATATCTGACAAGGATAAGCGGAACAAGCCTCCGCACTCATAGCCTTTACCAATAAATTGTCCATACTTGGAAATTACAACTTTATTAGACTCGAAATCGTCGTTGGGGAAGTAGTCGCCGTCAGCAGTCGCGCGAGTGCGCTCCCCAAAAACCTGATCGCCCCTCTCCCGTACAGGATCACAAGAGGCGGGGTTCCGGAGGCCTGTTCTCGCGGTGCACGCCGGAAGGAGGGATGGAGAAGACTTGATTGGCGGCGCAGTGTTTTGGAACGGTGGTGCGAAACCATATGACGAAGCGGCGGCTAGGGTTTACCGTATGCGCGTATTTATATGCGGGCTGGGAGAGACGTGGGCGTAACTCCACGTCTGAGTCGGTTCGGCTCCACGATCCAACGGAAACGGTTTTGGAATTAACGCGTCCGTTAATTACCAAATTAATGACTCATTAAGTTTTCCCAATCGACAAAATAAACGCTCTCGGCTCGGCTCATTCCCGCAACCCGCGGCGCGGCGCGGCGCGTCGCGTCGGGACGAGGCGAGGCGGGCGGCGGAGGAGGAGGAGCGCGCGTGTGTCACACCTCTCCTCTTGCCTTGCCTACTCATACATGAGCTAGAATGGCTCACCTTATAAGGTGCTTCCACTCTCTCCAAACTAGCAATGTGGGACTAAACTTTAGTCCCACTCACTCCACTTATTATTCATTGAATGGGCCATGACAATTTCAGGATTTTAGTGGGCTTAGTGGGCTAGACATGTGAGCCCATATACATAGCCCATACAAAATTCCAACAGGAATTAATGTTTAGGCTAAAGAACATATGGTCAATTTTGTTCTGAAATATTTGGCTTCCCTGATCCTATTTTGGCATTAAGTATTTGACCAATATGTATAAGGTTGATAGAAGCTCAATAACTAATTTAATTTGGTAAATGTCTTCATGGACTAAACTAATTAAATATTTTTTGTTTAGGTTTTATAAACTGATGAAGCGCTGATGTATGTATACTGCTCTTCGAGTCACGGCCAACAGAAGAAAAATGGCCAAGGACAATCTAGGCAAAGAGTTGTGCTATATCCCCAGAAAAAGGTAAATGCCATCTTGGACGTGGAACAGTTTCAATATATTTTCTTCTTATTACTTGCAATCATTCTTACTCTTGGACATTCTTGTTTCTAGAGCACACATGGCCAAGCTTATGGATAAAGCCAAGTAAAAAAATCCTTGGAATAGGTTAAAAAATTGCCCCCGTATAACATCCAGGCTAACTAGCTACCTATCCTGCACATGCAAATAGCTACCATAGCTACCTATCCTACACATGCAACACCCTCTTGAGTCAAGTGAGTGAAGAAACTATTTCAGAAAATGTTACTTCACCGAGAAAGGCCCCAAACGTTCATTGAATCTTTGCTTCACAGATTGTTTCTCTTTATTTTTCCATTGGCAAGTTGTGAAAATCTGATGCTATAATTTGACGATCCTAAGTGGGTGGGAATATTTCAACCAGGCTCATATAAGTGATTTTGACGGCAGGGAAAATTCATTTCATGGGTCTATGAAGAATGAATCTTCAACCAGGCTCATATAAGTTACTCTATGATTTATTGTATAGATTTTCATGTTTGGCATCAGATTTAGAAATATAATTGATTTAGAATGAGAAACTTTAGTTTATCTGAACTGGTAGTATCGAATTGTAACAAACCAACGGATACATACCATAGCTGATGATTGGTGAACATGGCAGATTTCAGACCTGGTGGTGAATTCAAGTTTACAGTGTAGGTGCCTTTGATTTCTTACAATTTTTTTTGTTTGATATTAAGGTCGCGACCTCTTGGAGAAAGCGATTTAAACCTACCGTTTTTCTGGACAAGGCCAATTTTCTTTCTCGGCGTCAACCGGATGCGCTTTAGTGGTTCCCAGTGCAACCGCGGCGTCTTCGCACGCTAGCTCGTGCTCTTCGCGCATTTCAGCCCCCATGACCCGTCATCGCTGTAAGGACACCCCCACACCCCTTAAATTGGAGTAGCCTTTGCGTTCTCCTTACAATTAGCCTCTAATTTATGTCTTTACTGTGCTAGGTTTTTGGCAGGGCATGCAAGAGCATTATCAGACAGGCCGGCCACAGCCGTTCAACATATTGCATATGAAAGAATATGTAGGCACCGGTGCTGATTGATGTGTGGTTGAAGCAGACGATGCAAACATGGGTGTACCCTCTCTGGTATTAGTTTGTATGACAAATTCGGATTGTGCAAGTCAATGGATATTAGACTTCAAGCAGCTGGTATTTGAAAATGTTTAGTTAGTTATCCCCATTCCAGAGATCAGCCGATGGTCCTTTGTTACACTGTGACATTGTAGATTTAAGCATCAATGACTGTATCTGGAGCGGTTCATTTTATTACCATAATTTGCAATATATGTGTCTTTTCAACTGACTGGGTAGAAGATTGTACTAAATGTTACATTTTCAGTTGAATTCTAATCACAAGGATCAGGTTGGAGACTGCATGCATCTTGTAGGTAATTATCTGATTTTTTAAGTCCTTTTCCATGTACATAGGGTAGACATTAATGCGTATGCAGTAGACATGAAATTGTCCCCTTAAATGTGGTGGTACAAAGATGTTGTAAGTGGGGTTATTTAGAAAATCTTGTTTCGTTATCTTTCACTATAGTTCATTAAACCAAGTTGTGATGCTACTGCCTGTTTAAATCTTGAAAAGATACAAAATGAGTTTGCCTTGTTTTCTGCTCTATATATTTGTACTATTAACTACAAAAAATTGTGTATTTTTCATCATCAAAAAAGGCTCCAGCTTCCTTAAATATTGTGGTTAATTGAGGTGTATGGTTATACTCAACGTGAGCACAGCTTGCATGCTCATATGCAGTAAGGTGTTCTGTCTTTTGTTTTCATGCCAAGAGCAACAAGTAGACCTGCAGGTTTGGACAACTTCATGTTTCCTATGAATGCTATGAAAGAATAACTTCATGTTTCCTATGACTGCAATGAAATACTATTTAATTTGATTTACCATATCGGTTACATTCGGTAACTTTGTATAATTCTATTAGAACCTTCTGTCCGAAATAATATGCTTCGCGGGTTTATAAAAAATATAAGACAGCGTGTTATTGGGAAACTGTATATACGTGCGTGCACGTGCACTTATACTAGTTGATAAAAATAGATCTACCTAGACATAATTTAGTGCTAGATAAATCCACTTTTGTCAAACTTTATGACAATTAATTTGAGTCGGAGGGAGTACAACTTAAAAGGAAAATACTTACTCAATAAAATAGTGGCACTCGTCAAAGCAGAAAAAAGAAGACACTCGGCAAGGGGAGACCCTCGGTAAAGAAGAAAAACCCGTCCTCAACAAACACCGTGGACACATAGACGTAAGAACCCACCAGGGCTTTGCCGGAGTGCGGATGAGGAGCGGGGATGAACCTGTGCTCGTAGCCTGGAAGCAGATAATCGTGCTCATCGAAGCATTCCTCTTTTACCTTCCAGCATTTGGACGACTCGAACACTGGAAGATACATCATTTCTTCGTCCTGGTTGACGAAAGTGTGTGCCGCTGCAGCCTCCCTTTCCAAGGCCTCGTCCGTTGAAGCCTTTGGCTGGCTAGACAGTAAAATCTCGTTCGGGTCGACGAACGGCCCCTGCTCCACGACGGCAAGGATGTTTGCGGACGCCTGGGACTTGTAAACATGACGCGAAACCATTTTCTTCTTCTTCTTCTCCTTCTCTTGTTTCGGAGAAACAGGCTGGAGGCTGAAAAGACAAGAAAAGCCGTAAGTCAAAAGACAAGATACGTAAGAAAAAGCCAAATGACGGAAAAGAAGGAAAACTTACGATGAAGAGCTGACGTTTGCTCCCTCCAAGTTGATAATCTGGGCATCGTCATGGATTTTCTGCCCTTTCCGTGAGCCTTTGACTGCCTCCCCAACAGCGGAAGATTCCTCGGCCTTCAGCTTCTTCTTGGCTGCCAGATTCCTAGGTTGGGCCAAGTGCTCGTCCAAAAAGCTCGGAAAACTGCAAAAACGTCACTGCAAGTCAAAACGCAGAAATAACTAAGTTGCACAAAAAAAAAGCCAAAGGGAAAGACACTTACGGGAGGAGGCGGATTGCCGGCGTGGTATATTAGCACCACTTTGCTATACTGACCCCGAACGGAGATCAGCGTATTGACAGACTACTTGAGGTCCGTCTGGGAAAGCTCCTTTCGGGGTGCAGCATAGGGGATCCGGCATCCCGGCATACGTGCAAACAACCTGTCCTGGCGAAAGGAAAGAAGATGGATGCGCCTCCGAAACCAACAGGGCACTGTGTCTGCTCCGCACATCTCCGACTTCGTCGTCGTCAACTTTGGGATCCGCCGTTTGATCTTCTCGAGATCAGCCGGAAGGGTTTTGATGGCGTCCTGCTTGCTTTCAACTATCCCTCAGAACGATGGAACCGTTGACAAAAAGCGGAATGCTCGTTTCCTTCTTCGGGAAGGGAATGTCCTTGCAATAAAAGAACATTCCAGCCCACCACTTGACAGACTCGGATTTGGGGACCTTGGGGAACTATAACTCTCTATTCCTATTGAGGTTCAAATTTATGGTTCCACAGACGGCTAATCCACCGTCCCCGTCTGGTTGGCCTCTAACATAAAAACAATACTTGAAGAACTCTAAACTAGGTTTTATCCCTACATAACCCTCGAAGAGGGCCTCGAAGGCGGCGATGTACAACACACTATTGAGCGTCAAATTGTGTGGCCGGACGCCGTAGTAGTCTAAAACCGAAAGGAAAGAGGCGGACGGGGGAAATCCCAAACCTCGCTGGAGATGCGAGAGGAGGAGGACGCGTTCTCTGTTCTGAGGCATGGGCTCGGGGCCGCCTTCCGCGCAACACCACTCCTTTGGGAGGAACCCTTCATCCGCATGCCATTGGAGCTCCTCCGCCGTGACGGTACTGGGGATCCAGTACCCGATGCCGGATTTTTTTTCCTCCGCCGCAGGTTCCGCCTTCGCCACAGATTGGGAAGCGCCCGCGGCCACGTTTTCATCTACGATGGACTTATCATTCGTCGGTGCAAAAGAAGCGGACGGCGCCACGATGGTGGGCGTGCTCGATGAAGGGATCATTGATGTCTACGCACGCTTCTATTTTTGTAGACAGTGTTGGGCCTCCAAGTGCAGAGGTTTGTAGAACAGCAAAAAGTTTCCCTTAAGTCGATTACCCAAGGTTTATCGAACTCAGGGAGGAAGAGGTCAAAGATATCCCTCTCAAGCAACCCCGGAATTACGATACAAGAAGTCTCTTGTGTCCCCAACACACCTAATACAATTGTCAGTTGTATCGGTGCATTAGTTTGGCGAAGAGAGAGTAAAATGCAAGTAATATGGATGATAATAAGTGATAATAGCAATCTGAAATAAAATGGCAGCAAGCAAACATGCAGCAGAACTGATTGTAAACGGTGTTTCAATGCTTAGAAATAAGGCCTATGGATCATACTTTCACCAGTGGACACTATCAACAATCATAACATAATTGAATTCATAAGTATCTCTCTTTACTATGCTACTCCGAACCACTCTCCGGTTAGGGCTGTAACAGCACCCCTCAAAGTCGCATTCCCATGTCTAGTCAACCCCACGCTGTCACTATGAGCGCCCTAGAAGGTACTAAATAAACACCACAATTTCATAGGGTCATCCAACACAAGATATAAATATCATGCTAAAAACCTTTACACCGTGATCAAAGTGTCTACGGAGATCTCATAACAAAACCACTTGAGTAGCATAACAGATGAAGAATAACATCTACTAATTCAACTATATTACAAAGCTCATGATCACATAAAGATCACACCATGGGGGAGAGAGATGAAACACATAGCTATAGATAGAGCCCTCAGCCCCAGGGGATAACTACTCCCTCCTCATCATAGGAGACAACACCGACGATGAAGATGGCGGTGGAGTCGATGGAGATGGCTCCCGGGGCACTTCCCCGTCCCGGCAGGGTGCCGGAACAGAGATTTCTGTCCCCCGAAACTTGTCGTCGGCGGCGGCGGAGGTACGGAACTCTTCGTGGAAGGAGACCGATATCTTTAGGGTTTATGCATCGGGGGGCATATATAGGCGAAAGGGCGATGGCGGTGGGCGCCCGAGGGGCCCACACCACCCCTCGGCGCGGACAGGGGGCCACCCGCGCCCAGGAATGGTGTGGGGGCTCCGGGGCCCCCTTCCAATGAATCAATACTAGAAGACAATCCACTGAGCAAAGTATATTAAAGATGATTTAAGCTTCAAGAACAACAATATAATCATCCAAGGCATCAAACTTTCACAACAACTCCTGTTAGGATCAAGTCAAGTGAGAACAATATGCACATAGGAAAATCATTCAAACAAATGTGCACTTAAAACAAGCTAGCGTTCTGTATTGGTTCCTGGCATCAGGATGTTATGGCTAAAAAAACATTATGGGGGGGGGGTTTGGATGGTCAATGGAAAAAAGTCTCACACAACTGAAAGTGATCATTAGACAAGAGGAAGTCTTATAATCAAAGTTATGCAAGGAGTAGTGATTGCCACACAATGGGTGCACATAGAGCTATAAGTGTATGAAAGCTCTCCAATGAAACTAGTGGGGGTGCATCCAACCTGCTTGCTCAGGAAGACCTAGAGCTCTTTTGAGGAGGCTCATCATTGGAACATACAAGCCAAGTTCTATAATGTAAGTTCCCCACATAGTTATGCAAGTCATAATATAAAAAATCTCTCCAAACTGAAGTAATGATGCTAAACAAAGCACAAGTGTGGAATAAATGATAGTAATGCTGCCCTCTCTCTCTTTATTTTCTCTCTTTTGCCTCTTTCTTTATTTTTTTATTTTTCTCTTTTGGGCTTTTTCTCTTTTTATTTTTTTTTATTTTTTTGATATATAACCTCACTGGTAGGAGCAACACTCTATTTTACAATGAATCAACACACTTTTAGTACTCATAACTCAAACTGAAATATCTCTGATGAATAAAACTAAATGCTCCTGCCAGTGTAGCAGTATGCAAAATAACAATGAAGCATGACAATTAACATGATGATGATGGATGTTGTATGACAATATATCTCGGAATGGCTATGGAAATGCCATGTTAGGTAGGTATGGTGGCTGTTTTGAGGAAGATAAATTTTGGCTTATGTGTAGAAGAACAAAGTTCTCCCATGGAGTTTGGATGTACTGGCAAAGTTTGCACCAACTCTCAATGTGAGAATAAGCAATGCATTGTACCGAAGAGGCTAGCAAATATGGATGGTGGAAGTGCCAGAAAACCGCAACATAGAACTCACAAGTTAAAAGATTCCAAATAAAATCTTGATATCACAAGGCATAATGAAAATCACTCCAAGAGGGTCCGTGGCAGTGACAAGTCACTGTTAGCTACCCCGACGGTAGCGCGTAACAAAAAACCATCGCGATTGCTATCAGCAAAGGAAGTCATATACCATTATCCTATCAACTGGTTCTTTGAGTGTGGCACCGTTTCAATCTTCTAGACCAACCATTAATTGTTTGTACTCTACTAAACCAACAAGTTTACCATTAAGCAAATTAATTTCTCAAAACAACAGCAAATAATCAAGTAAACCGGTTTAATGATCTACAAGAATATGCAAGCTTTTCCTTTATACCATCTACCACACGTAGCATTTTCTACAAAGACCAAACAACAAAAACTCTCTAAGAGATATAGAAATTAAACAAGAGAGTACTAACACAACTCTACTAAGACTAACAGCTCTGAATAAGAGATGCAAGAAAAACAGGAGCTAAATAGGAATTTTGCAGCAGCTAGAAGAAAAACTAAGAATACGAGCATATCAAGTATTCAAACGAAAAAGTGGAGCATGTCTCTCTCCCACACAAATAATTCTAGGTTCCAACTATATTATTTCAGCAAGGAAAACAAAATAAACAAAATAAAAATAAAAGACGCTCCAAGTAAATTTCATATGATGTGACCGAATAAAAATATAGTTTCACTAGAAGTGGCCTGATAAATTGTTGATGAAGAAGGGGATTCCTTTGGCATCCCCAAGCTTAGACGCTTGATTCTTCTTAGAATTTGATGGGATGAACCACGGGGGCATCCCTAAGCTTTGACCTTGCACTCTTCTTGATCACATTATATCACCCTCTTCTCTTGACCCTTGAAAACTTCCTTCACACCACACTCAAAGAATAATTCACATTAGAGGGCTAGTGCAACAATAAAAAATTCATGGGTTCTAAATGAGCACAAGTGCTATTGATAATTTTAAACATTATCTAAAGCTAATGATGTTTCATGAAGAAAAGAAATCCACTTGACATCGTAAAAGAGCAAATGCAAGAAAAATGGCAGAATCTGCCAAAATCAGAACAATCTATAAAGACGAATTTTTTCGGGGCACTTACATTGCTCAGATCGAAAAAATTAAGAACTAAAAAGTTTCGTAATTAGCTAAGGAATAAGCACAAAAAATTTCAGGTCATTCTGATCTTTCTGGATTTTATACGATTTTTTACCGTGGACAGCAGAAATCTGTTTCCTGCGCAGAAATCCAAAACCAACTCCAACTTTCGCTAGAAACTTTACTTCGTACAACTAATACATGAAAATAAAGATACAAAGGAGTTGCTACAGAAGTATACAGCCCCTTGACTCAAAGAAAACAGAGAAAAACAAGGCAAAAATAGAACCATGGGTTATCTCCCAAGAAGTGCTTTTCTTCAAAGCCTTTTAGCTAGGCATGATTATTTGAGAATATGCTCACATGAGAAATATGAATTGAAGCAAAAGACAGCATCAAGAAGCAAATGTAAAAAAATAAGTCTAACCCACTTCCTATGAAAAAGAATCTTATAGAAGAACAAGTCAATAAAGCACAAAGTGGCTAGCATAGGAAGACAAAATAAGTGCAACTTCAAAAATTTCAACATAAAGAGGGGAAACTTGATATTGTTGGGATGCATAAGACTATGTTTCCCTCTCTCATAATAACTTTCAGTAGCATCATGAGTAAAATTAACAATATAACTATCACATATAACATTCTTATCATGAGCCACATGCATAAAAGAATTAATACCCTCCACACAAGCATAATCATTCTCATTAATAGTAGTGGGAGCAAATTCAACAAAATAGCTAATTATCATTCTCATCCCCATAATCATCAAATGTAGGAGGCATATTGTAATCATAACTAATTTTCTCCTCAATAATAGGTGGACTGAAAATAACATATTCATCATTGTAATCATCATATATTGGAGGCAAAGTATCATCAAAGGAAATTTCCTCCTCAAAACTTGGGGGACTAAAAATATCATAATCATCAAAACCAGCTTCCCGAATCTTAGAATTTTCCATAGCATTAGCAATAACAGTGTTCAAAGAATTCATACTAATAATATTGCTACTATCATGCAAATAAAGCTCCATAGATTTTTTAATTTTCTCTTCAAACACTTCATGTCCTAACTCAAGATAAAGATTATAAAGCGGTCTCATATTTTTATTGTTTTCCATTAAGATTAACTAGTAAAAATAACAACAAGCAGCAAGTAAAAATAAGCCTAACTAGTGAAAACAAGAAAAAAAAAGATATAATTGCAGAATCTAAAGGAAATAACTTCGAGCACTCACACAGGATGTGCGTACCTTTTACCTTACCTCCCCGGCAATGGCGCCAGAAAAGAGCTTGATGTCTACGCACGATTCTATTCTTATAGACAGTGTTGGGCCTCCAAGTGCAGAGGTTTGTATAACAGCAACAATTTTCCCTTAAGTGGATTACCCAAGGTTTATTGAACTCATGGAGGAAGAGGTCAAAGATATTCCTCTCAAGCAACCCTGCAATTACGATACAAGAAGTCTCTTGTGCCCCCAACACACCTAATACAATTGTCAGTTGTATAGGTGCACTAGTTCGGCGAAGAGAGAGTAAAATGCAAGTAATATGGCTGATAATAAGTGATAATAGCAATCTGAAATAAAAATGGCAGCAAGCAAACATGTAGCAGAACTGATTGTTAATGGTGTTTCAATGTTTAGAAACAAGGCCTAGGGATCATACTTTCACTAGTGGACACTCTCAACAATGTTAACATAATTGAATTCATAAATATCTCTCTTCACTATGCTACTCCAAACCACTCTCCGGTTGAATAACAAACACCAATTCATTGCGTAGGGCTGTAACAGCACTCCTCAAAGTCGCATTCCCATGTCTAGTTAACCCCACGCTGTCACTATGAGCGCCCTAGAAGGTACTAGACAAACACCACAATTTCATAGGGTCATCCACTACAAGATATAAATATCATGCTAAACCACACGGTGCACACACTGTC
Source organism: Alopecurus myosuroides (assembly GCA_028641055.1). Taxonomy (NCBI): domain Eukaryota; kingdom Viridiplantae; phylum Streptophyta; class Magnoliopsida; order Poales; family Poaceae; genus Alopecurus; species Alopecurus myosuroides. Next base: position 72,921,972 of record CM054062.1, read on the forward strand.
ACCTTTACACCGTGATCAAAGTGTCTACGAAGATCTCATCACAAAACCACTTGAGTAGCATAACAGATGAAGAAATAATCTACTGATTCAACTAGATTACAAAGCTCATGATCACATAAAGATCACACCATGAGAGAGAGATGAAACACATAGCTACCGGTAGAGCCCGCAGCTCCGGGGGAGAACTACTCCCTCCTCATCATAGGAGACAGCAACGGCGATGAAGATGGCGGTGGAGTCGATGGAGATGGCTCCGAGGGCACTTCCCCGTCCCGGCAGGTGCCGGAACAGAGATTTCTGTCCCCCGAAACTTGTCGGCGACGAGGGCGGAGCTACGGAACTTTTCATGGAAGGAGGCCGATATCTTTAGGGTTTATACATCGGAGGGCATATATAGGCAAAAGGGCGATGGCGGTGGGCGCCCGAAAGGCCCACACCACCCCTCGGCACGGCCAGGGGCCCACCCGCTCCCAGGCATGGTGTGGGGGATCCGGGCCCCCCTCTTCGGGTTTCCTTTGGACTTCCTTGACCCTCCGGGACTTTTAAGACCTTTGGATTTTGAATCGTCAAATTCCGAGAATATTTCCAGAACAATTTTTCTGAAACTAAAATCAACAAAAAATAGGAACTTGCTCTGTGGTATCTTGTCAACAGGTTAGTCCCGGTAAATCGATAAAAATGACATAAAGTGTAAGGAAAACATGTAGCATATGACATGAAAACAACATGGAACATCAGAAATTAAGGATACGTTTATGACGTATCAATCACCAACGATAGCGGGCCCTATGGGGAGAGGCTAGCTAGGCACTGCTGCCGCGGTGATGTTTCTTGCCGTCGTGGTCTCGATCTCATCGCCCGCCCCAGATCTGCCGGAAGCTATCGAAGCAACATGGAACACGGAGGCGCCAATGCGTTTTGGTCGCTGGAATGCGGTCTTGCGGTGGAGATCACTAGGAGCGAGTGTGCGTGTGTGCGCGCCGGGCAATTCGAGAATGAAGTGAGGAAGAAGGAGGAAAAGAGGGGGGCTTGTTATAGCTCCGGAAGAGATGTGTGCACCCAAAGGTCATGGCCGTTGGATGCGTGCCACTCAGCGAATGTTACTGCACCTTTGCCGCGAGCCATTGCCATGTCCGCGTGACCCCTTGGGTCCAACGCCGAAAAAAGCATGATGATTGATCGCCTGCCATTTCTGTCAGAGAGTTAATGCTCTGGTGGAGCCCCGGTGTCGCACCCGGACTTCTAGGGGATACTCACAGTCCGTTAAACAGTAGATCAATGGCTTACGGGACATACCGGCACCCGCATCTCAATATGAGCAGGCCAACACGTAAACGTGTGACAACCATTATCTTACTATTCATCGTCTGCGCAAACCATCCCATAGAAATCCAGATACTTCCATTGACGTACTTCAAAACATACACACATGGTACGTCAACGGCATTGGAACAAGTGATATCACAACAGATCTCTACGACACAAAAGATTGAAATAAGTTGCAAATAGCTCTCATTAGAGCAGAGATAGCAAATACAATCATCCAGAGGACACATGTCCCAACAATTCATCATTACATCACAGCGGAAGCATTCAAAATGTCTGAGTACAGACAAGAACCAAATAGGCCTAAGAGGCCGGAAACGAACAGACGGAGCCCATCCACGAAGTCTCGGATCCTACCCGGGTCCGCTATCTACTCGTCAGTAGCCTCGTCATACTCCACGTAGTAGCCACCATGTAGATCCTCGGAAACGTAGGTCTGCGGAAACCACAGACCCAAAGGGGTCAGTACATAAACGTACTCGCAAGCAAGACTCACAGTTCACCAAAGTGTAACCCGTCAACACCAAGCACAGATGCTTTGGGTTCAACGGAGGAAAGGGATATAAAAGATGCTGCAACTGGCTGCTCTGACCAACTACAGAGTTACTACCACTTCCGGCTAACAGAAAGGAGATAAGATCGTGTATCGTAACCAACCTATCAGCTAACTCCAAACAAACCCATCCTGGATCTCGCCCCTTATCCAAAGAAGCAATCCGAGGATAACTCACACAGTTGGATTAATGTTGGTTCAGATTGTTGTGTCAATAAACCTATTACTAGTCAAGTTGTTAATCATTGGGTGTAAGGTTGTTAATCATTAGGTTTAAGTTGTCCTGATTACTTGTTAGCCAGTACTTTCACCAAGTAGTCCATAACCGCGGAAAACACGGCTTCTCGAGAAGATTTATCCCTGCAGGGGTGCACCAATTTGGCCGTACACGTAAGAATATCCCGCCAGACGAGGATCAAAACCACCAAGCGAGGTACTCAACACAACCCAACTCTTCTCCGCATCAAGCCCAAAACACCTTGGGCGCACGGCTAATCGAGCCCCGAAGAAAGGGGACCCTCATAGCACTCTAAGAACGTGTCCCCCTATATGCCGACTACAAAAGTTCCACCCTGGCCCGGGCTCGCAAAAACATGCATGCGGCAAATGGAAAACACGAACTAAATGAGGCGATTTGGACGAGATGCGAATCGAATCAAATTGAGGGGGGCGCCCATACTCGCTTCCCACATGCGGTTAGGACGCTCATCATGGATCAGTAGACAAGACCCTTTTCCTAATTAGGGTCGACACTAGCAGGCCTCAAAACCACGCAGGGCCTCCTGCCGGTGCCTTATCATCAAATTATTATTTACAATAACATTAGCATGATTCATTGTTTAACATCGAGCCCCCAGAACATAGTGAAATAGTAACAGAAAGTAACGGGTAACAGACTCGAGCAAAACAACCCTAAGCATGCTAGTAAGACACGGGCAACAAGCAAAAGGTTATAGGTATGGAGGTGAGGCAATATCAGGGTTAAAGGATACATGTGATAGGTTCGTAACAGAAACAACTATTACTAGGGCTAGCAGAATAGACAACGGAAAGTATCGGTAACCAATGTTGAAAGGAACACGATGGTTCATGTGAGTGAATACTTGCTTGCAAACCCAGTAGCCTGGTACTGAGCTAACTCCTTAGAAGGGGTGTCGTAAGTATCGTTGGTCTCAACGTCGTCGTTTATCCGAGAAGAAGCAAACAAACAACGCAGAGAGAACAAACAATCAATAACATGGCATAGTGCACAAACATGGGATGATGCATGACCATTTAATTGATGCAACAAAATAAACTAGTTGACATGGTAACAACAGGATTAAATGGACCCTCATGCAATTTGGATTGCATATGGAAAGCCCATGAATTATGGTTGAATTAATTGTTTTACAACTAAGCAACATGTGAAAGTGGATTAGCATGATGCATGGATGAGGAAAACAGAAAAATAACAACAATAGAAACAATTTGAAATAAGGTTTACCAAGTTTTGGAATTCATTTATTAAGTTTTGGAATTTTGGTTACTTAAAGGTGTCACACAAGCATTTATTGTTTTCACCAATTTTAATTGTTCAAAATAGACAACAAAGTTCCTATTTGAAAAGAACACCAAATTTTAGATGGATTACATGTTTCACTTGTTGAAAAAGGATTTCAAATAAATTATTTATGAATTAACTAGTTTAAGCAAGAATTAAATGAATTTAATTCAAACATGAACTTATTTGAATTTTTATTTGTCAAAGCATTGAACCAAATTCATATTTCAAAAGTTTATACTTTTATGGTTGGAAAACATATTTTATATGTCCCGAAAGAATTTGATTTGATCAAGTTATGAATTTAGCAATATTAAATGATTTAAACAAGGTTTAAATCATTTAACCAATTTTAATTATTCAAAACATGAAACAAATTTTATATTTGGAAAGAGGGTTTAATTTTGCATGGAAAACATATTTCATTTGTTGAAATTGGATTTAAAATGAGCAAGTTATTATGTTGGCAATGTTAAATGCAATAAATAAGAAACAGTTGTTTTCAGCAATTTAAATTATTCAAAACATCAAACAAAATTTATATTTGGAAAGTACATGAAAAGTTGATTGGAAAACATATTTAGTTTGTGGAATTTGGAATTTTTATGCCCAAGCTATGATTTTTGCAAGTTTAAGTGAATTTAACAAGTTTTCAAATATTGCACCAATTTAAAATATTCAAAACAGTAAACAAATTTTATATTTGGATAGAACATTTAATTTGGGACAGAAAACATATTTAAAAAGTTAAAATTGGAGTTAAGATGAATTAGTTATGCATTTTACAAGATTTGGTGCAAATCTGCCATTTTTAATTCACTAGGGGCTTCGAAAATATTTTACAGGAGCTAGAATTAATCAACAGGGACCTATTGGTGATTCTAAGATGTTTCTGTGACCAAAACAATGGAAAAATAAAAGGTGGGTTTTATTGTGGGAGGGGGGACTCGAACCCAGCACCTCCAGCTGCTGAGCAAAGGAACCAACCAACTGTGCTAGGTGCGATTGTGTTGACAGAGAACAGCTCGCAGTGGGGTTATAGTTCAGAACCTGCATCTGAACAAATCGGAATAATAAGCAGAAAAAAGGGGGTGGGGGCTGGGAATCGAACTCACGAGCTGCTGCTGCGCGCGCTGCGACAGAACCAGTGGGGTGGGCTTCGGGTGTGTGACAGAATAGGAGCAGTGGGGGGGGTAAGAGGTGTGGCTGCGGGTTAACTGAATTTTATTCAGTTCGCGCACGTAACAGGGAAGAGCGGGCAGCGATGGCAGCGCTCGGCTGCTGCTGCTCGCCAGAGAGGAGGCCGCTCGCGGGAGGGGCCGTGGGCGTGGGTGCTGGTGAGTTAGAGGGAGGAGAGGCGAGGGGAGGGACCGGAGGCGAGGAGCACACCTTGGGTGCTCGACAGGAGGCGGATCGGTGCAGAGCAGGTGGTTTGGCCGGCGGCTTGAGGCGATGGTGGCGGCGCATCCGGGCAGTCCCGGTCCAAGCCGAGGGGGGGAGAAGGGAGCCCGTGGTGGGGCGGCTCCATTCCCGCCCTCGCCGCGGCCGGAGGGGCCCTAGACGGCCGGCGATCACCGGCGGAAGGGGAGACAATTTTCGGGTGTGTTTCAGTTTACAGGAAGATACAGAGGAGGTTGCAGGGAAGGAAGAGAGAGGGGAAGGGAGAGAACGGCGGGGAGAGGGAAGAGGGAGGAAGAAGAGGGGTAGGGGAACCCTAGGGCTCGAGGAGGAGGTCTTAAAGGGAGGGGGGAGTGAGATGCACCGTTGCTGGTTCCTCCTCTGCAACGTGGATAGCTCCGATGGTGACCGTACAGGGAAGAAGAAGGTGGGGAAGGGGTATGGGCTTTGGGAGAAAAAAATTGGGCTGGGCCTAGGTGCTCTCTCTCTCCCCTGCTGGTTTCTTTTTATTAATTGTTGTGTTATTTTTTTTTTGCTGATTGAATTAGAGAAGAAAAGAGGGGTTTTGGGAGTTAGGAAAATTTGGGAAATTTTGGGTGAGTTATTTAGCTCATCTTCAAACACTTGCCACCTTCTGTTTTCAAAAAGTTCAAATTAAACTGCTGTTTTGTAATTTGATTTTAATTGGATGGATTTTATCATTAAGTGAATTATTTGAAACAAAATTTAAATTGGGTTGAACTTGTAGTTTAAAATGAAAACAGAGGATTGCATTGTTTTGTTAATTTGCATAGATTCAAATTGGGTGATGTTTGGGATTGGATTTGGAATTTTTGAATGCAAATTGGAATTACTTGATCTATTAGAAGCCACCATTTTAATAGTTGAACATTATGGAAATAATTGGAAACAAATGGAGTTTTGAGTTGGACTTTTTATTTGAAAAAGATTGTAACATGACAAGTATGAAACAAAGGTTGAATATTGTTTGAATTTCCATTGTGAAAACAAATAAAAACAGAGGCAAACCAAATGAAAACAAATTGAAACAAATGATTGTTTTGATTTGAAATATCATTTTGGAAATAGTAACATCACAAGGAGGAAACAAGAGGTTTGAATTTTGGTTTGAAATTCAAATAGAAAACAAAGGAAAACAAATGAAAACAGTTGGAAAACAAATGAAAACAAACAAAACAAATGCAATCAACATGATGCCATGATGCAAAACATAAAATAACAGAGAGAAAACATTCTAATGGCTATTTTTTCATACTTGGGATGTTACAAAACGCCCCCCTTGAAGGAATCGCGCCCCGAGATTCCTACTGAGAAAAGAAAAGGTCCGGATACTTCTTGGGAAGATCCTCTTGAACTGTGACACGTGAAACACATCGTGCACCTTGGATAGACGTCAGGGAATTTGCAAACCACCGGAACATTTTCGAATAAAGGTAGAGGTTTTGTATCGAGGGTGTATAGCTGGATAGAATTTGATTAATTTGGAGAATAGACTATCTGGAATGTGGTGATTCAGGAATGCTTCCTCGAAACAACCCCAGGTGATAGGAATGCCAGCTCTCATAGCCTGGAATCAACAACAACAACAACAACAACAACAACAACAACCTTTCTGGCCAGATAGACTTGATATTTGGGAAGTTTTGATTAGACGCCGGTAGAAGAATTGAAGTGGAAAACAACAACAAGGTTTTAACGGACGAAAAGGATGTTGAGAAGAACAGGATAACGAAGCAACATCGGGAAAACGAGAACAAGATTCCTGAGGTACTACGGAAAACCCATCCGGGCTTCTAAAGGATCAATATCTACTGCTTAAGGAATAGAGGATCTGCTTCCGGGGCTTACACGCCTCCGTTCTCAATCGTGAGTAGGCAACATGATAAATCATGTCACAACCACCTCCATTCCTATGGTCTAGTAGATATAACCATCCTAGAGAAACCAGAATTCGTGAAAACCTAACTTGAAAGTTTAGATGAGAAGGGAAAACAACGTTGCACTTCCTTACCAGAAAAGGGAGGGTGGGTGGGGAAAGAAGAAAAAGAACAGAATTCCTACTCTCACGTTTCATTTTTCCTATATAGCTACAAAAATAGTTTCTAGACTCAACTGCGACCAGTAAAAAGGGATCCTACAGGCAGACAGGCTCTGATACCATTTGTCGCACCCGGACTTCTAGGGGATACTCACAATCCGTTAAACAGTAGATCAATGGCTTACGGGACATACCGTCACCCGCATCTCAATATGAGCAGGCCAACACGTAAACGTGTGACAACCATTATCTTACTATTCATCGTCTGCGGAAACCATCCCGTAGAAATCCAGATACTTCCATTGACGTACTTCAAAACATACACACATGGTACGTCAACGACATTGGAACAAGTGATATCACAACAGATCTCTACGACACAAAAGATTGAAATAAGTTGCAAATAGCTCTCATTAGAGCAGAGATAGCAAATACAATCATCCAGAGGACACATGTCCCAACAATTCATCATTACATCACAGCGGAAGCATTCAAAATGTCTGAGTACAGACAAGAACCAAATAGGCCTAAGAGGCCGGAAACGAACAGACGGAGCCCATCCACGAAGTCTCGGATCCTGCCCGGGTCCGCTATCTACTCGTCAGCAGCCTCGTCATACTCCACGTAGTAGCCACCATGTAGATCCTCGGAAACGTAGGTCTGCGGAAACCACAACCCCAAAGGGGTCAGTACATAAACGTACTGGCAAGCAAGACTCACAGTTCACCAAAGTGTAACCCGTCAACACCAAGCACAGATGCTTTGGGTTCAACGGAGGAAAGGGATATAAAAGATGCTGCAACTGGCTGCTCTGACCAACTACAGAGTTACTACCACTTCCGGCTAACAGAAAGGAGATAAGATCGTGTATCGTAACCAACCTATCAACTAACTCCAAACAAACCCATCCTGGATCTCGCCCTTATCCAAAGAAGCAATCCGAGGACAACTCACACAGTTGGATTAATGTTGGTTCAGATTGTTGTGTCAATAAACCTATTACTAGTCAAGTTGTTAATCATTGGGTGTAAGGTTGTTAATCATTAGGTTTAAGTTGTCCTGAGTACTTGTTAGCCAGTACTTTCACCAAGTAGTCCATAACCGCGGAAAACACGGCTTCTCGAGAAGATTTATCCCTGCAGGGGTGCACCAATTTGGCCGTACACGTAAGAATATCCCGCCAGACGGGGATCAAACCCACCAAGCGAGGTACTCAACACAACCCAACTCTTCTCTGCATCAAGCCCAAAGCACCTTGGGTGCACGGCTAATCGAGCCCCGAAGAAAGGGGACCCTCATAGCACTCTAAGAACGTGTCCCCCTATATGCCGACTACAGAAGTTCCACCCTGGCCTGGGCTCGCAAAAACATGCATGCGGCAAATGGAAAACACGAACTAAATGAGGCGATTTGGACGAGATGCGAATCGAATCAAATTGAGGGGGGCGCCCATACTCGCTTCCCACATGCGGTTAGTGCGCTCATCATGGATCAGTAGACAAGACCCTTTTCCTAATTAGGGTCGACACTAGCAGGCCTCAAAACCACGCAGGGCCTCCTGCCGGTGCCTTATCATCAAATTATTATTTACAATAACATTAGCATGATTCATTGTTTAACATCGAGCCCCCAGAACATAGTGAAATAGTAACAGAAAGTAACGGGTAACAGACTCGAGCAAAACAACCCTAAGCATGCTAGTAAGACACGGGCAACAAGCAAAAGGTTATAGGTATGGAGGTGAGGCAATATCAGGGTTAAAGGATACATGTGATAGGTTCGTAACAGAAACAACTATTACTAGGGCTAGCAGAATAGACAACGGAAAGTATCGGTAACCAATGTTGAAAGGAACACGATGGTTCATGTGAGTGAATACTTGCCTGCAAACCCAGTAGCCTGGTACTGAGCTAACTCCTTAGAAGGGGTGTCGTAAGTATCGTCGGTCTCAACGTCGTCGTTTATCCGAGAAGAAGCAAACAAACAACGCAGAGAGAACAAACAATCAATAACATGGCATAGTGCACAAACATGGGATGATGCATGACCATTTAATTGACGCAACAAAATAAACTAGTTTACATGGTAATAACAGGATTAAATGGACCCTCATGCAATTTGGATTGCATATGGAAAGCCCATGAATTATGGTTGAATTAATTGTTTTACAACTAAGCAACATGTGAAAGTGGATTAGCATGATGCATGGATGAGGAAAACAGAAAAAATAACAACAATAGAAACAATTTGAAATAAGGTTTACCAAGTTTTGGAATTCATTTATTAAGTTTTGGAATTTTGGTTACTTAAAGGTGTCACACAAGCATTTATTATTTTCACCAATTTTAATTGTTCAAAATAGACAACAAAGTTCCTATTTGAAAAGAACACCAAAATTTAGATGGATTACATGTTTCACTTGTTGAAAAAGTATTTCAAATAAATTATTTATGAATTAACAAGTTTAAGCAAGAATTAAATGAATTTAATTCAAACATGAACTTATTTGAAATTTTATTTGTTCAAAGCATTGAACCAAATTCATATTTCAAAAGTTTATACTTTTATGGTTGGAAAACATATTTTATATGTCCCAAAAGAATTTGATTTGATCAAGTTATGAATTTAGCAATATTAAATGATTTAAACAAGGTTTAAATCATTTAACCAATTTTATTTATTCAAAACATGAAACAAATTTTATATTTGGAAATAGGGTTTAATTTTGCATGGAAAACATATTTCATTTGTTGAAATTGGATTTAAAATGAGCAAGTTATTATGTTGGCAATTTTAAATGCAATAAATAAGAAACAGTTGTTTTCAGCAATTTAAATTATTCAAAACAGCAAACAAAATTTATATTTGGAAAGTACATGAAAAGTTGATTGGAAAACATATTTAGTTTGTGGAATTTGGAATTTTTATGCCCAAGTTATGATTTTTGCAAGTTTAAGTGAGTTTAACAAGTTTTCAAATATTGCACCAATTTAAAATATTCAAAACAGTAAACAAATTTTATATTTGGATAGAACATTTAATTTGGGACAGAAAACATATTTAAAAAGTTAAAATTGGAGTTAAGATGAATTAGTTATGCATTTTACAAGATTTGGTGCAAATCTGCCATTTTTAATTCACTAGGGGCTTGGAAAATATTTTACAGGGGCTAGAATTAATCAACAGGGACCTATAGGTGATTCTAAGATGTTTCTGTGACCAAAACAATGGAAAAATAAAAGGTGGGTTTTATTGTGGGAGGGGGGACTCGAACCCAGCACCTCCAGCTGCTGAGCAAAGGAACCAACCAACTGTGCTAGGTGCGATTGTGTTGACAGAGAACAGCTCGCAGTGGGGTTATAGTTCAGAACCTGCATCTGAACAAATCGGAATAATAAGCAGAAAAACGGGGTGGGGGCTGGGAATCGAACTCACGAGCTGCTGCTGCGCGCGCTGCGACAGAACCAGTGGGGTGGGCTTCGGGTGTGTGACAGAATAGGAGCAGTGGGGGGGGGGGGGGGGTAAGAGGTGTCGCTGCGTGTTAACTGAATTTTATTCAGTTCGCGCACGTAACAGGGAAGAGCGGGCAGCGATGGCAGCGCTCGGCTGCTGCTGCTCGCCGGAGAGGAGGCCGCTCGCGGGAGGGGCCGTGGGCGTGGGTGCTGGTGAGTTAGAGGGAGGAGAGGCGAGGGGAGGGACCGGAGGCGAGGAGCGCACCTTGGGTGCTCGACAGGAGGCGGATCGGTGCAGAGCAGGTGGTTTGGCCGGCGGCTTGAGGCGATGGCGGCGGCGCATCCGGGCAGTCCCGGTCCAAGAGGGGGGGGAGAAGGGAGCCCGCGGTGGGGCGGCTCCATTCCCGCCCTCGCCGCGGCCGGAGGGGCCCTAGACGGCCGGCGATCACCGGCGGAAGGGGAGACAATTTTCGGGTGTGTTTCAGTTTACAGGAAGATACAGAGGAGGTTGCAGGGAAGGAAGAGAGAGGGGAAGGGAGAGAACGGCGGGGAGAGGGAAGAGGGAGGAAGAAGAGGGGTAGGGGAACCCTAGGGCTCGAGGAGGTCTTAAAGGGAGGGGGGAGTGAGATGCACCGTTGCTGGTTCCTCCTCTGCAACGTGGATAGCTCCGATGGTGACCGTACAGGGAAGAAGAAGGTGGGGAAGGGGTATGGGCTTTGGGAGAAAAAATTGGGCTGGGCCTAGGTGCTCTCTCTCCCCTGCTGGTTTCTTTTTATTAATTGTTGTGTTATTTATTTTTTGCTGATTGAATTAGAGAAGAAAAGAGGGGTTTTGGGAGTTAGGAAAATTTGGGAAATTTTGGGTGAGTTATTTAGCTCATCTTCAAACACTTGCCACCTTCTGTTTTCAAAAAGTTCAAATTAAACTGCTGTTTTGTAATTTGATTTTAATTGGATGGATTTTATCATTAAGTGAATTATTTGAAACAAAATTTAAATTGGGTTGAACTTGTAGTTTAAAATGAAAACAGAGGATTGCATTGTTTTGTTAATTTGCATAGATTCAAATTGGGTGATGTTTGGGATTGGATTTGGAATTTTTGAATGCAAATTGGAATTAATTGATCTATTAGAAGCCACCATTTTAATAGTTGAACATTATGGAAATAATTGGAAACAAATGGAGTTTTGAGTTGGACTTTTTATTTGAAAAAGATTGTAACATGACAAGTATGAAACAAAGGTTGAATATTGTTTGAATTTCCATTGTGAAAACAAATCAAAACAGAGGCAAACCAAATGAAAACAAATGGAAACAAATGATTGTTTTGATTTGAAATATCATTTTGGAAATTGTAACATCACAAGGATGAAACAAGAGGTTTGAATTTTGGTTTGAAATTCAAATAGAAAACAAAGGAAAACAAATGAAAACAATTGGAAAACAAATGAAAACAAACAAAACAAATGCAATCAACATGATGCCATGATGCAAAACATAAAATAACAGAGAGCAAACATTCTAATGGCTATTTTTTCATACTTGGGATGTTACACCCGGATGACAAGGAGATGGATCGGCCGTCAAATCGTTCTTGGCTTGGGCAGATCGCGAGCAGAGCAAGTTTGACCAAACTGTCCGGCTTTATCCTAAATGCCAGACCACTTGTTGAAGAAAAGTTTGATTGGGAAAACTTCAGGAACGAGAATCCGCCGTTCGGTTTAGCGAAAACCAAAGCTGGAGTGCTCCTTAACCTTCCCGGGGGCTACTGTAGGGGTTATCTAGAATGGGGTATCCTCCGGCATTCAAAATAAAGGCCGGACTATGGATGGCCCAAATGATGCGGCATGAGGCCGTATTGGGCGGCCCATAGGACGAAGCGCAAGAAGACGTCCCATAAGGCGGCCCTACAAGCCATCCGAGTTAGGTTAAATATCAGAGAGACCGTAGATATTTGATTTAGCTGTTTGGATGGTGGATCTTTTATGCAAGGCGCGATCTGCTTCCTATAAGAAGCCGGACGAGATAAACTCTAGGGCAGAATCGATCTAGCGTAGATACTTGTAATCCGTGTTTGGCTACCACCGCCATCTTTGACATTTGCAGGAAGTAGGGAGTTAATCCGGCTAACCTGAACCTCAGTAAAAGCTCCGTGTCTTTGCCCTTAGCAACTCCCCCACGTTCGCCCCTACACTCTCTACCTCCGGCCTCCGGGATATGGCATCCCTTGGCATGAATCTATTACCTAAAACTCGACACCAAGCTCTTCCACTGCTTCGACTGGCCCCCGCCGGACGGCCTCTGCCCCGAGGACATCGACACTAACGAAGTCTATGGGATGATCATGCCCAAAGCTCAGCCGCTAGTTGCCGCCGCTCACCAGCGCTTGCCGCCGCAGATGTACGGCTCGTGTCCTGCCATGGCATACAGATGCAAGCTCGAGCAGAACACTGATCCTATAACTAGTGCCACAAGAATGGGGAACGAATACATGTGCACTCTAAAAAACACGATGAATTGAATGGTTTTCTTGATCATGAATTAACTGTCCCCTCTTTTCTCGACCTTTCTTTCATTAGGTGTCATTAATTAAAGTTTCCTCGTACATGAAGTCGATAACTAAGCTACTACTCTGTTCCAAAATATTTGACTTTCATTTGTCCAAATATGGATGTACCTATAGACTAAAACATGTCTATATACATCTATAGTTAGACAAACAGAAGTCATCTAATATGGAACAAAGGGAGTAGTTTCTTGGATACACGCATCTGCTCCCTCCGTTCTAAAATATTTTGACTTCAAAAATACTTTGATTTCCATTTATCCAAATATGCATCTACTTCCTCCGTCTCATATTAATTGTCTCAAATTAAGTTGAACATATGTATCTAACACTAAAATATGTCTATATACAATCACTTTTGTCTAACTTTGAGACAATCAACAGACGGAGGGAGTACATAGTATTTGGACAAATGGTCTCACTCCATTCATAAATAGACGACTTTCATTTATCCAAACATGAATGCATGTAGACACTAAAACATGTCTCATACATGCATGTTTGGACAAATGGATGAAAGTTATTTATTTATGAATAGAGGGAGTATTTTGGACCGAAGAGAAGGAAAGTATGTTAGATGGTACTAGTATTACTGAAAATCGAGTAGACATTTGACTAACAACATGAAATAGTGCCAGTGCTAGTAGCTGCCAACCATCATTTTCTGTTACAGAAGGCTGTCGTTGGCTTCATACATCATCGAATTGTGCCATAGTGTTGTAACAGACTAACAATCTCATCCATTGTTGGCACGCAAACACGCGGTATTTAATGAGTTTGGCATGGATCACCATGCATCTCCACGCTATAAAAGGCCCAACCCGAAGCCATACACTTCCACGATCACAAGCTCATCACGAGAAGACGATCACCACAAACAAGCGGCAGCTACATAGCTAAACAAGATGAAGGGCACTGTGGCGGCAGCTGTGGTGGTGGCGGCACTGGCCGTAGCTTTACTGGCAGAGGTGGGCCACGTCGGCGCGGTGACCTGCGGCGAGGTGGATGTCAACCTGCTCCCGTGCGCGGGGTACGTGACCGGCAAGGAGGCGAAGCCGCCGGCCTTGTGCTGCCAAGGCGTGAAGCGCATCAGGGCGCTGCCGACGGGGACGGCGGAGCGGCGTCTCGTCTGCGAGTGCGTCAAGAAGGCAGCGGCGCGGGTCGACGGGCTCAAGAGCGACGCCATCCGCGACCTCCCGGCGACGTGCGGCTCGCCCCTGCCGTTCCCTATCGCACTCGACTTCGACTGCAACACGTGCGTAATTACCTCATCAGAAGATTTGCTATTGATTTCTCGTGAAAAAGAAAGATTATTGGTGTTGTTTTTTCACTGCTTGTTTGGTTTCTGTTGCAGCATCCCGCGAGCATGAGCTAGCGCCCAAGATCGCGCCGACGCGCCGAGGAATGGAGCAAGACTAAGAGAGAGAGAGATCCAAATAGATAGAGAGGGGGTAAATTTGGCTTCACTCTACGTGAAGCTGCTTGAGAATATGCATATGCTCTATCTGTACTATATATCATCTTAAATAAACAAGATGAGATCCGGCACATCCGTCCTTTAATTTCATTTCTGCTAACTTCCATCATCGCAATATATAGAGGGAAGCAGAACTAGATTTTGACTGAGTAGAAAATAATGTATGCTCCGAATTAGTACGCCGATCCCAGGATGCAACATGGTAAAAGTGAAAAGCACACAATTTACTTCCCTATATAAAAAAAAAATCGCTCCCACCATGTATATCTCGAGCACTATATATAAACTCATCGTTATTGTACTTACTATATGAAAAAGCCAAATATATCTTGTTCGCAAAACTGCATAGACGGAGAAATATTACATATCGACAGTTGGACCCATCCAATGCATACACGTACGTACGTTACACATAGCACATCCATCCGAAGGAACAAATGAATTAAAGAATCACAACCATAACAACAAACTAAAGAATCCTGCCTAAACATGGAAACAATCAACCAGCATGGGGTGGATCCGGCGCCGCTGCAGCCTTCTCCTTGATCCGCTGTAGTACGGAGAGCCTGAGAGCCCGCAGGTGCTCCTGGTATGCAAGCAAATCGGCCGTCCCCATGGTCGGGATCTCCTCCTAGCTCTTTCTCACTGCCTCCATAAGGTGCTGCGCCGGGCGCGTATCGCCGGAGTGCGGGGACACGGTGCCTATGCCGTTTCCGGTCGCCGACTGGGGGATCTCTTGGCCGCTCCCGCCAACCGCCGCCATGCCTAGGGCGAGGTTGCGATCGACGTCGCAGAACTAAGCTCGCCGGTGTTCCGCAAGTGCTACTCTACGCTATGAAAAGTAGAGTATGTAATGTATCATGTACTAGACATATAGCGCGCTCCGCCGCGCCGCGCTGACCGCTGTGCGTTGTCAGGTGGTTTCGTGTCTACGATGGGCTGCAACGCGTTTTGCTGTAGTAAAAAGACGCTAAGCCTACGTGGGGGAAGAGATCGAAGCGCGTCAGTGCACGGTCGTGTTTGTAACACGTGTTTGGCTTACGTGGATAAAGAATGTGGGGTGTCGTGGCTATCGATTTGTATCGCCCTTTTTTTCCATAGCTGTGTGTCGGTGGAGCTGGCAGAGGATTGTCGCCTGCTCTATAACAAACAATCTCGGTGGGTTCGCCCAATCGCCCGTGTGTTTCCTGTGTGCGATCTAGTTTCAATTACAGAGCTGTGGTGAGCGGATGGAGTCGCTGCAAAGCAGGGTGGTCCGTGGGATGGACGGCGTCAGCGACGGTGCCATCGGCACCGTTCTCGGAGCCGCTGCTGCAGCTGCCGTTTCGGTCGAGAGCGGCGCGCCTGGTGGCTAGGGCCGTGCGAGAGGACGCCGTGGCGAGAAACCGTTCGAGTGGCGGCGTTTCCGGGTGGAGTGGTAGCGGCGGCGTTTCCGGTCGACGGTAAGCGTCGTTTCTTAGCTGGTTGTTACCTTCGTTGCTGCCTAACGTTCTAGGTAGCTTTTGTGCGTCCATTATTTCTAACGGAAAACACCTGCGCGCAGAGGAGAGGATCGTCGCCCGTATTCCCCGGCGTGTGCTACTTGGCGAGGCAATCACAAGGGCTGCTAGCTCCGAGATCCGCTACCGCATGGAGTGGTTCGCCGGGTAGTACGTCACCACGGTGGAGAGCCGCTACCCTAGGAGCTGCCACCCTCGCTGCTCTGGCACGATGCGTTGCAGGGGCCGCTCGCGTGGGAGCGTCTCCGAGTCGGAGGAAGACGCGGCCGAGCGTTTCCTTCGGTGGAGGCGTAGCGTGGTCGTCGACGACGTCAACTGGGTGCGGGCTAACCGGCTGCGGCAGCGTTCCGTGGTGTCTCGTGTTGCTGCAGAAGCGACCGAAGGCCAAAAGAAGCAGGCACGTAGGAGGAAAGGAGAAAGAACCACTATAACGAAAAATGTGCCTCAAATCGAAAACTAAAAAAGGCAGCTAACCGACCACAGCTCGAAGAAAGAACAACAACACGTAGGTGAAAAGGAGAAAGAAGCACACCTCAGGCGCACAGGCCCCAAGCCGCAGCAATGAGCCGTAAGCCGGTCCCTCCCCGATACTTCGGCAGGACGGAACAGGCCGGCAAAGGCAGGCACAGAAGCGTCCCCCGGGCAGCACAATGGACCCAGCTCCCTGGCCGGTAACATGAAGAAAACCAGGAGAGATCCCCGCTCACCGTAAGAAAAGGTTACATCGACACGAGCCGACACCCTGGCCCCGCAAGCAAAATAACCGACAACCGGACTACACCAGGCCTACCATAACGCTACATGTGCCCACCGCACCGCCCGACAGGTCGCGAAGCAGCTCTGCCGCACATCCAGACAACAAAGAGGCCCACCCGACCAACGGCAGTGGTAGACAGAAGGCCCCACATCCAGAGACACATAGTGAAGCAGGATCGCTGAGAGCCCTCCTAGCCCATGAAGCTTATACCTTAAAGGAATGTACCGGGTGGAAGGTGCTGAGCTTTATGTAGTACACGGCGGGTGGCAGAGTGCCGAGCCGAGAAGGATTAGGAGTAATCTGGGTGGTTACGTTTGCTTAATACTGTCATTAATTCGAGTAGAATTGGCGTTCAGATTAGACTTTTTGTTTTGTTTTGCATCATGCGACCGTACTGTAGCTGGCGCTAGTATCGGACTCCGACAAACGGATTGTGACGATCGGAACGATTACAACGCGTTCGATACCCGCCAAACGAGGTTGCTCGGTGCAGGAAATACAGTGGGCTGTCCGTCAGGAACGAATTGAATAGTATGACGGCCTATCGAGGAGATGGGTCAGACCATCTACAATCGCGTCCTCAATGGCCGCTCCAGCCCTTTCTGTCCGGATCCTCCAATGGTCCTTTCCGTCCGGACGTCCCCTAGTTCTCCTCCGGCAAATCCAGTCCGACCCCATCGCGTAGAGTTTCCGTGGACGCACCAGACGAGAAGAAACTGGCGCGTGGCGTCCGCGGGCCCGCGCCCGTCTCATTGTCAAAGCGGTGTCCGGACTTCGTCTTCTCCCAAGACGGCGCAGAAGCGCAGGTGGCGCAGCGAGCCGTCGCTTCGGCCAGTCGCGTCGCCCACGCGGCGGCCGCGCGTCTCCCCACGCGGGCGCCGGTGTTTAATGTGGCGGCGGCCTTTCGGCCTATCCCGCCGGGTATAAATGCCGCCCCCCCCCCCGCCACTCTCGCCGCGCACACTCCTCTCTCGCCGCTCTCTGCCTCTCCCCTCGCCGCTCCCTGCCTCTCCCCCGGCGTCCTCTGCCTCTCCCCTCGCCGCCATGGATCCCGTCACTGCCAACGGCTTTCCCCGCCGTTTTCTCCTTAAGCACGTGGCGCACCCTCTTCAAAGTCTGGTACCCGTGCCCGCCGGACGTGCGTGTCGGGCACGGGTTCACCATTGGGCTCGCCGACGTGCCCATCCCCAATGCGTCATCGGTGAGCGACGCATCCTGTGGGCAGGAGGTGCGCGTCCACTTCTACCGGCACCTCACACCGAAGCAGCGCGCCGATCCCCGCTGGGACCCGGCGAGCACGGCGCGCTACGAGCGCGAGTTCAAGCGCCTCCACAAGGAGCGCTGGAACCGCTGGGGCGGCCCCGGCCCGGCGCCGCCCGCCAACGAGCGCAACAAGTACGTGCGCGACGCGTTCTGGGCGTAGGAAGGCTTCACCCTCGACGCCGTCCTCGCCCACGTCGAAGCCGGCAACAACCCGCGCCTCCCCTGGCCGGCACCCACCTACTGGGCTCCAAGGCGAACGACGGCGACCCCGACCTCCTCCGTCTCGCGCTCGTCCTCCTTCTCCATCGGCGGCTCGTCTAGGCGCTCGGGCCCGTCGCTGCGCGTACCCAAGACGTAGCCGGGGACGTCCACGCCGCCGCACCTGCGTCCGCGCTCCGGCGGTATCCGCATTGGCGGAGGAAGCGCCTCTTCCCGCCGTCGCCCTGCGCTGCCCCTCCTCGTGCCCAAGACGGAGCCAGGGCTGCGTGTCTCCAAGGAGGAGCCGGGTCTGGAGCGCCCCCTCAGCCTCGCCGAACGCTCCGGGTGCTCCAGGCAGCATCGGCGATGGAGGACGACCCCGAGGGCATCAAGTCCGCGCTCCTCGCGTCGTACAACACGCCGCCGCCAATGTCCGACGCGGAGGCGTCTGCGTGGTCCTTCAATGACACGACGACGATGCATGGCGCGCCGCTGATCGTCCTCGACCCAACGGCGGCGGCCAATGACAACGAGGCGGGGCCGAGCCACTGGGGCGGCGACGACGACGACGACGTGGAGGACTGGGGCGACGACGACAACAACTCCGACGGCGACTACGGCGTGTTCAAGGAGTGAACACGTCGTCTTTTAGTTTAAAGTTTAGTTTTTAGTTTAAATTTCATTCAAATGTTGTAATATATCCTAAATATTTGAATGAAATCGTCGTTTAAAAATTTTAAACTTTTTTTTGTTTCGGGGGGAGGGGGGCGGGGGGGGGGGGGATGGGCTCCAAGTGGGGTTGCGAGTGGGCAGCCGCGCCCCCTGTCGGCGCCGTGCCTTCCGGACGAGCCCCCAAAGGGTCTCGCCGGGCGCCCATCCGGACGCCTATTGGAGATGCTCTTAGAATTTAAAAGGAAAAAATTCTTAGTAGTCAATAAAAGAGTGGCACTCGTCAAAACAGAAAAATAAAAGACACCCGGTGACGAAGATAGGGATCCTAGACCCTGCGGATAAGGACACCCCCTCTCAGGCCCAAGGTTAAGGCCCAAGAAGAGGAGCCCTTGGAATGCTCCAGAAGGCCCGCGTGAAGCCCACCCGCTCTAACTTGCGGGTTAAGATAGGAAACATGTAACCGACCTAGTTAGGGTTCCAGTCCTCTCCGGGTAGGATTCGAGACCTGGCCACCTATATAAGGCCAGGAGAGCCCCCCGGGAGAGGACCAAGCAATACCGCACGACCTAAAGCCTTGAACTCGAGACCTACTCTCGATTCGAGTACCACCTTTGTAACCGATCTAATCATCAATACAGATCGACAAGAGGCAGGAGTAAGGGTTTTACCTCTACGAGGGCCCCGAACCTGGGTAAATCTCGCCCCCTGTCTAGCCGACGATTCCACCAGCGCTCATGGGTTCTCCTAATCGAAACCCGATAGGTTCACCGAAGGGATTTGTTGAGTCAGGGATTCGACAATTGGCGCCGTCTGTGGGAACGGCGGGCGCTGGATCACCGGCATCTTCGGCTTCATCGACAACCAACTCCCGTTGGAAACCGACAACTACGGCTCCGAACAATCCTGTTCGGATCGGATCTGTCGTGGTCACACCGCACTCGCCGGAATCGCGCCCGGTATTCGAAGATCTGGAGGAGAGCGTCACCCTGACGTTCGGGAGCCTCAAATTCGTGACGAACAGGGACGGGATCCTCCACTTCTCGGATGAATCGGAAACTGAATCTGGAGCTGTCGACTCACGCCGTCACCTGGAGAAAAGTGGCGAGTCCATCCGCTTCAACGCCAACGACTATCACACCCTCTCGACAGAGGAACCATCAAGAATTCAAGGAAACCTTCGACCTACGCCTAGTACGCACGAGCTTCGACTAGCTCAAGTCTGCATGGCAGGATCGGAGCAAGGCTCGAAAACAGAACACAGCGCGACAGAGCGCAACATAATCGGCGTCTCGCGGGAATCCTGGAAACGAGCAAAGGAGGCTATGCGAACAAGCAAGCCACCCGCAGCCGGATCCTCACACGAAGACATGGTTACCTACCACTATCACCTAGTGAGAGCAGCCACGATTATCAAAGATGTTCGGGTAGATCTGGCCCGCCGAAGAAGAGCGGCGGACGAATCAAGCCAAAGACGAGCTGGGCTGTCCGTAACACCCTCGGTCGGAACACGACCCGCGAGGAAAGGGACACGCATCCACATCCAGAAACGATGAATCCATACCCGAAACAAACAGATCAATCACTCCTTCTCTCATGCGAGTCGTCGACGACGGCAACACTGCTGCGGTTCTAGCCGCGGCAACCTACATGCAGATGAACCAACCGACGAAAAGCGACCCTCGGGCAGAGCAATACAAACAAATACGAAAAGGACTCGGATTGGCGGCCGCAAGGCTCGCCTCTCACGATCGCAAGAAGGCCGAGGAGCAGCAGGAGAAGGAGCGACGGGAGAAAGAGAAAGATAAAGAAACGCCCCGCAGGCACAGAAGCTCTTCACCAAGGAAGGATAAGTCACCACGCCGCGGTCGAGGAAAAGAAGCTAGACGCCGCGGCGACAGTCGAAGCAGCAGTGAAGATAGCCCGAGAGACAGAGGCTCGCGGCACCATAGCAGCCGCTCGAGAAAACGAAGCAAGGAACCAAGGAAAAATGACGACCGCGACCGGCCAGAATACGACGCGCGATCAGATCTCGCTCAAAAAAGGGTGGATAAGGCAAGGGCTTCGCGATATCGCGAGCGCTCTTCGTCCGGCTCCTCGGATGACGAAACCTGCGGAGCACTCTGTTTCGCTCGCAGCATCCGCGAAGCACCTCTACCCAAAAGGTTCAAGCTCAGCACGGAGGTGACGAAGTACGACGGCTCACTCGAGCCCTCTCAGTGGCTAAGCGACTACCTCACGGCAGTAAAATGCCAACGTGGGAACAAGCGGCTATGCAATACCTCAATTTGCATCTTACCGGCGCGGCCCGCAGTTGGCTGGAAAGAAGACCAAAATCTTGCTACGCATCGTGGGATGATTTGCACCGCGATTTTTGAAAAAATTTCCAGTCGACTTACAAGAGGCCAGCTACCATCGAAGAACTACGAGCATGCAAGCAGAAGAGTGGCGAGTCCACACGCGAGTACATCCAGCGATGGACCACGCTCAGGAATACCGCGGGAACTATCTCAGAAGAAGTAGCGATCGAAGCCTTCGCAAAAGGCGCCAGAAGAACTGCTTTTCGAGAGGAGCTAGGCAGAGCTGCACCCAAGACTATTGGAGAGCTAATGATCATAGCCGAAAAATGGGCTAACGGAGAAGATGCGGTGCGCAACGAAAGAGCATCGTCACCCGCACACGATGACGACCGTCATGGTCGAAGAAAAAGAAGAAAATATTACGATCATGAGGATAGAGAGGAGTTGGTCGCCGCGGAATTCACGCGAAACCGCGATTCCGGTCGCCGTGGAAATCGCGAGTGGAGACCAAAGGCTGAAGAAAAATCCCCCGAGGAAGACCTCGATGCATACTGCTCGCTACATCTATTCACAGATAAGCGCACGGGCAAAACTAAGGCAACACACCTGCTTAAGGATTGCCGAAAGTTCCATGACATCTCGGACGCACTCGCGAGGAAAAGATCTGCCTCCACTCAAAATTACCCGCCGCTTCCAGGAGGAGGGCACCAAGGATTTCCAGGAACACGTCATTACAGTGGTTAATGATGCGTCACTCGGGACGATCATGAACAACCCTATGGCATCCGGAAGAATAACAAAGTGGAACATTGAGTTGGGCGCTTGGGACATCACTTATGCAGGACGCAGCACAATCAAATCCCATGTACTTGTTGAATTTCTAAGCGAATGGACAGAACTGCAAACGCCAGGACCACCCGAGTACACGAGCAATTGGATAATGTACTTTGACGGGTCCAAAAGAAACGAAGGAGCAGGAGCTGGAATTGTTCTTATATCCCCTCGGGGAGACAAGCTGCAATACGTCCTACGATTGGACTTTCCACCAGATGATCCAGCATCAAACAACGACGCAGAATACGAAGCCTTGTTGCACGGGATGAAGATGGTAATCGCCTGTGGAGCTACTCGCTTAATGATCTACGGCGACTCCAATCTCATTGTGCAACAGACGATGAAAGAGTGTGACGCAATTGCCGAAAACATGATCGCGTACCGCGACATGTACAATCTACTCGAAGGAAGTTTCAAAGGATGCGAGCTAAAGCACATCGCAAGATCCAGCAATGAAGAAGCAGATCGACTGGCAAACATGGGTTCCACGAATACACCCATACCACCAGGAATATATTTCGAACGGATGATCAAGCGATCGGTCAAAATCAAAAAACCTGCAGAAGCACTAGCAGTGCCAGAAACAGAGGTCAGCCCGCAAATCGCCCTCATCGAGCTCATTCATAACATATCACGACAGGTTTTTCTGGTCGAGCAAGTCTGGACGCAGAAATATCTCGACTACCTGACCAACAGACAGCTCCCGGCTGACCCACGCGAGGCTCGACAAATAATTAGACGCAGCAAATCCTTTCGGGTAGTCAATGGGGAATTATACAAGCAAAGCATCTCGGGAATACTTCAGCGCTGCATCGCACCCGAAGATGGCAAAGAATTGCTCCATGACATCCACCAAGGAGACTGCGGACATCATGCTAGCTGGAAAACAATAATGGGAAAGGCCTTCCGAGCAGGATTCTACTGGCTGACAGCAGCTACCGATGCAAAGAACCTGGTCGAACGATGCGATGTCTGTCAGCGATTCGCACCAAGACCACATGCACCTGCTACGGAATTGCACATGATACCCATTGCCTGGCCCTTCGCACAATGGGGGATAGACATGGTTGGACCACTACGCAAGTCCACCCCTGGAGGATATACACACTTGCTGGTCGCAGTCGACAAATTCACCAAATGGACCGAGGCCACGCCAGTAACTTCGGCTAGTGCCCAATGCGCCGTCAAGTTCCTCGACTCCATTTTATGCAGATTTGGTGTGCCACACGATATCATTACAGACAATGGTACAAATTTCACAGCAAAGGAAACGCAACAGTTCTGCGAGGAAAAGGGCATCAACTTCAAGTTTGCCTCAGTTGCCCACCCGCAAACGAACGGACAAGTCGAGAGATCCAACGGCTTAGTTTCGGCTGGCATCAAGAAACGCCTACTCGATCGTCTACACCCCGCCGCAGGACATTGGGCAGACGAACTACCCTCCGTACTATAGAGCCTCCGCACAACTCCTAACCGATCTACAAAATACACGCCATTTTTCATGGTATACGGGGCAGAAGCAGTCCTCCCCGAGGACGTTCGATTCAGCACCCCACGAGTTGTGGCCTACAGCGAAGAAACCTCTAACAGGGCACTCGCGGAAGATATGGACGCACTCGACGAGATGCGGGACATCGCACTCGCAAGATCCGCAGTATATCAGCAATCCCTGCAAAACTATCATAGTCGCCGCATACGCCATAGAGCATTCGCGGTTGGAGATCTAGTGCTGCGACTCAAGCAGAAGGAAGGACACAAGCTCGAACCACCCTGGGAAGGACCCTTCATCATACACGAAGTCATCCCAGGTGGAGCCTACAGGTTGAAGAATCCATCGACTAGAGGAATCTATTCCAATCCTTGGAATATTGCACACCTCCGCAAATTTTATCCCTAGCTTTACTTGTTCTCACAACAAATAAGGCTATGCTAGCCACTCTTGTAGCTCGAATACATGGCTTTTCAGTCATCGCAATAAAAACATGGTTTCTCCATCATATTCACTCGCAACTTCCTATTTTTACACGCTCAAAAGTTACAGGAACACACCCCATAAACACACGGGGGCTACACCTACAACTAAGCATTACAGGAAAAAAGCATACGTACAAGGTTATACACCTTACAAACAGTTTTACAAACTATACAAGGTTACAGGATATGCACATCCGACAATCAATCAAAGCGCTGAGCATTCTCAGTCGCTAAAACTCTATCTACCTCCTCAGAGGACAATCGGATGATTTTCTCCGCTGCGGGACGAACAGCATCATAGAAGGGGGAAATATCATCGATTGGATCATCTGGGAGCCTGGCTACGGAGTTAAAATCTATTTCAGGATACCATATTCGGACAAAGGATAGAGCTACAACCGCGCCGCATGTCATTTGATTGCGCACACACGCGCGAACCTCTCCCTCACGTCCAAACAACCTGAGAAGATAGCTCCAGTCTTCGGGACCCCTTTCGAGTGGTAGAAAGCAGCGTTCATCGCGATCAGGACCTCGTGAAAAGAACTCATGAGAATTCTAGCTTGCAGAACACGGAACTTCAAGGTGGCCATCACAAATCCTCGACTGCGATCAGACCAGAAGTTACTCGCATGAGGTTTTGAGCTACCAGCCTCCTGAACAATGTGGTTTTCCACCCACTGCTTTTCTTCCCTGTCATCCGGTCTGACAACTGAAGAGCAAGCATGCTTGATCAGCTAAGGAGACAAAGCAAAGAGAAGACACGGGGGGCTGTATTACTTACACAGCAAATCCCTCGCAACCAAAGATAATTCATCCATCAGAAACTGCTCGCGTTCAGCCGCCAGTTTCTGCTTGGACTTCGCCACATCGGCTATACCGCGCAGAGCTTTAAGCTGACGCTCACCCTCCCGGACCTTATCACGAAGACCAGCATAGGTGCCAACGGCGGCAACAAGGGGATTTACTGGAGTAGCATGTCCACTTGAAGATTCTGCAACTACCCCAGTAGCCTGGAAGAATACAAGGAAAGAAGTAAGAAGCCCCATTCGAAGTATTTCTAGTCGCACATTCGACAAAAGTGCTCGGGGGCTACTCCCATCGGGAGAAAATACACAAACTACGGGAAGCAATTTCCAGAATAAACACTTCGATTAAAGACAATGAAAATACGGGAATACATCCCAAAGTTCATTACATTCACGAAGGAAAGGAAAAAGAAGAACAAAACTACGAAGCTACAGTGGTGCTCCCACTAGAGGCAGTCGCCCCTCCTTTCAGTCGAGCAAATAGCTCCGACAGCTTCCGAGCAAGAATGGTGTCCTGCTCGCCAAAACGAGAGAGCCGTACCTTTTTGCCCGTCGAGGGGTCGACTGGAAGAGCCGAGTAGGCTTCCTCCAAACCGTTTACTCCGTGTGCCAGCGCGAACTGGATCGCAGTCTTCGCGCCAGACTCCGACTGGGCGACTGCGTAAGCATCCAGGAGATTGCCCTCCGAGAAGATCTTCAGCAGGTCGTCTAGCGCGGATGGAGGTACAGCGTTGGCGAGGAAGCGATTGTGCAGTTGCGACAACACTTGGGTGGCATCGCCAACCAAGGAGCACACTCCTTCGACGTGCCTCTTGAGTTGAGCAAGTGTGTCGGTTAGCACATCTACCCGCTGGATCCCAGGGATCTCCAAAGGAACATCCAGAAGACCTGCAAAGGAAAAGAATGTCAAAATTTCGCAAGTTCACCAAGATAAAAGATACAATTGCAAGAGCCTAGGCCACTTACCCGCGAGACGCTCAGCAAGGGGACGGAGGAACGTGACAAGGTCAGAATCGGCCTTATTGCCAGCTTCCTCTTGATCCTTCAAAGCTTTTCTCGCATCCGCAAGTTGCCTATCAAGATCCTCCGACCGCATGCGGGAGGCCTCCAGCTCTTGTCGAATAGCCGCCAAATCAGTTTCCTGAGTGGTTGCCCGCTCAGAGAGCCTGACTTCCTCGGACTCTGAATATTCGAGTTGAGCTGCGCAATAACATTTGTTAGACATCAAGAATGGATACAAGAACAGAAACAAGAGAAGACAATGAGACTTACTCTTAAGGAGCTCGTTCTCGGTATGGAATCGACTGCAGTGTGACTGAAGCCTCTAGCATTCCGATTCGGCAAGAACAACGTGGCGACCAATCGCCGCAAGCGAGTCAACAAGCGACTGCAAAAGCACAGAAGTAGAAGAATTAGAAGATTTAAATTAGAGCCTGTACCCGATTGAATTCAATCGACTACAGCCTCGGGGGCTACTCCCATCGGGAGCACTGTCGTGCACCCGATAAAAATCAAGACGAAGAAAATAAAACAAGATTTTGAGCCTGTAGCCGATCGCAAGCAATCGACTACAGCCTCGGGGGCTACTCCCATCGGGAGCACGGTCGTGCACCCGATAAAAATTCGAAGACAAATTACAAAGTTTACCTGACCCGTGGCGCGGGAGAGAGGATCTGCGGAGCTGTCCGTCACTTCTTTCGAAGCTGAAGTCCTGGCGGCAAAGCTAGGAGCTTCACGTTCCGCAGTCGCCGCATTGGGGGCTGCGCTGGGAGAATTCTGGATGGTGCCAGCATTGGGAGTCTCACCCGCAGTTCCTGCTTTGTTCCTCTTTTCAGGAGGAACAGAAGAAGTGTACCTGCGAGGGCTGATGGTCTGCACACTACAGCAAAGAAGAACAAGGAATCAAACATAAGCGCAGAAGAAAAAACGTTCGACTAAGAACGAGGAAAATAACTTACTCGTCGTCTTCATCTTCATCCAGCAAATCCGCGTTCCAAGCGGTTGCGATTACTGGGAATGAAGGTGAAGGGGCCTTCCCGGGCGATTCCTCTAAGGAATTATCCTTGGAAGTAGCCTCGTTATCGTCCTCTACCCGACGACGCTTGCAATGACGAAGGCCGCCATCCGAACCCTCCGCGCCATCCGAAGAATCGTCCTCGGAGCTCGAGGAAGCATCGGCTACATTGGTATCGGCTAAGCCGTCCAGGTGACTCGCCAATAACTCCGAGGCGTCCTCTCCCGCAACTGGCGGGTAGCAGTTCGCCACTGCTAAGCTCTACAAAGAAGGCAGAGGAAGGCAAGAAAAATTTCAGTCGACCAAAGCTCAAAGCAAAAAAGAAAATAATAGCAGACAAGAAGGATAAAACTAACCGCGGCTGGTGGAGGTTTCGAAGCGTCGAAGGCTTCGACTGTGCAGTCGGGGAACTTCTCCCCCACCTTCAAGCTAGTGACAGCCGCGATTTTCTTCTCGAACTCAACGTTCGAAAGTTCCTCGCGGCTCACTCGGCTAGGATCTTCAGCGCCTTGGTATTCCCACATGGTGGAAGGCCTTTGCTGCAGCGGTTGGATCCTGCGCTTCAGAAAAATACTCGTCAGGTGCAGCCCGTTGAGTACCACTCCAGCGGTTTGATCCCGGTGAGCGGACACTCTTGCGAGTAGGGGCGTGACAACCTGGGTTTCTTCGGCTGACAGCTTGTGCGCCCAGGACTTCCGCCTCTTCAAAACAGCGAACGGGTGGAATTCCACGATCCCACCCGAGCTGTTGTCGATGACGTAAAACCACTTTTTCCGCCAGCCTTGGGCGGAGTCGACGAAGTGCATGTTGAAGTAGCTGCTCTCCAGTCGCGCCTGGATCCCGAAGCCACCTGTGCGTAGCGGCTCGCCAGGCTCGGAGTCCACCCGCGATTTCTCGCGGAATATGCGAACTTTGAAGAGGGCCTTCCAAAGCGCCCAATGAGGGCGAATGCCAAGGAAGCATTCACAGAACACGATGAAGCACGAAATGTGCTGCACCGCATTCGGGGGAAGATCGTGAAGTTGTATGCCATAGACATACAGCAACCCGAGGAGAAAAGGATGGAGATGGAAGGAAAGACCCCGAGACACGTGGTCCGCGAAGACCACGCGCTCGTTCGACTGCGGGTTTGGTACCTCTTCTTTCTTCCCGAGGCGCACCCGCTTCTCAGATTCAGCCGGCAGCAGCTCCTCCCGCTGCATC
The DNA here is from genome assembly GCA_028641055.1 of Alopecurus myosuroides. Taxonomy (NCBI): domain Eukaryota; kingdom Viridiplantae; phylum Streptophyta; class Magnoliopsida; order Poales; family Poaceae; genus Alopecurus; species Alopecurus myosuroides. The sequence goes on from CM054062.1 coordinate 72,949,863, forward strand.
TCCTTGATGCTCTTCACGGTGGTATTGGGCGAGCGCCAGTCGCCAGCTCGAGGCGCAGGTTGCGCGGAAACTTCTCCGGTTGCAGAGGTGGCAGCGCCACGTCTTTTGCCTCCAGCCATGGTTGACAGCACGAGCTCGAGCGCGAGGAAGAAGATGGGCGCGAGGAAGGAGATGGATTGAAGACGAAGGCTGGGAAGTTTTTACCGCAGCGCTAAGTCCCGTATTTATACACGGAGCGAATTAGCCCCAGCCATTCGATGCGCTACGTGGCGCCTATCACAGCCACCACATGTGAAGATGAAGCGAAGGGACGGTGAACGCTGTTCCGTGCCACGATCTTAACAGAAGATCGTGCGCATTTACTGCGCAGTTCGCGTAAAAACCGGAAGCGGCGTCTCGTTTCCCGGTCAAAAAGCTGACTAAGTGGGCCAGCCCATCTGCTACCACTCCGTCACGTCCCATCGGGAGGAGAAAAGTGCGCCATGACGTTATGGCACGCGACATCAAGCTCAAGAATTCTCGAATGGAAATTCAAAACACGAAAACAACTTCGTACGAAAACTTCTTCGACTAAAAGCAATTCCTTTTGAGAAATAAATCATAACACAAGACCTCTTTAAGACAAGAGAGAAATGCCCTATACACGAAAACTCTTTGGTATGGGCACAGCACTCCAAGCATGAAAACTCTTTCATGCGGACATAACTTTCCTCAGCACGGAAATTCTTTCGATTGAAACTCAAAAAGTCACTCAGGTAGATATAACCTACCTCTTTTTTACACATGATATCTTACATCATAAAAACCTGGGTTGATCAGCCGACTAGGCACATCCGGATGCCGTATTCTTCGAATATGAAGGTAAGACCCAAAAAGATCTCTCTTAAAGGGCCTGGAATCGCACTCAAAAGCTGCGTCCTCCGGTATGTTTCCGTGTCAACAACACGAAGAAAAATCCTAGCGGACGCGCCGGGTACCCCCATAGGTTAAGTTCGACTCGATAAGTCCACAACGGCCCAGTCGCAACAATCACCTTATCGGGTTCGAGCCGGAGGTCTCGAATCTGTGTAGGCCAGGAATGTTTTTCCCTAGTCGCAATTAATTGGCCCTGATCTTTCGGGAGAGCCAAGCTACTGTGCCGCATCCTTCTGCAAATAAAGCCGCGAAAACAGGCACTTAAGTCGCTCGACACTCGAGCATAAATGACTCATTGCACAGGGAACACACCCTTTTGAACAGCAAGCCGCCAAGCAGCTTATCCAAAAAAGCAAGGCCAAGAAAGGGTTGACCGTTTACTCGACTGGATAAATCCTACTCGAGCAAACGCTCGGGGGCTACTGACGAAGATATGGATCCTAGACCCTGCGGATAAGGACACCCCCTCTCAGGCCCAAGGTTAAGGCCCAAGAAGAGGAGCCCTTGGAATGCTCCAGAAGGCCCGCGTGAAGCCCACCCGCTCTAACTTGCGGGTTAAGATAGGAAACATGTAACCGACCTAGTTAGGGTTCGAGTCCTCTCCGGGTAGGATTCGAGACCTGGCCACCTATATAAGGCCAGGAGAGCCCCCGGGAGAGGACCAAGCAATACCGCACGACCTAAAGCCTTGAACTCGAGACCTACTCTCGATTCGAGTACCACCTTTGTAACCGATCTAATCATCAATACAGATCGACAAGAGGCAGGAGTAAGGGTTTTACCTCTACGAGGGCCCCGAACCTGGGTAAATCTCGCCCCCTGTCTAGCCGACGATTCCACCAGCGCTCATGGGTTCTCCTAATCGAAACCCGATAGGTTCACCGAAGGGATTTGTTGAGTCAGGGATTCGACACCCGGCAAGGGGAGGCCCTCGGTAAAGAAGAAAAACACATCCTCAACAAACACCTTGGACACATAGAAGTAAGAACCCGTCAGGGCTTTCCTGGAGTGCGGATGAGTAGCGAGACGAACCTGTGCTCGATCGTAGCCCGGAAGCAGATAATCCTGCTCATCGAACCTTCCGGCATTTGGACGCCTCAAACACCGGAAGATCCATCATTTCTTCCTCTGGTGGACGAAAGTGTGTGCCGCTGCAGCCGCCCTTTCCAAGGCCTCGTCTGTTGAAGCCTCCGGCTGGCTGGACTGCAAAACACTACAAGAGAATCGGTCTCTTGCAACGAAATCTGTAGCTACATTTTTTTTTCGTTGCGATATAATCACAAATTACCACGACCTCTCAGGTTGTGGTGATAGGGCACTCGTATTTCCACGACTCATTTTGGTGGCGATAAATTGTCGTTTTGTTGCGGTAGAGGCCTCCTATTGCCATGATTTGTACTGCTGTTGGAATACAACCGCGTTTTTGCGACAGAGTATTTTCGTTGCGCGAGGCACTCCTTTTGTTGCCTTAGAGACATGGTATTCCAACGAAATAAGCATTCGTGGTGATATTTAGTCATTTATTGCAACATCTTTATTTGTGTTGCGGTAGTTACAAATATTGTTGCAAAAAAAAAAAGCTAACTATTGCAACCAAATTTTTCGTGTGGCAATACCATATGTTTTTCGCCTCAAATTGACCCTGCGGCAATACCTATTGTTTACTGCGACAATTTGGGTCGTATGGTAATAGGTTAACGGTAAAGCAACAATCACCGTACTGTTGCGAAAATAAACAAGTTATTTTGCAACGACCATTCATAGACTAGCTTAACGGGCCTCATGGGCCGTGCCCTTGATCACTGTTGCAATTTTCTTAGGACTACACTTCATTTTTGGTCCAGTATCTCAGTTTGGTGAGCACATTATTTTTTTTAATATTGTTTGCAACTGAATTTCTGCAGCACTTAGCATTTTACTAATGTTGCAACTAGTGACAGTACTTAATAATCAATCAAGAACTCATATAAGACGCAATTTCACTAGTACATTTATCATGGAAATTCAAAATTTCTAAACACTGGAACTTTGAAATCTTTAAACAGAAATTATGTTATTACACGATCTTTCATCCATGCATGTTCATGGCAAAACCTTTAAGGCAAACAGTGCAGAGACAGCCTACACAAAGAATCCATGGTCATCATCCAATTCATCTTCTACCAAAGGAGCAACATGACCATCATTTATGTAAGCCTCATCATCATCAGTATCAGCATCATATTCGACTTGGTCTTCGTCAAAATCAGCAGGTCTTAAATTATTTATGACTGAAACATCAACGCTGGTTCCTTCATCATCATTTCTGCACCAACTAGTAATATCGTCAGGTAAAGTAAATTCTGGAACTGTAATTCCTGCATCGACGACATCCTGTACATCTGCATCACCACGTTCATCTCCTTCTGCAAGATCATCTAGGTCTGCACCATTTAAAACCGAAGGAGCAAAAAAATTGCGTGGATTCATTTTTATAGCACTTGCCCAATTAGGGCTCTTCACATCTCTCACATAGAAAACCTGTGCAGCTTGGATGCCTAGAATGTAAGGGTCTTCCGTGAATCGGTGTACACTAGTGTCGAGGTCAATAATTCCATACTTGTCCCTCCTATACCCCTTACTATGATTTCTATTGGCAGGAGGCACGTCGAACCAGTCGCACTGCAATAGAACAACCTCCTTATCAGGAGGAAAGTCAAGAAATATGATTTTCTTTATCACCCCATAATAATCAGTACTGCTGGTGCTTCCTTGCGCGTTGACTACGACGCCACTATTTTGGGTACTCAAGTCAAGCTCTATTTCGGTATTACGAAAGTAATATCCATTCAGTACTGTACGGTTGAACACACGAGCAATTTGATCAGGCCCTTTAGCTAGTGTATACAACAGACTGTTGACCTTCCCATCTTTATGGAGTTGTGTGATCTGTTTCATGGAATAGAATATGTGTGAGTGTACTATACACCATTGTTTTTTTATTACGAGAAACATTTATGAAAATGCTAAAGTAACTTACCCGTCTTTCGAACCAGCCAACAAAATCTTCCTTGTGTTTCTTTTTAGGATTAGGACAATTGTTCTTTTTGAGCTCGTCAATATGTTCCCTTCAAAAAGAAATGATATATGGTTACTTCATAACCAAAGTGTTAATGCATATCATGATATGAAACAAATACATAAGTTTCCTTACTGAATCCATGGCTCGGTTTCCTCGCAGTTTGTTATTATGTAGTGCCTCATTTGATTAAGAGCTTCCAAAGACAGTGATTCACGGGCAAAACCTTTCTTGGAGTAATCAACTGCACTCATTATGCTAATCCCTGTTGGTGCCTCATCTGTAGCTCCATCTGCATGGCGTTCGGACTGACTTATTTTTGTAGGCGAGTCTTTAACGAATCGACTGCAGAACGTCATGCACTCTTCAAGTATGTACCCCTCTGCAATTGAACCTTCTGGATGAGCCTTGTTACGTACATATCCCTTCAACGTACGCAGGTATCTCTCAACCGGATACATCCATCTATACTGTACAGGCCCTGCAAACCATGCTTCTCGAGCTAGATGAATTGGGAGATGCATCATAATATCAAAGAAAGCTGGTGGATATATCATCTCTAGCTGACATAGAATTACTGCAATTTTTTCGTCCAAATTCAACAGATCGTCATCCCTTAACTCCTTGGAGCATAAATCGGAAAAGAATTTACTGAGCTGAAGCAATGGGGTAAGGACATTCTCTGGCAGAAGCTTGCGCAACTCAATAGGAAGAAGTTTCTGTAATATAACATGGCAGTCGTGAGTTTTGAGTCCACTAAACTTGCACTTCTCGAGGACCACACATCGCTTAATGTGTGAAGCATAGCCATCAGGCATCCGTATGCTCTGCAGAAACCTGAGCAGCATTATCTTCTCTTCCTTTTTTAAAGCATACACGCCTTTCTTAAGTTTGTACTTATCCTTACCGGCGGGCTTTGCGTGCTGATCCTCCCTAATTTTCAAAAACTCCAAATCTAGGCGAGCCTTCGTACTATCCTTTGTTTTCCCATCCATCTCAAGCAAAGTACCCAGAATGCTGTCACAAATGTTCTTCTCGATGTGCATAACATCCAAATTGTGCCTCACGAGCAAGTGCTGCCAATACGGGAGCTGGAAGAACACACTTCTCTTCCGCCAATTGTGCCAGGGATTAGTTTCCGGTCGCTTTCTCTTATTTGACCGCCCAAATGGTTCATGCTGAATGCTATCAAGCTCCTTTAGAACTTCATTGCCTGTAAGTGGCACCGGGGCGTCTCTATGGTCTGGCTTGTTGTTGAACATAACCTTGTTTCGACGCCATTTGTGTTGTTTCCGTAGAAAACGTCGGTGTCCCATGTAGCAATGCTTTCTACCATACCGGAGCCATAAAAAGTCTGTATGCTTGTGGCAGTAAGGGCATGCTAGCTTGCCTTTTGTGCTCCAACCACTCAGCATTGCGTAAGCCGGGTAGTCATTGATGGTCCACAACACGCATGCATACAACTTGAAATTTTGTTTAGTTGCAGCATCATATGCTTCAACACCATCCTCCCATAGAACTAACAGTTCATCAATCAAAGGCTGTAAGTACACATCAATGTTATTTCCTGCTGACTTTGGTCCTGGAATAATCATTGACATTATCCAGTTCTCTTGTTTCATACACATCCATGGTGGCAAGTTATATGGGATCAGAATGACAGGCCATGTAGTGTGTGATATACTCATGAGACCAAAGGGGTTGAATCCATCTGAAGCAAGGCCAAGCCGAACACTGCGAGCATCTTTTGCGAATTCTTTCTGACTATATCTTTCATCAAGGCTTTTCCAGGCCTTCGAATCTGCAGGATGCCTCATTATGCCATCATCTTTACGTTTCTCCTTATGCCATTTCATATCAGTTGACATATCTTCTGTCATGTACAGCCTTTGCAGTCTTTGAATGAGTGGGAAATACCATAGAAATTTCTGTGGCACTTGCTTCTTTGATTTACGGATCGATGAATCAGCTTTGTCTACGGTTGGACTTGATTTCCATCGAGACGTATGACAGACAGGGCATTCTTGGGCATCAACATGCTCATTACGGAATAGCACACAATCATTATAGCACGCGTGTATCTTCTTGTAATCCAGTCCAAACTCTCGAATGACCTTCCTTACTTGTGCGAGATTAGTAGGAATGCAGTGACCCTTTGGCAGCACCTCCGTGAACATCCGCAGCATTAAGTCACATGCTCTGTTGGTCATCCCAGACACGCACTTGATTTGGTAAAGCTTCACAATGAAAGATATCTTTGTGACCTCCTCACAACCTGGGTACAACGATGTTTTTCCCTCTTCCAATAGTTTGTAGAACGCCTTTGCAGATGCATTTGGCTCCTGTTTCATTCCATCACCGCTCGTGTCTCCTGCATTACTTCCCACTTTTGTGGCCCTTATCAGAGTATCGAGCATGTCACATATCCCTTCACCACCACCTGCATCGTCTTCATCATTAGAATCTTCAGACATGTTGTCCTCCTCGGGTTCACCATGGAATACCCATTTTTTGTAGGACGGATACATCCCATTCTTAAGCAAGTGCATATGGATCTCCTTTTTAGTTTTCTGAGCATTATTCAGACATTTCGTACACGGGCAAAAGTTTCTTGCGTCTGGTTCAGCACCATCAAAACTAAGTTCCAAGAAACTCTCGATGCCACTTTGCCACTCCACAGAATCTCTATCCTTCTCCATCCAGCTCTTGTCTTGTGACATTTTGCGTTATCTCCGTTTAGCCGGTCTTGTAAAAAAGAAGGAGCAGCATTAGTTCACACAAAAGTATTTCGAAACAACAAATACATCAGAGAGACAGGCATACTGGTCTTTCAAGTAAGTAAGAATTGCAGGGGATTACATTAGACATTACTTCACAACACAGCGTTAGATTGAAACTAACACTTACACCTGAAACTGACATGGCTATGAAAATATAAAACCTAGTTCGTACCTGAATTCCTGACATTAATATGAATATTAAACTAACACTTACAACTGAAACTGATAAAACAGACACGCATATGTGAACACAAGCAGCTAGTCTATCTGACAGCAATTGCAATCGCCATTAACTTCATCGAACCGGCAGGATGGAAACCAAGGATTTCATCAGTATTGGTACAAACCTTGTAATTGCGTCTGACGAGCGGCGGAAGCAGCGGTTGAGTACAAGTCGACGGGGCAGCGTTGGCGGCAGTTCAATAGTTTACGCTAATCGAGTTCGGATGGCGGCGAGGTAATAGTGGCGGATTGATCGGTCGCGCAGGGCCGATACGGCGGAGAAGTCGCCTGAGAACGGATAGAGCAGCGTTGTCGTGCGGGGGCAGGGCAGTTTGGAGGAGACCGGGCGGACAAACGTAGCCCTTTCGCTCGCCCAATGGCCCAACCGGAGTATGGGCCTATTAATTGTACAATTTGTCTTCACAGCCCATTTGCCTTGTGAACAATATGTTTTTCCCTTGGCAATAACGTTCAAGTATTATAAATGCTCTATTAAGTTTTACTAGTTTCATTTTATGATTAAATTAATTCATTTCGAAATGCATTGTTGTGTTAATATTCAACACTAGTCGGAAAAGCCCTATTATTGGTGTGGTTTTTCTTCAGTTCTGGCATGAAACTCGTACACCCCTGCTATCTAGGTGTCCACTGGCGTGTTTCTGGAATCGACACAGGTTATACTACATGATCATTGGCGTTGATGTCATAGTCCACATCACTATCCTATAGAAATCGGTAAATAAAAAGGGTATGTAATATTGACTAGAAGCGCACAAATGGTATTCAATTATGAGATAACATACCAAGCATTAAAAAGAACCGCATAAACATTCAAAGATTCAACCAGATAGTACTCAACATTAACATGTAATCTAAAAGTTCGCATAAAGCTAGAACTCTCAGCTACAACCACGATACCTACTCATCATCTGACTGAATAATGACAACATGTGTATCCTCAGTAGGGAGCTATGGGAACATCATCTTCGGTGTCTTCAGCATCGTCAGGTCGATCGTAGAGGAAGTAGGTGGACACATCACCTTCATCGAGATAGAATGTCAATCTCCCTGTTGGATCCATCTCGTAGCGTTCCACAAGCTGGCCCCATTGCTGACCACTGAAGTATGTTTTTCCATCCTCATGTGTGACTACAACTTTGTGCTGGTGCTCTGGCACTCTCCAGCTCATCAAGTTCACCTCGAGAGTTCTAGGGTGGTCCCAAATTGCAACTTGAATATGCTCCAAAAAGTCACGCCTGAATCTGCAAGTATGATCTGTAAAAAAAAGAAGTACAGATTTTTAGTACAAATTTATTGTCAGTTTTCAAAAAGTAGATTGACCTAAAGTATATACCAATCTGTTTTCAAACCCCTCTGGTAGAACAATGGTAAATTTCTTGTTCATGCACTCCTTGTAGCCACACTGTTCACATACATCCATTGCCTGCGGTGGTGCGTTCCATACACTGAATTCAGATACACATCTAACCATTTACCATTCAAAAACCAACTTAAATCTAACAATGTACATCTAATTTTGGTGGCTGAATAAACTTAAATCTAACAATGAAAATCTAATTCCTAAGTCGATCTACATCTAAAATCACAATAATAGGGCTCCTTTGATTCATCTGATAGGAAAAGTGTAGGGATAGGAAACTTGTAGGATTGGTATGGTATGGCCAAATGATTCCTATGAGAAGAGCATTTTCCTTTGATTGTGTGAAGGAATTTTTCTATGAGGTTGGACCTAATGTTCTTTTCCTATAGGATTTGTACTACAAGATTTCTACGGGAATATTTCCTATAGGATATGATCATGTGAATCAAACAAGCAATATAGGAAAAATTCCTATAGGATCTAATCCTACAAAATTCCTATGGCATTCCTATGAATCAAAGAGGCCTCATCTAACATATAACTCAATCTACATCTAAACCTAACAATGAAAGGTACGGCGGCCGGGGAAACTTACCTGCGGCGCGACGGCTGGACGGCGCGAGGACGACGGTGGCGGTTGCGGCGGCGTTTGTCGCGGCGTCGTTCCGCTGGGTGTCGGTGGGGGATCTGGGGGCGGAGAGGGCTAGCCGTGGCGGCGGTGGGGAATCGGGGGGTGGAGAGGGAGAGGACTCGAGTTCGTGTGTGTGTAGCAGTTGGTGTGCGTGTAGCAATCGATTAAATTAGAGTATAAACGGTTTTCCTCAAAATTTTCATCATGTGAACGTGCCTCCACATTTGATCTTTCGTAAATTGGTCCTTAATGATGAAGCCAATGATAAACCGTGCCCAACACATTTGATTCCCTCATCCTGGTTAAATGTTGTCGCACCGTGGTGTCGCATGCTGGTGGTCGGTTCGTCCGGTCGTTGCGAGGCACCTAGGCGACGGATCGTCAAGGATGGTGGTGAGGGTGTGTTTGGGAGAAATCCTTGTCGGAGTACCGATATTAGAGCGGTGTCGCCATCGGGTGGCATCCTCCCTTCATGAAGGGCATCGCGTCTACCCTGCATCCGCCGCCCCGATGTGCCGGGGGAAACCCTAGAAGCGCGACTATCCATGTTGAAGGTGTTGATTGGTATTTGACGTCCGGGTGCTAGCAGCTTGGTTGTAGTTTGTAGGTGGGCGCAGTGGTCGTTTCGTCGATCCACTTGCGTCTCCTTTTCTTTTCTTCTTTTGCGTTTAAGGTTGTCGCCTCAGCCGGCGTTGTATCAAAACTGTTGCACCGGGTGGTTGCTATATTAATATAGCGGTGGTTCAGCCTATTTCGCCAGAGCATGGGGAGAATATCCTGTGATACTAGCCCTCTTGCATGCTACCATGGTACCGTTTCGAATAAATGAAGTTTTGGTGATTCAAAAAAATCTAGGAAAAATCACGAGTAGAGTTACAACAATGTGTAATAATTTTATGTCCAGATACGAAAGTAATATTGACTAACCAAAAAGACAAATCCAAATGTGAATATATAGTGCATATTTGCTGATTTGTACTTTTTGTTTCTCAATGTGTAGGTCGAATTTGGACCTGGTTATTTTTTACATTATGTACACAAATTCTTTGGGAACATTAATAATTTTTTCCGGAATTTTATGAAACATCTATAGTTGATTTTTTAAAATGGTAGCATGGGAGAACAAGGGGCTAGTATCACTGGATATTTTTTCCATTGAGCATGTGTGGTTTGCACCCTTGTTTACATTTTTATGAGTCATATGGTAAAGCAAAAATGGTAAAGCTCAGCATAAAAATCAAAATGACATCATGAAAGTAGTAAAACTAAAAGAACATAACATTTAAATTGTGTGAGAATTCAACAATCTAATATAGAGTCTTAACACGGTTTTTATATTGTAGCAACGGGGCTGCATGCATATAGTTGCACACAGAAACCATCAATATCACTGCATTCCTATTACAGACCAACTTCAGGGATATGGGTAGCAAACAAGTAGAGCCCTTCAGCGCACTGGTATAGCAATAACAGCATCTTGTCACCCTGTTTGAGATGACTTTCCTTCGCCATGAACTCTTTCCACCCGCTGACGCACAAGCGACCATCAAGATCAGAAATTGAATATGTCGATGTCACCTCAGTTCTCGGGTAGCAAACAATAGTGATTGTACCATTTCTTGCCATATGTGCAGGAATCAGACGGCTTGGGATTTTCTGTTGCATGCAAAGACTTATAGTCAAGAAAAAAGCTATCGGGAAATAATCATGTTAAAAGAAAGGAAAATAGAACAAGTGTACACGTATTACTTTGCGCATAAGAGAAGATGTGTTCTTAAAGATTTACCACATGTTTATTGAAGTTCTCGCTGTTTGTCCAATTCAGAGTATGCAGCACCCCGACAACCAATTCTGCTTCCTCATACTCTCCAGCTCTGTGGAATAGAACAGTGTAATCCAAGTTTTCAACAGCGTCGATCACCGTCTCCATCATCCTCCAGTTAATCATGGTCCCATCAGTGCTAGAGAGTGAGTCAACAATGTGACGCCTCTCAGGGGACATGTGGTAGTATGCTGTAAAAATGTAATACACCTGAAATTAGTGGATTACACATGCCGCAACCAAGTAATATATTAATGTTTATGTGCACAACATAATTTTTTTGTATTAAGTAAGAACTTACACGGATGGGTGATTGGGTCATTTCCGGTTATGACCTCAGTTTGGCCTCTTTGTGTGTCGGTCTTGAAAACAAGCTCCATACCAACTTCAAGTTTGTAAACCCTACTAAATTCTTTCCAGTAATTTCCCTTCAGAAAGGTTATCCCGTCGATGTTGCTAAGCTCAACTATAAACGAGAATCCTTCCTTGGTAATCAGTGTGGCTTGAAAATTTCTGTCCTCCATAGGGAAAACAGCATGCATTCTTAAGAAATATTGTCTGATGTAGCAGGGGATCACCTAAATAAGAGCATGTATTTTATTAAATTATGAGCCAGTAGTAAATTGGACTTACTAAAAGTAGATATATCCTACAAGAGTAGCTATTTGTACTTTTTCCTATAATTGGACATTGAAGCAATAGTCCTGTACTGCAAATAACTGAACATGCACTCATAGTTTCAGAATGGTACCCTTCAAGTATTGAAATTGCATGTAGGTAGTTCATAAAAAAAAACACGTCCATAACTACTAGAGATCACAGTCCCAAAAAATTTGCTAGCTAGATCAGCTACGTATATTACATCAATGATTAACACATGACACAATGACTACTAGCTAGGACCGGTAGATATGCTACGTATATTACATGTGAATAATCACGAAAAATCCAAATCCAATTTGTACATGAGTAGATTAGAATCCTTACCGTCTTCTCCTCAAATCCCTCTACAAGGGTTATGACGAAATAATCAGTCGTCATGTCATCACTGCCACACATCCCTAGTTTGTCAAAACAAACTGGACACTGCGAGAAAAAACGAACAAAAACGATCAGATCTAGTGTGATAATCACGATCAAAGATGCAAAAGGATGCGTAAGATCAAGTTGGCACGTCTTTGGTTGGCTTCATGATCGAAGTGGAGGGTGCGCCGGCCGGTAGACTAAAAATTCTAGGTCAAACTTGTGCGGAAGGGCAGGCGGCGGCGAACACGTGGCGAGGGAGGCGTGTGAAGTCGGCGGTTTTCTGTGGGAGAATGATTACACGCACGATGCCTTAGGTCAGGCCGTAGACTAGCTGTTTTGATGGGACAAATCGTGGGCCGCGCTGGCCATTGTGTAGGTTTAGTAGATTCAAAATATGCTTATTAGTTTGGGCCCACAAACAAGTGAGTACTATGGGACAAATCGTGGGCCGCGCTGGCCATTGTGTAGGTTTAGTAGGTCTATGTACACACACGGCACAGGTGCTTCCCAATTTTTTTCTATCGATTTCACACGGAAACCACTTCGAGTCTGCTCCGTACAGAATTAATATTAATACTCCCCTGTACTTCCATTCGTATTCACCACTGCATCTCTTCCAACCGCTGCACTCCAGTCTCTTCTTCTTCCATCCTCTCCCCTCTCTTCTTCTTCCAAGAATGGACGAACAGAAGTATTTCTGCCGCACGATTAAGGTCCCCATCCATGGCGAGGAAAGCATCGACGTCACGTACACCAACGACCCTGCCGAGGTGCAGCGTGTCGTAGACATGTACGAGCAGTGGATTGATAGCGGAGAAGAAAGGTTCATGGGGCTCGATTTCGAGTACACATCCCACAAGGTTGATATCGAGAAGAAGGTCGCCGTCCTTCAGCTTGCATTACGCCGCCACGTCCTGGTGTACCATCACTCCAGGTTAAAGTCATTTTTCCTCTTGTTTTCTGCAACTAGTACTCATCTGCTCCGCCGCCATGTTCTTGTGATTGCTATTTGGTTATTCCTGGTTCTTGTGATTGGTGTTACTACTACTTTTTCCCTCTTTTTTCGGCAACTAGTACTCATCTAGATTTTCTGCAACTAGTACTCATCCAGACATGCATGCGTAACAGTTTTCTCACGCACTTTTTTTCGGATCGGAGGGAGTAGTACTTTTCTAAAATCTTGTTACTTGTGTACTTCAGTGGTGACTCGTGGCAATCTGTGACGCTGGCTGATCTTTTTCGTTTTGGCGGCGTCAAATTTGCAAGTGTTGACACCAACAACGACAAGAAAATGTTTGCGAGAACCTGGAATTTTTCTATTCCAAAAGAAAATTATGAGGATATCCAAGATTTATACTTTCATGTGTTCAAAGAAAAGAAAGTTGGAATGGCTACCATGGCAGCAAAATTTATTGATCCCGTCTACAAAAACATGAAGAAGAAGGATTACCGGTGGCACAGCTACTGGGACAACCAAATGCTAGACATGGAACACATCACCTATGCTGCAATTGATGGGTTCCTCTCCCTAGAGTTGTACCGTAAGCTCAAACCCATGAGTGACGCCAAGAAGGCCGAGGAGGGAGGCAGATCAAGGAGGGCGAGGGCGACCCACACTTGGCACTAGATCACCTGATGCGGCGTAGTATATATGCTACTTTTGTTCTTTGTAATTAGAGTATATGTAAATTTATTCGAGTAGTACATATGCTACTTTTGAGCTATGGATTAATCTTGGTACTTTTGTTCATATTGCAAGTGCTATATCTAACTAGTAGTGCAAATTATGCTACGTGAAGTCTGGTTTGAACTCAATGACAACTCTCCTCGCTGGCGGTGTTCGAGTAGTTCCCTACTCGAGGCAGAACTAGTCCTGCCGCCATTCTCCTTTGGGTGGTTCGACGACTAGGGATGTCAAAATGGAGTTTGTTATTCCTAAGAGGCACCAGCATCTGTGGCGACGCGGCTCTGATCTTTGTTTAGGAAAGGCCTTCTCTTGTGTTTGGTTTTTGAGTCTGTGGGATAGTTCTCGTACTAGCCGGTGTGGAGTGGTGTAAGTGATAGTGTTGCTCGCAACGAACTGTCAAGTTCATGTACTCAAACCACTATCTCCTATAAAAATCAGGTGCCAATTGCGTGCCCTCCAAAAAAGAAACAACTCTTTAACAATATTAATAAGCTCTGCTAAACGATAACATAAAAAGGACATAATGTTTCACATAGTGCATCATGCAGGAGTACTGGAAGCAACACATAGTTTAAACAAAAGAAACATTGTCTTCACAGGCACAACTTAGAAGATCTTGTGAACTGGGCCAGCTTCCATGGGATTAGGTATGAGTGGAATGAGTCTATTCACCTTACGGAAGGTGACTTGTTCTCCCTCCCACTCGTACCTCTTCCCGTGACACCTTAGCACATCCTGTCTACGCATCTTGATGTAAAGATACGCGGAGTCTCCCTCTTCGTGAGACTGGACAATGCGCCAGTTGGTAGTACCCAACTTGCTAAGGAGTACACGCGAAACCATGAAAGACGATGGTCGCTGGTTCGGCTTTACCACAGCTTGAAGAACAAAGTCGGTGTGCACCCCCTTTTGCTCCTTTAGCTGAAGTATCACCAGATTGGAGACATGGACGTTGCAAGCTGATTTTTCATCAACATTTGGTGATGTTGGAGGTACTTCTTCAAAATCTTCATCATCTTCTCCAGAGCCTCCATCCCCAGAACCATGACCATCTGACAAGGCCAGTCCGCCATCAGATGACTCTTCTTCAACTCTCGGCTCCTAAAATGCAATAAGCCAATATGTTAACTGAAAACTGAAGTTGCTCATTCGTTTTTAACTTTTATATCATTTATTGCCGAAGAATTCAAATGGATATGAAATGTGCAACCTATACTAAACCTAGTATATCATAACCAAATCTGATAATTAGAATCCATGTAGGCATGCACGTTTAATTAACCTAAAAGCTAGTGTGACCAATTATTACAGAATGAGATATGAAATTGCAGATGAAATAATTTGAAGATTAACCCAAAAAAGGTTGTAACACCATAAATAGGAGAATCTAGGATGATAACACGCTACACAATTATTTCAACATTAGATATGAAGTTGCAGTTGTAATTATTACATGATGAGATATAAAATGGCATTCGAACTAATGTAAATAACACTTGAGAAATAAAACAATAAAATTAAAAAGCAAAATCGATCTACTCCCTCTTTCTTTGAATAAAAGACCACTATCAAAAATAAAATTTCTATGTATGCAAGACCGCTATCTCTACCAAAGAGGAATTTATTTCGATTCTACCACATAGAATGGTGCTAATTGATGTCAATGTGCCATGCAACCAT
Source organism: Alopecurus myosuroides (assembly GCA_028641055.1). Classification (NCBI taxonomy): domain Eukaryota; kingdom Viridiplantae; phylum Streptophyta; class Magnoliopsida; order Poales; family Poaceae; genus Alopecurus; species Alopecurus myosuroides. The sequence goes on from CM054062.1 coordinate 72,965,065, forward strand.
AGAGTAATATGCCCCAGTATTTCATAACAAAAACAGATAATTAAAATCTTGCGGATCAAATTACCCAAGCTATATTCATTGAATTTTAATTAAACAAAGTACAGAGTGTACAATTATTACAAAATGAGATATGAAATTGAAGTTGAAATAATGTGAAGATTACTGCAACCCAAAAAAAGGTTGTAACACCATAAATAGGAGAATCTAGGATGATAACACACTATACAATTATTTCAATATTAGATATGAAGTTGCAGTTGTAATTATTACATGATGAGATATAAAATGGCATTTGAACTAATGTAAATAAGAGTTGAGAAATAACAGAATAATATTTGAAAGCAAAATCGATCTACTCTCTCTTTCTTTGAATACAAGGCCACTATCAAAAGTACAATTTCTATGTATGCTAGACCGCTAACTCTTGCAATGAGGAATTTTTTTCGATTCTACCACATAGAATGGTGCTCATTGATGTCAATGTGCCATGCAACCATAGAGTAATATGCCCCAGTATTTCATAACAAAAACAGATACTCCCTCCGATCCATACTAATAGTCGCTAAATCGGATGTATCTAGCACTAAAATATGTCTAGATACATCCGATTTAGCGACCATTAATATGGATCGGAGGGAGTAACTAAAATCTTGCGCATCAAATTACCCAAGCTATATTAATTGAATTTTATTAAAACATAGTACAGAGTGTACAATTATTAGAAAATGAGATATGAAATTGAAGTTGAAATAATGTGAAGATTATTGCAACCCAAAATAGGTTGTAACATCATAAATAGGAGAACCTAGGATGATAACACACTGTACAATTATTTGAACATTACATATGAGGTTGCAGTTGTAATTATTACATGATGAGATATACAATGGCATTTGAACTAATGTAAATAACAGGTGAGAAATAAAATTGCCTAGGCACACACGTGCATATATACCAGATTGTGCTCCAATCCATCAAAAAATAAAAGAAATTTCCTAGGCACACACGTGCATGCAATACCATCAGGTTGTGCTCCAATCCACCATAGAACAAAATAAATTTCCTAGGCACACACACGGTACCATCAGGTTGTGCTCCAATCCACCATAGAACAAAATAAATTTCCTAGGCACACACATAGAGGTTTCTATGTTAGTTCTCTCAACTCACAGAAGTCACAACTCACAACCAAAATTAGTGGCAAACATGAACAACCACATAGTGCAAAGCAAAATCGATCTACTACCAGTCTGTGAATACAAGGGCATTATCAAAAATACATGGCAAGTTCACTAAAAATAGATCTACTACCTCAGTCGGCGCGGCAGTCGGCGCAGCGGGCGGCGCGGCGTTCGGAGCGTTGGTCAGCTTAGCGGAGATGGCCCCCCACATGGCGTATTCAGCTGATTGGTCGTAACTTTCGTCAATCTCCTTGTACGCAGCCTCGAGGTCAGATGGCACGGCGGCGTGGGATGGGCCATCTTCGCCGGAAGCAGCAGCCACTGTACCAGAGCTGGCCGCGGCTGGGACGACAGCAGAAGATGGCTCGCCGACGACGGACGCCACCTCATTACCTTCCTCGGCGTCGAAGCTTTCGCGTGATCTCTTCATGGCGGATGGGAAGGGCAGGGGAACCGTCGAGGGTTTTGCGGTGGAAGTGGAGGGGAGGATGCGTTTTTTGGGGAAAAGTTGATGCAGAGACGGAGGAAGGAAGGAAGTGGATATGCGTCAAACCGTGTATTTATGGAGTTTCCCTTTTGCTCTCCCTCTGACGCAATGTGCACGCGTGAATCTAGGGTTTCTTTTTGTATAGTTGTTTTTCCATATTTTTTGCACAAAAATGGTTAAAATTGAAGACTAAAATTGAAGACAAAAATGGCTTACATTCTCATCTCTGCTGTTTTTCAGGCATCCTAGGTGGAAGGGAACACTGTTCTGGACCGAAAGTGCCCGGAAACGGCTACGACATAAGATTGGTAGGCAACTTGAGAATGGAAGCGGCTTTTTGAGATCCCACACATGCAATGTTGCTGAAATGAAGCGAGGTTCTTGGAATGCATCATGATTTCGACTTTGGGCATGGGAAACAACAAGTTGGCCAAGGAAATCCCCGTTTTCGGCCGTTCCTTCCGCTTTCGAAGGCAATATAAAACCAGATCACGCATCGCCCACTCATGGGCAGGGGTAAGAAGGTGCAGTGTTGCATGTTGAGTGAGTTGCTTGGAGTGGGTTGTAAGGATGCCCCAGGTGTCGAGGCTGGCATGCAAGAGCGAGAAGCGGCGAGAATAGTCCCGGTTAACGTCCGGTGCTTCGACGCCACCCAGCGCAACGACGGCACCTTACAAGTCCTGCAATGGGGTTCAAGCATTTTGTGTGGGCCCACATTCTCATCTCTGCTGTTTTCAGGCATCCTAGGTGGAAGGGAACACTGTTCTGGACCGAAAGTGCCCGGAAACGGCTACGACATAAGATTGGTAGGCAACTTGAGAATGGAAGCGGCTTTTTGAGATCCCACACGTGCAATGTTGCTGAAATGAAGCGAGGTTCTTGGAATGCATCATGATTTCGACTTTGGGCATGGGAAACAACAAGTTGGCCAAGGAAATCCCCGTTTTCGGCCGTTCCTTCCGCTTTCGAAGGCAATATAAAACCAGATCACGCATCGCCCACTCATGGGCAGGGGTAACAAGGTGCAGTGTTGCATGTGGATTGAGTTGCTTGGAGTGGGTTGTAAGGATGCCCCAGGTGTCGAGGCTGGCATGCAAGAGCGAGAAGCGGCGAGAATCGTCCCGGTTAACGTCCGGTGCTTCGACGCCACCCAGCGCAACGACGACACCATACAAGTCCTGCAATGGGGTTCAAGCATTTTGTGTGGGCCCACATTTTCATCTCTGATGTTTTCCAGGCATCCTAGGTGGAAGGGAACACTGTTCTGGACCGAAAGTTCCCGGAAACGGCTACGACATAAGATTGGTAGGCAACTTGAGAATGGAAGCGGCTTTTTGAGATCCCACACGTGCAATGTTGCTGAAATGAAGCGAGGTTCTTGGAATGCATCATGATTTCGACTTTGGGCATGGGAAACAACAAGTTGGCCAAGGAAATCCCTGTTTTCGGCCGTTCCTTCCGCTTTCGAAGGCAATATAAAACCAGATCACGCATCGCCCACTCATGGGCAGGGGTAACAAGGTGCAGTGTTGCATGTTGAGTGAGTTGCTTGGAGTGGGTTGTAAGGATGCCCCAGGTGTCGAGGCTGGCATGCAAGAGCGAGAAGCGGCGAGAATAGTCCCGGTTAACGTCCGGTGCTTCGACGCCACCCAGCGCAACGACGGCACCATACAAGTCCTGCAATGGGGTTCAAGCATTTTGTGTGGTCCCACATTCTCATCTCTGCTGTTTTCCAGGCATCCTAGGTGGAAGGGAACACTGTTCTGGACCGAAAGTGCCCGGAAACGGCTACGGCATAAGATTGGTAGGCAACTTGAGAATGGAAGCGGCTTTTAGAGATCCCACACGTGCAATGTTGCTGAAATGAAGCGAGGTTCTTGGAACGCATCATGATTTCGACTTTGGGCATGGGAAACAACAAGTTGGCCAAGGAAATCCCCGTTTTCGGCCGTTCCTTCCGCTTTCGAAGGCAATATAAAAATAGATCACGCATCGCCCACTCATGGGCAGGGGTAACAAGGTGCAGTGTTGCATGTGGAGTGAGTTGCTTGGAGTGGGTTGTAAGGATGCCCCAGGTGTCGAGGCTGGCATGCAAGAGCGAGTAGCGGCGAGAATCGTCCCGGTTAACCTCAGGTGCTTCGACGCCACCCAGCGCAACGACGGCACCATACAAGTCCTGCAATGGGGTTCAAGCATTTTGTGTGGGCCCACATTGCCAAGTGTGGCTTACATTCTCATCTCTGCTGTTTTCCAGGCATCCTAGGTGTAAGGGAACACTCATCTGGACCGAAAGTGCCCGGAAACGGCTACGACATAAGATTGGTAGGCAACTTGAGAATGGAAGCGGCTTTTTGAGATCCCACACGTGCAATGTTGCTGAAATGAAGCGAGGTTCTTCGCATGCATCATGATTTCGACTTTGGGCATGGGAAACAACAAGTTGGCCAAGGAAATCCCCGTTTTCGGCCGTTCCTTCCGCTTTCGAAGGCAATATAAAACCAGATCACGCATCGACCACTCATGGGCAGGGGTAACAAGGTGCAGTGTTGCATGTGGAGTGAGTTGCTTGGAGTGGGTTGTAAGGATGCCCCAGGTGTCGAGGCTGGCATGCAAGAGCGAGAAGCGGCGAGAATCGTCCCGGTTAACGTCCGGTGCTTCGACGCCACCCAGCGCAACGACGGCACCATACAAGTCCTGCAATGGGGTTCAAGCATTTTGTGTGGGCCCACATTGCCAAGTGTGGCTTACATTCTCATCTCTGCTGTATTCCAGGCATCCTAGGTGGAAGGGAACAATGTTCTGGACCGAAAGTGCCCGGAAACGGCTACGACATAAGATTGGTAGGCAACTTGAGAATGGAAGCAGCTTTTTGAGATCCCACACGTGCAATGTTGCTGAAATGAAGCGAGGTTCTTGGAATGCATCATGATTTCGACTTTGGGCATGGGAAACAACAAGTTGGCCAAGGAAATCCCCGTTTTCGGCCGTTCCTTCCGCTTTCGAAGGCAATATAAAACCAGATCACGCATCGCCCACTCATGGGCAGGGGTAACAAGGTGCAGTGTTGCATGTGGAGTGAGTTGCTTGGAGTGGGTTGTAAGGATGCCCCAGGTGTCGAGGCTGGCATGCAAGAGCGAGAAGCGGCGAGAATCGTCCGGGTTAACGTCCGGTGCTTCGACGCCACCCAGCGCAACGGCGGCACCATACAAGTCTTGCAATGGGGTTCAAGCATTTTGTGTGGGCCCACATTGCCAAGTGTGGCTTACATTCTCATCTCTGATGTATTCCAGGTATCCTAGGTGGAAGGGAACAATGTTCTGGACCGAAAGTGCCCGGAAACGGCTTCGACATAAGATTGGTAGGCAACTTGAGAATGGAAGCGGCTTTTTGAGATCCCACACGTGCAATGTTGCTGAAATGAAGCGAGGTTCTTGGAATGCATCATGATTTCGACTTTGGGCATGGGAAACAACAAGTTGGCCAAGGAAATCCCCGTTTTCGGCCGTTCCTTCCGCTTTCGAAGGCAATATAAAACCAGATCACGCATCGCCCACTCATGGGCAGGGGTAACAAGGTGCAGTGTTGCATGTGGAGTGAGTTGCTTGGAGTGGGTTGTAAGGATGCCCCAGGTGTCGAGGCTGGCATGCAAGAGCGAGAAGCGGCGAGAATCGTCCGGGTTAACGTCCGGTGCTTCGACGCCACCCAGCGCAACGGCGGCACCATACAAGTCCTGCAATGGGGTTCAAGCATTTTGTGTGGGCCCACATTGCCAAGTGTGGCTTACATTCTCATCTCTGCTGTATTCCAGGCATCCTAGGTGGAAGGGAACAATGTTCTGGACCGAAAGTGCCCGGAAACGGCTACGACATAAGATTGGTAGGCAACTTGAG